>JAROYE020000007.1:25138696-25763696 GCA_029619315.2 Dynastes maya | reverse complement strand
AATTTAATGAACATAATGAAATCTGGTGCTTTCGGATTCCTCACTTCGAAATTTTCCGGAAGCGCAGGTTGAAAACGCGTGTTAATTGGTATCATTAGGTTAAATTCCCAGTAAACCAACTGAAAACTTTATGTATGTTTTCTTTCAAATCCTGATACTGCTTCCCGCATTTCATATTATCAATACAATTTAAAGCATACTTGCCACTAGAGAAATCAAATTTTGAAATATACTTTCAATAAGAGATCACTGACAAATTTATTTTGAGGGGTTAGGCTTTTGCGTTATTTAGAAAGAAACCTCCTCTAAGAATTATTTAATGTAACTTTACGTATAAGATGTATTTCAAATAGAAGCTTAATACCTAGCCGTTTCAAACAATAGACATTCGCTTTTAGCATTGATGTGATAACCGTCAATGTAGTTTCACTTTAGTTGGTAACGCGGAACTCCATACATACCAATCTCGCAGACGTATTGACTAGAACATATTAATTAAAGATTATATTTGAATAACAAATGTAGCATCATTGTGATACTAGAATTTATTTACCATATATTAGCAGAGCGCTGTACTTTATGTGCTTATCTAAATGGTCATACAAAGGTATTCAATATTATTCAAACGAGAAAAGGGACTGGTTCGTTTGAAATTTACTGCACCGTCATAATGCACTGGTGGGCGCTTGTTGACGACGAGCCTCATGATTTTGCAAATATTTCCCTTGTCTCCATATATGGAACGGTAATGCATACGCTTATCCAGCGAAGCGAAACGTATGGATGCTGGTACATCGATTTCTGAATTTAAACATAATTGCCTTGAAATTTATTTCAGCGCTGTTTGTTATTGGATAAACCCAAGAAGAGCTCATGCACCTTTACCTATTTTGGGACGGTCTTTTAATTGTAAATAAATTACGAGAAAGCTGCAGTAATGTGTTAATATTTTGCTGTGTACTTATAAGGCATCCCGACTATGTTTATTTATTTAAATTGATTCATGCAGAATGGATGCGAAATGTGAAATATTATAAGATTGCGTTGAGTAGGTTCTCAATCTATAAGAAACGTTTGCTAAAACGAGCTGCTATAAAAAGGTGCCTACCATGTGGTTATATTTTTAGAACGGTAACATCTGAAGATTCTCATTCAATTTGCTAGATAGCTTTTGCTATCATCACTTTTGAAATTAATGTAACGACTTACGAATCTTAAAAGTGTAGATATTTGTTCTTCTCTATAACGACTATGGGTTAAAAATTTGAATGCGAATAGCACATATGCATAGTTAACAAGAGAATCTGCACTGCCAAATCATATTATTCCTTGTACACTACATCCGGAGCAATGATTATCCATCAAAATATTGGCAACTTCAACATAAATAATTGCTTGAAGTTACACAAAGCAAAATACGTTTCAAATTCAATAACAAAATATTCAGCAAAAGTTGGACAAAATTTTAAAATATACCACGGTAATGTACGTTGGGTTGTCTCTATTATTGGTTTTACAGCCACGTATACACTAACTTGAAAAGTTATTATTGTGTTAATTTTTTGGAAAGAGTAGATAATATTCGAATTCAGGAATTAGTGCGCGCCAAAAGTATGGGATAATGAAATTTTCTTCTTTATTGTCAGAATAATCGAAAAACTGTTTGACACGTCAAATTGATTTTTTAGATTAGGACCAATTTGGGATTATTTTTAATTTTCCAACTCTATCCGTTTTCGGGCAATGACGTCATCGATATTTCTTTTAAATGGCTAACCCCATTTTTTTGCATTTTTGGATAGATTATGGAATTCTAATTTCAGCAATGTACGAGGGTAAGTTAAAAATTGCTTACACTTTTAGTTCTACAACTGTATTAAACAAAGATAGGTGTACAACGGATACATTATTTTTCGATATAGTCTCCACCTTTAGCAATGCACTTAGTCCAGCGAGCCACAAGCTTCCGTATGCCTTCCTGGTAGAAGGTTTTCGGTTGGTCGTGAAGCCACTTTTGCACCGCATCCCGAACGTCTATGTTTGAGGAAAAATCGACGACCACTCAAAGCTTCCTTGAGCGGTCCAAAGAGATGAAAGTCTGAGGGAGTGAGATCTGGGCTGTAGGGAGGGTGTTCCAGGGTCTCAAAGCCCAATCTGCTGATAGTTTCTATGGTGTTATGGGCCGTGTGCGGACGGGCGTTGTCTTGCAACAACAAAACTCTCTTTGAGAGTAGACCACGGCGTTTGTTTCGAATTGCTGGTTTCAGCTTATTCGCCAACAAATCACTATACCTCGCACTGTTTATGGTAGTCCCCCTGTCCAAGTAGTCGTCTAGCACCTTTCATACCCTCTGACCACAAACATCGGATCACTGCTCGTTGTTCCTCTTTGGTGCAAACTAACAGCGGAGCTGACGTTCTTATGCTGTTGTAGCTAGCAGACAAATGACGCGATCGTGATTAAATTCCGCACACATGACCACAAAGGCGCCAACTCAACGCATGCGCAAGCGGCCGCCACTACGATAACCTTCAAAGCTTGTTATGGCGAAAGTGTAGATAATATTTGACTTACCCTCGTATAACATTATACCATTCGGACCAATACTTTTTGAGTTATTAATGTTTCAAGATCAGAAAAAAGGTCTAGTTGTAAATTGATTCTTCACAGACCAATTTTTGTTGCGCCAACGATACTAAACTGAGTAAACAATGTTCTTAAAAGAATCTAAATATTTTATAGGAAATGTTCAAAACGAAGACCATTTTGTTCTTGGCAGAATGCCAATCGTGCTCGAAGATTAAAACAAACATCACGCAAAGTTTTTGGTTGTATTGCATAATGTTATTACATTGCTGAAATTGGAATTCAATAATCCATCCATAAGTGCAAAAAAATGGGGTTAGGCATTAAAAAAAAATATCGATGACGTCATTGCCCGAAAACGGACAGAGTTGGAAAATTACAAATAATCGCAAATTGGTTCTAATGTAAAAAATCAATTTGATGTGTCAAACTGTTTTTCGATTATTTTGACAACAAATCTCATTATTCCATACTTTTGGCGCGCACTGTATATCAAATCATGCATTTTAAAATGTTTTTTTTTTGTATCTGAGAGTCAATTTACAATTGTGCATGAAATGCTTTAATAAACCAAACTAAAATTGTAAATTATTTTTTCAAAAACTTATTGAAAGCCATCCGCAAATATAACTTAAGTGCTCCACAATATAAGTACAGGTAAATGAACAAGTAAAGGAAATTACTTATTACCAAAAACTAGTAGCACCCCTGAGAGCTTTTTATGACAATATAATAAATAGTTTTGCTGTATGGAAACTGCTATACAGCAGTGAGGTCATTCAACGGTGACGGGAGCGATATTTGCGGTCAACTGGTGATTTTATTTCTTTAGTTTGCAGATCCATATTTAAAATTCAATTTGATGCACTAGTAATTAAGTTATATTAATTATTGAACTAGTGACAGCTGTGACGAGCGCAATTATACAATTGCATTTTCTCTATTGATTGTAAATTTTAACAAATTTATGAAGTTACTAGTTAAATAAAAAAGTAAAAAATTGTGGATATTCAAATAAATACATTTTTGAACATTGGAAGGGCGTGAACTAGAAAATAGGATTTTAGAATAACACATTAAACTAGTAGCAAAGATGAAATAAGGTTTATTTGACATCTAACAGTAAAATGATGCAAGAGAGGAATAGGCTTTTACCGCATAGTATATTTTATTGTTTAAGTTGCATTATTTTGATAAATGTCTTCTTTGAATGTGTGGCATCCTTTTTCCCATCAAATTTGCACGTTGTATTAAGTGGAAATTTTACAAGTTTAACCACAACAAAATAAGTGAAAACACTTCACAATGGAATTTTTTGTTTGTATAAGTTAAGGTGTTATAATTCACTTAAAGTCTCTCTTAAATGACCCTCTATAGAAGGCACAACAATTAGCTTCACTGATGAAGCTAAATATTAGTTTTCCCATTAGATAAAAAGCTATCAAGGAACTCCCGTATATCCAACATATGAAAAAAAGCCATCACAATATCACTAGCTTGCCGAAGGCTGCTCGGTAAGAACTAGGTCCTCAAGCCTCAAATAACCTTCCGGTCATATACAACAATAATCAGATCCATGATCTTCTGCGCCTCCATGGTTTGGAGGCCAGAAGCAGCACAGATGATTGTGCAGCAGCAATTTTAACAAATCCGAAGGCTCACACACCTGGAGATTACAGGTGTAATGCATACCCACAACAGCGCTAAAAGTTCTGCTGGGAATGACACCACTTCACACCTACACTTAGAAGCATGCTATATCAAGCGTCCTTAATAGAATCAAGGCCGGGAGATCTTAGAGGTCATGTTAAAATCCTTGAAGATCCCAATATAGACTGTTTGATGCATATTACAAAGCACATGATCCCTATTCAATACCATTGAAAATCGTACTAAGTGGACAGCCGACGAACTTCACTTCAAGAGGGGGATGTTAAAGGAATATTGCACACGAAGTATGTCTCTTTCTAATAAATGACGAACTTTGGTAATGGAAAGAGTAAAGAAGCTGTTCTCTCACAACTTCTCTGACAGACTCACGATTTACAGTTTGTATAACTGAGTTTCTCCTACTAGTGTTAATTCTTGGTTTATTATCAACCATGTGCAAAATAGCTTCTTTATAATGAATGGTATGGACAGTTCTTTGGATCCCACTGTAAAATTTCCCTGTTTCAAAGCAGCCATCCTCTCCTAATTGTTGGTAAACGTCAATAAATGTTCTTATATTTCGAATTTGCCGTGTAGGATACTCTTCTCGACAAAATATCTAAGCTTCACTGGAATTTGAACGAGCCTCGTCATAATACATAACAATGTTCCTGTACTCTAAAATGGTGTACAGTACCATTCTAATCCAAAAGAAACAAAAAACTGAACAATAAAGCTCTTTAACAAAACAGCGAAATCGGATTAATGACTACACCCTTTGACAGTCGTTATAAATTTCACAGTCGTCAATGGATTTCATAGCCAACTGATCACAAACGTCTAATAACTCAGAAACTGTTGACCTCTGGACACATGTTTATAGACACTTTTTTCTTATTTTGAGCGTTTCTATCGCACAGTGCAATGCACTGCACTTTTTTCATTGTCACCCTGTATATGTAGGCATGGCAAAATAAACTTAAATTATGCACGTTTCCTGTTGCATCTCGACTTTACATCAACGAAACTCATAAAGAAGATAAATGCCGAGCGTAAATTCTCGCCTACCAACCAACTCAGCACTTCTTTCTGCGAAATAAATTCTTCGGCCTTTTTTCTTTTCATTTTAACAGAGTAAAATTGATACGCAGGGCGTGTTCATGTCATCAACCCCATGTGCAAGACGGATAGCAGCGCGCCCATGGAATATGGCGACCAACCCAGACCGGAGGTCCTCTGCACGTGTGTGCGTGTATATGTGTAAATATTGCCCCGTGGAAATCCACTCCTGCTAGAGTGTTTCACGTCGCGTTCGCCGGTTGCTACCAGCTGGCATCTCACGTGTCTTTGTTTACATCTGGTTATTTTTATTTGCCATGAGTTCGAGATAATCTATAAATAAATGGGCGCCCCTTACCTATCTCACGTTGCCCCCCATTCCTGCGTTCTCCGTACATTTTCCTAGAAGGCTTGTGTTTATCATTCGTTTGAATTAAATATGTAATGTGTTTGTATGTGCGAAACCGGCATTAATGTGTGTGAATATGTACGTGATGGTATTTACTTTATGTGAGTTTATGATTAATGATCTGCATACAGAGAGAGTTAATTCTATTTCGTTGTAGCTGCATTTTCACCCAAGGTTTCTGGTAGGTGGGGAAAATTAAAAACTGTAGACTAAATATTGAAAATTTTAATGCAACAGTTGGAGATGGAAAACAACACTGGGGATAGCGGCCGATCAACAAGTTATTTTCACGGAAGATATGAAATTTCCAGGAATTAACAAAAGCTAATATTAACATGCTCGCAACTATAAAAACATTAAAATTATTTATGTTAAAACAGAAGTAAGCTACTGAAAACCACGAGGCGAAGACAAGGTTATGGTACGAAGGCAAAACGGCGGTGGAATTGATACACCAAATCTGCAAAATATACTAGATAAAGCACAAGATTACCAACACAAGAAATAACGCAGATATCATAATAGGTGTTTCAAAACATAACATTCTGGGATCAAGCATTTCTGACCATTCTTAATTTGTTACATTATGCATAATTGTAGTACCTGCAATACTATTTAATGTATAGAATAATGGCTGGCAACATTGAACGATTGACAGCACGAGGAAAGTACACCAGTATCTATGGCTTTAACAGATTTTAAAAAGGATTAAGTTGCGAGGTGGAGGGACTGCACGCAAAGTAATGGTTTCTCGCATCAAGAAAATAGTTTTTTTTGCAAAGATCAGTCTATAATCAAGAAAATATGTTTATTTCAAGACTATAAAAGTATAAAATATAAGGAAACAATTTTCTTGAAAATCCAAGGCAGAAAAATGTTTCTTCCAAGTAAATCACTTAGTTTTAAGTTAAAAAAATATTCACATTAAAGGTAGAAATGGAAAAATAGATTTCACAGAGCTCTATTGAGAAATTAGGCGGCCTGTTTCGTGTTCAAAAAACGCGTCATCGGGCCAGCTACAACGATATCCAATAAAAAAAACTTACAATAATGGAAAAACAACCTCGAGTTAATAATTAAAGTAGGAGCAAATAAATGAACTTGTGAAAAAGTTTTTTTTATAGGTTACAGTATAATTAAGTTATTTCTCTAATAATGTAATTAAATAGGGACTTTTTTTGTGTAGTTTAATAATTAATGAGTTAATATTTAAGTTTATTTATCCCTTTTTTATTATTATTTATTATCTATAAAAAAAACTATAGTTAAGTTAGTACACGTGATAAATAGTAATACAAAGAAAAAAAAATTACATTAACCGGTATCTTTTGCAAATGTTTATGAAACGTTGTACGTTAAAGGTTTCATCATTATATGGTTACGTATAGAATCTGTTTTGCAGTTTCGTCTATCTAGGGCGGCATGACTATTACCACCGGCACTAGGTGGCGCCAGGAGATATTTCAATTGCTGTTTTTGAAAACTAGTGTCATAAACTGAGAGATGTAAGAGCAATGAGGGCAAGAGCAAGAAGCTTTAATGCTTTTCTCTTCTCATATTGTTTTTGCCGGTAGTGATTCCATCAATATCAAGAGCTATTTATTAGCATTATCTTGGCTCAATAGGATAAGTTGCGGGAAACGTACGATAACACGGATAAAATACCATTAAGAGGCTACACACATCAAATGACAAGCCAAAACAACAGCGTGACAACGATTGTATTCACCATAGGTATCTGTAAAATACGAAAACATATTATCCTAGGGAATTTTATGGTATCACTACACACGACTTGAAATGGATTACACAAAAACGTCTAGTCATACTTTTAAGCTCTACGAGATATGAAGGTTTGAAGCTCTTTGCAAATACTGTTCTTTAAGAGGTACTTTCTAAAAAATACACGGGATTTTCAATGGTAAAAGTTCATTCCTTAATGCAAAAAGTAGAATATTGTCCATAAAGAAAAAGACTAGACGAAATTGGAGCATTTTGAACATCTATTGCAATAAGTGAATTATTATTATTATTATTATTATTATTATTAAATACATCGGAAGTAAAACCACTCAATTAGACTCTTGTTTTCATTACTTCAGTCCACAGAAAAATATATTCGTAGCTCCAATAGTTACCGAAATGTACAAGGTTGGGATAAAGCATGGAACCAAGCAGTTGCTTGGTTCCATACTTTATCTGTTATCCATTCTATCTTTTACAGATAATTTAAATAAAGAAAAGTTGAGGGTACATCCGATTAAACCGGAAGTACAGTAACAACAAAAAGTTCGAAATCAGATACATTATGCGTCATTACACTTACCAGTGTCATCAATATTATCGTTTCCGTTTTAAAGATAATTGCTTGGTTCCATATTTTACCCTAACCCTGTATTTTAAGTTTGTATGAAGAAATGTATATCATATTCGTGTGAGTTATTGACTTAATAATCTCCTTTTCTTTACAGGTGGTAACGGTCCAGCGGGGTGTATAAACTATGAGACTTGTCAAGATCACAAGAGCATGTAGTATGCGTATAAAGTTTCCATGGCTTTGTTACTGTCATTCTCTCGCCACGAAGAGTAAAACATAGCTAATTATTCCCCAACGTGCGAATAAAATTTGACATTGTATCGGACTCACCAGAAAATCTGCTACCGATCCTGATAAGACTTGAACGGGTAGCTCCTAACTCTGTCACAGTTAAAATCAAGCCCTCTTGCCACTGAGCCATCGTTTAACGGCGTCATAATTGCCATCAAGTTTAAACCGGCTTTAGTCAAGGTTCAATCAACAAACAACGGTCCTGGTCAAATACTTTGTAAACACTGGCTTGTTCTTTTGGAAGAGTGATATATCTTCGCGAAGATAAAAGGAGAACTATTCAGCTATTGCTGGGGCAAGATAGAGTTAAAGAATCACTACGAATAATACCCCTCTGTAACGGTGAATGTTGTAAGGACAGTTTTTAACTTTTCTAAGAATAACTGAAAAATAGCTATTAACACCCAGCTAGTTTATAACAATTAGGGTTGTTGTCAATTTTGTAATCGTATAATGCGCTCGATGGTTCCACAATCAAGCCGGCACTGCACAAATTTTAAATCGCAATAAAACGAGACTAGGAGATATGCAAATATCCGTTTATCTAGTAGCGGGAACCCAGTGAAAATCGCTGTAGGGATATAGTATAACAAACATAGATAGTAGTGCTTTTTGGTCAACATAAAAGCTATTTACTACCGATTGTGAACTGCGTTGTTTCATCATCGGAATAGTGACGTTTATTGGCAGAGAAATACAAAGGCGTTATTACTGTTTGTGGTTTTAGTGGTATTCAATTGATATTAAACATCGCTTACGAGTAGCAATCCGACAATTAGAAGTTTCAATCTGTACCGTAGTATTTCGTAAAAATTGGAATGTGAAAGTTATGGGAATACTGACGACAGTGACAGTTTCAAGTTGAATTCGAAAATAATTACGCTTTCACCAACACGCAGTCATTTATATTTTTCTAAACTTCGTTTTGACTTTTGAACTACAATATATTTTATCATAACTCTGAAGGGCAAACAATGGAAAGAAGAGAATAGAAACGAAAACAAGCAAGGGAGAGTAGGAAGCAGAAAAATTGTGTTTGTTCTTTTACAACTACGTTTTGAACGAAAAATTGATAAAATGCTTTAAACCTGCCGTTAAAAACAGACGTCGCGTCGCTTAAAAATACGCTTTTCATAAAATATATTAGTTGTTCATAAACTAGAAAGAAGAAAATTAATGTTCTTATTCTTTTTGATTCTACGCTAAATTATATTATTTGAGTATGATTATAGAGCAAATGTCAGAATAAATCACGGGATCAGGAAATCAAATAATCCATTTGATATACTTGGAAGTAATTTCAAAAAATTGTTTCGACTCCAAATATACCGTTGGGATTTTAATCTCTACGTTAGCGTAGGGAGAAGAGATATGTTTATTATATCCCAAATTCTTTAAAGATAAGCGTTAAATTAATAATTTTTAACTTGTATGGATGAGAATATATAATTAAATGTACCCTAATCACTGCAAATGTCGAAAGTAAACGCTATATCGACTTTTATAGAAGTGAGCAGCCAACATTGGATCGGTTTTTCTGCGAAGGTAGCAAGTCGACTAAGTGGCATCTCACCAAAGGTAATTGATTAACAAACAATGAGATTACAACTAATTGCCATCAACCACCATTCATGGACGCATTTCGCTGTTATGCAGCTCCTCAGCATATCTTTGTAGAAGATGGCAATTTAAGTTGGTAAGTCGTATATATACGAAGTTTATGATAACTTGTATGGATGAGAGTATATAATTAAATATACCCTAATCCGTAAAGAGTCGGCTGACAAAATAAAAGTACCGCTAGAAACAACGCGTGTTTAACTTTGTGTGGGTAATTCCCCGGCCGTTTCCGGGAAATCCGCTTTGTGAGCCAAAAGTATCGTTCTTAGTTGGAATATCACTACCGTGCAAAGATGTCGCAAAAAAGAAAACCCTATTGCAAAAAGTAGAAATTCTAAATAAATTAGATAAAGGTAAATCGGCATCCCAATTATCTAAAATTCTCTAAAAAATTTTGAAATCATGTGAACATCCTTCCTAATATGGAAAGCGGCCTTTGTACCTGGTTTTTACAACAGCGTGCTAGAGATACCCCGATTTCTGGGGACATGCTATGTGAAAAAGCTATGTTTTCTTCTGTGAAGCTACGTATTAAGTACTTTAACGCCAGTTTTGGGTGGTTGCAGAAGTTCAAAAAGAGATATGGAATTCGCCAATTAAGTGTCTCGGGAGAAAAGCTGTCTAGTGATTTTAGTGTAGTAGAACCCTTTAAATTAAAATTCTTAATAACAATTGAGAGATTAGGCCTAACTTCTGATCAAATTTACGACGCGGATGAGAGTGGGCTTTTTTGGAATGTGTTGCCCAAAAACATGGTTATTAAATCTGAAGTATCGGCACCCGCAAGAAAATTAAATAAAGAAAGGATGACTTTCATGCCATGTACAAACGCATCAGGAAGTCACAAACTAGCGTTATTTGTTTTGGGAAAGTCAAAAACGCCACGTGCTTTTCGTAACTGCCAGTTACCAGTTATTTATAAGGGAGCAAAGCTTGTGTAACAAAGGATCTGTTTAAAGACTGGTTTTATTCGCACTTTGTGCCGTCAATAGAAAACAAAATGGAGGAATTGGGATTACCTAAGAAAGCTGTGTTACTTTTGGATAATGCTCCTGGCCATCCCGACGCTTTAGAATTAATGAATGACGATAAACAAATTTCCGTCATGTACCTTCCACCAAATTGCACACCGATTCTGCAATCCATGGATATGATTCGGGCTATTAAACTTAATTATCGCAAGAAACTTCTCTCACAAATTGCTGAATCTAATGATGACATTGCATAAATCTTAAAAGCAATAAATTTAAAAGACGTGGTATTTTTGCTCGACGAAGCCTGGCAAAGAGTAAAAACTGGGCTGTTGAGAAACTCCTGGAAAAATATTTGTCCTAACTTAATTACTGAACAAAAAGATGTCGATTTAGCTGTGAACGATAACCAGACTGAAAAAGACTATAATGATGCAGATGATTTACCTTTAAGCACATTCCTTCCATCTAATAAAATTCAAACTAATGAGCTAGCTGGAATCAAGGACATGTTTTGGGGAATTGGTGAAGCTGTGTCAGACCAGGATGTACAGAAACGGGTACATGGGGAAAATGAGGATGGAGCATTTCTCACTGAAGAAGAAATAATTGATGAATTCGCTTCTGATTCAGAAAATGAAGAGAATGCTGATGATCAAGAAAGCGATGAAGAAATGCCAACAGTTAAGCTTGTGGTGCATGAAGAAGCTGTGAAATGTTTCGCCACGTGTTTAAGATGAGTTTGTGAAAATAATTTAGCTCCTGAACAAGTAACATTGCTCCGCACACTGCATTAAAAAAAAATTGCTACCAAAAAACAAACACGTATCACCGATTTCTTTTTTGATCGTTGAAATCTACACTTTAATTTATGTGTTTTTTAATTTTTTTTTTTATTTTTATTAAATATATCGGGAAAGGTCCTGTACTCACAAAAGTTCTTTAATAAGAAAAACACATCCTGGGTGTATTACAATGTATAAATTGCTAAATGTGTACAAAAAATTGTTAGACTTAATTGTAATACACCCATGATGTCCTTTTAGCTTGGCCTGAGGATGTGCATGTACCCGAAACCGGTCGCAAATTAGATTGTTTTTATTAAAGAATTTTTGTGAGTACAGGACCATTCATTTATCTTTCCCGATATGACTTACTCACAGCGAGTCAACATTGAACATCTTTGATAAATATCTTTCAAAATAACTTTTTTGTTTTATTGTTAGCTTTTTTTTTACTTCTCAGTAACACATAAAACCTAAGATGTATTCACTGTCCAGTAATTCGAAAATATCGGCAATCGAATTAAAGAGTTTGTACTGTAATTACAACAAACAGATCGTTCTAGAATCTGTGTAACAATCTATTTTTAAATTGTTCTTATCTCCATACGTTATGTACAAAAAATTAATACGTCATCCAAATATTTAGTATATAAAGCCGTGCAGAATTTCATTTTGCAGGAGTTCTCTCCTGACCGACCCTTCGCAGACGGTATTCATATTGTCTGAAGGTGATTAACTCCCCGACGGTATTTTTTATATTATCTGAGTTATCTTAGTTCATTGACTAAAATTGTTACCAACTGAATTCTGTTAACTTGCTGGCGGTAATTTATATTATCTTAGTTCCCTTAATTCACTGATAATAATTTATTGAATGATTTTACTGATTTAAGAACTCATTTCCGAAACACCGTTTATTTTCCGTTGTAAACAAATTTAATCTTCCGCGACGAATCATACTCAAATTAATAATTATTTGAGTATGATTATTTCTCGTTGTTTGATTTAAATTTATTTAAATTTGCAATTTTAAGATAAGAATTTCATTTCGTTTTATTTTGCTTTAATCTGGTGTTTCGGATCAAATACAGACTTGCAATTGACACCACCAGGAAAAATTTATGATAACGTTAAAATAATCTCCTAGAATTTTCATCACTGAATGTAAATTTAGTTATTTTCAGTTAACTTACGGTTATCCTTCTAAGCTAAGTAGGAATTAACATCAACCAAAGTTAAGAAATAGACACTGTTTTAATTCTCATATACAAGAATGTAGTACATAAAACATTCTAAACCATTCCAGCAATCAAAGCATTTCTACATACTGCTGTTTTCACCTGTACCTACGTGCATTCTTTCTTCCACGGTACTTAAATCACGGATAAAAGCCGCAAATCGCGTGTTTTGTTTCAAGAATGAGTCAGCCGAAGCGTTCGCGGAATTTTATTAAGTGCTGGATGTGCATGCGCATATAATCAGTAAAATATTTATAGCTAATTGTTCCATTCAAGGTCGCTGTCAATACCGCAAGGAATATTATGCATTCGTTCGCAGTCGACTTATGCATAAATTTGATATTAACACGTAGACACGAAAGAATTTGAAGAATGTTGATAATACATACAAGTCAAGAATAACGTAGAAAATGTACGTCTTTAGAGTTTGGTATTATTTATACTTCTTCCCGATGTAGTATTACTGATACGTAGTTTTTTATCTCACGATAATATTTGTTTTCCTTTTGACAACGTTTCATAAATGAATCACGCCAATATTATTTGCATAATGTAATGACGCAATTTGAATTTGTCTTTTCTGTTTACAAACGTATCTATTTACATAACCAGCGCCCTTTATCTGCTCGTCTTAGCAGTTCGATAAATATAACTATTAATGGAGATATCAATTAGTTATTTTGTTTTCAGAATCTGTACCTTGTTAGCTAGAAATCCTAACCGCATTTGTTTCTTAGCAACCCGCACTTTAAATGCAATTAAATTTTATATTCCAATAACATATGTATTTGGAACGCTTTAGACAGTAGCCCATAGTAATTGGAATGGACTAGTACCCAAAGTATCCCACATATTTAAGCTTTATATATGTGATACGTTCCATTAGAACCTTCAAAATGGCGCTCTCAGTGAACTTGTGGAAAAAAACCCTCGAGTAGAAAGAAAAAATGGTTGCCAATCTAGGTTGCTGATGGATGATACTTCCAATTCTAGCGTATCCGACGCTAAACTACCGAACTTCTGCGGCCACTGAACGCGATTTAACAAGATTCGAATTACTTATGGCTGAGATATACTGTAATGCTATAGTTTACATCTTCGAACGCAATTGTCATTACCGGCACGTATAATGTGTTCAGTATGGCCACTCGTTCAACGTTAAAATTTCTCTGACGGCCTCCAATCTCTGGAGCGGGGGTACTAGGGATTTATTTTAACTCCAGCCAACGACGATTATAGGGGGACGGCCAAAGATCTACCCTTCTGTTCACTTTCTTCATACTGTAAATCTTCAAAATTAACGGAATATCTGCCTACAACAAGTAGTAGCATAAATTCGAGCATAATTTCGGTATTTCTAGCATAATTTCGAATATTAAATGTTTCGTCAAGTTATTGTCTTGTTCGTCAGTAAAATTTATTATTTAGTATTCTACATCGTAGAATAGTATAATTTGTCTTCAAGTCGCGTCACTACATGTATGTACTATGTCACCTTTATAAATAAGTGTATTCATTGGAAATTTATCATCAAATTATATTTCGAAAAGAATTATCAAAATTTGCTGTGTATAAAACAATCGCCATCGCGATTAAAATAAGGCAGTAGAGGGACGCTAATTAATTTCTCACTTTGAGTAAAAGTTCCTGTAAATCTCATATAAACATAGTATTTATATGACGTCGCCATAAAATCCGGGTTAGTTTTCCATTTTTCAGTTTCAATGCCCGTTCAATTCCATAAATCGGTATTAAGTTTTGTTTAAATTGCCGAGAAGGTGTTTCAGAACATTTCCGAGCCCTCAATTCATATAATTAATTAACTAGTATGATAGTGATTCTGTACATGTTTGTGGGAAAATGTTACATTAAAAACAAATGTTTAGAACCTGAAGAAAATAGAGCGGAGACAAGTTATTTAGCCATTTCTCCAAAATTATCGCTAGCTGGAGATAGACTTACCTAATAAAACGCCAGGGACAACGATAGGGGACCAGAAGCTATATAAGCCGCTAGAGAAACCGAAAAAGAAGTCAGAATGGCTTAATCCTGCCGGATATTTCTAGAATAGAATTTGGCTGAAGGTCATTTCACCTAGCGCTAGTAACAGTGACATCCAACATTAGAATTGCGTCAAGAAATTTAAGTGTTTTAGAAAGAGGTATCGATGATATTTTTTGCAATTTGCCTATCTTACTTTTCTTGGTTCGTCAAACTTTATTCTGTTATGACATCACAAATTGTACCAAACTAGCCCTTCAATAGGATCCTTTAACAATGTGTGTAGCTATTCCATTTTATGTGCTGCTTACTCCCTATGTATCCGACGTATAGGGGTGAGAGGTTGTAGTCAACAGAATTAAACTGGACGGTTGATTCCTAGAAATGATTTTTTTGAAGTTATTATAAACTTTGTAAAGTGAAACAAGTGAAGAGAACACTGAAATTTCCGCAAAAATCTTTGAATACGTGAATAAGTCAATATTCCTTATCCAACTTCATGAATATCATAAAAATGAAATGCGTTTGGGGATGTATAAATATTTATTGGCTTCTGCAACAATCATCAATTATTAATCATCATAGATATAAATATGCATTCTCTTTTGGAAAAATGGGAAACAATTATTGAAAGAGAATTGCGCGGACACTTAATCAAAAATGAAATGTGAAGATCGTAAAGGTGAAAATCGTGATCTTGTGATATTCCAATTTAAATCACGTGGATCGTGTATTCAGGACCTTAGTTTTTATTTAAAACGTCTCATTTTCCGAAAACTTCATTTACTGAATAAAGTGCAATTTGTGCTAGAGATATTTCTACAGATCACGCAATCCAGTGAAGGTCTTCATTAAGAAGAGAAATAACAAAATAAAGTGTTCTATTTGTTTCTATTTTCAAATACATTTAGATATTGAATATCTTTATACCTACTTACATGCTTTACTGCATTCTTGCTTTTTCAAATTTCAAATGCAAAACTCATAAATGTCTTCGTATATTTCACCTTTGAGGTTATTTTTCGAAACAATTATCGAGGTAACGCTTTTATAAATACACAACAAACAAATACAGGAAATTCAATGCCATGCGCTAGAAAGAAAATTATATATTTGCAAGTCATCATGATGATAACAAGGTCTTAATTACCATAAATTCAGCCCACAAGAACGAGACAGACAGACTCTTGGAATTGGACCAGCTGTCGTTCATATTTAACATTGTGAACTTGCACCAACTCACAATAATGAATGAATACGCTCAAGAATTTCTATCCGCTTCATTCCATCTAGGTTGAAGTTAATTAGAAACGTTCATCAAGGCGCCACTTACAAAAAATAACGAGTATGTAGCCTCTACACGTTATAACTTTAATTGCTTCGGTTATACAAAGTAATGGTTATGTGTGCTATGAACAAATAGGTAATAAAAGTAATTGCCGCAGTATTCAACCTTTTGCTCGTTCACTTTATTGGTTTCCGAGAAAGCTTTTAGCTACCACTATTAGCGCGAAATTTATTAGAAATCTTTGCAAAAATTTTACACATATGAATATGCAGCATTAGATCTAGTACCGTTTTAACTCCGTCTGGTGGCTCTTTTGCGTCCACCTAGACAGGTAGTTAGAATCGACGGAGTTAGGTGTTACGAGAGTGACGAAAAAAACTTTACTTGCGATGAAAAATTCTTCTTGATGTTGAAATTTGGTGTTATTTTTTTTAAAATTCGTGTAAAAAGTTCTTTTTGAATATTTATAGGGTTTCCATTATATTGTGAAATGAACAATTTCAATAGTTAAATATTGCCGAATTTTTGTAGCTAAATAAATTTATGTCCAGTCTCATTTGCGTACAGATTAGACACCTAAAAATGTAATTCTCTTGATTGTCTGAAATGTTCTTTACTATTTTCTGCCTTAGTGTAAGTCTCCCAAAATTTTATCGTATTCAAAAGTGTTATATTTATAAAGAGATATTTGGAAAGATGTATTGTGTACGTCGTTTGTACACTACTATTTACAATATTTACATAATTACTCACGAGGGTTGTTCTTTCAATTCTGCATACAACTACGAGGCGTGTTTTTAAAGTAAGTACCGTTTTCAAATAAAACAAAAACAAGTAAACTTTTCTTAACAATTTTATTTTTACATGAAAGCCCGTACCTTATTCTACTTTTCTACATAATTTCCACCCATATTGAGGCATTTATCGTATCGTACAATCAGCTTTAGAACCCCATCGTCATAGAAGTCTGCCGCCTAATTTAACAACCACTGGTCACAACTTCATAGAGAACACTTCTGGAAATTTGAGGAAACTCATCAGATAACGATGAAATCGTAAAGCGTCTATTCTCTTTCACTTTTTCGTCAACTTTCTGAACCAAATCTTCAGTGACAGAAGGTCGCCCACTTCGTTCCTCCTCGTGGACATCCGCGCGGCCATCTTTAAAAGCTCTCAGCCATTTCCGTACCATTCCATCACTCATAATGTTTTCTCCATACACTTCACAGGTCTGACGATGAATGTCGGCCGATTTAATGCCTTTAACACTAAGAAAACGAATCACAGCGCGTATTTCACAGTCGGCGGGATTTTTGATCGGCGGAGACATTATAAATAGTAAATCACCAAGGATTATGGTGGTCGTTAGGAACTAACACGTGATTCTAAACCCCCCAAGGTGAAAATTTAAATGAGTTACATTTTTTGAAACCTTGATTGTCATCCCGACAGTTTAGAACCACGTGTTAGTTCCTAACAACCGCCATACTCCTTGGTGATTTACTATTTAAAATGTCTCCGCCGATCAAGAATCTCGTCCACTGTGAAATACGCGCTGACATTCATCGTCAGATCTGTGAAATGTATGGAGAAAACATTATGAGTGATGAAATGGTACGGAAATGGGTGAGAGCTTTTAAAGATGGCCGCACGAATGTCCATGAGGAGGAACAAAGTGGGCGACCTTCTGTCATTACTGAAGATTTGGTTCAGAAAGTTGACGAAAAAGTGAAAGAGAACAGATGCTTTACGATTTTATTGTAACATTTTTTGAATCCTTGGTCGTCATCCCGACAGTTTAGAACCACATTTTAAATAGTGACAAACAAACGTAAACACGGTCGAATCTTTTTGTAATGGCGTATGTGGCTTGTCAACAGATGTAGGTACACAGCGCGCAAGCGTAGAAAGCTGCCGCAGCGCTCACGGTAGCAGAATTTCAAAACGGTACTTACTTTAAAAACACGCCTCGTATAACAGTAAATAGTATACACTGACTTAAAGCGCTTTATTGATTTTCAAAGTACTCTCCACAAAGATTGATACACCTTTTCATTCTTTCAAGCCACCTGTTAAAGCAGTTAGAACAATAAAAATTGCCATTTTAAAGGCTTCGATGGGTTCTTCCGGCGACTGGAACTGTTGACTAAGCAGTCCATTCTTCTGTCCAGGAAACGTAAGAAAATCGTTGGGACTGTACGGAGGATGATGTAGTAAATCGAAGTTTTGTTGCTCTAAAAATTCAATCGTCTTTTAAGCTCTATGTGCACTCGTATTATCGAGGTGGAGGATGATTCGTCGTTGGTAAGCAAACGGTTCTATACCAATCGACATTAACCGTTTTTCTAAAAGACGTAGCATCATGGCCAGAAATTGAGACAAAAATTGCGACCATTGACGTTTGCTTTCCGGTTCATAGGAATCAATTCATGATTCGTCACCACTCACGGTACTATAAACATTCTTTGAGCTTTCGTTGTTGAACCGATTCACAGATTTTCGACGTTAATTAACACGAACCGCTTTTTGTTCTTCAATTAAAAGATGTAAGATCAAAGAATTTTTTGGATGGAGGTCTTTGAGATGCCTAAGGATGTTTTAATCTTGCGATATGTCACGTGTTGATCTTCTTTATTTAACTGGCGCACAGCAGCGATGTTGTTTTAAGTGGCTGCTGTCTTGGGTGGCCCTGTTCGAGAATCATCGTTGAAACTGGAGCGAAAAATTATCGATTGATGTGGTGCTTCGTTATGAAAAACAGAAACCATTCGACAAGCCATTGTTATTAAGATAATCCTCTCCGAAAGTTGTAAAAAACTATTGAGCGAAAATTTTCTCGTTTCAAATTTTCGAGTGACTTGTTCCAATGACTTCGAGCTAAAAATTTTCTGTGGCTAAATCACTTGCCGTATCTTGAAACTTTGAACTTAAGTTCAATAAATATCGGAATTAATTTTGACAAGCGACGTTCCATTGGTGGTGTCCTTTACGTGGTTATATGAAAAACTAAAAAAACAACCCTCGTATATGATAGATTATTCGAACTTTACCACATATGCAAGTTTTTTTAAACAAAGGTTAATATATTTAGCTACTGGTATTTCTCTAAGGTCTTATGAAGCGTAACATCTAGTTTGATGTGCGCCTTCTTTCTCTTCTTTCCTTATAAATTTAGTTGCTTTCGTTTGAACGTGAAACCATTTTCCTCATCTTCTTGATCCAGAATCTTTACCAGAGCGAACAATTTTATATGATATCTTTAGGCAACGTGGCTTAGTTTACTATTCTGCCCTTCCACAGCATTATTTGTTCGATGTAATTGTCAGTAATAATTTGACATATTTGATGATTAAATTTTCCAACCACTGCACTACGAAATAATCCTCAAAAATCCTGTCGTTTTTCGTCCTTTGGATTCTTGGAAAAATCACTGTCCACACATTTTTTTATTTGACATTCGGGAAAAAACATAAGTCGTTAGGCGCTAAATCAGGTGAATACGGCAAATGAAACATGAATTCAATGTTTCTCTCCTTCAAATGATCGATTGTTTGATCTACTGTTGTCACGACGAAGGATGATGCAACATTGTCGATTGCTTTCCCTGATTTTATCGATGACTTCTGGCAAACAAATTATTGTATACCATTTACCATTAACTGTTCTTTGATCCTCCAAAGCAATGCTTGCGACATGTCCAGCACAACGGAGGAAACAAGCAATCATTCTCTTAGAAGCACTTTGTAAACGAACAACTTTTGTTGGATTCTGTTCATCTGGGAACACACAAACAATTGATTGTTGCTTGGTTTCTGGTTCGTACGAATATATCCAAGTTTCGTCACCTGTTACGATGTTGTGTACAGAAATTCCTCTGTCGAATTTTTTGAGCATTTCCTTACACCAACTGAAACGAGCCTTTTTGTGCTTGGGTCAAATTATGCGGAATCCATCGGGGACCGATCCTTTTCACGCGTAACTGTTCATGCAAAATCGAATGAAGTGAAGTTTTCCATATGTCTAAGGATGCTTCTTTCTCACGGTAAGTCACATATCGATCCTCTGAAGAGGAGAGACTCAGTTGTGTAAAGGATCGATGGTTTTCGGAACAGCAACAGATTTGGTCGATTTCCACTGACGGAAGCACAACCACGACGAAATTCTGCAAACCAGTTGCAAACAGTGTTTTCTGTTGGTGCTTCATTACCTAAAGTCGAACGACGCGATTCGGGGCAATGTTGTTGTTTTGAGCCTTTACTAGAATTGCTTTTTTTAAACGCTCACTGTAAAGAAATTACTCGGCCCATTTCTGTCCTCTCATTGCTTCAACAATAACAATTGCCAGATTTTACGGAAACAGTCACATCAAATCTCAATAGCGCCATCTAGTGGTCGATTGTAAAACTTAAGATGCTACCCTCCTACAGTGACAAAGTCACACAAAGGCAAAGAATTAGAATCCATGTTACTCCAAGTTGACATTCTGGATAGCTTAAACCAAGTTTACGCTCTTGAGTTTCGCAGCCAATGAATTGAATATAGATGATGGTTGGTAGGTAAACAATGGTAAATTAAACTTTCTTAAAATTTAGTGGGATTTAAATGAGTTTCTTGTGCGTTAAATATTTCGTCAACACGTGCGCCTTTTCCATGTTTCAAAAGTCTAACTTTTTATTTAATAGCGAGGTCCTCCTGATATCTTCCTAAAACTTAGGGATTATCTGTCTATCATTTCTTTGGCTAAGAAACTCAAGAGGATAAATCTTTAGTTACAATTAAATATTTTCAGGTAGAAGTGATATTCACAAAATCTATCTAGATGTTATTTGGTTTATATTTTATCTCCGGGCCATTGGTGTGTGCACAAATTAATTTCAAGAAAAAACTGAAACATTCTTCGGATGCCTGTAACACCCTCCCTCCTTCTCTGTGAAACTTTTTACGTATGTAAGAACAAACCCCAAAACACTCTTATATAACAAGCTTCCACGACATAATTTAAATTTTCTTGGTAGTACCCGAGAGCTTTCGTTTCGACCAGACCCCTGCTACCCCCGATATGACATGATCGCCTGAATGAAATGATTCAATAACGTTCGTGATGTTATCAAAGCTAAAATCATGTGTGCATTAGCATGATTCATTTCCCGACTAATGGACGAAATATGAGAAGTGCGGGAGGGTACACGTGCGTGTTAATTAAAACAAGGAAAAGCAAAAGATTGCTACGTACTACATGAAAATAATGTAATTGAATTCGCCTTAAAAAAAAATATTAACGACGTGGGCAGTACCCGAATTTCATGTTCACAATCGGTTACACGAATGCAATAAATGTCGTGCCATTTTATCGAAGTAGGTTAACGTATAAGTGGGGGTTCATAAACTAGATGATCGCTATTTACTGGAGCATATAAACACAGCTTTTAAGTTTAGTTACTAACTAAGTAAGTGCAAGAAAAATTTTAATTTACTATGCTGCAACCTTGTACTGAAATTAAAGTAAAATGCGTTTCTGACAAAAGTTTCTCACTTCTAACTAATTGTAAGGGGAAGAATTGAAGTTATGGAGAGTGACAATTTGATATATTCCCCACAAGTATGTCTTCTAGATTTGCACGGAGTATATCGCACCTTTATTCCAATAGCGACTCGGCAGGCAAATTGCCAAATTGGCTTACGTGAATTTTGTTATTAGTTCTACATAAAACGGCTTATATCTTTATATAAATTTACTGCAAAATCCAATCATCTAGGGCGGAATTTTTTAGTTTAGAGAATATGTGTAAGGAGCGTCTTAATATGAACGCAAGATTTCAAATTCACGCTATTTTCATTCTGTTATGTTGGCTGCACTGAAACTTTGACATCCATCATCTGTCATTGCTGCGATCAGTAGTCATGGAACGCTGCACGAAGGAACAACGCTTTATTGTAGTGAAACTGTATTATAGGTATGGGGAATGTTGAGGAAACGGTTCGCAAACTTCTTGGAATTTTCAATCGACGAAATGCACCAAATCAGTCAACAGCTCAAAGAATAATTAAGAAATTCGAGGAAACTGGTTCGATTATAAACAGTAAAATAGCTATATTCTCGAGAACATTGCCGTAGTGCACGAAAGTGTTGATGAAAGTCTAGAAACATCGATTTGCCGTCGTTCACAAGAACTGGACATTCCGGAGAACAGCATGCACCAAATTCTCACTGAAGATCTGAATCTGCAAGATTATAACATTCAACTAACCTAAGAACTCAAGCCAGCAGACTATGTGCAGCGCCGAAAATTTGCTAATTGGGTTTTGGAAAACCAAGTAGATAGCAATTTAAAAAAAAAAATTATCTATAGCGACCAGGTGTACTTTCAATTTGATGGGCACGTGCACACACAAAACTGTCGGGTTTGGACCGTGGTGAATCCTCGAGTGATTCATGACAACCTATTGCATGCACGAGTCAGTGTGTGGTGCGGATTTTGGGCTAGCGGAGCAATTGGGCTGTACCTTTTCGAAAATCATGCTTAAAAGGCAATAACAGTGAATGATATACGCCACCGCAACATGATAACGGAGTTTTTGTGGCCTTTGTTGGAGGATATGGATATCGAAGGAAGGTGGTTTCAGCAGGACGGCGCAATCTGTCACACGGCGCACGAAACAATGGACCTGTTGCGAGAAAAATTTCCTGGCCGTATCATCTCACGCAATGGCGATCGGAATTGGGCACCGAGATCGTGCAATTTGTGACCGTGCGACTTCTTCCTTTGGCAGTTCGTGAAATCTCGTGTCTATGCCAACACACCACGAAGAATTCCAGAGATCAAGGTGGTGATTAAACGTGTTATTGACGAAATTGAGCCGCAATTATGCGAAGACGTCATTGAGAATTTCATCAAAAGAGGAAGAGTGTGCCAGCAGGGTCATGGGGGACATCTGTCAGATATTGTTTTCCACACTTAATCGTAGTGTGTGTACTTTATACTGAAATTATTTTTCTACGTTTTATTAGAAAATTAAATCTTGCGCTCTTGCTGGGATACCTTATACATCAAAACATCAAAATTTTGACTTAGGTCACTATTCTAGTGAAGGTGCGATATATCCTCTTGTAAGCGGAGTATGAGTAAAACTGGTAATTGTCATCTGAAATCTGTATTTCATTTTGCTGTTGCATTCGTTGAGTAACAGGCTTTATTAATATATGTAAAGGAAAAGCAGTTTACGCAAGAAATGCATAAAGGAAAGCTATCGTAAGTTACATCAATCCATGTTCTCCTAACTATACTATTTTTCTTTTACATTAAAAAAAAGAAATATATTTTATCGGTAAGCGGATCTTAAGTACATATTGAAATTTTGTAGCTGAAGAAACTAACGTAGATTAAACAGCAGTGTGTAAAGTGTGCACATCTCTGGATTCGGTTTCTAAAAACATCTGAAAAATTATAAGCTACATAACAATGACTACAAAAGATGTTTTTCCAAATACTACGGGAATCAATTTTACCGGTATATAAGCATACTTCAACGTTTTGTTTTTAGTAGCAAATGTGCGTAGGATAGGTTACCCAAGTATCAATGTAGAAGGAACAATTCTAATTAAGTATCTAAAACTACAGATCCTCAGTAATCAAGCTTAGTTCATGATGAAGTAATATTTAAAATTTACAAACTTATAATATGATGAAAAGAAGTGCGAAGGAATGTTTGTTGTTGGCTGATGAAGAATATCCCTACCACAACTGATCAAAAAGGAAGCAGTAGAGGCTGGTGGTGGCATAAATGAGAGTTCAATGACAAAGCTTCGATTCCTTCGTGTATTTCTGTTACATACTACGTACACGATATGCATCGACACGAGAAACGAAGAAGGAATCAAGCAATTGAACTCCTATTACGTCACCACCGCACGCTCGGGTACAAGCAAGTCTTGCAATGTTCTGAACTTTAGTGGCATAAATGAGAGTTCAATGACAAAGCTTCGATTCCTTCGTGTATTTCTGTTACATACTACGTACACGATATGCATCGGAAACAGACGAAGGAATCGAAGCAATGAACTCCTATTTACGTCACCACCTGCCGCTACTGGGTACAAGCAAGTCTTGCAATGTCCTGAACTTTATTTCATATACAATTTCAGTTTCTTTTGACTTTGGAAGCATTATTTGCTATCTCATGTTCGTTTGTTCATCTTTTATTAATTAAGGTCCATCGAGTTAATATGTTGGCTTAGTTTTTCTTCCACGATTGAATCGATTTAGAACCGTTCAAATCATCACTTGTAAAGTACTACTAGCTTTCAAATCAATGTACAGCTTACAGATTTGCATTGTGAACTATTTGAACTGTTCAGGCGTTGGTTCAAATGAAGAAGAAAAACAAACCTAATATGTTACTTACAGTCATAGGTTTAGCGTGTCGTGCGCGTAGTCCACTTTTATATTAATATTAACAAGTTTAAATGATTTATGTATGTATCTATTTTGGGTCTCGATCAATGGAGAAAATTCAAAAATACATTTAATTTTATTTTTTGACAAATTCTTTACTAAATTCTTACTATGGGATGTGCACAATGCACGAAACCGGTAGCATTGTTTAAGTCAATATAGAATTTTGTAAGTGAAGACCACTTTCATTTCTTCCGTTTTTTATGAAGAACTCACACAAGGTCACCATGGTCTAAAATTTCTTATACAGTTAACCCTTTGACATTTGCGGTTTTCAAATTCGCGATATACGAGGCGTGTTTTTAAAGTAAGTACCGTTTTCAAATAAAACAAAAACAAGTAAACTTTTCTTAACAATTCTACTTTTATATAAAAGCCTGTACGTTATTCCTTATTCTACCTTTCTACATAATTTCCACCAATATTAAAAAGGAAAAGGGAACCAACAACCAAATAGAAATAAAATTTTGCGCAGTGCGGCCTGCGCAAATTATCTTTCCAGGTTAATTTATAATCCTACTGCAACTTCACTCTTTCACAGTGTGATTGACAGCACTAAAACAAAATCGAAGTATGTAGGTAAATTTCATACACATTCCTAACTATTGATCTAGGTATAATAGGACAAAAGCCTATTTCTATTTTCATCCAGCAACCTGCCCTAAGCAATAAAAAAGTCGGGCGCCCCATATAGCCACTTAACCAGGCTAAAAATAAATTTATTTCGGCTAATGTAATTTGATACTTTCGTCCATGAGCAAGTGAATTATACGATCGATTGTATAAAAACGGGTAATTATCCCCGGTCGTGGCGTCCTAATCTAATCTCTTCACGTTATATAACGGTCGCTTCTGTGTTAAATATAGCTTCCCCCTGCAGTCTAACACTGACATTGGTTTTCAGGGGCCGAGGCATACAGTGCCGGCCATAATTATTTGCCCGCCTACATTTTTGCTTGAATTTTAAAAAATTATTTATTTATTGCTATTTAGGGGGTATAATTATTTACCTACAAGCAAAAGAAAGATATCACATTAAATAATTCCGTAAAAGACTGATACTTAGTTGTCGATTGATTCTCCTAAATCCAATAATTGGAGGTCCATGTAGGGCCACAAAAAGACCCGAAATGTAATACAATTATCCTTCACTATTAAATATTTAATGTAGTGCAAGTGAAGAAGACGATTCCCTATTTACCCGAACTAGAATTATGAATTTAGATTTAGTGGTTATTGTTCTTTTAAACAGTGAATATCCTTAATAGAGTTTTCCAAAATTAGTATTAAAATGCCGAAAACAAGATTGTTGCTTTTAGAAACCCGCACCATGATTGTTGCTTTACATAATCTTGGCCGAACTAACAGAGATATGGCAAGAAAATTGAAATTAAGTCGCCAAACTGTTGTATAACGTTAAAAAATACCAAGGGGCTGGCACATTATTAAATAGAAAACGACGAAGAATGACGGAAACTAACATCAGCGGAAGATTGTCGAATAATTATGACGAGTAAACGGAATAGATGAAAAACTGCAGCTGACATAACGGTTGATGTAAATATAGAGCGTGAAAAACGAGTTAGTTTAACCACCGTGAAAAGACTGGGATCCTATCGTTTCCTAGGGTCAGTTTTGTGAAGAAACCTTAAACCCTTTTGTCCTCTAGCTGAATGACTGCGGCACGGTCGCGCCGTAGGAGGGGTTGGGAAAATTGATATCTTGTCCGGTTGATAAACCGAGATATTTCAAGGACTAAAACGTCCTGACTGGGGGACGAATGTCGTTCCTCGGAGGGGATTGACTCTTAGCGGACGTTGAAAAAGTCCGTTGGTCGTCTGACGTGAATCCTGGGAGGGAGACGATCTTGAGGAACGACTACCTATTGAACGCAACTGTTGCCGCTCGCGCGGGTCTTTTCCCACGCGGCGGTAAGGATCTTCTCGAGATACTCGCGGAGTGTCGGAACTTCTACATCGCGATGAATCTGTGAGTTCCTTACGAACCAGGGGGCTCCGGAAATTATCCTTAGAGTCTTATTCTGGAGAAACCGTGAAAAGGAGGTTAAGAGGGAGTGTTTTATTTGGTCGAATAGCGTTACATAAACCACTCTTATGCGAGCAAAATAAAATAAAACGGCTGCAGTGGGCTAGAGAGCATCAACATTAGACAGTTGATGAGTTGAATGTTTTGTAGACCGATGAGTCCAAATTTGAACTCTTCGGTTCTAAGAGAAGAACGTTCGTTCGAAGGTCGAAAGGAGAACGAGCAGCGGAATCATGTGTAGCACCTACAGTCAAGCATGGGGGCGGATCGGTAATGGTTTGGGGTTGTTTGGGCGCCGCATCCGTAGGAGACTTGGTTAAAATAGATGGAATTTTAAGAAAAGAGCGCCACCGAAAAATTTTGGAAACAAGTGCTATACCATCTGGAGTGAGAATAATCTGTGACTATTTTATATTTCAACATGATAATGATTCGAAACACACTTCTAAACTGTGCCGCGAATATTTAGATTTGCTGGAACGTGAAAGCAATATCAACGTAATGACACCGCCTCCTCAAAGCCCAGATGCTAATCCCCTAGAGCTTTTGTGGGAGAAACTCGATAGGCAGGCGAAAATAAATCCACCAACTTCCAAGGAGTCGTTGTGGAAACAACTGCAAGAAGCCTGACTTAAAATATAACTCGCTACTCTGACGAAATTGATAGAAAGAATGCCGCAAGTGTGTGCCGCAATTATTAATAGTCGAGGCGGACATTTCGATGAAACGAAGATTTAAGTTTTTTGTGTCAAATAGATTGTATAATTGAATAAAGACTACCACTTTCTTTGTTTTAAGAGTATTTTGTTAAATGCAAAACTATAATTTCTTTTTCAGTTAACACTTCCTTTAATTATGCATATTTCTTTGGGTGGACAAATAATTATGGCCGGTAGTGTAGATACCATCGCATCGACATTGTAACTTCTATTTTGAGTGCCTAGTGCGATTGTAAATAGAAATTGGCGAAATAACTAAACGCATTTCTATTGTTGTTGCGTCGCCAACGTATGCAGAGGCGCTGTTTGATATATTGTCTGACAGAATATGAAATGGAAAATTACGTGTTGGCTGAAGATATATTTACTGCTAATGATGGTAGCGTTGTAAAAGAACAACGACAAACTATAGGTACACGCCTTCATACATTGTTGCTGTTGGTATGTGAGTACCTTTTATAACTTGGTTAGGTTGGTAATATCAAAGAATCCCAAGCATTTTTGTGTGAAATTGAATAAATTTGTCACCGATACATTTTACTCTTTAAACTTATATTATTAATCTAGTACTTGTTGTCTTAGTTTTAGGTGTCAAATTGCTGTGATACAAGCTGGCCAAGTTTCCTACATAATCAAAGGGTTGTGTCGTTTTTATAAAGGTTTAAACAACAAAAAATGAGCGAATTTCAGTTAGAACACAGAAGTGTTATCATGTCCTTAATGAAGGAGGGAAGTGGACTGAAGAACATTAGAAAGATGCGTCATCATATCTTACAGTAAAGTTTTGGTGCAAACAATTTCGATGAGGCAGGGCATCGATTCAAGATGACCCAAAATGCGAAAGGCCCGTTGAAGCAAGAACCACCGAAAACAAACAGAAAAATGAGGAACTGGTCTTAGCAGATCGAAGAATAAGGAATATCAGAAGCTCGTTTTAAAAATTTTACATGAAAATTTAGGAATGAATAAGATGTCAGCACGTTGGATTCAGAAATTGCTTACTTTTGAACAAAAATTGTGTCAGTAACAAATTTGTGAGGAAAACTTGGCAGCATTGGTTGACGATAAAGATCTTTCCATTCAGTAGTTATCTCCGCTACCAAAGAAAGCAACAACGCAGTCTTCATCAAGAAAACTGCAATAGGAGCAAAGGTCCATAAGGAAACAACTAAAGAATTGAAAAGTGCCATTCTACAAAGTTGTGAGCGAAGGATTACATTTCAAAGTTGTGAGCGAAAAATTAGTAGCAAAACAGATCTTGATAGTGTAGGAGTTGGACAAATATTGGAAAAGCGCATACTCTTCACACATGACTCACTATGCATGTGACGAACATCAGATCAGGGTACATAAATTGCAATCTACCACGTTACTACCGAACAACAATCGCGAGGCTAAAGGACAACATCGATCAGCTATATGCTTTCCTCGTGACAGAGTCAGTTCCACTGCCGGAAAATGTAACATTTTGGTCGAGTCTACATAATAAATAGATATGCGACAAACTTATTAGTTTCCTAAAGCAATCAAAGATTTATATTTGAATATAACGTTTACATCCTCTTTTTGTCCAGAGATCGTATGATGTATGCATCCTCTTGGTACTAACAATGTTGGTAAAACCATATATAAAATTGACTGCTGGCAAATGGGCATTAATCTCGCAGGCCATAAAAAAATAAGAAAAAAACACTTGACGGCACTGACTGACGACATAGACCTTTTTTCAAAACTGGTGTGTAGCGGGTGATGAGACGTGAGTGTATCACTGGGACCCACTGACAAAACAAGAATCCACGCAATGGGTTCATAAGGGATCTCCACCACCAAAAAACTCAATCTCCATCAGGAAAACTGATAGCTACGGTGTTTTGGAGTGCAGGGATATTGTTAATTGAATATATGGAGAAAGGTACTACAACAAAAGGGAAAGTCTATACGGAAACGATTAAAGAATTGAAAACTGCCACCAAAAAAGACTTCAAAATTGTGAGGAAAAGCTGCTTCATGACAATGCCAAAGTCCACAAAGCTCACAAAGTCCAAAAAGTAATCGACGACTACTGTTTTATAGATACGAGACATCCACCTTACAGTCCGTACTTGGCATCGAGCGACTATTATCTCTTTCCTTAAATTTAAAAAAACACTTAGGAGGACGGAATTTTTTTTCGGATTAATGTTGGAAAGCGGCGATGGAAGAGTTTTTTAAAGACCTACACCAAAAATTCTTTGGAAGGTATAGGCTTATTAGAAGAATATTGGAACAAGTTTGCGACCGTTAGCGGAACATATTATGTTGGATAAAATTTTGTTTGTTTCCTAAATCTTCTTCTTCATGGCAAAGTAGATAATACAATAATCCCCCTTCGTATAAAGTAATTTGTTTCGAATAAATGCAATTTGCTGAACCTGGGAATCATAGTTTATTAGTCCTATCGCTGACGTATTTCTTCTTGCGAGTGCGACGGATTACAAAGCAAATGCCCATATAAATATTGTACATACCCGATCGGATCGTCTATTTTCACCCGGTATATAATCAATATCTTTTCTACCGTTAAGTGTAAAGGTAAATATTTATTCAATCTGTAATCATTAGCTTTCTTCACTGTTTCCTGTCCTTTGCTAACTCGCCTGCATCTTTTATTGTACTATTTCACGTTTTGTTGAGTCTTCCTCTTGTTCTTTTCGTCATCGATCTCGCTTCCTATATAGCTTTCACGGGTCTTTCATCTTCCATTCTTACCAAACCATTTCAACTGTTGTTTCCCGATCGCCTTTTGTTAGATGTTCTATATTTAAGTCTTTTCCAATATTTTTGTTTTTCTTTCTTTGTTACGCCCTTTACTCTTCTTAGATATTTCATCTACATCCCCTGAAATGTACTTTTTAAACCATTACTCGGAATGTACTTTCACCCCCACATGTTTACCGGACTGAATACTCTTTTGAATATAGTCATTTTTGCGGCCTTACTTTTCCTTCTTACTAATAAATGTCCTGTTGAGGGCATGATATACTTTTGCTGCGCTGTTTGTTCTTTCGTTTATTTCTCCCTCCATTCCTCCATTGCTTTGAATTACTGCCTCCAGGTATTTAAAGCAATCTATTTGCCCTAGGGCGTTTCTGTCGAGCTTTATATTTATTTTTACATTTCCCTTCCACAGTGCCATCACTATTTCTATGCTTTTTTCTTAACTCAGACACTCCTCCCACATTTTAAAGTTTTCCCTCAGTTGAGACTCATTTTTCGTGCATATTGTCAGGTTGTTAGCAAAAGCGCTCTGCATACATATACACATGCGTATATATGCGTATATACACTCTTTAGTGTCCCTTTTTTACAAAAGAGTATAATTATTCCAAATTTCCAGACGTCGGGTATTTCTGCACTATTCCACCCTTTATTAAATAACTGTGTTAATACCTTTAACCCTTCTGTTTCTAGTTTTATTCTCACTTCCGTAGTAATTTGATCGTGTCGGCCTTTCCTTTCTTCAATCTTTCTATTGCTCTCACTACTTCGTCTTCTTAGATAGCATCGTTCTTGTCACGTGCACATATTAACTATATTTCGTTCCTAGGTTCCTGTCTTATGTTAATTTGTGTATTTAGCAAATCCTGGAAATGCTCTGGTCAGGGGTTCATGGTCTCCTTTCCATTTGTCAATACTATTTTCTCTTTATTTTTGATTTGTCTGACAGTATATTTCTTTTCCGTTCTGGCGTTTTTAAATACTTTATACAAGAATTTCTGATTCATTCTATAATGTCCTTTTCCATTTTTCTTGCCAAATTGTTCCCACGATACTTGTTTGACTTGTTTAATATTTTCTTTAACCTTTTTTCTATGCTTATACTTATTATACATTTCGCAGTTTTATTCTGTTTTGTTTGAAGGATATAGTTTCCATTTCACCTTCTTTAGTTTTATAATCTCCTTAATGTCTTCGTTCCACCAGCTAGTTTGATTATGCAAAATCAAAATTATCACCTGCAGTATTCCAAGGTTAAAGTAAAGTACTTCTTTACATTCTCCTATATGGGAAATATTTGTGTGTCATCTCCCAACATTGCTACTACAAATTGATAAAATTCTATAAATTACTAACAAAAATATGCAAAGAGTAGGTTACATTTGTACGCATCGTCAAATAAAATATAAGCAATTGCAATCGTGGGTAAATCGAGCGATAGCAGTTGAACCGATGTTTCATAAAACAAATATGTTCCATAAAGATAGGCGAAAACAAATGAAATTAACGATTCCATATAATTCATACCGTCGCTGTGACATGGCATTATAGCAAAAGCATATGACAAAGCCCGTTATATATTGCTAATCGATACATATTGTAATGATGAATCCCCCACGTTCCGTTACGTTCGTGTAATGCATGCTCCGTGTTGCCCTCTACCGGCGATCAATCCGAACAGTTCTATCTATCAAAGCTTTAAAAAATTAATTATGATAAATGTATCTCGTAAATATCTAGAGATGTATTACAGTAAACAGCGTAGGCAGATAGATAGGATACTTTGAATTTTGCATTACTTACCTAAATTCTGTGATTAAAACAATTTTATAACATTATTTGGTAATTGCTTCTTACATTACATTTTTTTATACAAACAATTATTCAATCTGTCAATTAAAACATCATTGGACATATTGATTTTTAATTATATTTATGTCAGGTTCTCTTGAAATCATCACTTTTTATCCTAACGCTTTTGCACAAATTATGGCAGTACTGGAAGTAATTGTAAGTATGCGTAGCTTATAGCTTATGGGTTTCAATTTATAGTGTATTTCCAGCAGTTTCCAAATGATACCTCCCAACCAACTTTAGGGTGGTACCTGCTATAGAATGCAACTTCGAACTCATCAAACTGGTTCTCGAAATCGCTCCTAGACATCTTTGCAGAATACGAATTAACTGTTAGTTCCAGTGCTGTTGAAAAGAAAAAAATTCGTTTCTAGTCTGCGAAACTTTTTAAAGCTGTTTCTATTTCCTCAATTGCCTTGTTTTCTGTAATTAGTTTATTCGAAAATTCTACCCGGTTTCGAGTTTTTCTAGCAAATCCGGGAAAATTTCTAACTGATGCAAAAAACAATGAATGAAACGGTGCATGGTGGAAAAAACCACTAGCGCATTTGAGGAACAACTACGCAAACATTGACAAACCTAATTTTAGAAATCGTAGAATTCTAAATTCTAGAAACCGAAATGCTCGATTTGAAAAATTGATAAATGCATCTGTAAATACATAGTAAAATCTACATTGTCAAACATAACTTAACAAATTCATCTAGGCCAATCCACCTAACAAATACCTAAATTAGCATCAATGTTTTCTTGAAAATTATATAACTCATTTGCTGGGATTATGCTGCATAGACAAATCGCCAAGAATTCCCGAAGAAGAATTATTTAGATCGTTTGAAGGCAATGATGAATGCAGTAAATTGCAGTGAGAAGGAATACGCGTTATGCAATGTGTCTCCGGATGGGGTGCCCCACTCTTCTAGATTTTCTATTCTTTAATTTTTTAAAAAAGGTATTTCTTGTTCATCAATTATTTTGCTTATTTTTGGATGTTTAATACAGTAGTAAAACTGGTGAAAAAACATGTAGGGCGTTATAAGGATTTAAAAATGTGAAATCAACCCTCTCCCTAATTTCTATTTTTTTATAAGTATTCAACACAAATACGTATTTTATTATTTTTTGAATTTAATGTAGTATGTTCAGAACAGGTCTAAAAGACTGTGGATTTCAATTACCTTTTGTTTTTTGTAAGATCGTAAAACTTTAAAATGAGAAACCAAGTCGCACGCTGGAAGCCGTGGTCAAGATAGGAAACGAGCCATAAGTGCGAGAGATGATCGTTTTTTGCAGCTGCAAGCTCTCAGCAATAGTTGAATAACAAGCACAGAACTTAGTAACCAGCTTGAAGCAGTCAGAAATGTTAGAGTTTCTGCTTTAACTGTAAGGAGAAGGTTGAGGGAAGTAAAATTGAGTAGAAGGCCTGCAGTTGGACCATTACTTACCACAGCGCACAGAATACAACGTTTGAGATTTGCTAGAAATCATGAAGATTGGACAATTGAAGATTGCAAGCAAGTTTTGTTTTCGGACGAGACTAGAGTACCTTTAAAATCCCCAAATGGTCGCGAAAGAGTGCGGCAAAGAACTGGAGAAAAATGTCTTGACTGCGCAAGCTATGAGAGGGCGGTGGATTCAGAATGCTCTGGGAAGATATTGCTTTAACGCCTGCACAAATTTAGCCGAAAGTCAATATATTCTGAATATTACCTAGAGAATATCATTCAGGACCATGTACCATGTAATGCCTTTTGCACCATTTTAGGGAACAATTTCATGTTGATGTTCATGGATAATGCAGGACCACACATCGCTAGACAAGTTCTGGATTACCTACAAGAGGTCAATATTCAAGTCATTGACTGCCAACCACGATGCCCAGACTTAAATTCGATTGAGCACCCTGATAAGATCAATAAGGCCTCATTTATCAGCCAGTGGTAATTTCCAAGAATTGGAGCAAGTCGTTCCCTTCGAGTGCGATAATATTCCCCAAGGGGTAATCCAAGTTTTGCAAATTCAAGCAGTTATCAGAGCTAGAGAAGGTGCCACGCGTTATTAACTTTCGTCACATTTTATATAGAGTGTTTTAAGATTTCCAACAATATCGTTTTGTTTCTGAATTTGTAATTGAATGGAATTTATAATTTTTTACATAAGTTCCCTTAAAAAAGAAGATAATTGATGAACCGATGTTTAATTATCTCGTTAAATTGTTTTTTGATGATATGAAAAAATATTTCACCAATCAAACAATTTTGCAAAAATTATATGGAATTATTTAAGTGGTGCGTTAATTGCACATAAATGAACATTAGTTTTGTTACAAGAAGATAAATAATGAAGACACACCAAGTCTTACCAGCAACCAAAGACAAACTTCTCAGAACGAGGACGAAAGGAATGCACAACTAGAATCTGGGAGCTACATGGAAGAACCATACATATAAAAGAGCACGAAGGATTATGATAGGTAAAGAAGAATAAAACAATCGTCTATAACACAATTTACATCTCGCCAATAGAATAGATTTTGACAACGTCTGTTCCAGCCAGAAAAAAAAGCATTATTATGGAAGATTAATCGCCCAAATTAGCAAGCGTTTTCACTGCAGAAGCTTTTGCAATTAAAGAAGCATTAAATTATTTACATAAAGTAGATCATTCTCGTTTCTTAATATTTTGCGATTCTCAGAGTGTCCTGAAGAGCATTAAGAGCTTTCATGCGCAATCATCTCCCATCATTGGCGATATAATCAACGCGTACAACGTACTATTGCAAGATGGTAAAGAAGTAATTTTCTTCTGGATAAAAGGACACACAGGAATTGAAAATAATGCTACTGCTGACCAATTGGCAAGAACAGCTAGCGAATCAGAACCTACATCTAGGATTTTACTGCCTGTTGGAGACTTCTTTCACGCTATGAGAACACGAAAACATAACAAATGGCAATATCGATACATCACTTATAAAGAGAAACCAACAAATTACTATTTGTTGAAACCAATTATTAAGTCCTCGCGTTGGTATGACAACTTATCCATCAAAAAGGCTGTATATTGTCAGATAGCAAGACAGCTTTAATCACGGAAGATTCAAATAAAATAGGAATTCAAGAAAACAGAATCTGTGAGGTTTGTAATGAAATCAGCGATACTAACCATTTAATTCTAGGATGTAGTAAGTACAAACAGAACATTGATAGCTTCATTATAAGCTTACATAGAGCCGGATTGGCTTTGCCATTAAACGTCAATTATATTCTTGCCCAAGAAAAAGCTAATATCAATCTGGAACTATATAAGCTTTTGGACGCAAATAAAATTAAAATTTAGCTGACGTTCTCTTTGTAAATTTAACCTCTGTGGGTATTCCTTTCATTCCTAGGGCCTACCCGTGTGTCTTTTGTGTGAGCCACTCGGTCGGCCCCGAGTGTGAAAATCTTTGTCGGTCTACCCTGTCGTCCCTCCGGGCCGGATAGATATATCTATGTGGTAAATGGCTCAATGGCGCAATCCAAAGCCAATAATAATAATAATAATAATATGGAAGATTAATCAATAAAGCAGTAGTGAGGAACTAAACATCAAATGGAAACACTGGGTGTGTCCTTTAATTGTTCGAACTTTTGATCGGACAATGCGAGCAATACAAATGCGTTTTTTATACGTTGAGTAAAATAGAAAGATTCGAGCAATTGGAAAACACATGCATTAATGATGATTTGTTTGAAAATTAATAAACTTCTGATAATGATCATTCTACCATTTCATTCCACAAATTAATTATGCAGTAGTATTTGTTTTGACGCACTAAACGTTAAACTTAGTGCATTACTAGTGCTCTGAAGATAAAGTATCGCAACATTAAATAACGTCGTATAAAGGGATCCACATTTATATTTCTCGTCAGTAATTTCAAATAAATATAAAAGAAAGAAGTGAAGCATTCTCTTGCATATTATCCGCAACTTATATAAAAAAACTCATTCGCTACTATCTAGCTATTTCCACTTCATTAAAACCGCTCGAGATAATCCATTGTGCCCGTTCAAGAGACTGGCAGAACGCAGCACGCGAACGTCTGGTTTTTCTTCCCTCCGGCGCGCACCGCCGGAGATTTCGAAACACAAGAACGCAAATCAAGCCACCTATGATGATATGGCGAAGCCGTCATTGAATACAAACGTATATATACGTAGAAAAAAGAGAAGGCCGTGTGCTCGACCGCTTTCACCTGTTCGTCTGGGATTGATTCGGAACGCAGCGCGCTTTGAATGCGGAAAATGGCGGAGTAGCGTATATATGTGTGTATGAAATGGTAACAGAGAGACGGTGATGGAGACACAGAAATAAAAAGAACGCTTCGTTTTGTGTTCGACGATATTTTGTTTTTATTGCGTCCTTCTTTTTTGTTCGCTTTCCATTCACACCAAATCGGATTACGTTCTGTTTATTTGCCCAAAACGTTATTTCTGGCTGATGTCGGAGTCTTATTTGCATATTTTCTCTCTGATTCGTTTCATGGTTGACGTTGAACAATTTTTATATTCTGACGGGTTGAGGAATACATAATTATCGAATATGCGTCTCATTTGAATTGCTTAGTACATCTGGACAGCTCCCTTTATCGAATTACAGATGCTTATGTAAGTTATTAATATTTTTGCAATTATCTTTGTCAATGAACTTGTTTTCACAAACTATTTGATTTGTTTAATTCCAATGGCTTTCTTTTTGCCCTGACAGTTAAGGCTAGTTAAGACAGTGTTGTGGTAAGGGTTTTAGTGAACTGTTTCAGAGTTCCAGTGCCACAGTTTTAGTGTATCCGTTTAGTTAAGGCTAGTAAATACTCTGATCCCAAACTTGAAATATGGATGAAGTACACCGATGCCATGTTACTGTAATTTTGGGAAGGGTAGTGGAAGCAAAATATGGGTAGCAAATTCACTGTGACTATAGAGCGTTTCACCCTGGCTTCGAGCTATTGGGTTTTATGGGTTTTATGCCATCTTTTGATAATTTACAACAATTTGTATAAAGCTATCCTTGTTTGGAATCAGCGCTGTTGCCACGCCTTTCGATGGGATTTCTCCTAAGGAGATCAATAATATTTGTCACCTGTCAATTTCAGTTCTTCCTTCGTTTTGTTGTGTTCTTCGGTATTTTATTTTCGCATTCTGCCTTCATTTCTATCTATTATTGAGTAAATCAGTTTTTATAAAAACTACTATATCTTTTAGTGGTATTGACTACTGCAAATAGAAATGAATATTATTAATGATCAAATCTAAAAATCGTGAAATTACAGCACTTTAACACGAAGGCTTGTAAGAGGACGCGCAAGGCGACAGCTAGACAAATGATCTTCAATGCCTTTACATATTTTATGAGAAATATGAATGTCTCCAAGGCGGTTGAGGAAACAAGTAAAGCACTTGGCTGTGGCAAAGGAGTGATATATTCCATCCGAAAAGACAATGAAAACCATCCACCAGTAGCTGTAGTAAATGAAAATGAGAGTATCAGCCACAAACAAACCACTCGCTTGCAACTATATGATGAGCATGTGCAAACGGTTGTTAGACGTAAGGTCCACAGTCTGTTTTTGCGTAATGTTCCACCCACATTGAACACAATTTTAAGTGCTCTAAATAGCGAACAAGTTGTGCCTCATTTTTCAAGAAGTACACTATTTAGATTACTGAAGGACATTGGCATTTCTTTTGAAAAAGTTGGAAGGAAGGCAATGCTGATGGACCGTGATGATATTATCAGATGACGCCGTGAATATTCATGCAGCATTAGAAGATATCGAAATTAAGGGAGAAATATCGTGTTTACAGGTGAATCATGGCTGAATGTTAGACACTTTATGTCAAAGGCTGTTACGGTTAAAAAAAGAAAACTAATTAAAGAAGAAAGAATGTAGTGCTCAGTTTTGCTATTTACACGTAGATGTTAGAGGGAGAGGATTCAAGGAGTGTAATAATACAACGGCGTTTAAAATGTAGTTATCTTTGTTGCTGAAGTCGTGAACGTTCTTTATGTTTCTTCATAGAGACGATGACCCGGTAAGAATTCCGATGTTTATAGGACGCCACTGAATGTTTTGTGTCATTTAGCCGCCTCGCCGATGGTCGATAATTCCGTCGGAAACCATTCAGGGTTTTCGAGCGAAAGGAAGAAAGGAGTGTACAAAAAAAATGAAAAACATGTAGCCAAATAAATTAGCAAATATTTGATCAAGCTGTATATTGAATGAAAGAACACTATTCAAAATATCATTGACAAAATGTTACAAAAAGGCTTAATATCTCAGGGCCAAAGTATTAACTATAAATATTGACAAAGTTTGCAAAGAAATGAATAAAAGCACCAAAGAAATATTTAAAAATTAATATTAATTTAAACAACAAAGTTAATAAAGTGATTTACCAAATTTCAAAATAGACAGCGACATTTGCGTGAAGCGCAATTCTTAAATCTTAAATACGAATTATAATTAACCAAAAGGAATTAAATACGCCAAACAGCTCAACCAAAATAGCAAAATGTTAATTATAGTTCGTAATGTTACATAGAATATCTTAAATTAACTTACATAAAAAAGGCTCAGGTAGACACGCCGAAAGGAGAAGGTTGGTAAGCTACTTACGGTGGTAGAACTTTCTCGACGGCGGCGATTCAGAAAGGACGCCGCGCTGATAAACCGGGAACAGGGGTGATGTGTGATGAGCATTGGGCAGCAGACAACGGATGAACACACAGCTGGACAGAAGAAATCGATTTCCACATCCCGCAACTCTACAGAGGAAATCAATGTCCAGATCCGCATAGAGCGTTATTCCCGACGATTTGCTCAAAGGCGACTAAATCGGAAAACCATATAATTGCCGGAAACGTAGACCATGGATACCAAGGAAGATCACCCAGCAGGGGTTATGTCCGACGACAAAAGTCTTGGTACTCCAGGGTAACATTGTTTCACTCACTGGGCCACTAACGGCCTTACTAGTTGATTCGCTAACCTCTGCCAAACGACTCATGCCTTTGATAGGAAAATGCTTTTATTTATGTATTTTACGAAAATCCAGTGGGATCGCGAGATTTGAAGGACCAATGCGGAAGCAAAGATATGATTACGTATGCGAGATCGGTGTTTAGCGACGTATTTGTATGTTTATTGAACTGGGTGATTGCTAATTACAACAATTAGCTACGGATAAAATCTAATTTAACTGATACCAAAATGTAAAGCGGGATTAATACTGAATGTTGACAAAGGTTCATTTATGTTCTTTGATAAACAAAGAAGCTACGGGGCTTAAAGAAATAAAAGAAACGGGAATGATTGGTTCCTAAACAGTTAATTACTAAATATCCCCTTAGCTTAAGAATATAACTTAAATTTGTTGTTATCATGGGCAAGAAGGGTTCATAACAAAAAATATTAGCGGTGTAGAATTTTGAAATAATGAATATTAATGGTTTTATTAAATAATAAAGATCAAAACTTAGGACAAATTAAGGGAATGAATTTAGCTAAAACATACACGAATACTACGCCTTATAGACGCGATGAAGTCATCCTTCGCAGGTGTTCAACCTCGTAATATATGGAACTAGAGGAATTGGCGTGAAATGGAACAACGAAATGTTTCAAATATGGATTTAACTAAATTCGCAAATTAGGATGTAACAATTCCCCCTCAACTACCTGAAGAAATTTCCTTGGAAATTTCTGATAAGTGAAACTGGCGTGGCTAGAGGATAAAAGGTAAAAGTATTCAACAAGTAAAACTGGCAGTGCCAGGTAATAAAGGTCAAGTTTACAAAGGGCCAAACACAAAGGTAAAGGATTAATATGCAAAGAGAAGATCCGAAAGCCTTAAGATTAAACTTAGAGGTTTAAAGTCTCGGTCGGCCTTTCCGGGACTGAAACAGCGTAAGGCTGGAGCAACATAAAAATACGGAGCACTCTGGCTCACAACAAAAAGAATTGTGGTATAACGAAAAAAAAAGTGTTTTTCGAACACTTTTGCAAAAAACGACGCAATTTTATTATTTTGCAATATAAAATAAATAATTCTAGTTCGGTTGATATCAACACTCATGTAGATTAAGAAATTTTTTAAATTTGTTGTTTCAGATTACCTGGAGAGCGCAAATCATCAACGCCAGCAACATACTTTTTTTTTCATGCCTTTACACGATTATAAATTGTTAAATAAATTTACAATTATATGCAACAAATAAATTGTTTTCTATTTTGTAAGAGTGTACCTTTAAGCAAAAAAAAGTTTGTACTGGCACATGTAACAGTTTAAAAAAAATTATTATAAATAGCTTATTTTTTGTACCGTCACAGTAGAATAGCCCCTTAAATAATTTTTGTATTTGCATTTGTATGCACATAGCTAATGGTATTTCAATAGATTATGAAAAATAGTCGAGCTATGGTTATAAATATAAAGATGAACATGAACAATTTTGGATATCTACATGTCCGCATGAGGATCTTTTCAAGGCAAATTTCTCATTGCACTTAATGTTGTAAAATTTGGCTCTACAAATCTAAACAAATCGTACAGCAGCAGACTTAGTAGCAGAAGCGCTTACGATGGATGTTCGTTTCTCGAATTATCATTAAAAATATTCTACATGATGTTTTAGACAATTAAATAGATTAAATGTTATACAAATGTGGTAAGAACGTTTCGTTTGCAAAATGTCGCCTTTTAAAAAAGTACTCTTCTGAGCATCTCTTCCCGCAAAGCTACCAACTGCATATTTACAATAGTGAATCCGCAAAACAAGGGTGGTAGCAACCATCAGGATGTATGGGACGTAATCCGTTATATCCGCGTTTCCCCCCACTTGTTCCGCATGGAGGGATTAATTATGGCAACCGCGTTGTAACTGTCGTCGTAGGCGAAAAAGCGATGGGAGAGAGCGGCCCCGCTAAAGCCTCCCTGATAAAATTTGCATTAGATTTAAACCGCGGGGTGTCTTCTATATTTAAATATTTCCGCTATGACTACATTATTAGGTTTATAGCGGCCCTATTCCGCTACATTTGTCCTTCGATGTACTACATAAAGCAAACAAGTTTCCTTTTTTATTGCTAATTTAATCTTACTCTTTAGTCGGGGTATATTCGATAGGATGAAGGACGACTTTCTTTTGCATTGTTACGCGCCGCTGCCGAAAGCTGGGCCGGTAAGTATTTGTGTCAAGGCTATAAAGATACAGAAAAGTTGACTGTCTTAGCATTTACACTTACTTTAGTGTCAGTGTACAGAGTTTTTTATTTTATTTTGACCATTACTTATTTCCGTTACTATTGCAGATACAAAAAGATATGTTGTGGCGTTTTACCTCTACCGAATAAAAATTTGATAACTGTCAGAATTGTGTACAGAGGGCGCGGCCAACAAGAGATAGTTTTGCTTTTTTTAATGGAACAGCATGTATATTTTTACATTTTTGGATAGCCCTTCATCTCCTGATTCCAAATATATTATATTGTATAAGACTATTTTAAGTAAATAATGGTCCATTTTACTAAATGAAATTAGGAAATATTGTGAGTTAAAAAGCAAGGAGGCTCTGAAAATGATATATTTTTTGCTAGCCGTGAATCTGTAAATTAATATGGGTTACACTACAGCCGAAATGTAGAAATATTGTTTATTCACGTGAAAAATAATAAAAACAAATATGCTGCAAAGAAAGAATATATAGAATTATAACAACTCTATTGTTACGCGATCTGTTTATTTTGAATGGCGTTGTATGCGCACGAATATTTATGTCGATTTGTTGCAAAATTGAATTTCCCTTTTTTTTGTTGCATAAGATTTTTACGTGCGTCTTGGGCCGAATAGAATTTTCCTTCGTCCCTTCTTTCACGAGCGATCAACACTAGCCGTGAGGTGCATTTTGTACTTAGAGAAAAAGTTGCTTAATTGCCGTGAATGGGTGAGTACTTTTGAGCGATCTATTCCTAACATATCTTAATTTATGATAACATTTTATTGCAGCGGAAATTTTATAAGTTTTATCTTACCGCTTTTAACGAATTCTACCTTTATCTTATCGCAAGTGTTTCTTTTCGTCAAGCCTCGTGCACGAATTAAGATGGCTTTCTCTCTTACAATTTCCTTTTTTGATATTAAATTGCTAGAAAATTTATCTTTTTTGATGTAAAATGTTACTTCTGTATTATTTACAATTAACGGCTTATTTTAAAAGCTTTATATATTTAACAAATATTTTTTGGCAAATTACTGAAGATTCTTCTTTTTTTATTTGAATGTTAAATCTTTAGATTCTATATATTCTATGTTTTTTTTTGCGTATTACTGGACACTATACATTAGTAGTAAATTACTAGTGAAATAAATTTTTTCTTCTTTTCTCTTAGCCTGATCGTCGTTTCACTTATTTTCTTTTTCGATATTCATTGAACACCAATAACTTTGTAATTAACTTTTCTTATTTCGTCCACCTTAGCTTCCGTTTTTGCTGTCTTTTTTTGTACCCCTAGGTACTTTTAAACCCAGTAACAATTACTCTGACTGTGGTAGCAGACCCTTACCGAATTACAACCTGAGAGCCGGCAGCGTGCGTCAAGGAAGATCCAGTCCGCCTGCCCGGGGACGACGCCCAGGAAGCAGGTTTTCGAACAAAATATCTAGAGTGACAACATTATTATTTTCATTTTCTTTAAAAAATCACATACGACTAAAATTTCAAATTGTTTGTTACATAAAGTTTTTCCTTTTTTTTTATAAAATTGTTAAAATTTCTAAATTCACCTGTTATAAATATTTCCACTCATCAAGAAGAGGTGCAACAAATTGGTAAACAACAAACAATTGGTGCCTATTATATATCTGAGCTTTGATGGACCTCTGCCATACCCCGCGCCCTGATCCCTGTGCTAGTTGGAGGCACAGTAAAACACTCTTCTGGAGGGTTATAGAACTTTATTTGAATAAACAAAGTCCCTCTGCAAGCACGTTTGTACATGTATACCGTCATTTCAGAAATACAACAATTTTTGTACGAAAAACACATCACATCAGAATAAATAAAGAATATCTTAATAAGGTAAGAACTAAATACTTGCCAGCACCTCCCACTAAATAACTTATTTCTTAATTTAATTACAGAAAATTCTGAAAACAGTTTATTAATTGCTGCAAGCGAGTTAGATAAAGGCATCTCCGCAATCCATCGAACTTTAAAAAAGTATGACTACAAGCCGTATAAAATATAACCGGCCCAAGGGCTCACAAAAGTCCAGAATTGGAAAAGATTAGATTGTCAACAAATGATTGAAAGTTTAAACAATAACCCTAATTTTTTATTGACATTGTATGAACAGATGAATCCAAAACTTCCGGCGTTTTAAGAGAAAAAATAGGCACACAAGTAGATGACTTACTGCAAAATTTCTTAAGAAATCAATTATATGATATGGCAACAAGATTGAGCACCACCGCATAATGTTTTAACGGTTTGAGAGCATTTAAACAATCAAAATCCCGTTTGGATTGGCAATGCCGGAACTATTCAATGGCCACTTAACAGGCCCGATTTATTTCTATTGTATTGTTTTTCATGGGGCTTCTGAATTTCGTTTCCAATGTAAGCATTAACAGCATCAGAGAGAAAATTCAGCATGAAAATGATAATTTGAGCGAAAGAAATAATAATTGCATTTCTAATGCTACACAAAACAGAGAAGACGGTATCAGTTGTACATAGACAACAACGAGGGTCACTTTGAGCGATTCCTTTGAATTTAAATTAAGTAGTGGATAAGTTTTTGGCAAATATGTTGCGTCTATTTCTTACCGATTGCATTTTTTTACGTATTTCAGTAAAATGAGTTTAATTATTTAAAATAGTCTTGTATAATATAATGTACTTGGAAGTAGGAAATGAAGGGCATGTAGGGGCATTTTCTTATTAAAAAATAAGAAAATGTCCAGGTTGTCCTATTAAAAAAAGCAAAACTATGTTTCGTTTACCGCGCCTTCTATATGCAATTCTGATAGTTATCCGGTAAAGGTAAAATTATAACTCTTTTTTTTTAAATATTTTTCTGTATCTGCAATAGTAACGGAAATAAGTAGTGGTCAAAATAAAATGGAAAACCCTGTACCTATATCAATAAAGCGGGTGTACTAAATTACGCAACCTTCTACCGACAATATCCCACACGTGTTCCATTGAGGAACTATTAGGGGATTTGGGAAGTTATCGCAGAAGACTAACATGAGGCTTCTCATGTAACAACACGCAACAATGCTTGCCATATTGCTTTATTGAAAAAATACATCTTCCAGTCTCTCAAAATAAGGAAAAAGATGAAATTCAAAAAAGTAATACTGGGGATCCAGGCTACTTCTAACGAACACCCAACTGAACTAGCTGCCGTGAGTACAGTACCGTGCAATCGAATTAGGGCCACTTTGATTTTATACAAATATTTGCTATTAATATTATAATAACCAAAATTTCTAAATATTTTCCACAGTAAAATGTTTTTAATTGTATTTGAGATAATCCTCTTAAGTAGGTATAAAATTCTCGTTATTATAACCCCCACCAAACATTCCCTTCTATCCAAGGTACGTTAATTTTTCTATTGCATCTGCTAGCCCGAAGTAATTGTCGTGAATGATTTTTAAATCCATTTTAACCTGACTATCTTGAAATTTCGACTGGCTTTTCTGGATAGCGGCAGCTTCCTTTGTATCGAATTGTAAAACCACGTTCTTAATATTGTTAAAATATTTATGATAATAAAACGCGACCTGCAACCATGTTCCCCAACGACTTAGAATAGGTTCCGGTGGCTCTGGTAAACGGGGACACAGTCTGTGAAATTCGCGAATACGTTTCGGTGATTTGACAAATACTGCTTTGGTATGCGCTATTAAAGCGTCTACCTCAGGATAACATTTTCTGATACTATCCGCCACAAGATTGAGAGCATGAATTTTACACGTAAGAGACCAGCCTACAGAAAGCATGTTTGCAGCACCATCACTCACTAACATCAAGAGTTGGTTTGTTGAAAGTTCAAACTTGTCCAATGTATTTAACACTAACTTTGAAATTACTTCGGCAGTACACTGTTGTATTCGTTTGGAGACTAATAGAATTGAAGGTGCCGATTGATGAGGTTCCAATTTGCGTGCCATTACATTAAGAACAGAATGTTTCTTCCGATCTGTTGCTTCGTCGACACATAACCATAATTTTTGATCTTTCAACTCCGATTTTATTTTTTGTTCAATATGTTCGCGCGCAGATGGCACAATTCTTCATAACGATGTTCGACTTGGTAATTTGCACTCCGAATAGTTATTCCAAAAGCAGATAAATGGTTCCTTGTCTAGTAAATTAAACGGTATATTACATGCGATAACGTAACGCATAAATGAAATATAAATTTTTCATTGTCTCGTGCGCAATTTCTTTTTGAGACATGCTTTTCACTATTTACATGTCGTAGACAATGTTGTCTGGACCAACACATTAACGGGATTTTACAGATTACACATTTTATTTAAAGCACCTTCATATATTAAGTCTGGAATTTCTGCAATAAATTTTCGAAGTTTGTCCGACCGCGGTTGTTTTGCTGAGGAAATCATAATTTTTCTAGGACAGATAAACAACTGTGCAAATGGCCGGCAGCGAAAATGTCCGTACTGCTCCGCAGACGAAGTAATACTACCGTTTCTCTTGGTCCGAACTGATTCTACGCCGATGCGCGGCACCGCTCGTGGCCAGCGTTAGTTATTAGAGACGGGGCTGTATTCGTATCGGGAAATAGACAGAAGAGAACGATTTTTTCGACAAATAGTCGACAGGGTAGCGATGTCAAAGAAAGAAAATTTACCAGCGACTTCATGTGGTCGTTCTCATTGTCGCGGTATTCGCAAAACTTCGCCACGGGAAGACAGAATTATCATAAAAAGGGCATTAGAAAACAGGCAACTGTGCGTTAAAGAACTTCAGCGTATATTACAGGCTGACAATATAAAAATATCAGATCGAGCATTAAAATCGCGCTTATATGAAGCCAATATCAGAAGTAGACGCCCTGCAAAAAAGCCGAAACTTACTTTAAGGATGAAAAAGGTAAGATTGCAGTGGGCGCAACAGCATCGGCATTTTACTGTTGAGGATTGGAAAAGGGTATGTATCAATATGTTATGTATATTTTCAAAATTTGGAACATTTTTAGCAAATTCGAAAATGTAATGAAAATTTCTGTTTCTAAAGGTTGTTTTTAGTGACGAGTCACGGCTAGAGGCTGTAACTGAAGTTGCTCGGTTCGTTAGAAGAAGACCATCGGAACAATATGATGAAAGCGGAGTGGTAAAAACAGTGAAATATCCACCGGCAGTCATGATTTGGCCCTGTATATCAGGGGAAGGGCTTGGACCGCTTGGTACCTGTTACGAAATAGAGTAACGGATACCATGAATCAAATTCAATATAAAGAAGTTATGGAATCAATCTTAATCCCGTATATGACGTCTTTAGACCCTGAAAATTACTCTTATACATTTATGCAAGATGGTGCACCGTGCCACAGGGCAAAAACAATTCTAAATATGTTTTCAGCAAGAAAACTGAAGATATTGCCATGGCCAGGCAATTCCCCCGACCTGAATCCAATCGAAAATGTTTGGAATTCTTTAAAACGAACAGTTTATGCATCTCCCAATACAACAGTTGACGTTTTGAAAGCAAACATAACAAATAGCTGGCAAAATAATGCTCTCCTTAAAGAAGTTGCAGCAGCGTGTATAACAAGCATGTCAAAAAGAATTGCTGCTGTCATAAAAGCAAGGGGTGGTTCGACGAAATATTATTGTACGTGTTAATATAAATATATCTATATAAATAAATAAAAATTGTTTTTATCAAACGTTGATACTTTGCATTATTTATTAAGCTAAAACTCAAATTTATATAGTGGCCCTAATTCGATTGCACGGTACTGTATTAGTGTTAAATACTCTCCCTTTCTATTTCTTAGATTTCATTTTATTTCTTCTTAGATTTTAAGTACAGTAGTGTTCAGTACGTTCTATTTCCCTTTTAACATGTGTGCATATTGTATGCGACTCGTTACATTGTTTCTGGGTGGTCTAGAGGATAAGATTTGTATATTTTGTTTTCGTGAGTTTCGTCCCTTTTCTTAGAAGTTATTTGGCCATGTTCTTAGGACTTAAGAAATCGCATATAACTCGTATTGTTCTACTTCCCCTACTTCAGCTATACGCCATATGAACACATTTGGTGTTATGTATCTATCTACGTACTTAGGGATGAAGCTGCATTTCAATATTCATTCAACAGATTCTACTCTCAACTCTCCTAGCAATAAGACGTAACTGTAATCCATTAATACATGTATATACTTTATCATTAGGAAGTTAGAATAAAATTAGTGATAGTAACTTCGATGGCTTTGATTTCATGAACACACACGAATCTATTTTCAATTTTTTTTACATAACATTAGCGCTTCACCCTCTAACTCTAACAGCTTGGCGAATAGGCCTTTCAATACAAAGTTGAAGTTTGCTCGATTTTTCAGGTCTTAATCTAACTATTATACGGTCTTCATGGATCTGCATTTGTCACAAAAGACCCTCCTACGCTACTTAATATTCCGTTGGGACTTCTCCATGCATCATATCCAACATTTCCTTCAGTGTTTAGCACCAAATAGTGACACAAGGTGTAACTGATAAAACAAGTCCAAAGGATTTTATACGGTTAGCGATTTCAGTGGATTACAAACCAAAAAACTACCTACAATTTGACTTCTCTAGAATTTGCTCAATACTAAAAATCATACAAATTAACACACAAACAGGCAACTTATTATTGTATACTAGTTAACTAGCTAACTTATGCCACAATATGAACGCCACACTAAAAGCATCTTGCCGTAACTCCATGCTGTGGGAAAACCATGTTTACAAATCGAATTGACTCTCTATCTTTACTCTTAAAAAAAAAACAAGCGACTGAGAAGTCCACCTTTTATATTTAAACCTAAAAATATCACAAATTGTTGGCACACGTATTCTCAAAAATTTCGCCAGCAATAAAACGTATAACTACCAGTTTACGGCTTATATACATAAATACGCATAAATTATGTAAACGACGCTATACTTTATAGCCTTCCCTGCAGCTATACGTAATGAACCATGCATGGACTAAACTACCTGTGTAGAATGATGGCGGGAGGCGAATTGAAGGCAGGTTCATTAATTTGAACAGTTGTTTAAATATTATTTGTCGTAAAATCATTGACTCTAATTTTACGTAATATTATTTCGAGTTATGTCAAGAAGTTGAAAACTTTTTAAATAAGTTTCCGCTTTGTTAATTTGTTAGATAACATACGTCGTTTTTTGGCTCTATGCTTTAACAAATAGCTTGTATTACAGTTCCCGGCCATCAAATTAGAACCACTTAAAATGATTTTAAGGTAAAATTAAAAAAAAAGAGTTGGTAATATTGGCAATATTGTCATTTAATTACATATAACATGCAAGTAAGTATAATTTGAACATATATTTACTAACATTTGCTTGTTCCTCCCATGTGTTTTAATATTTCCTCAATCCTTTTTGGCATAGTGCCAATGCAGCTTTGTAATATTTTTTTAAATTTCGTCGCTATTATGCCATACATCTTCAATATGTTATTCTAACTCTTCCTTTGTAGTTGAGTTTCGTGTAATTACGATGTCTGATGACATTCCATACATTTTCAATTATATTTCAAAAAGTTTTAATTTTATCTGTGTACGTCTATTTATTTATTATTCGCGGTCAATTATTATCACAATGGGAAAGAAGAAGGATATAACCATAGAAAAAAGTCAGGAATTTCTGCTGTTCTAGAGATGGGAGAGTTTGCTCAACGTGAAGTTGCACAAAAAGAGGATGTATCGCATCAAACTCTTCTGAGAATCGGGAAATTAATTCAGAAGAATATTCCTAGTACAAGTAATGTCAGAAGATACTGTGCCGGCAAACGCAAAACAACTGTAAGAGATGATCGTCGTATAATAAAAGTGGCTACAGAACATCTTTTTTTATCCACTAAAGGTGTTCATAAAACTCTTGGTGGAGAAGGTATACAAATATCAACCCGAGCAGTCCGTAGACGTCTTCATGAAGCAGGCTTGAAATGCAGACATCCGGCAAAGAAGCCAAGGCTAACATCTAAAATGAAAATTGATTTCAAACGATTTCAAAGGACTAAAGAATATAAAAAATATACAGTTGAAGATTTGGGAAAGATAAATTGCATTCATCACCTCTATTTTTGGTCAAATTCATTCTCTATAGCGACAAATCACAGCTAGAAGTGCTAACGAAGAGAAGCAAATTTGTTCGTTGACCTTCAGGGCGTTATAAAGAAGCATGTACGATCAAACACCACCCATCTCTAATGGTATGGTCGTGTTTTACGACAGGAGGACCGGGATCAATATATTTAGTTAACGGAACGACTCAAGGACCATATACTTTTATGCAAGACAATGCACCGTGTCATAAAGCATAAAGTGTAATGCGATACCTTGAATCCAAAAATCTGCGTGTATTACGGCCAGGCAACTCACCAAACATACATAAATCCAGTTGAAAATGTGTGGAATGTGTAGGAAAACATCGTAAGTATACGAAACTCAACTACAAAGGAAGAATTATAACAACATATTGAAGATGTATGGCATAATAGCGACGAAATTAAAAAAAAAACAATAAAAAGCTGCACTTGCAGTATGCCAAGAAGGATTGAAGAAATATTAAAACATAGAGGAGGAACAAGCAAATATTAGTAAAGATATGTTCAAATTAAACTTACCAATTGCTGTTTTAAATTTTACCCCAAAATTATAAAATTGTTAGGTGGTCCTAATTCGATGACCAGGGACTGTAACATTGCACATATTCTTAATTTGACAAGCTGGGAATATATTTCTAAACAGATCCGATTTTATCTCCAAAATGCTTACAAATGCAAGTCCAAATTTTTTAATTAAGTAGTTAGTGACACAGCAGCCTGAAATGGTAAGTACACTATTATACTTTGCCAGTAAGGTTAAATGCTTTTACACCGGTGTTCATTGAAATTGCAGTAAGACATTTGCCCTCAAACATTTAAACTTTGTCAATAATGTAACATATATTCATCTATGGCTGTTGCAGCTACTTTCATTGCTTTTGATATTGCGGTGCGAAGTTTAAAGCCCTCTTATCAAGGAATTGGTGATAGTCGCAAAATTGGTCAACTTCGTGCCAGTACCACTACAAGTAATCGATGGTGGACATTAGGGCAGCCGAAATTTCACTAGATTCTGTGACCTTGGGCCTTCGAGGATGACAATCCTAGCATATGGTAGTCATGCGATTTGTTCCAGAATCCCATTCTCGCGAATGAGTACCTTTTTGGCGTATTGGTTTCATATTCGTATTGCAGTACAATCAATTCATCACGTTAGATCCCATATGGAAGCATCGTCTTCGCGCAAGCCTGCAATACATCCCTTACTTGCTGATAATGCGTTCTTTGTGTACGACGTGGCATTTTTACAGAAATACAACAGATTACTAAAGACTAAGAACACCTGTATTATTTGAGAAGGAATCTTATTATCTTCACGAATCCCACAAAAAACGATGTTACCAGCTCTCGGGCACACATTAACATAGTGTTTCAAAGCTTTAAAGATTTTATGTTTTTTTATTAGTAAGCTTTTCAGGCAGTAAAACGAATTAATTGCCACAGCAACAGACACATTGATATCTAGCTTTAATGTGGTATTTTGCTACAAAAATGTATATAATAAAATCTATTTTATCTTTGTCACAATATCGTAAATTAAATATCATTTGGCGATAAGTCGTCAAGTTCTGTAGGAAATGTCTATACTTTACACTTATATATACTTGCTAATGTCAAGGAGTTAGACTTTAGATCGTGAACTCGCATGGCATATTACAGGCTGTAATATGGTATTTTTGAAGAAAGGAAATTTTAGTCAATGGAAATCTTAATTGAAAGGATTTAAAATAGTGTTTATTATGAAATTTATATCGTAACTGGCCGTGATATTTGACAGATGCTGTCAAGAAGAAAGGGGCTAAGGAAAGTGTTTAAAATTTACTTCAAGTAGAAGGTTCATTCAAGTTTGATTTTTGAAAAGAACGCCTGAAGCCTGACCAGAGAGCGCGGGGTAAATGTCAAATTTTAAATTTAGCTTTTATTCTTTCAATTTAACTTTTGTAAAACGTTATTATTTGCAATTTACAATCCTTTTAAACTACACCGAAAGAGTGTCTAGGCAACACACCTAGACCTACTGACCGTGAAAATTCATTTGTTTAATTTAGAAAACCAATTTCTCTGATTGTTATATGGATATATTGCAGCCCGTACATTTTTCCATGAAGGGGAAAATTTTTACAGAACCAAATTTTTAAAAAGAAAAATAAGGTAAGCCTGCAGAATTAGTACCTGAAGATAAAATTATGCCTTTATAGAATCGAGAGAATAGAAAATGCATTTGCTAGACACAAGTTCAACATTGTTGACAGATTTCTGCTTCATGTAATTCAATCGTATTTCTGTAGTTATTCTTAATTATGGTTACCAATACGTCTTTCATTCGTGAAACTTACCATATCGTACAAATATATCCTTTGGCTCATGTAATATCACAGTATAGGAAGAATACAGACACTTGGCCTATTCATGAATGAAGTCAGCTAATATTGATCGTTTTAAAATGCCGTTGTCATTACTGTATTCACCCTATATTGTGGTAATACCATATGAAAACCAGCATGAAATTGTAGAAAAATCTTTAGCTTGTTGACATAAACTATAAAACAGTATATGACACAGCACACATGATAGTAGAAACATTGAAAGAACACGATATACCACTGACGGATTGTCGTACACCAGGCTATGATAATACAGTCAACATGATAGGAAAATATAAAGGTGCACAAGCAAGAATACTTGAGCAATTTTCACAATGTAGATGCTATACTTTTAATTTGTGGGCATGATGATGCTGCAGAATGTATTCCTCAAACCATAACATACTTTGGAACTGTACTAACTGTTTACAACCTGTTAAGTTCTAGTCCACAGTGGGAAGTCTTACGGAAATGTATTGGAAGTTCTCTTCAGAGCATGTCTAACACACAATGGTCAGACCGTTTCGAAGGTACTAAGCCCTCTTGGAAACGAACCTAGTTGCTAAAACACGAATAGAGATTAATGGAGCTCTCTCTTATGTCACATCCTTAGTTTGTGTGACAATGCCTGTTATATGGTACAGAGTATTAGCTCCGGTTGATATATGTAACAAGGTTACTCAGTTCAGAAATGCAACGGTGGATGTCGAAGTGTCCAACTTAAAAAGCTTGATTTTAGAACTAACAAACCTTCGGAACAGCTGAAAAGGTATGTGGAGCGAAGCTAAGCATGTTGCTTTCAATTTGTGCATAGAGGTAAAACTCTCTGGAACTCGGTACGAAGGAAAATACAAAAGAAGTAAGTTTCATGATGAAAGTGCTACAGAAGAAACAGATTTAACAAAAGAAGATGAAATGGATGAGTCCCTCGAGGAAGCATATTTCAGAAAGTTTGTCTTCTATGTAATATGTTACTCGCGAACTAACTACTTGTTTCGATGCTGCAAAGAATATTTCAGAGAGGTTCAGCTTCCTCTGGAAGTACCTATCAGTTCCTCAAGATAAACTGAAAGAAAAATCAAAGTACAGGCAGATCAACAACCCGCTGATATCAGTAAAGTTCTTGTAATGGAGATAATTCATTTGCCTTCTGTTCATCCAGCCAATTTTGGGGTGGGTCAACTGAGTCCATTGGGGCTACTGAATTGCTTGAAAAGATACAAGCAGGAAGGACTCTTTCCAAATGTACATATGTGTTTGCTTCCGTATTCTGTTAACAACTCCTGCCATTGTGGTCTCTGTAGAGTGCTCATTTAGCGAACTAAAGCTGATAGAAAATTATCTAAGCTCGACTATGTCACAAGGGCTACTGGTAGATTTGGCAAGACTTAGTATTGAGTCTGGTCTTGCAAAAACGACTGAATTTGATGAGGTGATTTACAATGTTGCTAGGAATATTTTATCTGTCCTCTCTTTAGGCATATTAGTCTTGCCCTAGCACCAAATAACGCTATCGACAGCCCTGGATACAATGGAAAAGTTTAAAGTATTTGTCACTTATTACATTTACACTTGCGCAATTGAAATTAATTACTTATCTAGTAGTAATTATCCTAGTATGAGTTCAAGGACCTTTTAAATTTAAGTATTCGTATCAAGTTCCAAATATAAGTATTCTTTCTGGAAGAAAATCTCTTCGGTAGACCTCAATTCATCAAATTCAATACGTCGTACGACGCAAGCGGACGCCTATAAATATGTATGTATGTAAAGCTCTCCTTAAATACAGCTCTCTAAAATAGCATAAATATTATCGTCATAAAGGATCCATTAAGACGTACACAACGAAGTTGTGGTAAACACTTCAGAAGTGGAGAAAGAAGCAACGGCGCAGCTGAAAAAAAATTATTCAACGCGACTCGCTGACAAAAAGAACTCATTAAATCATTCGTTCCATGAGAATAACAGGGTCTTTACGCTGCGCTGGTGTTAATTCGTGGGCCTTTTAAAAAAAAGCACTCACGACGAGTGAGAGAGGACTGAGAGAAACACATTTTTGTTTCGGGTGATAAGAAGTGGGGAAATGAGGTGTAGGGCGAAGAGGGAACCGAAAAGCAAAGGAGCGTTTGAATTTCTAAAGCGAAAGCGAGAAGGAAGATCTTAAGGCGAAAGTGATAGCGTGTGCTTTAAAATTGCCTTTTCATTTTCGGTAATTTCAAAGGAACGTACTATATACAACTCGTCGGAGTCCTCCTGTACTTCTCTTCTTGATGCCTCTTTATTCGTCGTGTCGTACAATGGACGACGCTAAACGATGCCTTTTAGTGAGCGAAAGTAATATTTAAAGTGTTTTCTTTTGCGCGCTGAATACACAAAACGCAACCGGTTGAGTAAATACGGTAGTTAGTGACGACGTCGAAAACAACTGAAGCGGGTTAAAAAAATAATGCGAATCATCAAAAAGTGCCGAAAAAAAAACGACATGTTTTGAAAAATAACGCGGGCTAATTAATAGCTATAATGGTTTGTCAAATCCTCTTTACTTCTTGTTGAACGGGGAAAGAGTGCTTAATTACAAAGGAGAAAACGTTTTTGTCTTATTGGTGTTAGACTGAAAAATACTTAATGAGTTCCTGATTCAATTTATACATTTTCTTTTTACTTTTACTAACAATTTACTGAAAATGTAATAGTTTTGAATTGATGATAGATTACGGGCCGGTCTACTCATGCGTAAGTACAGTGACAGGTAGCTACCGGTCAAGTATTTTTACATGTGAGAAGTAAATAATTTGAGTCTATTCATCATATTTTATCTTATAGTTTACTACTTGGAAGTTTCGATGTTTTCATGCAGGTAATAGTTTGTGGAAGAGAGATACAAAACCTACACAATAATCTGTTAAACAAAGATAAATATATGGTATTTGCCAATCAATTGTAGCAGATCCAGTACTGATGGTATGGACAATCTAAACCGTCTTAACGTCGAACGCACAGCGACTTACTCTGCCATAGTTAGGCACGTGTTGTCGACCCAGGATTTTTCATGCATGACAGATATTTAACAGCGAAACGCAACAATTCAAGACCGAAAATAGGCAGCTAATTGGGCCTAGTGACATTACCAAAAACATATGAAAGGTCGCAGCGTATACGCAAAAACTAAGTTGATAATATGTATATAAAATAATTATCACACATGTGGCAACTTATGTATCTACGTACCTGCCCTATGTTTTGGCCTAAAAGACGAACATAATCTGCGAGTCTTAGAAAGAAAGATAAAAGGAGAATGTTTGAACTAAATATACCGAGTATTGCATAATGACCTGACTGAGATGTATAATAATAATAATAATATTTATTCATGCTAGTACACACAGTATTTACACATGTAAGAAAGCAAAGAGCAAGGTATAAATAAAATGGTGTACATGAAAGTAAGTGAACCTTCAAAATTGTTCTCTAAATACTCCTGGTGGTTTGCACCTAGTAATAAAAGAGAAAACGGTCATAATTGGAAAGATTCAATAGAAGTCAAAGGACGGGAAGATCAAACAGGAGAATATCATAAGAAGATTAGGGATGAAGGGTACAAATGATGTCAGAAAGAACACGAAAGAATGGGAAAATACACATGAAAAAATGCCTAGTGACAATAACCAAAAATTAAAGCTAATATAGCTCATGGTATTGGTGCAATCATTCCCGGCAAAACACAGAGCGAGAAAAGGGAAAGCGCTAACTCACGGACATGTTTCTACCTACCCGGCGTCATCTGCGTGGCTCCGAACACGATCTCTTCTTCGCCGTTGTTTTTCACCTCTCGGGTTTATGTCATTACTCTCCACAAACAGCACCAAAATATATTTTGAGGAGATATAGTCATGTCGCATGGCGCAGACGGCATGACTATATCTCTTGGCGCCAAGAAATATATTTTGGTGCTGTTTGTGGAGAATAATAACATAAACCCGAGAGGTGAGAACAACGGCGAGGATGGGATCGTGTTCGGAGCCACGCTGATGACGCCGGGTAGGCAGAAACATGTTCGTGGACTAGCGCTTTCCCTTTTCCCGCTTTGTTTTTTTCTGGGAAAGAATCCACCAACAACATGAGCTACATTAGCATTAACTTTTGGTTACGAAAGAACAAGATAGGATAACCACAAGGATAATGAAAAAATTATCGAACAACTTTAAGAACAACATAATTTTGACAGTTTAATAGGGGATAATCATGATTTTCAAATATTATTTTAAAGTGTTCTATATACTGCCCATATACACGGAGAAATATTTTTAAATTAATTTGATTCTCCTAATGTGGTAAAAATAATGCTTTTAAATGAAATAACGCGCTTAAGCGAGCGAAGCGTACGCCGCCAAGCTCTGTGAAGTCATGACATCTGTTGAACCGTCCACGGCGATATTGTACATGTTGTTATCGTGAATTTTTCTGCGTATTATGGATAATTCAGGCCCTAGCACTTCAAACTATAAATATTGTTTGGTACCACGTTGTACGAATACGTCGTTGAAAACTCCAGAAGAAAGATTTGTTGCATTACCTGGACCGAAACAAGAAAAGAGAAGAAAATTATGGCTGAAAGCTACGCGATGCAATAACAAAGATATTTTTCAGCAAACAAGAGGTTTGGTTTGCGAGGATTATTTTAATGTAAGTGTGTTTATTATAAATTGTTGTTTTGATTTAACTTTTGTTTATCTAATACTTATTTGCAATTTGAAGAGGATATGGTTAACCATTTAAAGTGAAAAGTGATGGGCGGTAACGTGTTTTTGAAAGAAAATGTTCTGCCACACATTTTTCATTGTCAAGAAGAAAAAGATTTGTTCCCTTAACAGAAAGAAAATGTTATATGAAGCGAGTTCGCCACGAAGTAATAAGTAATTCATTGCAAAACGCGGATACAGAAGCAAAAGATACAGCTGTTGAAGAGCATCAAGAAGATATTCCTGAATGTAATCAGGAATTACAAGAAATTCCTGTACTAGTATTCGAAGATCAATCAAGTGCCAATAATAAATATTCTCAGACAAATAAATAAATAAATAAAATAATAGGAGTACAGTGTAAAGGACGAAATTTTAGAAGTAAAACTGTTCAAACAAATTTTCCAGTTAAAGTTTGAAACGTTACCAGTGTAGCATGTTCATCAATTAAAATGTCAAAATTTTCTAAAAAGTCCAGTGTTTCTGCTAAAGATATATTAAATACATCATCTTCAAGTATTAGCAGTGTCGGTGATGCCACACAAACTGGTTTTAGTAATGAATCTCAATCATCGAACTTAAATGACAGTATTAACACAGATAGAATGAAATCCATACCTGTAGAACGTGGTAATTATTTTAATATTAAGAAATGTCGACTGTATTTAGGTATACCAAATGATTGCTATTTTGTTCGTACTAATTTTGCATATTTAGGAGATGAATTTGGCGTCTCAACCGGCCAGGCTGCAAAAATTTTTGGAAAAACAGTACCTGCCATATCTTGTATAAAAAATTATATTTTTTTGGCCCGAGAAGAATACAATAAAGCAAGTATTGCCATTGGCATTTCGAACAAATTATAATAATGTTCAAAGTATAATCGATTGTTCTGAAATTGAAATCGATAAGCCGAGTGATCCCGCAAAACAAGCCGGCACCTGGTCGGAATATAAAAAATCGAAAACTTTAAAATATCTAATATCTGTAACTCCGAATGGATTTCTTAATTTTATTTCGAATGGCTTTGGTGGCCATACAACTGATGTCGCGATTGTCCAAAAATCTGAATACTTAAACGTTCTTCCAAGAAATTGTTCAATTATGGCAGATCGTAGGTTCAAACGGTTAGATACATCAATACAGTCTTTAAATTGTACTTTAATGAGACCGCCATCAGTAAAAGTAGGCACTATAAATTAGAAGTTGTCGAAATAAAAAGAATTGCTGCATTGCGTATCCATGCAGTGAGAGTAATTAGAAGGGTTGGCGAATTTAAAATACTGAAACCACATACTTGTGTTCACACTAAAATTATTAAGTACCTGGATCATATTGTTATTATTGCTTGTGGTTTAATTAATTTCCAGAGTATTATAATTAAGGTTCAATGATTTAAAACAAAGTATAATTTATGTAAAAAAAAGGTTTATTTATAGTAACAATTATGTAATACAAGAATAATTTTGTTTTATTTGGCAGTTATTAGTTTATTTTAAAATGTCCAGTAATCTAGGAAAAAGTGCATGCTTCCAAATTTTTTTAGCCTTTTTCAATATTTCCTTAAAGTATTGAGCATCATAAGTAACTTCTATAACATGCACTTTCTTATTTAGTTCAAAATTCGAATCAGCAACACAAAAATAACCTTCCTTGAAATTCAACATTAACACTTGTAAATGAATTTGTAACAATCATTGTTTTTCAGGAATTTCATTAGCATAAAAACATCTGTGTTTGGCAAATTATCGTTCCATACCTTCACAAAGCCTGTCTCCACCATTATATACATATATAAACCAGAAAGTATTACATATTTAGAAAAAGGAATTTATCTCGACAAATACATGTACTACAAGCTACCACACGAGATATAAAGAATGTCCTGACGTCATATGATTGTCGCGTAAACTCGACAATCTGCGCGCAGTGATCGGACAAAGTTCAACTTTTTAACTTTCAAATATTAATTTTTCATAAAAATATACACACCGGCAAATTTAAGGGAACGGAGTTAAATTTCAGAAAAGTACCTCTTTTTTCGTTTTCTTTTTAGTGCTGCGTAGGCCTAGACAGCCATGATGTTTGATTGACGTTTACTACGTACATTTTTGTCATGTGATTCACTGTGAAAATGTAAACATCCCTTAGTTGTTGCATTTAATGTAAAAGGCATATTTTCTCTTCATAAAAGTTTGTTGTTTTTTTCTTAAACCATTGTTCAAATTTGGCTTGTTTTTCATAATTATCACTACGTTGATTGTGAAATAAGGCATAATGGGCGATTTAGCACCGACTGATGTCGCTAGGGCGGTAGCAATGATTGAAAGTGGTCGATCTTACAATGATATTACTGAAATGTTCAGCAAATCAAAATCGACGATCTATCGCAATGTTACACGATGGAGGCAAACTGGAGAATATGTGAGAAGACGAGGTCAAGGCGGAAAACACTTAACTATGCCTGTAGATGATCGATTTATAGCGTTGCAAATGCTCAGAAATAGGCGTGAAACGGCTATTCAAACACGAAACGAACTGGAAGAAGTACGTGGAACCCGAATAAGTGGGCGTACACTTAGAAGAGGACTTAAAGAAGTTAGTTTGGGGTCATATAGGCCAAAAAGCTCCAAATCTCCAAAGACATCGAGTAGCGCGACTAGCCTTCGCTCGAGAACACCAAAATTGGAATAATCAGTGGGGTCAAATTTTGTTCACGGATGAGAGCCGTTTCTGCGTAAATTCGATAGATGGTAGGGATAGATTGTATCGAGGTCCAGGAGAACAAAATGAACAATTTAATTTTACTCCTAAAGTCTCTTTCGGTGGAGGGTCAATTATGGTGTGGGGTGGAATATGTTTAGGGGCACGCACAGAGTTGGTGGTAATTGATGGCGGCACTTTAACTGCCGATAGATACGTAAGGGAAGTTCTGCAAGACCATGTGATACCTTGCGCTCCATATATCGGTCCAAATTTCATGTTAATGCACGACAATGCTCGCCCTCACGTAGCTCACGATACAACTGACTTTTTAAATCAAGTGCAAATACCAACAATGATCTGGCCTGCATGTTCCCCGGATTTGAATCCAATTGAACATGTTTGGGACATGCTAGGCAGACGACTTAGGCCAAGAATTCCTGCAGTTCGAAACACCGAAGAAGTGAGAAATATGGGAAGATTTGCCTCAAATGATCGACAACGTCATTAGAAGTATGGGAAGACGGATAACCGTAGTTGTAAGAGTTCGTGAAGGAAACACCCGCTATTGAAAAAAAAATTGCTGTAATTTTTCTTGAACATCAAATGTTTAAAACAAGTCAAAATGTACAATTCATTTTCTGCAAAAATTTTACTTCCTTGTATTACGTTTTTAAAGAAGCATGAGAATGGCATGAAGCTTTACAAAATAAATTACAATCAGCTAGCCATTAGTTAATTTTTCCAATGAAAAAAATTCCATTCAAATTTGTTATGAGAAAAGAAAGTTATGGAGAGAAAAAATCCATTTTATATTCGTTCCTTTAAATTTGCCGGTGTGTTTAATATCTAAAATCAAGTTTAATTATTATGATACCAAACAAATAATATTACTGTACTTAAAATACATAATGTTAATTATATAAAAATTTCAGGCTTATCCCCTATTATAAGAATGAATGATACGTCATTATTTCATTATGAATAACTGCATAACTCCTTTTTCCACTCAACTAGTTCCGTAAGGGGCAATACTTATTTCGTTATACTTTTGACATGGTTACAAACCTCGTACAGTAACGCTGGTAAGCATAGTAGCCATATCTTAACCTTATTTTAAAATTTGGATAAATTTAGCCCTTTAAAACTTTCCGGAAGATAATTGTATATCTTAATACCTAGAATATTTAAAAGAAATAACACTTTCAAATATTGAAAGGTCCTTAAGTTCTCAACGCGCAAGCAAATGAAAAAGAAACCAGCTTCAAGGTATCAACCTTATTTCTCGGTCAGCCATTACGGTTGGATATACTTTTTTAAAGTTTAGCCTGACTCTATTAAACAGAATATTTTTTTTTTAGTGCAAGTAGGGCACTGTAATTTAGAATATGTAATTCTATTTACACACTAGAATCGTTCGCCATAAATTAAAGCACGAAGAATACCTCATTAATATAATGTACTGTGAAATATAGCATGTGTTGGTAATTCACGTTGTTATCTTTCATAGTATGTATATAGGTCACTAAAGTAATTCAAGAATCTATCTGGAATTTAATCTAAGCACGTAAGCGTATGATGTCATAGAGTACGAGTTTTATTTTGAATTACATGCACCGCGTGCTTGTGTATGCACTCAGTGCACGGTTGTAAATAAATTTAAAGCGCCGTAAAAAGTTTTAAAATAATTTCTATTGTAGAGTGAAGTATGTTAAATGAACCGGTTAAAACGAAACTATCGTCAAGCTGCAATGAGTCAGTCGTATAACATTTTATTTTTACAGTTGAATCGCTAATTCATAAAATTAAAGCGAATGTTAACCTACTCAATGTAAGTGTCAGAATATTACCATATATAATATAGATAAAATTGTACTCGTATTTTTGGTTCCGGTAGCATACAGTTTTGTATATGGCTTCAACTTTCATAAAAATGTTTTATACAAAACCCTTCGCCATACAGAATGTCCCTGTATGCACGAGATCTTGACTTACTAAAACTTAAGCATCTAAAGAAGTTAATTGGACCTCATAAATTCTATTTTTCATTAAACTAGAATAACAATTATATGTAGGTACTGTAATGTTATAATTACAGAAAAAATGTTTTTCTAAATTAAATAACTTTTCCCCGTCGTAAGGACTGGGGATAAACACTCTTTCGGCAGCTTAAAATAAAAATAAACAGCAAATAATGACGTTTTACGAGAACTAAATTGAAAGAAAGAAAATTAACCTTAAACTTTGACGTTACGCGAACTCCTTATGGTGACGCGTCACGCACTGAAATCCCGCGAACTTTTCAATATTAAAAACTTGAATTAATCCTCTAATTGAAGTAAAATTTAAGCACTAAACACTTGGATTGTCCTCCTTTTCCTTCACTCTTTTGCTCCCGATAGTATTTGTCAAATATCAATTAGGATACATATTTCGTATATAGAATATTTCAATTAAATTTTCTTTCTTTAAAAAATATTATACAGCAGCGGATACTATGCCATGCGAGTACATAAACTAACGGATTTGTGAAATTTTGATAAAAATACGATTGAATTTATTCTGCACATTTTTGTAGGGAAATATTATATTAAATACGGAAATTTACAACCAAGAGAGATTGGAGAGAAGACGAGTTATCTATCCGTTTCACCAAAATTATTATTTAATGGAGATAACTAACTAATAACACCGAGAAAGTCAGAACAATAATTGCTCGAACATAGCCAATAGGACTGCAGTTAAGTGAACGCATAGACTTTACTGACACAGGACCACCAGGAAAAGCGTCTTCAATGGGTAAAAAAATGGATATACGAAGTGTGGCAATTAAATAACCGGACTGGTGCTACAACACATTTTATTGATCACCAATTACATTACAAAGTTTATCCCCTTCAATGTACTGTCCTTGCCGATCCCTACAACGCTCCATACGAATTTTCCACTGTCAAAAGCAGTGTTGTAAGTCCGTTTCTGTCAGCTTGTTGAGAACCTCCGTCGCTTTCGTTTTCATCGCTTCCACACTGTCAAATCTTAAGCTCCAATTTTACCTTAGGAAATAAAAAAAGTCACAGGGGGCCAAGTCGGGCGAGTACAGTGGGTGGTTCAATACAGTGATGCCGGATTTCGCAAAGAACGCCTTCACAGACAAGGATGAAATGGGCTGGGGCATTGTCTTGGTAGAGCATCCAGGATTTGCTCTTCCACAAATCTGGTCTTCGTCTTCTCACTCGTTCACGAAGGGTAGTTAGAACCCCGTGTTTCCGTTAACTCGTTGCTCGATCTGAACACTCTGCATTTTTCCGACGCGACGCTAGCGTAAGGAGTTGAACGAATGATTGCTACAGCGAGACTGAGCGACGTGCAACCATGCCCATCGAGCTCAGGGTGGGGAAAGCATCTACAAGCACAAACATGTTTAAATCTGCCGTGGCGTGCTCGCTGTTGGCCGATAGTGGCACCAGTCCGGTTATTTAATTGCCACACCTCGTATATTGGTCTATTGATTGGTCAATCATCACTAGAGTTGCTCAATTTGCGCCAGTGGCGGGCGCATAAAAGTTAACTGAAGGTGAACATCTTAAGGCTTTCTACGGGCGCTAATAATGTTGGTCAGTTTGTAAAAGTGATCAAAACGATTTAAATCTGTTTGATGCTCCACAGAAATAATCTATGTGATTGATATTTCCCAATGTGTCTAGGTTCACTATTCGTATTATATTTCATTCTGTTTCTCAAAATATCTTCTTGAATAGTTCCGAAACTCAATTTATTCCTTTTGCAGCTTTAGCAGGGACAAAGGCGTCGCATTCATATCAAAAAAGGAGCAGTTATACTTCAAAATTTTTAAATTGAACTCGAGCCGAGTGCATGTCTTCTATTTTATTCAGTTACTTCGAGATGAATTATTGTCAACGTGAAAGACCATTAATTTCCGTTCTTATCGTTTAATTTATATTCAAATTTCTAGGCTACAGAAAGACTGGCACGAAAATCTCATAGGGGTTAAATCTTCTTCACCTGTCACCGTTCCGTAATGTAGCAAAAAGTGTTTCTCTCGAAGAACTTCCCTCAGTTCGCGTCCCGCAGGACGACAGCTAAAGAACATAACTCGCTCCGGTCTCCGTAGAATATCAAGCAGTTGTAAACAAAAGAAGCGGCGACCGCCTTACTTTAAGAACTACAGGTTTGCTAGTTTACTTTTTTCTTTCACGGTCATCTTCGGAGAAACACGTTCGTCTTTAGCTTAATTTTAATATAAAGTGAAGGAGTAAAACTCGATTTTACATTCATAGGATTAAGCATCTACGGGGAATAGGTGAGAAGGATAACGAAATACGTGTTTACGAGATTACCATATTATGAATTAGTGTACGATTCTGGCAGTTCAATTAATTCAGTAAAAACATATTTGATGAAATTTACAACTTTTGATAACACAATTTTTGTTTTCGTAACATTCTCTATTAAATTTTGCACAGCATCGTCACTAATTTCCTTATAGGGTTTTAGCCGCTTCTTTCGAAATCCCTTGTTTTATCCCCTGCTTAGTTTTTAACTAATTTCTATATTCTCTCAATCATAGAGGAGTTTCTGCGTGTTTCAAGCATACTCTACAATATACACGTGTGATCTTCATTTATAACTCTGAATATATTTTTTTTTAATAGTTTTTGGTGATGAATAGATAGGTATGTTTACAACAAAAGAAATCTTTTGTAAAACTTTTCGAAGAAATACTTTGATCTTAGGTAGTGTAAACCTGAACATCTGAATCGATTCTGCATTGCTTGGTAAACCATAACCTATGAATCCTTCACGTACTTTACAACATAAGCTTTCTCAGATATTTTCTTTTTGCCTCATTGGACCTAGTGGGATGTTTTGTCTCTGCGCAAGTGTCAAGAGGGCCCAAGTACTGAGTGAAAGCCTACACAACTCCTTAGTTAATAATATTATACAAAAAACTGATAAGAACGATCTTCACTTATCTATGGAAACACGTACCAACTTTTAGTGAAGTGCTGCGGTAAGTATGATAGCAAAGTGTTTCAGTGTTCCAGAGCCGCAATATTTGAGTTCATGTAATACCTGTTTTTCTTCATCGTAGTCCGGAGTAATTTGAAACTCTTCTTGGTATATCCGACCACCTACTGCCGTTACTGTGCCCATTTGATTGAAACCAAAATTATTTTAAGTGACTTTTGGGTGGTGGTTATCGGGTGTAGTTCTGAAAAACACTGCACCCTCCATCACTATCAAAACAAAAAATATCACATGGGAGTCCTCATCTTGCCCCACTGTGAGGTTACTTGAGAAAATACGGTATATTTTAATGTAGATTTCAATTGAACTAAGTAGCGAGGTGCCTCGAAACGCAGAAAAATGTGTTTGCAAAATAAAGCATGCAAAATATTGAAAAAACAAATCTTGTTTCCTAAAACATAATTTGCAAGAAAAACAACGCATTAAACTTACAAATGCAATAGAACCCAATTAAATACATATATAAATTTAGAACAAAGTTAGATATGATAAATTCAGAAAAAGCAATGTTTCTATGAGAGAAAAAACGACGTCAGGTTCTCCTTGATAATTTCAAACCATCTTCAACTTGCCCCTGAAATGATACAAAAGCAAAAATAATGCGCCACTGACGCAACGTGGTTTGTTTACTAAAACGTTTAGGTTAGATTTACATGGAAGGATCTCTTTAATCGTTCTAAATAGTAGTTGGCATCTTGTTCTATAAAATATGCGTTTATGATTGCGATGGTCTCCTCATTCGATGAAATTCTCTGTCCTCTGAGCAAAACCTTCAGCCTAGGAGACAGAAAAAGTCGCTAGAGGCCAGATTTGGTGAAGGGGTGGAAGGTCTATCAATTCGAAGTCCAATTCGCTTTTTTGTCATAGCAACCACCGGGTGTGAGACAATGCTCCATTTCTCTTCAAATGCGGCCGTTTTTCCGCAATATCTGCCATCAGCTTGTCAAGTAACGACGAGTAGAATGCCCCCGTTATTGTTTTTCCTTTTTCAAGACAATCAATTAATACAACTCCATGACTATCATCAGTCGCCATCACTTTCCCGGCCGATGGAACAGTCTTCGCCTTTTTCGAAGCCAATTCACCCTTCGAAGTCCATAGTTTCAACTGTGCCTTAACTTCAGGAGTGCACTGGTGTATCCACGTTTCTATACAGTTATTAATCGACTCTAAAACTCCGATTTATTTCGCTTAAACTGTTTCAACAGAACGTTGGAAATGTTCATTCGAATGCGTTTTGGTCTTGAGCGAGCAAGTGCAGCATTCAAGGCGCGGTTAGCTTTTTTATGTCCAAATCTTCAATCAATATATGACAAGCACGTACATCCGAGATGCCTACAGCCTCTGCCATCCCTCTAACCTTAATTCGACGGTCGTCTAGCACAATCTGGTTACCTATTCCGATGTTATCGGTAGTGGTTGCAATTTTTGGCCGGCGCAAACGTTCATCGTCATCCAAACTGCTAAAAATTTCATTGTAGCGAAGGATAGTGCAAAGTCCCCGTCTCGGTTTTAATTTGCGTAGGTGTATAGTTTTGCAAACGCAAGCATTTAATGACGATTCCATGCTGGATTTTTTCCCTTTTTACAGAAACAACGACTGGCACTAACAACTGTTAAACAACAACTGAGGGTGTAACATGGCTGAAATTTTCGGAAGCATCGTTCAACGCATGCGCAATTGTATTGCCAGAATATTTTTGACGAGTAACGCCATCTTCATGTTGAGGCTTGAAACTTTTCAGGCTACTCTCGTACGTCCCTAACAGTGCTAGGTTTGTGAGCCTCAATACACTTTAATTAGGTAGCCCTACTATTAATTCCATAGGCGGAACAATTTTTTCCATTCGTCCCCAGTTTTCAAGTCTGTGTTTGTTGACCCTGTCGCTTAAGCAACTTGTGTAACTTATAATTTTCTTTCTTGTTATATCGGTCAAACGAAGCGCGTACTTGACATATATGCAGGTGAATATTGTATGATTAGAAATTTATGACTTACCAAAAATTATGTATTTCAAAAATTCATGGCGTTGGCCAAGAAAATTAAAATGTGAAAGCACTTTTTTACAAATTAGTTTGCTTATAGACTCTGGGGCTTCGTGCTCTTGGAATAGAATTATACGTGTATGGTCATTGATTTTATGAGCGACCCAAACAGGTCTGACATTACTAACATTTTCTAATACTTTTTAATATATGGCAATATAAGGTAATCACCAAGGTTCGGCAAACGCGTGCTACAGCAGAAGCGCCGAGAGGGGATTTAGGTCGATGCGAAGCCAGTGGAAAGTTTAGTTATTCGATAGGCGCGGAAGTATACGGTCGTTCGATAATTATCGGTTTGTCGGTGTGCGCCTTTTAAAACATGGATCGTCGTAAACGAGGTTTACCTTTAGCATCGCATGTAAATAAATATATTGGTCGTTTCCCTGGGTTGGAATATACAGGTACAAAATTTGCAATATATGATTGATAGGTCGCGATACATTTCACTGTAGAAGACATATTAAAAGTAAACGTCATGTACTGAATTTAAGCAACAATATTCTGTACTGGGAATTTCTGTATGTTTTTATTTTTATGCTAAGTGTGTGGAACATTCCACAATACCTAGTAGACAATGAACACTTTCGTATTTTTTGGAATAAATATGTTCCTTCATGGAAACTGCCAACCAATAGACAATTGCGATACAATTTACCACATTTGCAGGGTACAGTATAAAACCGTATAGTAGACCAGTTGAAAAATAAGAAAATTTGCGTAAGTGTGAATGAAACAACTGATGCACGGAAACACAGCGTGATTCATGTTGTAGCGCGTCCCTTAAAACATAATGATCCAGCAGCTTCCTTGTTATTAACCAGTAGAAGGATTGAAAAAAGTGAAGCTGAAACCGTTGTAAAGATAATAAAAGATTCGTTAGGAGAATTTCATTCCATCAAAGGAGCCCAAGTCACAATGTTAGTTACTGGATGGAGCTGCAACAATGCTGAAAGTTAGTAGGATATTGAAAATATGCTTTCCGACTCTTCTTCTCATAACATGTCTCATACACGCGTATCATCTCGTTGCAGAAACTATTCGAAAGAAGTATCCGATGGTGAATAATTTAATAGCATCTATCAAAAAAGTGTTTGTGAATTCTTCCAAACATATCCGCGTTTTCAAACAATTGTGTCCGAAACTTCCACTGCCACCTCAGCCTGTAATAACTCGATGGGGAACATGGCTCCAGGCAGTATTTTATTATCATAAATATTTCGCAAATGCAAAGGATGTGATTTTAAAATTTAAATCAAATGAATCTGTAGCGATTCGAGAGGGTTGGCAACTTTTTTCTAATTCGGACGTTCAATTACAAATAGACAAAATTTCCATAAACTATTCCGCAGTTGTACAAGCTAAATCGCTGTTACGAAACAGTCACTTATCTTTACGAGACTCATTAAATACCTTAGAGAGCTTGACGGATCCTATAGGACTAGATGTCGCTCAAAAATTTCGTGCAGTTTTAAATAAAAATCCCGATTTACAAAAGGTTCGGTCTGTTATTGAAAATAAAGAGTGTACAGAAGAGGTAAAGGTATATCTAAATTACGCAAATCCTACTTCGCTACATGTAGAACGATCATTTTACACGAAAACGTTTTCAGACCAACGTCGAAGGCTAAGAGAATCGACAATGGAAACGTTGCCTATGTTGCAGTTTTACGGGGCTTACCGGTGCAGTAGTGTTTTGTTGCAGTGGGCATCAAGGCGTCAATAAAAGCTAAGAATATATTAGGTTGTATCAAAAATTCTCGCCACTTTTCGGACATATATTTATTATATGAAATTAAAGAAATTATAAACATTAAAAGCTTAGTGTGCATTGTAAGCACCATCAACTTCGACTACCATACGCCATCTTTCAGCCAATTTTCGAATTTGGTCGCGATACCATTCCTCTGTTTTCGTATTTGTTTATAAGGGGTACTTATCAAGGATATGCGGTAAGTACGAAAAGTGGCGGAAACTTTTGATACAACCTAATATTATTTTTTAATAATACTGTATCTCACGTACCTACATTTGCGCGGTACGCCTCTGACGTTGCACTCGTTTAGTAATCACCTCAGAATAAACAACGGCGGACGGTTATCTAGTTTTAATTTTAAATTCTGCAGCTAAAAAATATCAATGCAGCAAACACTGATTACTGGATATTTGTCTGGTATGCTAGATTGCACTTCAAGCAGCTTTTCATAAAGCCAATTAAGTGTTAAAGCCAGTTCCACTTACGCTGTCTAATAGTATTACGTTATATTAAATAGAATTAAATTTTACAACCGGCAGTCAACCGTACAAACATCTTCCGACGTATACTGTTGAAATTAAAACCTTCATCAACGTTTATTACCGTAAAGTGTTCACACAATTATTATTCAATTCTGACGAATTAATAACCATATCAAATATTTCTAGATGTATGTATATATGTATAGTAACTCGTTTCTGCTCCACGATACATGTAGGAAGGATGCATAATTTATGAGATTACCTTGAAGAGCAATTTATACACATAATCACACGGTTCCGCAGTGTAGTGCGTTCTCTCAGACTTCGTGTTTACAAACAATCTTTCTCGAGGTGGTATTTAAATTTTTAAATGGAGATACACGTCCATCGTGGCGTTCCTCGCTGGGAAGACATGATCAGAGTCGTGCAACAGCGCAATGGCACGCACCTGTGTTGGTTGAGCGAAGATTGTGAAACTAAAGGAATGATGTTTACGAACATCTTGATTTTGACCGTTACTTACATTAAGGTAACGGTAATTCCTGAGATCCAAGATGAGTTTCGCGGGCAACTTTCACCAGGTTGAGTTTAGACTTATATATTATACAGTTTATCTGTGGCAATATAAGTATTAATTACTACAGCTATGCTCATATATATTAGACACTCGTAAGGAAGTATTTATTTGCTTTACAATTGATTTTCTAAAGAAATAACTAATATATTGCAATGAGATTCTTTAAAAATTTCCCTTCTCAGGGATTAGGTAAGAAAAATTAAATAAGCGCGATCTTGATGAATTTTGCAGTATTCCTAATGAGTTTTAAATCAAATCAAACAATTTTTCAATGCCAAAAAAAGGATGTAGGGTAAGGACGGCAGTCATTGGCAGGGCTATAGTAATTGGCACAGTAAGTTCCAAATTACGTTAAAGCGAGCCAGAGTCGTTATTTTCCTTTGGTTCCTGTTTTATTTTAAGCGTTATTACGTTGGCAATGATACTACAAAACTGTGAAAGAAATATGCTCTCCAAAAATCTCTAAAATGAACAACGGTGCCAACGACTGTCTTTACCCCCAGATGGTTTTATTTGATAAATTAATAAATTACACTATTCTTACAAATTTAGATATTTTAACTTCGCACAATTTAAAACCTACCGACATCGACATCTAAATTTATATTCATTTTATTAAATGCTTTTCAAAATTTAAGTTTGTTATTCAAAAAAAATTTCTTACTACTCACAGTAGTTCTTCAAGTTAAAATAATATTCGAAATACTTTCTGAAACTCCTGCCCTGTCGATATATCCAAAACAGTTCCGAAATAGCTGTTGTTCCCTAAATTTTCTTCCTAATTCCTTGGTAATCAAATTAACACATTCCAAAAGATTCCAATTTACTATAGTTGAACATTTATGTCTATATTGCTTGATATTTTCTCTAATTTTACTCCGTCAATCAAAATTTTCAAATTTCGTCTTCTATTGTTTTCGTATTTAAAACCAATGTCTACTTCTCAAATAAAATAAGGTTGCTAATCTGAAAAAATTAACGTAATGAATCGTAAGCGTTGGCTTTGTTTTGTTAAAGAAACGAAAAAGATTATTACATATACGAGGGTAAGTCAAATATTATCTACACTTTCGCCATAACAAGCTTTGAAGGTTATCGTAGTGGCGGCCGCTTTCGCATGCGTTGCGTTGGCGCCTCTGTAGTCATGTGTGCGGAATTTAATCACGATCGCGTCATTTGTCTGCTAGCTACAACAGCGTAAGCATGTCAGCTCCGCTATTAGTTTGCACCAAACAGGAACAACGAGTAGTGATCCAATTTTTGTGGTCAGAGGGTGTGAAAGGTGCTGAAATTCACCGGAGACTTTTGTCACAATACGGGGACAGTGCTTTATCTCGTAAAAGCGTTTTTCTGTGGACCGAAATGTTTCAAAGTGGCCGCACGAGCGTAACACCAAAAGAGTGAGCTGGACGGCCGTCAACCGCGACCACCGACGACAACATTCAGCAAGCTCGAGAGATGGTTACAGCAAATAGCGAGTTACCATAGTGGTTTGCATCTTCTTTAAACATCAGTCACGGTTCTGCCTATCAAATTATCGACGATGAACTCAAATTTCGTAAAGTGTGTGCGCGATGGATACTACGAATGCTTACCGCAGAAAACAAAACCAAACGTTTGGACATCTGCCAACGCAGATCGCTTCAACGCGGAAGGCGACGCACTTTTAAGCAGAATAGTGACCGTTGATGAAACTTGGATTCATCACTACGAACCACAATCGAAACGCCAGAGTATGGAATGGAAACATCCAGGATCCCCTAGCACGAAAAAATTCAAGACCTTGCCATCGGCTGGGAAGGTGATGCTAACCGTGTTTTTGGACGAAAAAGGCCCTATACTGGACGACCACTTGGACAGGCGGATTACCATAAATGGTGCGAGGTACAGTGATTTGTTGGCGAATAAGCTGAAACAAGTAATTCGAAACAAACGCAGTGGTCTACTCTCAAAGAAGGTTTTGTTGTTGCAAGACAACGCCCGTCCGCACACGGCCCATAATACCATAGAAACTATCAACAGGTTGGGCTTTGAGACCCTGGAACACCCTCCCTACTGCATTGATCTTGCTCCCTCAGACTTTCGTCTCTTTGGACCGCTCAAGGAAGCTTTGAGAGGTCATCGATTTGCCTCAGATACAGACGTTCGGGATGCGGTGCAAAAGTGGCTTCACGACCAACCGAAAACCTTCTATCAGAAAGGCATACGGAAGCTTGTGGCCCGCTGAACCAAGTGCTAAAGGTGGTACTAAAGGTGGAGACTATCGAAAAATAATGTATCTGTTGTACACCTATCTTTGTTTAATACAGTTGTAGGACTAAAAGTGTAAGTAATTATTGACTTACCCTCGCATTAACTAAGACATTTATTAGAACAATGAACTACGATTATCAAACTAAAACCTGTTTATCAATATAACAAATACCCATTTATTATAGCGACTAAATGCTTGACTAATAAGGACTGACTGTGGTAAATAAAAATGTGAGACTGGAATTTTCCTTTGCCGATCTCGGGAAAACGTATCACAAAAAGGGATGACCGCCTTTAAATTTCGTTCTGTGAGTGTCGGCAGAATATATCGTAAAGTAAGGGCTGCCATACGTGTTTCTTGTTCTCAATACCACCAGCTAAATATGTGAATAAAGCTCATTGATATCCCCATTAGTTCAGATTTTTAGCTTTCTATTGTAATTTAAAATAAAAAGCAAATTTTAGAGATTTTTCATAAATGCATTCTTCACATCCATAAATCCGTTTATTTATTGTATATAATGTATATACGAAACTATGTGTTCATCGATACAATAAATCATTTATTAAAATGATAAACTCATTCGTTGGACCAATTTTATTTAGGCACCTTTATCGTTCAGTGTACATTTATGGTACGCACACCAAATAGCATTTGCCTTCTACAGCAACGTATGTCAAATTTTGAACTTCGATATGTTTCAATGGTATCGATGTTCAAATTAGAATTTTAAATACTGCACGTGAGTACTAGCACGAACACACAATTCGAGGATGGTATGACAAATACCTGTGTTAAGGAAGGCAACACAATTGCTTTGCATTTAGTAAATTTGTTTCTCGACATAATCTGCTTATAGCTCCAAACACTTAGGTACAACTTTTCTAAGCCATCCAAATAATAGGACTTGTTGTACTATGCAAAATAGGCCGCTGTTTCGGTAATGACCACCTCATTTGACGTGAACCGCTTTCTACCAAGCTATTTTTTCAAGTTTCGAAAATAAAGAAGTCACAGGGGGCTAAATCTGGCAAATATGGTGAATGAAGCACCAACGTAACTGGGCTAGTTATGCTGTTGCAAGTGCCGATGAGTGAGCGGGGCTATGTACCATAATGGTAAAGAATTTTTGTCTTCGCAAGGTGGAGCCTTTTCCTGTTCAGTTCAGCATCGAATCGGTCCAATAAATCAGCATAGTACTGTCGCATGATTGTTTTTCCCTTCTCCAAATAATCAATTAAGGTTACGCGTTGCAAATCCTAAAAACCCGTTGCCATAACCGTTTCGAGCGATGGAATCGTCTTCGATTTCTTTAGTGCACGTTTGCCAGGAAAAATCAATGTTGCCCACTGATCGTTGGTTTCCTAGCGTGTAGTGATGTATCCATGTCTCATCTGCAGTCTGAAACTCACTTGTATTGCGCTTAAACAAAAAAATATTGCTTTAAAGTTATCACGCAATTCCGTCTCTGATCAATCGTCAGCAGACGCGGCACCCAACTCACTAATAGCTCAAATTCAAATTTTCGTGAAATATGTTTTGTTCAAATTGAGATGTATACCATATTAGCAATCTCACTAGTCTTCACCCGGCGATCTGCTTACACTACGTCATGAACTTTATTGATCATACCATCCGTGGTCACCTCAATCACTTGGTCGCTCCTCATTAAAGACGAATGTTTGGCCACGCTTAAATTCATTTAGCTAGTATCTTATGATGGTCATCGAAGGCACATGAACCTTAGAAACGGCACCCAGCTTCTCTTTGATTTCTTCACACGTTTTCCCATCCAAAAAAAAAAAATAAAATCGGGTCACTGGCCGCTATTGTTCTTTTTCCATTATTCCACAAATACATAAACTTGCCCACTTTCAACAGTTTCCAAAACAACACTACCCGATGAATCTTTCCGAAATTTAGACAGGCGTCGACTAAAGAATAGTACTTACAGTTGGTAATGCAGATTTTGACATAAAGCCCCGTTTGTCTTCAAACATGGGTGTTTCTCATACCATCCTCCTATATTTCATAAATTTCATTTGAAGCAATGTAATTACGTTTTACGCTAGTGAATTTCAATGTACACATTAAAAGTTGTGGGCCCTTTTCTTAAGAACAAAATTGGTCTTACCAGAACGAGTAAATCAAAGACATAAAAATAAACGAGGGTAAGATCGAGGAAAGAAGCCACGAACATTTCTTCGTTTCGCAAATTTACAATAATAAGCAAATAAAACATGAAAACCAAAGAAGAAAGTACGCTTTGATCTATAAATATCACAACAATATATTTAAATTTAATTGCTTCCATTAGATTTTCTGATGTGGATATTGTTTTTTTTTTCTAGTGATGCCCAATATACATGAGCCTGGAGCTATCTAAGCTCCCAATTCATTTTATTCACATCAATTTCTAAATTCTACTTTGAAGCCCACACAGCAATTCCAGTGTCGATATTTCATTATTTTTTTAAGGCAAGAAGTCATTTTTATTCAGGTAAACATACGCATACATAAAATGTATAAATCTCGCTTGAAAGTATCCTCAATCTAAACGCAATAACCGGCGAAATCATCTTCCGTCAACGCAAACAAATGGCGGAGGTGTAGGTAGCTGGTGCGCCTATAAGATTCTCATCATCTTCGCCACCCACTCCCGCCTCTAGCAGACTGTTGGAACCGTGGTAAAGCATCTTTCGCGTGCAAGACGAGAAAGCATTACACAAGGCGCGCTTGTGGCACGCAGTCTGACGAAGAAGACTAGGCTCATTAAAGAGCGCATAAAGTAAACGCGAACAAAACTAAAACGGTGGATCGTCGTAACGAGGTGCGCGCGTTTCAAAATAAAATCACGCATTAATAATAACAGCCAGCTATGGCTTAACTCGGGCACATATGACGACGATGTACGGGTCCTCCCCAGAGTACGTACGTAACCTTGAATAAATAAGGACGTCTGAGCGGCGCTTCTGCAGTAAATTGTGCGTTCCTAAATCATACGATGCTAACATACGCTGCCGCTACCCACCATATTACCGAACGCACATCACTGTGCATATACGCCGCTGAACATGCCTGCCTAATACTTACGCCGGTATCACTAGAATTTGTTAGCATCTTTACCCTGCTTCGTCACATTCAATATTTGCCCGTTTCCTTCTAAACAAACGTTCTACCGCTGATAATGCTCGGCAAACACGAAGAGAAGTAAGTGTTATATTAAATAAACGATTTATTTGGGCGGTTTTATTTGTTCGGTAATAATAAAGTATGGCGATGTAATCTCTATTAGGGCCATTTTATTCTGTGTCTGCTTTTTATTGTTTTAAACAGAATCTCTTGTCATTTGGAGCACATGTTTATAATTGTTTAGTAAATATGCGCCTCTTATTACGCGTAGATCCACAAAAAATACATTTCATGGCTAACTGATAGCTTAAAACTATTAATGAATGTTAAAAACCAAGATAAAACCAAACATCGCAGAACTACAAGGTAGGCACCATAAATTCTCAGCCTGACAGGCTTGCACAGATTCGAGCTTGTTCAAACTCCGCTGCGTCATAGTTGAACACTTACACTATAAATATTACGGCTCGAAGAGTAGTAGTTTTTGGTAGCCAGCCAGACAACGTGATTAGTGCATGGAAATATCTCAGATAACGAAAACTGAGTACCGCGCGGTCATGAAATTTATAACAAAAGAAGGGCATACACCTAATCACACTAAAAAACATTTAGACGGCGTTTATGGTGATTTATCTCCTTCATAGTTCACTGTAAAAAAGTGGGCAAAATGTTTCCGTTTGGGGCAACAAACCCTTGAAGACGATGAGCGCCCTGGTCGGCTAATTGAACTGATAACGCCTCAAAACTTTTCAATTATTGAAGAAATGGTATTAGCAGATCGGCGTTTGAAAGTGAAAAAATTTGCAGTGATATCTAACATTTTTGAAACAAGTATTCGCCCTACTCTCCAACGTGAACGTTGGGTCGACTGTGCGCGCTCGTTTTTAAACATGCATGGAGACGACCCGAAACCGATTTTGGAGTCCATTGTCACAGGAGATGAAACAATGGTTCAGTATCATGATCCTCCATCCAAAAAGGAATCGATGGAAGCTCCAATATGTTTGAAACAACCACGGGTCTTAGACACGGATGCATTCTGAGCCCTTTGCTTTTCTCACTGGTTCTAGACGAAGCGACTAGAGTGGCAAAGAAAGAAGGGGTAAGACCATACGAGATAGGCTTTTGGAAGACAAAGAAGAGAGAGATATCAGATTTATGCTATGCGAACAATATGGTTATCATCGTAAAGAACGAGAAAACACTAATCATGTACATACGGGCCTACAAGAAAGCATTAGAGAAAATAAACATGACAATCAACAATTAAAAGACGAAGACTATGATAAAAGGAAGGAACCAAAATCAGGTACAACAATTTTAATATTTGGGATCAATATTGCTGGACGACGGAAGGTTGGAAGAAGCAATAAAGGAAAGAAGGATAGCAGGAGAAACACTGTTTAACAGCATTAAAAATACTTTTTTGGAGAATAAAGAAATTCCAAAAAACATTACAACTCAAATATTTAAGAAGGTAGCAACGCCAACTTTTATTTGGAGGAGAAACATGAATAATCGGGAGACAGAAAAAAGATAACAGCTACAGAAATGAGATTTATTAGAAAAATAGAAGGTAAAACAAGAATGGACAAGATTAGAAACGTAACGCTCAGAGAAAATTTGAAGCTAAGACCTATAGTAGAAAAAAATGAGGAAGCACAACTGAGATGGTATGGACACGTAGAAAAGATGCCTGATCAAAGGATGGTTAAACAAGTGTTTGGAGCCAGGGTAAGCAAGAAAATGACAAAAGGCCGCCCCAGACGAACTTGGCTGAAGGATAGAAGAAGTGCGATCACCAAAAGAGGAGTACCGTGGCAGAGGGCAAGACAAGCCACACGAGACAGAAAATCATGGATGGAAATATGGAAAAAACCGATTTAGAAAACTCAACTTCACGCGCCTTACATCTCTAAAGAGGCAGAGAGGCATAAGGATTAAGAAAGTAAAATTATTTTCGGCGTCTTTCACTTCTTTTGCGCCTTCTGATTAGGATGTCGCTATCTCAAATCTCAACAATGAACTAACGTCCATTTATTCGACTTCCTCTTTGCATTCGTTGATTATTAATCCGGCTAAATCCAAGGTATTGACTTTTGGTGGCAGAGACATTTGCACTAGTCCGAGTTAGCTAATCGACGTCAGTATTAACAACTCTTCTATTCCAATTGTAAACAGTGCTAAAAGACTCGGATTATTAATTGATAATTCTTTCCGTTAACGAGACTTTATTGATAATTGCTTACGGCGATCTTACGCTAATTTAGAAAACAATTACATCCGTTTCGATCAGCTCTGAATCAAGTTATGAAAGAAATTCTTTGTGAAGCTTACGTATTCTCTAAATTTACATATTACTGTGAAATTTATCATCCCTGTTTGAATGACGTCGTATCATATTCAGAGGGTGCAAAACAGTTGTTTTTGTTACATATACGGCATTAGAAAATATTAACATATTTCACACAACTTAACTAACGCAAAATGGCTCAATATGTACAATAGAAGAGAAGTTCAAACTCTGAGGCCCGGACTTATTCAGTCACAAAAATAAAACTCATTGTTTCAAAAAGGAAGTGCACACACATGCCATAAATCGCATGTGTATACATCTATATTTGAATTACAAAAACTCAAATTTAGTTAAGCTGTACGTTAGGTGGTAGTAATCACCTAAACATTAAATAAAATTGATATTTCATTTAATATTTACTCAATTAAATAATTAAATTTAATTAATTAAATAAAAATCTCAAGACGCCGGTAGGATTTGAACCCACGGCTTTCGTTTGTCGGACGGGCGCCCTACCATTACACCACAGTCTCTGTTGAAACGAATCCTAGATACATCTAGATATTCGATGTCTGCAGATGTATTTTAACATTACGACAGACATATATACTTATGTGCCAAGTATACACTAATTATCTAATTAATGAATATATATGGCCATGATGTCATGTAAATGAAAGTATTGAAATGGACGTATAATTTAATTTCAAGAAGTAGTTATTGGATATTGTAAGGTATTACATAAACTAATCTGCAAGACGATATCAATGCCACACTGTTTGTGCCGCATCTTATGTCGGTAAGAAGATACATATGGCATATCGTTTTCAAGCAATATCTAATTTAAAATCGGATAAAATTTATGTAATAGTATCGGAAATTAAGGTAGGGAACGTTGAGGAATGATTATTGGAATTTTACGGTGGGATCGAAATTAAAGTCAAATAGGTTTTTCGCTAATTAAAATTACATTAATTTTTATTCGCTAGTACAATTCACTTTATTATTAATTACACTAATTCGCATGGTGGATAATCAAAATACAACTAGTAGATAATAATTAGCGTTGTAAAGATAAAAATAGGTGCCTAATTTTAATTAAAGATAACATACCTACGAATAATAGACATGTGCTGTTTCCATATGAGCCGATTTGGGTCGGTTGAAAAATTCTGTTGTGTAAAAGTATTAACGAAATACCTTTGTAAGTACATATTACGTACAAAAATCTTTCCAAAGCAGTTGCTCAAAAAAGGACGGTCTTTATTTTTGTGTAGGAAATAGAGCGCCTCTTCGAAACAATTTTGTTTTTTGGTCAACTATCTTTTAAAAGTTCTATTTAACGCTTTATACAAATACGAGGGTAAGTCAAATATTATCTACACTTTCGCCATAACAAGCTTTGAAGGTTATCGTAGTGGCGGCCGCTTGCGCATGCGTTGAGTTCGCGCCTCTGTGGTCATGTGTGCGGAATTTAATCACGATGGTGTCATTTGTCTGCTAGCTACGACAGCATAAGCATGTCAGCTCAGCTATTAGTTTGCACCAAAGAGGAACAACGAGCAGTGATCCGATTTTTGTGGTCAGAGGGTGTGAAAGGTGCTGAAATTCACCGGAGACTTTTGTCACAATACGGAGACAGTGCTTTATCTCGTAAAAGCGTTTTTTTGTGGATAGAAATGTTTCAAAGTAGCTGCACGAGCGTAACACAAAAAGAGGGAGCTGGTCGACCGTCAACCTCGACCATCGACGACAACATTCAGCAAGCTCGAGAGATGGTTACAACAAATAGGCGAGTTACCATAGATGGTTGCATCTTCTTTAAGCATCAGTCACGGTTCTGCCTATCAAATTATCCACGATGAACCCAAATTTCGTAAAGTGTATACGCGGTGGGTACCACGAATGCTTACCGCAGAAAACAAAACCAAACGTTTGGACATTTGCCAACGTTTACTGGATCGCTTCAATGCGGAAGGCGACGCATTTTTAAGCAGAATAGTGACCGTTGATGAAACGTGGGTTCATCACTACGAGCCCGAAGACCTTGCCATCGGCTGGGAAGGTGATGCTAACCGTGTTTTGGGACGAAAAAGGCCCTATACTGGACGATTACTTGAACAGGTAGACTACCATAAATAGTGCGAGGTACAGTGATTTGTTGGCGAATAAGCTGAAACCAGCAATTCGAAACAACGCCCGTCCGCACACGGCCCACAACACCATAGAAACTATCAACAGGTTGGGCTTTGAGACCCTGGAACATCCTCCCTACAGCCCTGATCTCGCTCCCTCAGACTTTCATCTCTTTGGACCGCTCAAATAAGTTTTGAGAGGTTGTCGATTTGCCTCAGACACAGACGTCCGGGATGCGGTGCAAAAGAGGCTTCACGGCCAACCGAAAACCTTCTACCAGGAAGGCATACAAAAGCTTGTGGCTCGCTGGACCAAGTGCATTGCTAAACGTGGAGACTATATCGAAAAATAATGTATCTGTTGTACACCTATCTTTGTTTAATACAGTTGTAGAACTAAAAGTGTAAGTAATTTTTGACTTACCCTCGTAGAAAAAGGTAACTTTAAAATATTCGCGGCAACATTAATACAAAGAAAATAACTGAAATAACTACAAAAATACGATCATTACATGAAATAGTTGCTTACATAAAGTTATTTTTTGAAACAAACCACGAAACCAAAACCAAAATCTCGATCGTCTCCCAAATCCGATCCAATCACGCATCGTAATCGTATTCGTTTTGTATGCGAGAAACACAAAACAAACCCCAGAAAAGAAGAAACCCACTAAATAGTAAAATATAGCCCGCGTTCGTTATTTAAGGGGTATTTCAACGTTTGGGTGTCTTATACGGCATTCTGGCCAGCAGGCGCGCCTGTGTATCCTTCATTTGCGTATGAATGGAAAGAGATATGACTGACTTGAAATACGACATAAATCACATGTCAGAAGACGTGCCTTTATAAACACAGAATAGTTTACATGTATTGTACATTGCAGACGTACACTATCCCTCAAAAGTTTAATCCCACTATGTACGTACATGTACTGAGGATATCCCCCTTTCGCAGAAATTATCTTATTTGAAATAGGCGACTTAAATACTTTGTAATGTTGGTATCCTTTTTTATACCAGGCACCAATAATTGTCAAACAGTCTAACTCAATCTTGAAATAAAACTTATGAATGATCGTATATGAATAGCAATGTTAGTTGATGTCTAGGGGCTGGGCTGGGGTTGATATACAGTCTACTAAAGGGATTAGAAGAGATGATAATGTATGCATGTGCGGTGAAGAATTGATGTTGTTTGCATTAGTTTTTTCTGAATATATATTAAAAATTACCCATCCTATATTTGGCTCGCTTACATAAGCACACATCGCTGGATTGATGTGAAAACCTTTTACAATAGATGGTTTTGTACGCCAAAAGCGAAAGGGATGGCAATTGCTTTCTACCCATTTAAAATATCTTATATTTCCACACAGATTCATATTAAATAAAGTAATTCGGAAACATATATTGAGATAAAAAATATGTTTTCCATTTTTATTTATACAAGACGAGATGCAGATTAAAATAGTATCAACAAGGAAACCTACTTAATATCAAATTTTTTAAATCTCGTATTTTAAGTCTGTAACAAAATTTTAAAAACCACGAGATCCTGAAACACGTTTCCAAATATATTCTTCCAAATGTGTGACACATGAAGCTCTAGTGAATTATATAAAATGTATAAAAGGAGATAAAAACATTTTTTTATGTAACTTTGGTAAACTTCAATAAGTACGAGGGCGAATCAAATATTAACCGGACTTTTCTTTTTAACGCTCCCTATGTGAAGTTAGTAACGTGACGTGTTGATATATGTTGGATGGGGATGTAAAGTGGAGGGGAGTAAATCGGTTCGGCTTGCCAGAGCAGATTGGTTGTTAGTAGCATCATGTCTGAGCAAGAGGTGCACACGTCTGTTAAGCAACGCATTATTATTAAATTTTTGTCGCGAGAGGGCGTAAAACCTGCCGAAATTTTACGTCGACTAACTGCACAGTTCGCTGAAAAAACGCTTTCAAGGACCCAAGTCTACGACTGGCACAAAAAATTTTCCGATGGCCGAGAGTCAGTGCAAAATGAGACCCATGCACGCCGACCGCGGACAAGCACCAGTGAGACGAATGTTCTTGCGATCCGTGAGATGCTGCGTACTACTGGCAACTGCTTGATGAAGTGAAACTGGCCTATCGACGAAAAAGGCGAGACATGGCTATTCGAAGTGCGATTCTGCTCCATGACAAAGCTCGGCCACACACAGCTGCATTAACCCAAAAAAAATTGGACAAAATTCATTGGGAAATACTGAAACATCCGCCCTATAGTCCCGATCTGTCGCCGTGTGACTACCACATGTTTGGGCTACTCAAAGAAGAACTGGGAGGTTCGTCGTACTTTGACGACGACGAAGGTGTAGAAACATTCGTGCGCAATTGGTTACAGACGCGACTACATTCATTCTTTGATGACGGAATTAAAAAACTTCCGATTCGATGGGAAACATGTGTGAATAAAGGAGGAGATTATATAGAAAAACAAGGTGTATTCAAAATTTTATTTACTATACCAATAAATGTTCTAAAACAAAAGTCCGGTTAATATTTGATTCGCCCTCGTAATTACAATGATCTTGTAGTAGGACGTTGGTAAAGCAACAGGGATGAATTTGAAATATATTCTGTATTAACGGACTTCATTAATAGAGATATACACAATTACAAAATTTATAAAATTGTCCAATGCGCCCTTGTTACAAAGATTTGCTTTTACAATTAGTCTACTATATTGCTATTTTGTCGGACGTGTATTCACACGCATTTTAAACCGTAGTGTACATTGTGGGCGACAAAATTGTCCTTCACAACTGTCTGTCGTCTGCGATACATCTGAGATCCACATGTAACATCCGTTTTAAATGGAACAAGAACTACAATTTTGTAAAACAAGCATTCTTTCTAATTACAACTAACAATACAATATATTAGTAATAAATATAATTTTTATTTAAACCAAGAATGTCATATATTTGTAGTTAAAACAATGTTTTTTATGATATTAACATGGGTTTAATATTAATAAAAAAAATCTACACAAACCCACATTTTAAGGTAAAAATACTTTTACACATATGAAATGCAATAGACCAATACACGCCGTAGCTACAAGCGTTAAAAACAACGTTTGGTGGCAGGACACCGGTGTTTCGGACTTCGTTGCTTCTCATCAGTGTGCGACACTGCAGGCCAGCCTACCAAACACTGCCCGGCCCACTTTGCTTCCGTTATTCCAATAGATGCCAGGAGGAAATCTATTGGTACAACCAAAAAGTGCCAATTTGGTCTCGTTTGGCGTAACCAACACAAGAGGGCGCTCCGTGTTAAATGGTCATTCTTATACGACTAAACTTTCTAAGCAGCAAAGTAAGTAAGGATTAACTTTATATTATACTTCTTATAAATATAGTTCTTTATAGGGAGATATTGTCAATTAGTTTTCACCATATACATAATTATTACAAAAGAGTATATAATATATTTAAGTTTAATATATTATTATATTTATTTTAAATAAATCATGTATAAGGATTAGTAAAACATATATTTCCAGCAATTATTAACCTGGGCAAATATGCGATAACAGCCAGAGGCGTGGCGAGCGCATAAAAGTTTACACATCAGAAGGTTACAGAAGGTAAGAAATAAATTATAAAACCGTTTTAAAAGTCTTCCGTGAAATCACGAACTGGGTAACATCTGCTAAATACTTTAATCATTAGATATGTTTCCACAGCTGTTTCAGTCAAGTGACTACGACGTGCGGTATAAATCTTTTTTAATGCCGAAAGCGACCGTTCGACATTTAGCGAGTCTTTCTCTAAACCACTTTCAAATTTTCGTATTACACACCAATTTGTTTCGCCTTCTACAGCGCATAACTGTGCGTGAACATCATTCACCATTTGAACAGAATCCACTAGCGACATCGAAACATTTTGTAATTCTTCTATTCCCTCCGCTAGTCCGAAGTAATTGTTGTGAATAGTTTGTAAATCTCTTTTGACCTGACTATCTTGAAATATTTCTTGGCTTCTCTTGATTGCTGCAGCTTTTGTCGGATCGAATTTTAAAACTACCTTCTTTACTTGATCAAAATATTTGTTGTAGTAAAACGCAGCCTGCAACCATGTTCCCCAACGTATAACAATCGGCTGTGGTGGTTCAGGTAAATCAGGACACAGTTTGTGACATAGTCGGGTACGTTTCGGGGACTTTAGAAACACTGCCTTTGTACTAGCAATCAATGTATTCACTAGTGGAAAACATGTAGGAATCGTTTGTGCCGCAAGATTTAGAGTATGGATTTTACACGTTACATGTAAGAAGTAACCACTGTGTTCTTTAATAAATCGTTTTTTGAAAGATCGGCCCAAAGAACGCATGTTTGCGGCACCATCACTCATAAACATTAAAAGTTGCTTAGTTGAAACTTCAAATTTGTTCAATGAGCTCAACACCACCTTTAAAATCTCATCCGCAGTACAGTTCATAACTCTTTTGAAAGCAAGTAAGAAGAAGGATGACGGTCGATGTGGTTCCATTGTACGTACCATTACATTAACCACAGAATGTTTTTGACGATCTGTTGTTTCGTCCACACAAAACCACAATCTTTTATCTTTCAATTCCGTTTTCATTCTTTTTTCTATATGTTCACGAGCAAATGGCACTACATTTCGTATCGATGTCCGACTAGGTAATTTACCGTCCGCATATTTATTCCAGAAGGAGACAAATGCTTCTTTGTCTAATAAACGAAACGATAGATTACATAAAAGAAGAGTAACACATAATTCAAATGTAAATTTCTCTTGGTCTCGTATGCCACTTTTTGCAGAAGAATGCTGTTTGCTTTCGATGTGACGTTGACAATGGCTTCTGGACTAATACATTAAAGGAATTTTACAAACTAGACATTGAATTTTAGCGCCATCAAAATAAGCCGCTGTGTCTGCCATTGGTCGTTTTCGCGACGTACCTACACGCGACATTTTTAAAGCAAACATAAGCGTACAATTACGAAATAAGTTACGACAGCCTACATATACACAGAACTACTTGCATACAGCATCGATTTAGTACTGACGCTGTGAACGCGTGAAATAAATAATCGCCGACTCCGCACCACATATCTATACACTGTCTGTTACCGCTGTTTGCCCAGACTAGTAATTATAATTTTCTTAATAAAAAGTTTGTTTTTTCACTTTTATTATCTAGTTGTATTATCTATTTTTCTGAGTATATAACATAAACTATGGAAGCAAAGTTTTAATAACGTGTGTGCAGTGTTCCGGTCACAAAAAAATGAACATTACTCCCACAGGAGAAGGCGGTCACGGCCGGTTAATGGAATCTTTGATGTCTTCGGTGCGATCCCAATGTAAGCTTAGAAATTACCCTTGACGAAGATATAGCGACCGAGCCTCATTTCTTTGCCATTCGTGTCAGGCCCGGTCCGTTTAAAATCACATCTTCTCCGTCCAAGCGATGGGTCCGTCGTCCATTTACGATCACACATGACATAGTACTCTGTGGCGTCGTAGGCGACGGCTTTGTACGACGCAATTTGACTACAAGTTGGAAAAAGTTTATGGACCTTTACGTCGCATCGAATTTTATTAGCGTCGACGTCATTTTATCGCCTTGTTGTCTTTTCAGGATGAGAGAGAAAGCTAAAATCCAACGGTAATTCGACCGTACGTATACATCTAGCCAGGATGCGCTTACTTCTTTCGCCGTCGTACCTCTTTAGCGATGCTACGTTTTTTACTATTCATTACGTCGTACATAAAGCCGGCTGTAAACTATGTACTAGCGGTATTTGAGGTGAAATTTACCGGTCGTATAAAAGTTTTGCGTCTCCCAAGTTCCTTTCTCCGAATGTTATTGCAATAAACATCCGACAATGGTAATGTCGGCTGAATGTATTCTTACAGAATGGCATTTTTTATGGGAAATGGAAATTATTCATATACTTACGATGGTGGCTGGAGAAGAAATTGCTTTATTTTAACAAATTGCTACAGTAATAGCAAGCAGAAAACAAACTGGTCGAGAGGAGCAGCATAACTTAAATTACAAAGAACTTTTATATAACAGATAACCTAACCATTCTATTTCTCTTACTAAAAGATAACTTCTACATCACTGTACCAAAGAAGTGAACTGGTTGATGATTTAACAACTAGTGCATTGTAAAAGATACCAACGCTAGTATATAACAATAATAAAGCACCACGACTAGTGCAGTTGAGCCACATCCAATGAGATACGTTCAAGAGTCAGCGATGTTCTGCCTATTATGACGTTATAGTGACAGTGACTTCTATAGCCGACTCCCCACCTCCTGGTCCACCCTGGTCTCTCTCTATCTCGGCAAATATATCTCCATCCAAAGATACTATCAGGAAAACGAGATAATTACTCGTCTCCATAGTATATCTTTTCAGTACTTAATTGTCTAATGCAATTTCTCCCACCAAACACAGAAAATAATTCTATTTGGCTAATATTTTCCCAAATTAAATACAGGTATTTAATGAATCGCCAGATTCACTAGGGAACGAGCACATTTCGAGGTTCCAAATCCTATTATTACAGTCTAGACAGAGGCAATGCGTAATGTAGACAAATAATATATTCTTAATATTACTCCACGGAATGTTAGTAAATGCTCAACAAAATACAAGGAATCGCATTACAGTTTGTATCAAGGAAAATTGAATAAATGTTGAAATTCTATGCACGAATTAAATTTTACAGATTATTTTTAATAAAGTATTGGAAAAACTTCCATACTTCTTTTATTTTGGCTTCAAGTAGTGATTTTAGCTGCGCTCCTGCTAAATGCCACAAATGCTTGATTAGATTCACGTCTTAATATTGGGCAGGCCAATCCAGAAAACATAATCCGTGTTTGTGTATTCAATCTTTAGTTTTCCGTTATGTGACAAGAACGTTATCTCGTTGGAAAAAAATGTAAAGTGCTCTACTAATAAAAGTTTTGCATACGATGGCTTTAATGTCGCACTTAGGACTATATATCTTTGGCTGTTCATGCGACCGTGACATGTGTACTGTGATGACGTACCCTCCATACCATAGTACCATAAGAACGACGCAATCATTATGAAATTCCCCGTTAACTTTACAACACAGAAAGGTACTTTCAGGGTACCAAAAAGCTAAAAAAGGAACTGTGGACGTACTCTATTTATGAAAAGCAATATTTATCCTTTAAAATTAGCATCAGCTATCAGGTTGACATCATTGAGTTTAAACCAACATTTTTTTAACAATTACCTCTACATTCGTTTCGTCGAACCGGAACACCTTTTTCCAGTTTTCAATTGTCCAATGTTTGTCGTCTTAGACATACTAAACGGTTTCGGCATACAAAAACACTTTTTCTTCACGCCGTACTCACTCTGCCGAAACAACTTTGGAAACATATCTAATGTTACAAATATTAAATAGACATTGTGATGCCATGGAGGATTCTTAAAACGGTAAGTGTTTGAGCACGTATCACATTTAATTTATTTTGTGTAAACTTTTATGCGTCCGCCACTGGCTTTCAGCGCAGTTGCGTTGCTCTACTCATTAATTATTAAACTACATAAAAAATAATCCCTATTTAATTACATTATTAAAGAAATAATTTAATTATACTGTAACATACAAAAAAAAACTTTTTAATTAATTCATTTGCTTCTAATTTTAATTGTTAACTTTAGGTTTTTTCCATTATTGTAATTTTTCTTTTATTGGATATCCTTGTAGCTGGCCTGATTGCCTGTTTTTTGAACACGAAACCGGTCGCCTAATTTCGCAATAAAACCTTGAAAGATCTGGACAATTTTTTCATTCCTACTTTTAATATGAATATTTTCTTAAATTGATTTACTTGGAAGAAATATTTTTCTGTCTTGGATTTTCTTTATTTTCTAACTCTAAGAAAATATTTATTTAATAAGTAAAATTTCAAAAAAATTATTTTCTTATATTATACATTTTTATGGTTTTGAAATAAAAATATTTTCTTAAATAGAGACTGATTTTTGCAAGAAAATCTTTCTTGATGCAGGAAACCATTTCTCTGCGTGTAAGAGAAGTTGGTGGCTGCTGTATATGTATATAAGGGCGTAACAATTTTACTGACTTATTCTGTATAAAATGTGCTGTTTACATATTCCACTTTACTGTATACATATTAAAAAGCAATGAATGGGCAGCACTCTAAACAGCAGTATTATCCTCACTTCTTCACAAAGGAAAAATGTGCCATTCCAGATGCCCCGTCGAGAATAAGCATGTACAGTAATTTCATTGCAGGCTCTATATTAGACAGACGTCTCGCGCGTAACGGTCTTAATTCCCAGTACATTTTTTCACATTTTCATTTCCAGGGCGTCAACACGTAATGCTCTGTGACGAATCCCTGAATGAGAAAGGGAAGGACGGCCGGAACGCCGCCGACTATATATCCGTGGTGTATGCGCGGACGAAGATATAGACGAGGTGTTGCGTGAAATGAAAAACGATGACATGATAGCGTGGCTTTATTTCTCTGAAGACTGTTTATTTAGTTTGCGCATGAAAAAGCGAAACTCATTTTAGTGCAATTTTTTCTCTCCTCCGCCTTACGAGAGTGCCGACGCGGAACATTCCGAGCGTGAAATTTCTTTCTCTTCGCGCGCATTTGCCTTTGCAATTACGACGGTTCTCTACTTTATAAAATTTCCTCCCTCTTTCTAGATTGCTTGTATTACTAACCCAGGTGAGTGTTGGCCCCATAAACAGCCACCGCCATTATTCAGGAAATAAGGATGGATATAAAAGGACGAATGAAGATTCGCACTGAAAGCAATAACATACGCTTGCCGCGACAAGATCACAAGCTTTAATGCCGTAGCACCTTGACTTTCTCGTACTGGTAGGTGGTATCTCGCCAATCAATGGACTTCACAGCGACCGCAAGAATACGAAGATGTACTTTGAGCGTACTTAAGAATTGAATGGCAAGATCTACTTTTGTCACATCAGGAGAGACCTCAGTGCAGATTTCCGTTTCGTCACTTCCAAAGGTTTTTTAAAGAAGTTACTCTCTGAAATTATTTTATGTATAGATGCCTAGTACGTGTTTCTAGGCCTGGTTAGGTATCGATTGTTACATAAGGTCTAGTCCCAAACATTAGTAGTTAATTGTTTAATCAAAATCAATTCTTGGGCATGGTCACTTGAATAACAAAAACCTAACTAATTCAATAAATCCAGTAACCAATAAACTTACAAATTTGTTTGTTACGGTACCCAATTTTTGAAAATCATTAAAAATATTCAGTGTTGATAATGCTACTTGATTGTTAGTTAAGGTGTAGTGACGTCTTTAACATCAAAGGGATGATACATGCGGTATTTATTATCAAGTCGGTACAAGACTGGATTTCCAAGAATTTGGCTGAAATTAACATTACAGTAACTGTATCAGCAATTTTCCTTAATGGGGCAATAAATGAAATAAATTTCAGGAATTATTTCGCAAATTTATTTGTGCGTTATTTACGAGGGTAACCTGAAAATCTTCCAGCCTAACACAGAAACAGGTATTTTTTTGTCAAATTCAGTTTTATTTCTCAACATAGTCCCCATAGCTACCCCAAAAACAGTGGCCATTACCTTCCTGGCCAAAGGAACAGTCTTCGTCTTTTTCGGAGTCTGTTTTTAGTTCACGCTTGGATACTGGTGTATCCAAGTTTTGCCTAGAATTTATTAATCGACGCCTGCTGGCTGCTTGGAAATGTTCATTCGAATGTATTTTTGGTCCTGAGTGAATAAACGCGGCACCCAACCGGCGGTTAGCACAGCCCCTGTTATCTCTCAATCGTCTAGCAGCATTGGATGAACTTTTCCGATGTTGCAATTTTTGGCCGTCCCGAATGCTCATCATCAACCACACTGGTACGACCACGTTTAATTCAGCTGCTCACAGTTTCACTGTGGCAAATGACGAGTGCGGCCCCCGTAAACAGCGTTCATCTCGGCTTTAATTTGTGTAGACGTATTGCTTTTCAAATGGAAGAATTTGATGGCAGCTGGATATGCGTTTTTTTCAATGTTTTCCATGTTGTAACACTAACATCGAATAAAACAACAACTGAGTGTCCAACATGGCTGAAATTTTCATAAGTATCTCAACGCATGCGTAATTATATTACCCAATATTTTCGACGAGTAACGCGCCATCTTCATGTTGAGGCTTGAAACTTTTCAGGATATTCTCGTAGTTGATGGAGAAATATTAACCTATATATTTGGAGATTCTTCTGTAACCAAAGTTGCCGTCAATTAAGTAAATTTTGCCCGCGAGAAAGTATCTTAAAAAAACTCAAAGGAAAACGCTATATGTATGAAAATAATTATGTTGAAAATAATGATCGTTTTAAGAGTGCTGAGTTGCTCAAACATAGGAAAGTTTTACAGCAATGGTCACCAGACTTAGTAAACCAACGAATGGAGCACCATCATCCCAATTTCGACATCTACCTCCGAAATTTATTTACATGCTGCCTAATGGATTTGTTGACTTGTTCTATTGTCTCTCCAGTCATTTCCAGCTTACATCTTATAGGCTCCTTCGCCATCACCACTAATATCAAGTTGCTTTGATTGTAGTGTTTACACATCACGTTGTGTCATCTATTGTCACACAATTTCTAATTTTCAAAATGTTGACCCGTGAGCAAAAAGTTTATGCTGTTCTGTGTTATTATAATAGTAAAGAAAGTTTTTCCTCTTGTGACACCTATACGGCAACACATTGCAGAGAAGACTCCGAAGTGGGGTTTGAGTTTAACCAAAATACATACATGTGCATTTTCTTAAGCAACCATATTCAATCAACAGACACATTGCCAATAACTTGCTACTTCTAGAAATCAATCTAAATTATTTAATTGTTAACCAGGTATCTAGCTAGTTTTTAGTTATTTCGTTTAGCACTACATTCTCCTGAGGTAATAGTTACACCAAATGGACTTTGTATGTGAACAAGTGTGACCAACTTACAACAATATACCTAAGTAGTCTAATTAATGTATTGAAGAGGAAACAGCACATAAACGCAGGACTCCATTCGTAAAATATAATTGTTACAACGCATGCTAGTAAGTTCAATCTAACAGAAACTAATGTCCTGAACATCTTCCTCTACAAACCCATAGCAAAGATGCTTGCCTATTGTATTAATAGTAATAGAACAATTACAATTAGGAACGCAAAATTAGAAACGATTGTAGGTACACATGAGCTATAAATTAGATTTGCGTGCAATTTACTTGCCATACCAACAAGTTGAAGCCTTGAACGTGAAAACTAATTACCACCATTTACTTTATCGTGGGAGATCGGCAAACTTGCACAGTTATGATAATAATAGTGAGGAATGTAAAAGACGTGGCGAACGAAACACTCACAAAAATATTGATTAAAGTTAGAGATTAGTTTAAATTTAAGTTGAAAAGGTAGCTGCAAACGAAAACAGGAATTGGCGAGAAAATAAACCGGGAGAACATTGGCGAGTAATTAAATCATCTAGGCTAGACGTTTAATTAACATCAACACTAACTTGGAGCTGGAAAGACTCTAGAAAAAGAATGGCGGATAAAAGATACTGGCATAGCTTTTTAAGGTGATAAAAATGGCGTCGCTTAATTAGTAAGGCAAAAGTCTGACGGACCGGGGTAAATTGATATTCTGCATATTGAATAACTGTCTTGTGCAAAATGAGATGTGGATGATATTTAACAAATTTAAAAGAAATAATAGACCAATAATATCCCCTTCAAATATGCATATCAGATTCACATTATGGTCCAATTTTCCTGATATCTATACTATACAACGTGCGTCAAAAAGTACGTACCATATAGGATCTTTTTTTGGTTATGAACCTTTATAAAGTTATTGTAATTCAGAAAGTTTGAGCACCTTCTAAAACCAACTTGATACCCATTAATCGCAGTTTATCTTCTACCATATACTGGGTGGGTATTTAAAGTTAAAAGAGGCTCAAGAGTGAAGTACCCTTATTTTCCAAAATAGAAGAAAATGTTATTAAGAAAAGTTGTTTAGAATTAACAGTTATACCCATACATGAAATCACTGTCTCCTACCTCGAAAATAAAAAAAAATCCTTTTTTCTGGATGACCCTTTATGCACATTTACAACATCTAATTTGCTTAAAGTATTCGTAATCGATATAACATGAAAAACGGGAATTAGTGGCACTTCTTAGGTGTTTTCAGTTATCAAGAATTATTGAAAGTTACGTGAAAAATTCACGTACTTTTAGTGCATTGTGTTCATCTGCTCGATGAATTGGGACATGAATGGAAACTATTCTAGAAATTATACTTTAGTAAGTAATATTTCAAATAACAAAAGTCCGGGAGTGACAGAAATAACCGCAGAAATGTTAAAGGCAGGTGGAGAACAATTGCATGGACAAATATATGCCCTTATCAAGAAAATTTGGGAAGAAGAAAGAATACTGGAAGACCGGAGGAAGGCAAAAATGTGCCCCATACATAAAAAAGGAGATCAGAAATTATATGAAAATTACAGAGGCATAGCACTGCTTGAGACGGGCTACAAGATACTGGAAAATTGCTTACGAAGTAGATTAAATGAGTACATGGGAAATATAGTAGGAGAGTACCAAGCAGGATTCAGAGCGAATAGATCAGTAACGGACCAAATCTTCGCACTGAAGGAAATACACCTAAACAGTTACGAGTACAAGAATGACCTTTATGTACTTTTTGTCGATTTCAAACAGGCTTACGACAGAATCGAAGGGAAACAAGTGTATCAAGCTATGAAAGAGCTGAAATTACCAAAATGACGTTAGACAAAACAACAAACGAAATCATCTGGAAAGGAGGAAGATCAAATGAATTTGAAGTAAAAGAGGGACTCAGGAAAGGCGATCCGCTATCCACGACGATATTTAATTTAGCACTGGAAGTAATTATCGGGAAAAGTAACGTAAAGATGGAAGAAACAATATTTAAAAATGAACACCAATGTATAGCATTTGCGGACGATTTGTCAATATTAGCTAAAACGAAAAAAGAACTGAAAAGAATTATAAGAAGCATAGCAAAAGAAGTAAAAAGACGAAGTACATGATAATGGGAGACATACAGCAAGTCAAAGAAGAATACCTTACAGTACAAATAGAGGAAGAACAGACATACAGGTTTGCGGGAGTCCACGAATTTACATATCTAGGAATGAAAATAAGAGAAAGTGGGCATGAAAAATATAAGATAGAATCAAGAATAACAAAAGGAAATAGAAAGTTCGGAATGCTGCGATCACTAATGAAATCGAAACTAGTGTCAAGAAAAACGAAAGAAAGAATTTATAAGACGGTAATCAGAGCGAAACCTGGGTATTAAATAAGGCTGAAGAAGAAAAATTAAAACGATGGGAAAGGAAAATACTAAGAGCAATATATGGAAGAAGAAATACGGAGGAGGGATGGAGGAAAAGAACGAACAAGGAATTAGGAACATTATACAATGGACCAAAAATAATAACAGTTGTAAAAGCCTGTTGAAACCACATCTCTTCCTTCACATTTTCAAACAAAAAATCATTAATCATGGTGACGATCTCCATTGACGGTAACGCGAGCTCCGGCCTCGTTTTTGAAGAAATAAGGGCCAATAATGACACCGACGTGTAAATCGCGTCAAACAGTCCTTTTTTCTGGATGTGGTGGAGTTTGTAGGGTACCTTGTGGATGGCAATTTTGTTTATTTAGAAACCCATTTAAGCCAAAAATGAGCCTCACATACGGATGTAGGCAAAGATGTTTGCGCGAAATTTTCCACGGACAGAGCCCCAAAAACTGTGACAGACGACAAATGGATAAATTGGGATCTTCTTCCACACTTTCGTTTACGGCAACGGTATTCTCTCCAGTACGCACATTCCTTCGACGTGTTGGTGTTATTGGATCGTGTAGAGAGTATGTGGTACGAAATCTATCCACAGTTCGACGGATGGCTTGTCCAGAATGACGATTATGTGTCGACTATAACTCGTCTGTAAGTTGCGCAAATCGATGATTGACTTTCAAAATAAATTTGAATAATTCGGCAGCGTTAATCAAGCGTGAGCCTATTCATGATGACTTGCCGGAGTGTAGTGATCACAAATGTCGAAAAGTGAACACAATATGACAGCTCGTTTGATAGTTAACGTTAAGTTCTACCTAAGCAAAAAAACACCTTTGTAATCTGTTAGAGATGGCAATGTTGACCAATACTTGGAATATAGAAAGTGACGACTGAACATTTCCAACAATTAGATTACATACAATGTGTGTAACTGTAATCTCATAGTAGCGCTCCATTTCATATACTATACTTCATAGCGTAGTTAGTAATTAGTTTAAATCCTCCAGTAATCAAGTTTTAGTACCTATAAAGTTAATTAAGTAAACAATACACTCCATACGATCGTAATAACCTGAGTATAGGCACACGTCGGCTAGATAATGTAATTCGGCGCATACAGAATATTAAATTGATCTGTACATGTATATTAAGCCAAATTCCTGAGGCTGAAGTGCTTGATTATTAATTTTGAACTTTATAAATTTCACCGTACATTTTATATTTCCTTAAGTGCCACATTCAACATTCTTTTGAAAGTATTTATATGGCATTCAGTTTATTTGTCCAAAACAGGCAATATTCTTCCCCTGCATTAATGCATCCGCTCAAAGAACGAAGTCCTATTTACGAAATTACCTCGAATATTCTGTTTACCAATTGAGCTTGAATGATTAATTTCGTGAAAAGCTCTTAGGTGGACTCTTTAAAAGCATCCTCTCAGATGTTACATTCAAAGCGGGACCTATCTTGTATAAAGCGCGAGCATTCGAGATTTTCATCGGAAGCTCTCCGGTTCCATATTGATGCGCGAAGTGTTAAAATTCTTTCGCCGATAGATAAATAGGTACTTATATTAAATATGCTAAATATTTTTCTCCTGCAGTGCCGCCGATAAAATATGATAAGGGCGTTATGAATTTTAAAACGCGATATTCGTCGATAACGTCGCGTCGGTGTCTGCTCGCTCTCTCCCCCTCGCGTTGAAGGTACTTATCCATTGATGGCACTCACCTAGAAAAGAGTGTGAGTAACCTCGACGACGATCTCGGTTAATTGAACAATGAATGATTCATTTCTACGATATTTTGGAGCAGTAAATTAGAAAGGTTAGTTAGCAGTGAACTGAGGGTTAATTGAGGCACTTACGCTTAATGAAGATTACTATTTCATCCATATAAAAGACATACCTGAAACAAATTAAAGGCAATTAGAGACAAACAACTGAATTGGACTTTAACTAAGAGACAGAAGAAAAAGGCATTTCTGTGGAACGTGACGCTTGTACTGGTAAAACTGGTACAACAGTACGTGCAAAATAGCAATAATAGTCCACAATAAATGTAGAATGTGGCAGCAAATGGTTTAGTTATATATTCCTGCTTTGAAATACGATATGGTTCTTTGAGTGAGCTTGAATTTAGAAAAAATTTTAGGAATTTACAAAAATTGCACCGGGTGTATGCTAGTTTACAGAAATCGTTCGAAAATTATATCGGGTTACGTTGTATCAACGTTAGGAAACAAGCCGTTGTATACCCGTTCCATCCACCAAATTTACGATCGCTTAAATCGAAGTATGTTAGTATAACTTGAAATTTAAAAGATTTTAATAGTTTTAGGTTTTTTACCAATTTTCTTCCCCCTCTATTGCAAATACCGGCAACATGGATAACACAGCTCAACAAAAAAAAAATACAATTCATGTTGCCGGGCGTTTTTAAACAAAATTAGGTTATTTTAAGCCTACTACATATGAAAACGACAGCAGTTTTGCAAGATTGGCTCTAATTTTTGCGTCGTTCTATGTGTCGTCAGTGTTCAATTGATATTGGCAGTATAAATATTGCAATTTTCATAGTTTTTACACGCGCAGTATTTTTAGTGTTCTACATTGATCTGTAACACTTATGCAACAAGTGTTGTGCTAAAAGGAACTTTTTTATGTTTGCCGTGCTTTAGGTAAGGATGTGTCTAATATAAAATAAACGTATATGTATTTTCGTGTCTTGTTTTAAGAAAATGTGAGCTCGACTGGTGCTTCACGTAGAAACTGTTGAAACGATTCCAATGTATTCTGTTATATTTGTGAAGAATACACTGTGGAAAAACAAAGGAACAATATCACAGAGTTTGTGAAACAAACCTATCTCGCGTATTTTGCAACAATGTTCCCGGACTCCTTCTTGAAATCATTATATTAGCTATTAAAAAGCTACCAGGAAATAATTATTAAATAAGATATTTATGGATGATTCTAGAAATCTCGCTGTTCATATTGTTTTTCGATTAAATTATTTATGCGGACAGAAATTAAAGCTCTTTAAAATATTCAAACAATTAAATCGTTATTACTTTTAATGCTATTCTAACGTCCTCATCACATGAAAGCAATTTGTCAAGTATCGATTGCTCTTCGTCGCCGTACCATTAGCAAAGAGAACGTTTTAATGGCGGTGATACCGAGGAACGGGAAGTCGTGCACAGCATCGCGCGATACAGCGGCGCATCACTAGTATAGATGGATTCGCAATTGCCGTTGTACCGCCGCTCCAAAGAAAATTAATATGCTACGCGAGTGTCTCTAATTATTAATGCGCACTCGCCGACGCCAGCCTCGCCTAAATTAGATTTCTCCGCTGAAAACTATGCTTTTAAGCATTTCCGCGCTCCTTTTTCATTATTGCCTTTTTGTCTTGACGGCGTCTCCTCGCAACGATTGTCACTCGATTTTCTTTGTTCTTCGGGTGTTGCGATTTATGACGTCGATCTAAAGTAGTATGAAAAATTCCTTCACTTCGATAGCGATTACAATAGTAAATATAAAAATGTGTAAAATAACTTCATGGATTATGTTTGGGGTGACGCTTGTAGTTTACAGCATCAAGGAGTATGGGGTTCGTTAGGAATTAACACTCGGTTCGATGTTGGGATGACGACCAAAATTTAAAAAACCATTAACTCTTAAATTTCAACCAATGTTTTGTTTTATTTGAAAGCTTCATCTGGGTCATAAATTAGTTACAATTATTTGCAGATGGTCCATGTTCTAAGCTTCAGTAATGTTAAAATAAAAGTCCAAAAATCCTTACTCTTTAAGAAATGTTATTGACACCGGAAGTTTCGGCAATAATAATAATAATAGGTACATGTATTTCACTTCATTTTGCAAAGGCGCTTAAAACACGTCAGTCATGATTGATCACGGTAAGTAAATATGAGTATACATATAACTATTCTGGGCAAACAGCGGTAACAGACAGTGTATAGATATGTGGTGCGGAGTCGGCGATTATTTATTTCACGCGTTCACAGCGTCAGTACTAAATCGATGCTGTATGCGAGTAGTTCTGTGTATATGTAGGCTGTCGTAACTTATTTCGTAATTGTACGCTTATGTTTGCTTTAAAAATGTCGCAGTTGGGTACGTCGCGAAAACGACCAATGGCAGACACAGCGGCTTAATTTTTGATGGCGCTAAAATTCAATGTCTAGTTTGTAAAATCCCTTTAATGTATTAGTCCAGAAGCCATTGTCAACGTCACATCGAAAGCAAACAGCATTCTTCTGCAAAAAGTGACATACCAGACCAAGAAAAATTGACATTTGATTTATGTGTTACTCTTACTTTATGTAATCTATCGTTTCGTTTACTAGAGAAAGAAGCATTTGTCTCCTTCTGGAATAAATATGCGGACTGTAAATTACCTAGTCGGACATCGATACGAAATGTAGTGCCATTTGCTCGTGAACATATAGAAAAAAGAACGAAAACGGAATTGAAAGATAAAAAAACTGTGACAGATCGTCAAAAACGTTCTGTGGTTAATGTAATGGTACGTGCAATGGAACCACATCGACTGCCATCCTCCTTCTTACTTGCTTCCAAAAGAGTTATAAATTGTACTGCCGATGAGATTTTAAAGGTGGTGTTGAACTCATTGAACAAATTTGAAGTTTCAACTAAGCAACTTTTAATGTTTATGAGTGATGGTGCCGCAAACATGCGTTCTTTGGGCCGATCTATTAAAGAACACAGTGGTAACTTCTTACATGTAACGTGTAAAATGCATACTCTAAATCTTGCGGCACAAACGATTCCTACATGTTTTCCACTAGTAAATGCATTGATTGCTAGTACAAAAGCAGTGTTTCTAAAGTCCCCGAAAGGTACTCGACTATTTCACAAACTGTGTCTGGATTGGCCTGAACCACCACAGCCGATTGTTTCACGTTGGGGAACACGGTTGCAGGCTGCGTTTTACTACAACAAATATTTTGATCAAGTAAAGAAGGTAGTTTTAAAATTCAATCCGACAGAAGATGCAGTAATCAAGAAAAGCCAAGAAATATTTCAAGATAGTCAGATTAAAAGAGATTTACAAACTATTCACAATAATTATTTCGGACTAGCGGAGGAAATAGAAAAATTACAAAATGTTTCGATGTCGCTAGTGAATTCTGTTCAGATTGTAAATGATGTTCACGCACAGTTATGCGCTGTAGAAGGCGAAACAAATTGGTGTGTAATACGAAAATTTGAAAGTGTTTTAGGGAAAGACTCCGATTTTCTTATATTAAGACAAATTTGTGAAGGTGCGTGTGAAGATGCATTAAGTTGTTTCAAACATTATTTTAAATATACAAATATAACATCGCCAGATGTCGAACGGTCGTTTGCGGCATTTATTCCGCACGTCGTACTCACTTAACTGAAACAGCTGTGGAAACATATCTAATGATTCAAATATTTAACAGATGTTACCCAGTTTGTGATTTCACGGAAGACTTTTAAAACGGTAAGTGTTTCAGCACGTTTCATAATTTATTTCTTACCTTCTATTTTATATGTAAACTTTTATGCGCACGCCATGCCTCTGGCTGTTACCGCATATTTGCCCAGGTTAGTTATCAGTTCAATTGGTCGACCGGACGTTTGGTAAGAACACGAGGCCGGTGAATCAGCAACTGCAGCCCACCCCATGACCATCACGATCATCGTACTTGACGTCTATGGATTTTTATGTGTGGAGATTTATGAAGAGACAGGTTCACACTACAAGAATTGTTTTGTTGAACGAATTCGTAAAAATGGGGAAACATTAAGAAGCAATTTATAAACATGCAATATATCCGACGCTACAAGTCTTCAATTATATCTTGTACAAAATGGAAATTTATTATTTATAAACTTTAGTGGGACAGCCTGTATAACTTGGTAGTGATTTTTAAGTTTGATTTTACCAACAGAAAATTGACAAATGTAAAACGCTATTGTATGTTTATGTAAACATCGACAACCTGATATTCTTCTGCTGTGAAAATACTTTTATTTAAACATTTTTATATGTTAGAGTATAATGGAATTATTTCTTTAATAATATAATTAAATAGGGATTATTTTTATGTAGTTTACTAATTTATGGATTAATATTTAAGTTTATCTATACCTTTTTTATTATTATTTATTATATATTTAGCTAAACTCTAAAAATCTTTCTTTTTTCTTGATTTTAGCGGCTTAATTGCTAAATATATCATTGTTTGAATTAATTAAAACTTAACATTTTACGTTTCGACAAATTTTATTGTCTCCTTCAGAATGTGTATGTCCAAAAATTTAAGTAGAAATATCTCCTTGTTTTTAAGTGCACTTAGACTTCTCGTCTTCTTTGCTAAACTATTGGTCGTGTGGTATGCTGTTATTCCGTAGTTTGTGTGGATCAGTGTGTTTATTAATTAAGCCGCTAAAATCAAGAAAAAAAAAGATTTTTAAACGAAATAAACTTTTGTATTTAGATAAACTATAGTTAAATTGGTACACATGGTAAATAGTAATAAAAAGAAAAGGAATATTACATTAACGGGTATCTTTTGAAAATGTTTACGAAGCGTTGTACATTGAACGTTATATCGTTGTACAGGTAAGTATGGCATCTGTATTGCGGTTTCGTCGCTTATCCAGGACGGCATGACTATATCTAATAGCACTAGGTGGCGCCAGGAAATATTTCCGTCGCTGTTTTTGAAGATTGGTGGCATAAACGGAGAGACGAACACCAATGTGGGCAGGAGCAAAATGCCTTGTGATTTCTCTTCTCACATCGTTTTTTGCCGGTAGTGATTCCATCAGATTATTAGCATCATCTTGGTTATTGTTCCTAGGCACTTTTTTCATGTGTACTTCTACAATAAGTTCACTTTAGCCTTTTTAAAATCACAAGGAACGTAGATAGTTTATTGCATTATGTACGGATATGTCGTACTGTTTTAAGCAAGGTAAGCGCAATTAATAATGTGCATATAGATAATGTGCATTTCAAGAATTCTAAGTAGAAAATGCTTTATTTTAAGAAAATGAAACTATTGATTTATGAACAATACCCAAACGCTTTCTGGAATTAAGAAAACTATTTACTATCCTTAAGAAAATATTGTTTTGTGTTAAAACGGCCATTTACTTATACTAAGAATCGCTTTCTTCAAATTTTATACTAGATTTTCTTGAATCAATTAGCAAATGTCTTAAACAAGGAAATGCAATTATTTCATTACAAGTATATACTTCTCTTAAGCGGGGAAAGAAACGCTAAGAAAATATTTCTTTTGATTTAAAACAGTTACGTATTGTAATACGGATACGTTTATTGTAATGCGGATAATTGAAACAGTAATTATCTTGAATTAAGGCGGACAGCTTTGATACAAGTAAACGTTTCTCTGCGTGTAGATACCTAGGTCTGAGGAGCCAACAAATGTGGTGTCAGAGTACCCTTGGTGTTATGGGTATGGCGCAGCTCATGCTTACGAAAGAAATCTGAATGATTGGCTTTAACAAATAATGCACATTCCAGGATATACTGATGGTAGAGTAAGTAAATTATTATTTAGAAAATATGATTTACAACTGTCTTTGATTTCAAAATTAAAAATAACTCGAATACTAGATTTTTGTAGTTTGAATGTACAGTCCATGACAACGAAGTTGCCCCAAAAAATTACATCATACATCTGCGAGTTTATATATGCAACACATGCATTACGTGTGACTTCAGCACATACGCAGCGCGACATTACCCGAAGAGAGTAACAAAAACCAGCTAATCTCGAAGCAAGGTACTCGACGTGAGCACTCCAAAACAAGCAGGAGTCCAGCTTCATCCCTAGGAATGACAGGAACAGATGAATGCTTTGTCCATGTATTCAGTCTGCAATCTTTCAATATTGTTGTTAAAATATATGAGCTGCGTTTTGTCAATATTCATATAAAGATTATGATCAGCTATCCACCTACTTAAATACTTTACAGTATTGTTTTTATGATGTGCGAAGTATCGTCCGCATACAGCACTGTTAAGTCCTTCATGACATTCGGTAAATCATTCATGTACAACAAGAATAGAAGTGGTTCCAGAATAGTGCCTTGGGGGACACCGAAAATATTTTGTTCCGACTCAGACATAATTCGTTCCTCCGTGCACGCGCCAATATGAACGCACTATTTCCGCCTGTGTAAATACAATTTTATCCAATTATGCTGTATACCTCTGCAACCCGTGACTTCTATTTTGTCTAATAGAACTGTTGATTATTGTCGTTTAATGGAACTACAATTGCCTTCCTAGCATGTTGCTTGCATCGTTTATTGATTCTAACTTGTAACAGTACATAAAAATAAGAGATGCCTATTAGTGCGCTTGCGCATAATCTAAATATTACAAAATGCACTTTATTGGCGCGCTTGCGCGTAACGGAATATTTAACGACATAGGCGCCATCAGAACTTCGTGATCAACTCGATCGAATGTTTTTGATAAATCCAATAAAACAGCAGATGTATATCTTTTGAATTTGATCCACTGGTTATTTCTTTCAAAAATTGAAAGATAGCTCTTGTCGGTGACCTTCCTGTTACGTAGCCATTCCGTGAGTTACTTATAATGTCATTTTCAGTTATGAAGTGAAATCCGTTGAAATACTAGTTTTTTCTATAATCTTTGATATATTTAAAATCAGAGCTGTCCTATAGTTCTCAAAGCTAGACTTTTCTTCCTTCTTGTAGATAGGTTTTCTGCCAGCATATGCCATCATTAGCCAGAATCTGTAGAAGTCCAATAGACCGACATAAAAATGTTTAAGAGAGAATGTGCAGTACTTCATAAAAGTCATGTTGTAAAATGTAAAACTGAAAAATTGACGTTTGCAAAAATAAAACGGTGAAATTTGAAAACGCGAAATTTTTCAATAATGAAGGAGTGTGGGTAGTATGGCAAACACTAAAGTACTGGCACATTCCCCATCACACAAGTTATTTGATTAAGTCGGAACGATCGTTTCGAGAATTTGTGGATTCCCATTGTCAACCGTAGGACCGAATGATGTGAGAAAAAGGTTTTTTGCTACTACCAGCTAAGTAGGTCAACCATTACTGCTCTGATAGGAAGGACACCTTGGTTGCTCTCGACAACGGAATGTAATGGAATATTAGGTCTTTAGGGACGTAAAGTAATAATACATTAATATAGCAATAGGTGTGAATACATAACAGAAATTGACAGTTTTGACAATTACATAGGTACCTATATAACCAAATCTCAAATATTTTTGTAAAGGAAAAATATATGACACTCGGGCCGCAAGTGCTTTTGTGGTCAAAACTGCACTTACGTCCCTTGTGACATAAATAAATTTTTGTTGTTGAATTTTTTGAGCATTTCCTTACACCAATTGACACGACCCTTCTTTTGTGCTTAGGTTAAATTATGCGGAATCCATTGGGAACAGATCACACCTAAATGTTCATGCAAAATCGAATGTGTTGCAGTTTCCGATATGCCTAAGAATGCCTCTATCTCACGGCAAGTCACACGTCGATCCTCTTCAATCATGCTGCGCACAGCATCGATGTTTTTTGGAACAATAACCGATTTTGACAACAAATTAACAGACAACCACACTTTAATGGTCGTATTTATTATTACTGTAAACAGCAACAGTTTCAACGACTATAAATTAGATTCAGTTCATGGAATACATTGTTTTATGTACCCTTTACTATTCATGCGATCATGTTGATTATTTAAATTCAATAAAGAGCTTTCGTTGGTGTTAGTTCAATTCGTACATATTTAGAACTCCAATGTTGTTAGGATGTTCTGATGAAATGACAACAAAAACACCAATAATTCTACTATTTGCGCGTATCCCAGTCAATTCTGACGCAGAGTAAATTTACATGTAATTACGGAAGTTTACACCGTACTGTCGCAAATTGTTACATACCGCATATATTAGTTTCCAAATTGAACGCCGATACCTAAAATTTAGTTAGCTGCCCGCTACGTACTGTTTTCAATTTCACGCTTATGTTTTGTTTACATTAACACTCTCAAAGCGTTTCAATTTTTACTGAAAAGTACGTACTACAAACTGAAATTATTTCGCTAGTATATAAAACAAGACAAAAATTGAATATTATACCAGCAGTAAACATTATACCGGGTGTCTCGTTTTAATCTTAACAAAGGGATATTTCGAGAAGTATGAATCCTACGAAAATATTCACCATATTAGTGTTTGTTCGTCTCATCGGGGGCCACCAAATGAAGATTCTAGTTTCAACGTAGATGGCGCTGTAATCGGTGAAAAAAGGAGCTTTATTTTTTTAAATAGAAACGCCTATTTTCTATTACATATTGCAATTCTACTCTAAAAAGTTAAGGTAGCTTTTGTTTAAAACATTCCTTTGTTAATTTAGTAGATGGCGCTGTAATTGTTGAAAAAGATTTTTCACCAATTACAGATTTTTTGACGAGGGGGAGGCGATTGTAAAAAATATGATAAAATCTTACCTTCAGCTTACAATGATCTTTGCAAAAAGCAAGAAATGCTGACAGATTATTAAAAAAATACGCGCACTGGACTGGTGTGCATAGCAGTGAGTATAATGTGCACACAGATAATTATTTTTAATGTGTGTCTGAACGCCGCCTAACCCTAATTCATTTAAATCACACCAACTTTTGACACCAACTTGTTACATCTATCAACCGATAAAAACCGAACGTCCACTCGATTCCTTATATGTACATAGTAAACGCAACTCCTTTCATGGCGCCCCTGCGGGTGCAGCCGTTTGTCACGCTTTAATGATGATACATCGAATCTGTGAACTTAACTTTTTAGGATTATGTATTGACGACAATTTAACATGGCAAGTATACTACTACAGACTTATTAATAAACTAAATTCCTTGTGTTATCAAATACGAACTTTAAAGTACATAATCGAACACAATAGTTAGCTATCTTCATTAAAACAAATTTGTGATGATGCAGCGACTAATCCATTAACTGAATCCAAAGAGTGCATGTATTACATCCGTAGGTGTCGAATTATCTTTTTCAAAATATAAACATATTTTTTCACCACGGCGAAAATCATTCAACGAAACAACTGTGGAAACATATCTTATGGTGCCAATTTTTTACGACTCTTATCCAGTGGGTGATAATCCTGATAATGGTGCTTCCACTTTTAATGTTAGGTAATTCCGATGCAGCCCGCCAACCTACTTGATAACGCTGCTTAAGAGGGTGAGTGTTTCACAGCTTTTCAGATATTATAATTCTTGAGTGGTTCTGTTATTATTCGATTTATTACTTATTATTATAATTTTTTGGTATTTTACTTACTGAAAGAGGCGCACATTTATGCCGCGCAGAGACATTACCTCGCTTTATTTATTATTATGCTAATGTTCTTAGTAGGCTATCTTATGGTATCACAGTATAGGGTGGATTAAAAAGCGGAATGATTAGGTGTGTGGCAGGCATTGATAGTAATTTAGACCTTAAGTAGACCTTATTTCCAAAAATGGAATATTCTTCCCGATGCCGCGATCCATATATATGAACTTCTTACATAAGTTTATAAAAATAAATCTGATTCATCAGGATAATGCCAGATCTAAGTTTAATTTCTACATACTTTCTTATTGCTTAATTTTAACAGAAAAGTATCCCCGAATTTTAGGATTACGTCTCTTGCGACCTGAATTCAATTTCAAAGATAAAATTTTTAAGCGGAGTATTAGAGCTTTCCTTGTGCATCGTTATGTTATATGCAATATACCACATAAATAAGTTTCCATATAACACAATGAAATTCAAAGCAATATAACTTTCTTATAAATCAAAGTATTTCAATTTTATTTCATAAAATATAAAGTGGCAGTCAATGGTACTCAGAATTAAATAAAAACTTAAAAATATCTTAGTTCATATTGTTATTATATTATTCTTAAGAAGGGGATTAAAAAATGTTACATAAATATGTTTCCACTTATTTAATATCCACAATGGCCACCATTTCTGTTCGACATTTTTGATAATCGATCACCCATTGTACCAACAAGCTTTTTGCATTCATCTGGAGTAATTTTTAGCCATGTTTCTTCAACGCATTGTTTTAATTCTCTGATATTTTGAGGTTCTTGTTGGGATATCCGAAGTTTCAAAATTGCCGAAGCGTTTTCAATAGGCGATAGGTCTGGGCTTTGTGGAGGCTATTTTAATATATTGATATTTGAATCTTCAAGGTATTTTGATACTTTTTTGCGGTGTGGATAGGAGCGTTATCCTGCTGTAGAATAAAGTCGTTACCAATTAGTCTTCTTCCTTCAGGTATTGCAACCTCTTTCAGAATATTCATGTAAATATCAGCGTTCACTTTCTCTTCTAAAGTAGTTATTTTTCCTACTCCATTTGCGCATAAACATCCCCACACCATTAATCCCTTCTCGGCTGCCTTAAATGTGGGCTTAGTGCATTTGTAAGACAACGACTCTCCTTTCTTTCTCCACACATAGACCCTTTTCACCCTGTTTGTACTTCTCAAGATCGTCAAACTGTACAAGAAGATCACAAAATTCTGAATAAGATCTTATGTTTTGAGTGATGACTGATTTTACAATTTCGAATTCGTAGTGCCTGGATAAATATTTTATTACTTCAGCCTCTTCAATTTATGCTGTTGTATATTCCAGATGATTTCTACATTAATTTGGACGAAATAAGTGAATAGAAAAATTAACAAACGAGTAGATTTGTCCATGCTACCTCACACTCGTCATTATCTGGACTTATAATTAAATTATAATGTCCTCGCTCCAAAGACGGTTGGCTGAGGGGGGGTGGTAACGAAGAAATTTCCAATTTTCCCCGCAAGAGGGATATTTAGTTACCAACGAGTGGCCAGACTGACATTTAGTCAGTACCGAAGTGACAACTAAGAGAAGTTGTTGTTGTCGTAGATACAACGTTGAACATAACATAACAATACTTATTATTTTTATTTTTACTATTATTATATGTAAATTCTCACCAGTACTAGACAAATGGGCCGTTTCACAAGTGCACGAGGAGGTACTAACGTGAGCTTAATGTTCCAATCGTTCCACAAGGACCTACATGCGAACGAGGACCGGCGTATTCATGCGTAACTATTTTTTTAAATCTACCCGCCTACTTGAAGTAGTGTAAATCTTTACATATTTTTAAAAAACAAAAGATTCTTTGACAGATGCTTGTTTTTACAGTGTACACGGCTATCTTGGCGAATCTGGAAGTGTATCTCGTACTTTAGTGTTAACAAATCTTTCTGTTCCTAGTGTTTTCTGTCATTGTATTACACTTTTTTATCGTTATTATCGACTGGAGCCGTGATCTACGGGTTAAATAAGGAATTATTATTATTATAAACATAATGTATTAATTTACTGATTGTTTTTGCCAATATATTTTTAAATTAAGTACCACTTAATATATCAAAAGTCCAACATACACATGCATATGCAATGTTTAAATTTCTTTAACGTGTACAACAAGCAATGGAAGGAATTTCGTATCGATTTTAATTATAAAATAGGAATAAATTACAAATGGAAGTATTTTACTAATTATCTTTTAATAAATCATTAAATTATTAATAGAGATTATGCACAAATCCCATGAAATATTTAAATTTGGTTTACGAGCAAGCCAACCAAAGAGGGCTCCCCGCAAATTTTAATTATAACGATGCGATTCCGATTTCGGAAAGTCCTCCCCGTACATAGAGGTCGCCTTTATAGCGTCGGGATTGTTTTACGCGTAGTACACACGCATAAATGTGTAATTTAATAAATTTCACAATCGGTAGAGGAGGATCTACGGACTATAAAACAATACATTTCCGAAAACAAATAGAGATCGTGATGCGATGTAATTAATGATATCACTTTATAATTTATATGTGCCTCGTAATTGGATATTGGCAGAATCGTGTTCGGCTGTTGCAATGGACCGAAGTATCGGCGCAGAGCTGGTATGTAGTACCTCTATATGCTCTCCAGTACAAATATTTACACGAGCGATTCAATTAAAATACATCGTTTGAATTTATAAAACCGCTGCTCCGCCAGCCATCATAAGCTATAAATATTCTCTCTCGCTTTTCAAACATTTAACACGGACGTCGGGGACTCTTTCGGCGCGGCGCTAGAGCGTTATTTTATGGTGAACATCATCGCTTGGTCGCGCTGCGATAACGGGTACCTAGGTAGGCGGCACGTAATCTGTGCGATATGTTTGTTCTGCTGTTGACATGGAAAAATTGCTTGTAAATGGGGGATTAGTTCAAAAGGACAGCAATAATCTATTAAAATCCGCGAATAGTACCCACCGATGCACTGGCCTATGTACACCTGTGACAACTACATACGGTAACAAAGAGTAAATATTCTATGGATACAATGTTATCTTATACAAGGTGGGGCAGTCAAACCCCCTTTTTTCATATAGCTCGAAACAAAGTTAAACAGAAAGAAAATTCAATTTATTGTAAGAAATCTTAAGTACATGAGTGGAAATTTATTTATAAGCAATGAAAAGTTCAATTTTTGAAAATCGTGCCTGGTAAATGACGACCGTTGTTTTCCAAGCATGTTCTAAGTCTTGAACAGAAATTTTCACTAACTCGTTGCAGCATCTGCGGGCCGATGACACGAACTTCTTCTTCAATCCGCACTTTCAAGTGTTCTAGAGATGGTGGAGAAGTAGCGAAAACCTTCGATTTTAAATGGCCCCACAGAAGGTAGTCACAGGAACTGAGGTCCGGCGACCGCGGAGGCCAAGGAACATCCCCATTTCTGCTAATAAACCGATTCGGGAAACGGGCTCTCAGAAAATTCATAGAGATTGCTGCCGTATGGCTAGCAAAATTCTTCTTACTGTTCGGTTTGAAAGTCCTAGAGCAATGCTGTGGCGTCGGACAGATGTTCGAGGAGTTCGAGGCAAGAGATTAAAATGTCGGTGGAACCTTCGTTGCGCGCCTACGTAACTTTCACCATTCAGGTAAAACGCTTTAACGGCGAAACCGCGTTGTTCTCCTGTCCAACGCTGCATGACTACTAAACTTCCCACTGCCTAAAACGCGAAGGTCCAACCCCCACCTCTCCCCACTTTCCCTACTTCTTTTCCGAACTATCTGAAAAAAGGGGGTTTGACTGCCCCACCCTGTATATAATCTAAATATCTTTAGTACCCCATGCGTGTAGATATATGTTGCACTAAGAATTGTGCGCAAATTTCTGCCACAGTTTCCTATCTTGTGCCTCTCTTTGCCTCATCCCATGCTTTTTCTTTCTTGTCCAATATTCTTCCTATATTTTTATCCCATGTTTCTTTTGGCCTTCCTCTTATTCTTATGCCTTACACTCTTGCCTCCCAAATTTGTTTCACCGGTGCTCTATTATCTAGTCTCTGTAGGTGCTCCCACCAAACTAACTGTCGCCATTTAACGAAATTCATCAAGGGTTCGATCTTTAATCCTTCTCTTATTTGGCTATTTCGTACTCTGTCCATTCTGGTTAAATTTTTAACTCTTCTTAAGTATCTCATCTCTGCGGCCAGGACTCGCAAGCATAAGTAAGGATGGGTCTATATATCGATTTATAGACTTCAATTTTTGTCTGTTCTGTGACTTATTTCTTGCTTATAATGTGCTTATTTATAACGTGGTACAGTCTATTAGCTCTATCAGTTCTTCTATTTATCTCAATTTCGTGATGTTCTGTCCTTTCAATTGTTACCCCTAAATATTCGAAATCCTTCACTTGCTCGATTACTGTGCCTTCGATTTGGATATGCATTTCTTGCTGATCTCGTGCAATTTGCATTGCTTTGGTTTTTTCTTTGTTCATTTGCATTCCAGATTTGTTCAAAATCTTGTTCCAAATCGTCAGGCTGTTTTGTAGTTCTGCTTCACTGTCCGCCAGTATTATCACGTCATCCACAAAAGCACACCCTGTTATGTCGACACTCTGTAGATTTCCTACATGTAATGGTTTTACTTTCACTTTGGTTTCTTTAATTAAATCGTCCATAAACACAATGAACAGCAACGGACTCAGACCGCCTCCTTGTCTGAAACCATCCGGGGTTGTGAAATATTCGGACCTCAAGTTTTTACTGATCACACAATTCTTTGTTTCTCTGTATAATGATTTAATTACCCGTATTAATTTTTCGTTAATTTTTCCATTTGTAAGACTTTTCCACATTTTGGGTCGCGAAACTCTATCGAAAGCTTTTTCCGTGTCTATGAAGGCTGCATAAGCTTTTTTCCCTCTTGATAGTTTTTTGTTAATTACTTCCTTTAAGATGTGATCCTGAGTACTTCGTCCATTCATAAATCCACTATGAGAGTTTTCCAGGTTAGGTTCGACTATTTGTCTTAATTTTCGTTCTACTATTTTTTCATAGAGCTTCATAACAGTACTTAGTAGCGTGATTCCTCTATAACTATCGCAATCCTTGTTGTCACTTTTCTTATACATATGTATATGGGTACTATGAGTCCTACGTTCCAATCTGATGGCATTTGTTCTTCATTCCAAATCTCTTACATTTTTTATCATCTCAGTTGTTGTTCCATCTTGTCCTGAGGCTTTACCACTTTTCAAATTCTTTATTTCTTCTACTAGCTCGTTATGTGTTATTGTTGTTACCTTTATGACGTAAAAAGATGAACCCTTACATGAACAGGACCGACAGGAATTCCGCATTTGGATGTTACATCCAAATGGTCTCTAGTGTTAGTACTGTTTGATTACCATGACAATAGTAAACAAAACATACTGATATTGACGAACTTGACAAAGTAAAGAAGAGTTAAGTAGATATAATTTATGTATTAGGTGAAAGTGAAAGAAAAAGTATATTTTAGCTAGCAAGATGTATAAGCTGCTCTAATCTGACCGACGATCTCCACAATCGAGAGCATTTGTCAAATTAAAGCTAAGATTCAATGCTACCAGAAATATTAATTTTACTGATATAGAAATAAAAAAAAAGAATTATAGTACTAATGCATCCCTTTAGGGAAAAGGAACAAACACAACGTTTGCGCAATTGTTTGTTCTGCATTTTCTTAGCAGACTAGCTGTTGCGCTCCTAACTTCATACATAAATCATATGCATTAACACTCTTTTGTGTAATTCATTGTGCAAGTAGCTTCTTAGGCTTAAAATTGCCAATCAACAGTTAAGAGTAATGACGTCAGAATGTTTTGTTTACGGTTGTCATGGTAACTAAACAATACTAACGCCAGAGAGCACTTGTATGGATGTTCAAATGCAGGCGTCACGTTTAACTGTAAGTATCTCATTTACTTTCAATATTAGAGATATGTATCATTATACAAAAATGAGATATAAATTTCCTATGCAACGCATACATGGTGCCGTTTAAAAACATCACGTTTCCGGTGTTTGAAATTGGCAAAGCTTGATGTGCAATATTACACACTCTGTAGATTTCGAAGGCGTTTTAATATTATGTTTAGATAGCGCCAAATGCTCAATCTAATTCTATAAAAATTTACGTTAAAATGTATTACATCCGGATTTTTTTAAGGAAATAGGTATATCTACATTTAGGTGATTGAGAGCGAAATTACTAATATCAAGAAGTCTGCTTAGAAATAGATATGATATGAAGCCCATATTACGTAGGTTTATTTCTAAATGAAGAAACTAGAAATGTAATAAAATACAGGCTGTCCTACTTAAGATAACAAAGTAGGTCCTTGGTTCACTGCTTATCGTTCATCCAATATTTCCAAATCTTGGGGTTTTTTTGAATTCGAATTTGACAATTCCAGAAGTTTTGGAACACCCGGAATATGTCTTTTATTGACTACTCAGTATTCGCTTAATATTGTTACATGTACTATCGCATTCATTGATCTATTTGTTAATAACTCATCTGCTCTCTTCCGCTAACTTTCTATATTTTAATAAATAGATGAAAAATAATTAATTAGGCAATCAGAGAAAACCGCATTCTTCATTTCGCAGTAGTTGGTACGCTTTACCAGATCTGTTTTCATGTTAACTTATATAGTATTTTTGCATTCTTTTCTGTCGGATATTCTGCGTCCGCTTTTTGTTCAGAATTATTATTTTTAGCTATCAAGAGCCTATATACGAGGTGTGGCAATTAAATAACCAGACTGATGCTACTAACGGCAAACAGCGAGCACGCCACGGCTAGTTTGAACATGTCTGTGCTTGTAGATGCCTCCCCCACCTTGAGCTCGATGGGCACGGCTGTACGTCGCTCAGTCTCGCTGTAGCAATCGTCCGTTCAAGTCCTTACGCTAGCGTCGCGTCGGAAAAATGCAGAGTGTTCAGATCGAGCAACGAGTTAACCTCAAGTGTCTTGTGAAACACGAGGTTCTGACTACCCTTCGTGAACGAGTGAGAAGACGAAGACCTGATTTGTGGAAGAGCAAATCCTGGATGTTCCACCAAGACAATGCGCCAGCCCATTCCGCGTTGTCTGTGAAGCCGTTCTTTGCGAAATCCAGCATCACCGTGTTGGACCATCCACCGTACTCGCCCGATCTGGCCCCCTGTGACTTTTTTTATTTCCTAAGGTAAAATCGGAGCTTAAGAGGACAAGATTTGACAGTGTGGAAGCGGTGAAAGTAAAAGCGACGGAGGTTCTCAACGAGCTGACAGAAACGGACTTCCAGCGCTGCTTTCGACAGTGGAAAATTCGTATAGAGCGTTGTAGGGATCGGCAAGGAGAGTACATTGAAGGGGATAAACTTTGTAATGTAATTGATGATCAATAAAATGTTTTGTAGCATCAGTCCGGTTATTTAATTGCCACACCTTGTATTCTGTTTTTGGACCACCATGATTTAGCCTTTCATAGATTTCTTTAGTTCTTGTAAAGTATTTTTCGCAAAATACGACCAGCATATAAAAAATCTCTTGAATTTTGCTAAATGTTATGTAATTACTTGAAGCAATACCAATTTATTTTCAGGAATAATCACCAACTATATACCTCAACCATTTCATCTTATGTAAGGTCAACGTATATAACGTGCATAACTTTTTGTTTATGATTCATAATACTGCCACAATTATAATTTAACCATGAGCGGTGGTGCTTGTCGTATGAGAAAAAATAAGCTATGGTGTATTGGTCAAGGTATACTCATTACCCCTTTTTAATTACCTAAGAGGTTCCCACATTTGCAACACATACTTTGTCTTGGAAAACATTACTAACAAGGACAGTTTCGATGTTAGTTGCTCATTTTATTACGGGTTATTATATCCGAATACATAATTAATTGGTTTTGTATAATGATAATGATAGGGAATTTCAAATCAGATAATTACTGAACAGTTATTTGTACCGTGTGAAACACAGTAGTACATACACATACAGTGTGAAATGTGGATTACGTGTATCCATTTTTAGGCTATACCGGGTGCGGTAACTATCTGTATGCGATAAATTACAGCTTATCTGTTCATTTAATGGAAAAATGTTCGGAATAAAAGTTGCCTAGAATCAAGTAATCTGTGACTGAAAATTATTTTGAAATATATATGGTGTTCCTTTGGTATGTTGTTGAAGTTTGTTATTTTAAATGGAACACCCTGCACATTATTACATTTTTGGATTCCTTGATAAAAAATAAAGCAAATTTGTATGATACATCATATACATAAAATGAACGGTTTTTGAGATATTCGCTTTCCAAGGAAAAAAATTGCATTAGCAGTATTTTCTCAAAAATGTCATATTCTTTGAATTATATTGTGTTTAGTGTAGAGCGTGGTAATTTCGAAATGAATGTAATCGACCATGACGATTAACAAAAAAGTGAAAATCTAATTAAATTCTACCTTACTGTCGAATCGCCTGCAAATAATTATTTTTTCCGTGTTTATCCGTTTGTTTTTGTTATTTTATTTGGTGCTTTTGATTAATTGTTTCTTTTTGGTATTTATTATTGGGTTAACCCAGATAAATAGTTTATTGGTAAGTCGTTTGTATAAAGCAAGATACGCCAATCCTAGATGTCCTCAATTATCTGCACTTGAATGTCTAAAAGCAAGGTTTATTGTTGAAGGAAATGTGAAATATAAATCTCATTTGCGTCCAAGAACAGTAATTACTGAAGAAAATGAAGAAAGAGTTTTGGCGACAGTTTTACAGGATCCACATACGAAGGTACAAGTAATGCATAAAAATCTCGAAATCAGTGCAAGATCAATATCAAGAATGTTAAAGAAGAACAAATTTCATTCCCATAAAGTACAATTTGCAGAGTTGCTACCAGTGGATCACTACAGCTGTATACAGTTTTGTCAGAGGATATTAGACAAGACAGACCACAGTCCAGTTTTTTTAAATAATATACTTTGGACAGACAAAGCTATATTCCATAATAATGAGTACGTAAGCAAACATAATTTTCATTATTATGCAAACGAAAATCCTTACATAGTATATAAAACTCAGCGTCAAAATAGATGGTCGCTCAATGTTTGGGGAGGTGTCATCGGTACTACCGTAGCTAGACCACCTTATTTTGATGATCACATTGATCACTTAAAAGGCGTAATATGCAGGAACTTTGTTGCTAATGATCTGGCAGGTTTACTACAGGATGTACCACTTGGTGTAAGAGTCAATACGTAATATCACTATGATGGAGTCCCAAGCCACAACTGTGCAGCAGTAAAGCAGCTGCTGCACGAAATGTATAAAAACAGGCGGATTAGAAGAGGAAGACCAATAGTATGGCCAGCAAAATCTTCTGACCAGACATCTTCTCCATAGGGTTACGTGAAGGGGATTCTCTATAACGAGACTTCAACTACGTCAGAAACTGTGAAGGACAGAATTTCTTTTGCTTTTTGAGCAATAACACGCAAAGCACTTTTGCGAGTAAAGGATTCGTTTCAGTAACGACTACGTATTTGCATAAACAATTGTTTACGGCATCAAACTTTTTGTTTATCTTCTAATACAGACGCTTTTTTGTGTATGAAATAATATCCTCCGACTCGGTCTATTACATTTATTTGGAGATTACCTAAGAGAAGTATATACTTGTAATGAAATAATTGTATTTCTTCGTTTAAAACATTTGTTAACTTGATTCAAGAAAATCTTGCAGAAAATTTGAAGAGAGCGATTCTTAGTAAAAGTAAATGGCCGTTATAGCACAAAACAATATTTTCTTAAGGATAGTAAATAGTTTCCTTAATTCCAAAAAGCGTTGGGGTATTGTTCATAAATCAATAGTTTCATTTTCTTAAAATAAAGCATTTTTTACTTAAAATTTTTGAAATGTATATTATTTATATGCAAATTATTAATTGCGCTTACCATGTTTCAAACAGTGCAACATATCTGTACATAATGCAATAAATTATTCTCATTACTTGTGATCTTAAAAAGGCTGAAATAGAGGTTAACTACAGAATAATGTTTAAACAAAAGTAAACTTAATGTAGAAGTACACATGAAAAAAGTGCATAAAAACAATAACCAAGATAATGCTAATAAATAGCGCCTGGTATTGATAGAATCACTACCGGCAAAAACGCTTCTTGCTCCTGGCCACATTGCTCTTACATCTCTCAGTTTATGCCATTAATCTTCAAAAACAGCAACTGAAATATTTCCTGGCGCCACCTAGTAATTATAGTCATGCATACAGATACTATACCGTCGCGAATAAGCGCTTTGCTTTTACTTTTAGAAAAGACGCTAGCTGGACTTCCGCTGCTTTGCGTTCATCGTTCATGTTTTTTTGTATTGTAATCATTCTTTGATCGGTGACCGGTGTCGTCGAGCTGACTGAGCGTCTGGACAATTACTTTGTAAGATTATGATCTCTCGGTCAATTCGAAGACATCGAACTTTGATACTGCCGATCAAGCACCGGAAGGATAGTTAATAGAAGGCATTGCGTAGATTATAAATATAGGTTGTAATGATAGGGAATTCTGGCAGAGTCTCTGCAAGAGATCTGCATTGAGCTATTGTTTGATAAATAAAGAGCGTGAAGTGGAGCTTGTTTTTTAGTGTCCCATCCCTAAGCAGCCCCCTTCTAGCAGGTAAGTGAATTTACATATATATGTCTAATTTGAGCGAAACTATCCTGAACTACCCCTAATCACGGTGGTCCGTGACAATACCATAAATGGTATATCCTTTAACGTAAAACGTCTCTTAAGCATCTTCAAAAGATACCGCTTAATCTAATAATTTTTTTTTATGCACATGCATTAATTTAAGTGTAGCTTTTTAAATATATGATAAATAATAATAATAATAAAGGGATAAATAAACCTAAATATTAACTCATTAATTACTAAACTACATAAAAATAATTCATATTTAATTACATTATTACAAAAATAATTTATTTATACTGTAATCTATAAACATTTTTTTTCATTAGTTCATTCACTTGCTCCTAATTTTAATTATTAACTTTAGGTTTCTTTTTCCATTATTGTAATTTCTCTTTTATTGAATATCCTTGTAGCTGGCCTAATAATGTGTTTTTTGAACACGAAGCCGGTTGCCTAATTTATTAATAGGTCTTTGTGGGATCTGGACCATTTTTTCAATCCTACCTTTAATATGAGTATTTTTTTAACTTAAAACTAAATGATTTACTTGGAAGAAACGTTCTGTCGGATTTTCTAACCCTAGGAAAATATTTGTTTAATCTAAATAAGATTTCAAAAAAAATATTTTCTTATATTACACATACATTTTTAGTCTTAAAATAAAAATATTTTCTTGAATAGAGACTGAGTTTCGCAAGAAAATCTTCTTTTCTGGATGCAAGAAACCATTTCTCTGCGTGCACTCTGCGTCGTTGAGAGCGGTATACCAGTAATTTTGGATAATTGGAATAATGATTTCTTTTTTTGTGTAGTTTTATTATTAGTTCACCCGTATCAGTGGACATGAGTTCTCTTTTGTGATCCATTAATGATCCATCATTGCAAGTGAATTGAATGCTTATTTCTCGCAAGTACGCGGACCGATAAAGGGAATTTACCGAATTTCTAATATACATATTTATATATTTATTTCTGTCACTACATTAAACGCAATGTACGAAGATATTAGTGACATTCCATTTTATAATATTTATTACATTGTCTCATAGTTTTAAATAACGATTGCTTTCATATTGCAATTAGTGTTTTCTAGCGTTATTAAAAAGAAATAAGAATACTGCATCATAATGGAATGTTTAGATTTAACATTAGGTAGGCGTACGAATGCTTTTGCGAATTTCCTTACGAAATACAGAAAAAAAAAATCAGTTACGATAATTCCGAACAAAGTTTCGTGCATTTAGAATTACGAACAGTTTTGTTTAAAATATGCTAAATGTGAATGTCTCTTTAAAGCGCTATTTCTCATCCAAACTAGCCGTTTTTAACATTCTGTAGTGTAATAAGTGTATTTAACATAAAATATAGAACCGATATGCTCAATTAGATATGTTGAACGGGATAAACATTTTTGAATTGATATAGTGAAAAATACATTTATTTCCAATTTGAAATTTCAATCGATGTGGGGCACAGGTTAATACTGAGCTAATCAGCTTTAGTTACACACATCTTACTTTCTTGGCATCTAAAACAGAATAGAGGGGCGCGTTCGACAAAATTCGAAAGTCGTCAAAATTAGGACCACGCTAGGTTATATTCTTTTACCACTAAAACTATGACTATAAAGATGTTATTCAAACTTAATGCAACTTTTAAAATGTAATTATACTAAATTTCACACTAATTGAAATCCTATTATTTCTTTGGTTTATTTGAACATAGGAAGCGCAGTCCTCATAAAACTAAGATAATTAAAAATGCCATACAATTTTATCTTCAATATAAAAGGATGTGAACTAAAAGAACAAATATCTTGATTAGGTAATAAAGTAATTAAAAGAGGCTTTAAATTTGTAACTACGAACTAAATTTACACCAATATGCATTAATTAATGAAATAGGTTTTGTTTTTTATATAGAGGAAACTATAAATATGAAAATAATGACGGGTTGTTTAAGACGTGTTCTGAGAACCTCATAGTACTTCTTGGAATTTTGACAAATATATAAATAAGAAAATCCGAATATGGAGTTGCATTGCCTCCATTCACTGATAGTTTATCGTGTTAACAAATTTGAAATGGATTCCAAGAATATGTAGATTTAACTTGCTGTATAGCACTTTAGAGAGCTTCTACATTTGACTTTAAAGATCCGTGCAGTGATTAATTTACCAATTAGTCTCATTCGAAAAACTATTACGAATGGAAATATTGCTATGGTATATCATGAAATAATTAATTTAAAATATTGAATTTATGATTAGAGATGCGAGGATGATATGATAAGTACCCGAAATTTACATATTGCATAATTTATTTGCTATATAAGGTTAGTTTTTCACTTAATTTGTTAATTCAGTTTTACTGCTGATGATGATAGCTTGGCTATCGAAACGTGCGTCCAGTACAAGTTAAGTATCGCGGTAAGGGTTATAGTGAACTGTTTCAGTGTTCCAGTGCCACAGATTTAGAGTACCCGATCAACAATATGGCTATTTTCAAGCATATGTAGGGCAACACTAGATTTATGGAACCTTCTGAATTTAAGATGAGTTAAATGTTCTTTGTACCTAATTCTGATTGATATTTTTGGTTGCCTAATATGCACTTGATCACAATCTTTACACGAAATTTTATAAATTCCTGATTTATCCATGCTATCCACTGGGTCTTTGGACCTTCCTAAATGGTTTTTGAGGTTATTGTTTGAAGAAAAAACAATGTTGCGATCAACTTTAGAAAAGATTTTTTGAAGACCTTTCGTGTAACTTGGCTGTGCTTATATTTCTAATTCTTAATCTATTCTTATGTTTCCTAATGGTATTATAGACGACATCTTCACAGAATCCGTTAAAGTTAGTAATATTGATGATTTCTTTTAGTTCATTTTGATATCTATCTTTAGTTAAAGGAAAATTGAATAACCGGTGTACCAAAAAGTTAATACCCGAAAGTTTGGACACAACTCCAATTAATAAGCACCCGTGTCTGGAGATAGATTGCGCCATTGAGTAGTGTTGTTTTGAGAGTTGTTGAAAGTGAGCAAGTTTATGTAATTGTGGAATCATGGAAAAAGAGCAATACCGGTCAGTGATTCGATTTCTTTTTCGGGTGAAAAAACGTGCGCAGAAATCAAAAGTTGGATGCAGTTTACAAGGTGTATCGTGTATCTTCGATGACTACCATTAGATACCGGTTTAATGAGTTTAAGCGTGGTCGAACATCCATATTTGCTGAGGAGTAGCCACGTCGTCCCATTGCGGTGACTACTGACAATATGCTCAATAAGGTACATGATATTGTGTTAGCAGATGGTCGGGTGAAGATAAGAGGGATTGCTAATATGGCAAACATCTCTATTGAATGTTGCAAAACATCCTTCATGAAAAACTGTGTATGAGAAAGCTATCGACGAGATGGGTGCCGCGTCTGCTGACGATTGATCAAAAATGGAATCGCATGATAACTTCAAAGCAACGCTTGGACAATACAAGAGAGTTTCTGAGGCGTTGTGTGTAAAGGAGGCGAAGACGATTCCATCGGCCGGAAAACTATGACACGATTTTTTGGGATTTCCAGGCACATTGTTCACTAATTAATTTCATAATAATACCCTACTATGACTGGTACTAAGAGTTTTTAAGGAATGTAAGTTTTTTTTTAAAGCATGAAGAACAGGAGAGAAATAAAATTAATGAATCAATAATTAGGTGTAGTTTTGGCTGCTCAAGGAAATCCTAAACATAGTATTTGGTAAATTTCGTCGTGATTTAAATTTAAGCATTAAATTTCTTAGAACGGTACTGAGAAAAACATGAACTTAAACCTTTTGTTCATTAATAAATAAAAAGATTAATGTAAGGGGATAACAATTGTCCTCTGGACTTTGCTGCGTTGATTTTGGGATGTTTGGAATCTGAATGAAATTTCAAAAAATGCTTTAGAAATGAAGCCGTGTTTTTGCCGATGGAGCAGCTAAGTCACGATACTGGAGCAAAATTGGTCCATAGGACGTAGAAATCAATATTCAGAAAGGGTCAACATTTTGTAGGATATAAAATGGTGACAGACTAATTGGACCGTTTATTTCTCTAATAATAACAATAACAGCCACATTCTTTGAACTATACAATTAGATGGTATTCCCTTGCATTTTTCTGCAATAGTGAAAGCGGATCGACAATAGTTTTCTCAATAAATTGATTGGCAAATTGACCCAGGGATATTTAGCATTACTTGGATTGCAAAATCATCCGACCTAACTCCTCTAGCTTTATTTCTTGGCGATTTGTCAAGGAGAAGTATACAAAATCCGACCACAAGTTGTGCAAAGTCTAAAGAAGTCACTGGGCATCATAGAATAAATATAATAGCTCAATTAATTATTTTGAACACATATTTACAAAAGCAGTTCTTAGTGGAAAACAATAATAAAAAATTCCTGTACGTTCAGCAAATCAGAGCATACAAGGAAAAGAAAGATAAGCAAAACAAAAGCATCTGCCAAAGAGGTGGCGTTAGCTTACCATGATCCGACTGCTATGCAATAGTATAAAGAAGGACGAAGTCGCAAGACATTGTGAAATGTACCGCAAGCTCTAGGAGAACGCCTCCAATACTGGGACGGAGATCACCATTTACATGCGAAAACCTAGGCGCTGACCCAGCAGCCCACTGCTTAACAAATCTTAAGACTGTAGACAGAAACATCAACCTGTTTACCGACAGTAAGCAAATCACCAATAACGTCGAATTTGCTACTAGACTGTCACTACCTACTGCTATCTTTAGTCTCATCAACGTAATATGGCTGAAGGACCACCGAGGAAATCTTGGCAATGAAGAAGCGGACAGGCTGGCCAGGAGGTGTTTGAGCATGAGGGTATACGGCTCTGAATTCTTCGTTCGACCACCTACATCGGCGCTTTATGAAAAGATCAGAACTTTCAACCATGGAATCTTCTTAAAGAGATGGGATGAAATTAATTCTTGCTGCAATGCTATTCATTTTGACGTACCCGAATAAGCGGACAGCATTAAGATATCTGAGGCTCACATGGATGCTGGGATTCTGACAAGACATTGCCGACCAAAGAGACACCTTTAGAAGATGGGATTGGTCTAAGATCTGTCATGCAAGGACTGCCAAGATGAAGACGAAATAATGGAATACTTCCTCTGCGAGTGTCCTGCTATGCCAGGTGATGAACGGCTACGCCTTGCCACTATTAGGGCAATTCTTCTAGGCATCGTCCTAATGTATGCCAAGGCAATGGATTGGTTGATGGCCAAGAGTTCTCCCCCGCATAGAGGACTTATAATGAACTAATTGTGATTTACATGCTGTGAGATCCATCTCACCCCTTCTTTGACCATAACCATAAGAAAATATTCATAAAACCTTCATATTAATTGAGAAATTACATGCTGTTTAACTTGTTCAAAAGTTTTCAAAACGCAACGATAGAAACAAATGTTGGAATACTAACTAGAAGTATCTAGTTTCGTCCGTTGCTATAATATTCCCCAAAGATCCTGTATATGTGGACAGAGGTAAAAGGATTACAAGCGGCAATCTTAGTGGGAGGAAAACATTTGCTGTGCAATACATAATACGGGGAATTCGTGAAATTATTGCACTATACCAAATGATTTAACAACACTTTCCTATATATTTGCTTAAATACCACGTATTGCACTGCTATAGGCAGCCTGGTTTCTTGAAAACAATCAATCATAATATTACATTTATTATTTTCAATTGAATAGAAAAGACCTAAATCGCTCAGCACATAAAAGGTTAAAAATATAAGCGTATTGATTTCACATTATCATCAAGCATAAACATTTTACATGCATTCACATCGCTATTCTCCGATTCAAAACTAGGTCGGTTTAGTTAGCTCTGCCAACGTAAATAACAATTTTACAAACCAGACGAGGCTATCATAAATTCCACTTTGTATTTACACGCTGCACTGGAAAGGATTTACTTCTTAAATTGCTTAATGAGATTACGATGTTGTAAAAAAAAAGGAAACAACCCTACAACTGTTTCCATTTACGAATCGAGAGACATTTTAAATCTATTTAGACAAAATTAATCGGATTAGTGGAAAAACGTTTCTTCTTAATCTTTTGTTATGAGAGAATAAAAGGGTACTTGTCTCGAGTAAGTAGCACAAGAACTATGCTCTTTCCTAAGACGCGGGTTTCCTTTTTAAATGCCAGCAACTAACTGAAATCCGAAAAAATATGTAGTACAATACATATGTACATAAGTTGCGGCCTGTTTACGCAACAGATGGCGTTAAGAGTTGCCTTAAAAAATGGGGACGTTGATGTTAAAATTCCATATAAGCACCTTCAACGAAGCATATGATAAACTAATGAATACATTTATGGTATCAGACTTATTACTTCTTGAATATGGAATTCTTAGCTTCGATTAGTGTTCTTTTTCCACTATGAAATTCACACTAAACAAATACATAGATTTGTGATGAAACGGCTTAAGTTGATAGATGTTTAGTGAAATCTAATCAGTGTAATTGCAACCAAAGCCTTTAATCCCAAGGTATAGTCGATGCCTTGTTAAGTACATTAAATTAGGGATATATTTTTTATTAGGCAAATTACTAGCAAGAAATTACAAATGTACTAGAATTGTAACACAACACATTTAAATATACAGGCTGACCGACGGGAATCTGACGTTTTTTAAATGAACAGTACACAGTTATTTTTTACGTAAATTCTTATTTTAATACACAAAATTGTTTGTCATTACATGCCATTTGAAGTTGAATATCACTTATGAAAGATTGCGTCGGGTAAGTGGTGTCCATCCTCCTGAATGCAATTTTCCAGCCTTCGCAGAAAATCGGCCACCACACGAATCATTAGTTCACCATCGATTGTAGCCACTTCTTCCTTGATTGCCTCCTTCAGTTTTGCCAATGTGCGGGGTTTGGGAGAGTATACACGTGATTTCAGATATCCCCACAACAGAAGTCACAAGTGCTTAAGTCAGGTGATCTCAGGGGCCATTGGATAACAGACCCGCCATTCTGCACAAATGAGTCATACGCAAACATGCGGCATCGAATGGCGAGCATCGAATGGCGAGATTAATGCTTGGTAATTCGGCTTCCTACTCCTCCTACCGGCAGAGTACTAGCCATCCCAAAAACGTCAGGTTCCCGTCAGTCATCCTGTACTTACGGAATAAATGAACTTATAACAATTACATATTTTGAAAAAGATACATTTTAGAAGCAAATGTTTTAACTCAAATCTATTGAAACTTATAAAACAACGCATCACTTTCGAGACATTTAGTTGTTCTAAGTTAAATACACCGTAAGAGCGAGCGTACTATGATTAGCTAGCATAACGAATATGCCGTTTATAACGTGAGCAAGGTGTTTTTGGAAATGCAAGAGCGAAGTTGTAGCTTGCACATTACGTGAACGAATACGCCGTTTATAACATGAGTAACACGCAAATGAATTTGCGTTTGCGCAATTTTGTCAAGCAAATGACATTCCACAGTGACATTCAACACAGCACACGTTTAGATGCGCTAATTTCGTGTAAAATCGGGTGATCATAGTACGCTCGCTCGTACGGTATAACTGGGCCGGGCATAGAGCGCTTCGCGCCAGGTTAGAAGTGAGGTTGCCGCGCCCACGACGCGACGTAGATGAGCCGACACAGGCTACCTCAGCCTTCGCAGCGTTAGTTGTAATTATAGAGATAAATATATGTATGTGAGTGTGTCGTACGCAAGGAAGATAAAGGACCGTTGGCTAATAGTCACTAAATTTGTCAGTGAATTTCCAGATTTGAACTAAGATGAAACTAAAGTGTTGTGTAGAGTTTGCAAAATAGCTTTAATGTGCTGGAATAAAGACGAAGGTAGTTTACAGCACAAAAATGAGAAAAATGGTGTGCCATCTCAAACCCAGTTTAAGTTGGATTTACTTTTGATGTTTATTGTTTGTGGTCTACCGCTTCGCTTACTCGACAAAGAACCGTTTCGACAGCGTTGGCGTACATACAATCCCAGGTGAAACTTACCATCACGGACGGCGTTACGGAAAGAGCTATCAAGGCGTAAAGATAGGACTAAAGCAGAATTAAAAGATAAACAGTCTTGATAAGAAGACAGATTGTAAAAAAATTCTATTTTGAATATTATAGTACGAGTACTAGATTCTGTTAAACACAAATTTGCAATCTCATTAGCTAACAACAAACTAAAAAAGTGTACTGGAGTAGCAATTACCAGCGTAGTGCTCGATACGTTACAATTTCAAGTGCCAACTGGTCAACTGTTCTCTTAGAGAAAAGTGTGAAGGACTTTTACATGTTACGTGTAAAGTTCATGCTTTACATCTTGTGGCACAAACTGTTCGAGAAGGTTACCCGGAGGTGAATGCATTAATAGCAAATACAAAAAAAAGGTTTTAAAAATCTCCCAAACGGATTCGGGCATTTGATAGGCTGTCCCGGTATTCGCAAACCACCACAGCCGATGCTTACGCGTTGGGGAACATGGTTGCTAGCGGCTTTTTATTATTCTGAACATTTCCAAGAAGTAAAATCTGTGATTTTACAATTCGACCCTGACGAAGCTACAGCTATTAAGGAGAGCCAGAACGGATTTATAGATACTTCTGTTGAAACAGATTTAAAAGGTATTAACAACAATCATAAACGATTACTAGACGCAAGAGAAAAATTGTAAAATACTGGGTTGTCGTTAGTAGAATCAATGCAAATTGTGGACGAAGTTAATAGATTGCTACAGGTATAAACGACGCAAAAAATGGTCGCGTTATAGCAAAATTCAACAGTGTATAAAAAAAATTCCGATTATACGAGATTAAGATAAATGTGTAGTGGTGCATCTGCAGATTCATTAACTAACTCTAAGGATTATTTTAATTATGCCTCTGCTACTTCCGTAGATGTTGAACGTCTTTCTCGAAATATAAGAACATTTCTTCATCACAGTGAACAACCTTCACGAAGACAAATTTGGAAACATACCTGATGGTGCAATTTATTATATTATTATTTATTGTTACGGTAGTAAGTACAACAATTTTTTAAAAGAAACTACGTACTTTGTATCATCAGAGGATCGAACATTTAAATATGGAAGTTCTTGAATTTGCATCCCTGTAGAAACGAACAGACACAAAACCTATCTTGATGGAAAGACAAGTTTTGGAGAAAAGAATTTAGAAATTAACTTAGAAGCAAGCATTGAAACTATATAAATTATAAAACAACATTGAAACAATTAGAAAATCATTTGAAAATAAAGAAAACATAAAATTGAATCGAAGAACATCCAAAAAGGAGTCAAAGAGGACATAACACATCTAAAAAGGATTTCACACACACGCGCGCGCACACACAAATACACTACATCTGGGGGATCAGCAAGTGTAAGTAAATTTACTAAAATTTGTAAGTCAATACTTGAAAATAAAAAGGAATTATCAATTTCTTAAATCCATACCTTTCTTTGAACTAGACACATCTCAATACCCTACTAGATGACAGGAATTCCGTAGTTCAGCAAATATCTAGTACGGTTGATGTGTTAACTGCAGTGTGAAGCAAGTAAACTACCCCATGATCAAATAGAAAAGTTAAAGGCAAAATAGTTTTTTTGAGAAGCTAATTAGTTCATATCTACTGGAACAAAATTCCCAAAAACTACCCAAGTCCATTAGTAAGATTTAATCAGCAACTAAAAATATTTAAGAAGCTTGATGTGGCAACACTTTTACCAGAAGTGGCCAAAGAGGATTCAACACGTCAATTAAGTTTTTAAAATCAGTATTTACAACTTCTATACATAATCTACAGTGTAATACTTGAAAATTCACAAGATAAAGTACCATTCCATCGTATGTTCATACACTTATTCGTTTAACTTGACGTACAAAATATAGGGTCTCTATTAGACAACATACCGACGGAGAAAATGTCTTTATATGCGTTCAAAAACCGCGTCGACGAACCATAAACGTTGATGGCTTTAATAAAGACGATGTTTATTTCATACGATACTCATTAAATAGATCTACTATTTTGAAGTAATACCCCGATGTCATTTAACTAAAGACCGAGCGATCGTTACGAAAGTTACGTTACGTTTATTATTCCACAAGAGGTTCTGTGACAGTCGCGCATAAGATATTCGTCGGTGAAGTAACGAACAAAGACTTGCCCTTGCGACGGGGCAATTGTACTGCAGCGCCATCTCGGAACGGAACAAAAATAATATGATAAACTATCCGCTATATCTGCTTAATGATACAAGAAAACGCATTACATTATCTTTGCTCTTATGCCATTAAGCGTACGACGTATTTAGGTGCACTTCACAACTTACTTTTAGAAAACAGAACTCCACATCACATACACCGATATCTATCTCGCCTTCAACTTCCTCGACTTTGCTTGGCAGCGTAATGTTCGACTCTTCTATCTTCTTTCGTTATCAACGTTTGGCCACGCAAGTCGAAAGGAGACAGGACGGGCTCTTAATCTGACTCATTTTTTTTCTGCACAAACTGTGTAGTCATCCGCAGTACTACTCGTTGGACCACCGAGATTAATTAAGCCAACTTTTACGTAATGACTCTCTTCGAAATCGTTAATTAAGAGAGATAAAGTGGCGATAGTGTTCGTGTAATGGTCAAAACATCAAGCTAATGGCATCTTTCTTCCGGAGGTCCGTTGCGTTAACCTTTTTCTTATTTCTTCGTGTGGAATCATCTACGTTGAACTAGGAGTCTTGCGCGGTAATAACATGATTGACGTTCAGCAATAGGAGGCTGAAGCGACTGCTATAAGCGACGCAAATATTTCTCTTTTAAGAGAGTTTATAAAATATAGTACTGTGGTCTGGTACGTAGGCTTCTGCGGTCGCCAATAACACCATTCTCTTGGTTTCCGGGTTGGAACCGCGTCGTTGTCGTAGCTTTTGCCGACGTTTCGTCCACACTCTTATGGGACATCTTCAGGGCTGTTACTGCACATTGACCTGGGGCTATCCATTCCGGAGGGGTTTATATAGTCCTTGTTTCGGGTCAACGGAAGGGAAATGTTATGGATCAATGAAGCGTGGCGGTTGTTAGGAGGTTTGATTAGTTGGTAATCACACGCGGAAATCTCAACTCATCAAACCTCCTAGCAACCGCCACGCTTCATTGATCCATAACATTTCCGCTCCGTTGATCCGAAACAAGACCTATATAAACCCCTCCGGAATGAATAGTCTCCAGTCAGTGTGCAGTAACAGCCCTAAATGTGTCCCATAAGAGTGTGAAGGAAACGTCGGCAAAAGCTTCAACAACGACGCGCTTCTAACCCGAAAACTAAGAGTATCCATCATGTAAAACCACATTCTAGAATTTCATCCAAATTTATATTTAAAGAACCCTTCTCTTCTGTAGATACTAACTTGTTACTAACAACTCTTAGTTGTAAAAAATTAGTTCTTGCTCGTATAATGTAAGACTACTCTGGGGGTGATAGCCTCATTCTAAAGAAGAGCTTCTTTGGTTAATAATTTCCAATTAGAATGATCATAATCACCTTCTGAGCAGTCATAGGTATCTCATACGTTACACTCAACGAGAGAGTGAGATGCATCTCATAGGATTTAGGCCACATTAGATCCATTGTACATCTTCTCTGTATTGGAGAAGCCTTTAGGCCGTCAACGAACCAATTACTTTGGCACAAGTTAGAACGTTGAACAAAGAAATCGTTTTAATGGCTGCAAGGCACAACCGCCCTGGTCTTTGTAACTGATGCCAGTGCAAGACACTTACAGGGGAACTGTGCCACTTCTCGTCTTCAGCTCGACAGCTCCTGCATGACAGATCTGCGCTTAATCCCATCCTGAAGGAGAGCTTGTTTAGTTGCCAATATCCAGTCAGTGTCCACATAACCTTACAAAAGTCCCTTCTGGAAAATTTCTTTACATCGTCCACTTGTTCGCATGAGTCAAAGTGGATCTGGACATGCGGCAGGTGTCAATTTCATCCCAGCAATTCAAAAAATTTGTATGGGTGATGATTCTGATCCTTTCATAGGACACAAATGCTGCGGAACTTGATGTAGCAGGTTGACTGTCAATCTTTCAACATTACATCAATTTATGACAATATCATTTAATTATAGCGCGGTAACGCTTGAGATAGATCTGCATTTGTTCAGATGGAAGTGTCAGAGAATTTGAAAGAACTAGACACTGAATAGTGACTTCGGGAAGGAGAAAATTCCCTGGAATCAGATCCATCTGGAATTCAAGTTATTCGGAATAAAATACCAGACTTCCGTATCTAATACCACCCAGAAGAAACACTGAATCCAATAAATTATTGGTGTCTTTTCATGAGAAAATATGTGAATACGATACAGTAAAGAAGAAGCAAGAACTGTATTCAAGCACTAAAGTATCGGCACACTCCTCGCCGCACACGTTATTTGGTTAATTCCGAACAATTATTTCGGGAATACGATACAGTAAAGGAAGAAGTGCAACGACCACCTCTCATTTCTAGATAGTTATTAGAAACAACAAAAAACCGGAAATATACATCTATAGATAGGAAACGTACACTAGTAGATACCTTATGACAGATTTTACTATGTTGTTAATACAAATGTTCGATTAGTTGCTTAGTAATGATTTAACATTCCCTTACATAAAGTACTCGTAATGATAAACTTATAATTATTATAATATAATGTCAGCCTATTTTATAAATGGTGTTATCTTCTATAGATGTCGATTGCATTCTTAAAAAGGTCCAACAAAGGCATTATGTAAAAAATTCCAGGACATTAATTCCGGCAGAAACGTACTGTAAGAAATTTGTGAAACTTCCACGGAATTTTGAAAAGCATTAGTAAAGTTTTTAGGGGACGAGATATGAAGTAGTTTTAATTCGCAAAATACACTCAGGAACCTTCTAGGCAATCCAAAAGATAAACCGGATACGACGGAAAGGCCGGGAATTTATAAGATCGCATGCAGTGACTCTGAGAAGGCCTATTAGACAAGCGAAACGGGCGATAAACACCAGATTCAAAGAACATATAGCTCATTACTGATATGGTAGAATTGAATCGTCAAGCACTTAAACGAAATCGGGCATATTAAGTTAGAAAACCTCAAATGAATTAAGAACTTAACTTCACCGTGAGGATTAGATGCTTACGAATCCATTTATGTGAAAAGAAATGCAAATCTGTTAAACAGGGAAAAGGATCCACTTAGCCACTCATCTCTAATGGATTTATTGATGTAAAACGGACACATTATTTATATTTTGTGAAAAAAGTACTAATTCAGAATGCCGAAAATTTCGAGGGTGAAGAAATGCAAAAAGCAGTGTCGAAGTTACTTGTTATCGGAATATAAAGTAACTCTAAATAATTATAAAGAGAATGAAGAACGATTAAGCGACTACCAATAAAGAAGAAGAAAGCTGACCGCACTCAGTGTTTGTGATGCCAAAGGCGACTACATGCAGGCTGCACAATTTAAAAATCACTTCACCAAACCTGCGGAACCAATATTAACGATAAAAGAAAATAGGTTTCAGCCGTTTTGTCTCTCCTATCTAGGAAAGACGAAACGGGAGAACGCAAATCTAAGAGAGACCTCTTGCTTTTGAATTCCTAGGATTAAGCCGTTAGCAATTCTGAAATATTACACGCAAAATATTAATCCTTTCTTGTGTTTCGTTGACTCCAGCGGTACACGGGAGCATCCAACTAATTCTTGACTTGACTGGTTTTTTAGTTGTTAGTTGTTCTTTGGGGTGCTCGTGATTTTTAACCATTTTTCCAGTGCCATACTGGTTCCATTATTGTGACGATCAACGTCTTCCACTTTTTGCTGTTAAAATTTTGGATTATTAATATTAAATGGACATTAATTTTAGAAGCAGTGGGAATAGAGCAACTTGAGTAAGTATTTAATATGGTACATGCTTCCTCGTAATTGTTTTCTGAAGAAAAAAGAAGAGAGCGCAGTAAATTAAAACCTTATTTAAACAAAAAGAAAACTGCAAAAGTATCCTCGACCGACCATTCCTGAGATAAATCATTATTCCACGTTAGACCGAGTGTAGGTCGGGTTTTTGTCAGGAATTTCAAAACACGGACCAATTTAGCGGCGGTTGGTTTTTTGCTGTACAACGCGGATCTTTCCGGAGCCATTTCAATAGTCCCAACCTCGAATATGCACGTACGCGCACGGTTACATATACCAATTGCGACATTGAGGAATAGAAACCGCAAACGTATGTATGTACAATTTCGGATAGCACGACAAAAACCCATTATTGGCTTTTCATTCTCGACAGGAACCGAGTGACCTTTCAAAAGAAAAAAATTCAATCCTAACGAGCAGCAACTCGTTTCCATCGAAATTTGTTGAAACATACAGAAAAACAGAAGATATAATGTAATGATAAAATTTTGTTAAACTAACGAGGTATAACAAAATTTTTACATATGTAAAATTGTGTAGTCGAAAAGGTCAATCACCATTAACTTTAAAAGTAAAAAATATATTGCATTTTCTAAAAAGTACAAAGGGACAAAAGTAAACCTGGATACGCAATAAACCTGTACGAAACTGAGCTTTGTTTGTACTACCTCGTCGCTTGCCGGTCGTCCAAGTTTACTTTTGTCTCATCGTACATACCGATATGTACACATGAAACCCTGATGAATAGTCTGGGCAAACAGCGGTAACAGTCAGTGTAGTAGATATGTGGTGCGGAGTCGGCGATTATTTATTTCACGCGTTCACAGCGTCAGTACTAAATCGATACTGTATGCGAGTAGTTCTGTGTATATATAGGCTGTCGTAACTTATTTCGTAATTGTACGCTTATGTTTGCTTTAAAAATGTCGCAATTGGGTACGTCGCGAAAACGACCAATGGCAGACACAGTTAAAAACTTTCTAGTGGACATGCCGGGCTAAATTTCTGATGGCGCTAAAATTCAATGTCTAGTTTGTAAAATCCCTTTAATGTATTAGTCCAGAAACCATTGTCAACGTCACATCGAAAGCAAACAGCATTCTTCTGTAAAAAGTGGCATACGAGACCAAGAAAAATTTACATTTGATTTATGTAATCTATCGTTTCGTTTACTAGACAAAGAAGCATTTGTCTCCCTCTGGAATAAATATGCGGACTGTAAGTTACCTAGTCGGACATCAATACGAAATGTAGTGCCATTTGCTCGTGAACATATAAAAAAAAGAATGAAAAGGGAATTGAAAGATAAAAAACTGTGGTTGTGTGTGGACGAAACAACAGATCGTCAAAAACATTCTGTGGTTAATGTAATGGTACGTACAGTGGAACCACATCGACCGTCATCCTCCTTCTTACTTGCTTCCAAAAGAGTTATAAATTGTACTGCCGATGAGATTTTAAAGGTGGTGTTGAACTCATTCAACAAATTTGAAGTTTCAACTAAGCAACTTTTAATGTTTATGAGTGACGGTGCCGCAAACATGCGTTCTTTGGGCCGATCTATTAAAGAACACAGTGGTAACTTCTTACATGTAAGGAGCAAAATCCATACTCTAAATCTTGCGGCACAAACGATTCTTATATGTTTTCCACTAGTAAACTAGTAAATGCATTGATTGCTAGTACAAAGGCAGTAAAGTCCCCGAAACGTACCCGACTATTTCACAAACTGTGTCCTGATTTACCTGAACCAACACAGCCGATTGTTACACGTTGGGGAACATGGTTGCAGACTGCGTTTTACTACAACAAATATTTTGATCAAGTAAAGAAGGTAGTTTTAAAATTCAATCCGACAGAAGCTACAGCAATCAAGAAAAGCCAGGAAATATTTCAAGATAGTCAGGTTAAAAGAGATTTACAAACTATTCGCAACAATTACTTCGGACTAGCGGAGGGAATAGAAAAATTACAAAATGAATCAATGTCGCTAGTGGATTCTGTTCAAATTGTGAATGATGTTCACGCACAGTTATGCGCTATAGAAGGCGAAACAAATTGGTGTGTAATACGAAAATTTGAAAGTGTTTTAGAGAGGCTCCGATTTTCTTATATTAAGACAAATTTGTGAAGGTGCGTGTGAAGATGTATTAAGTTGTTTCAAAGATTATTTTAAATATGCAAATATAACATCGCTAGATGTCGAACGGTCGTTTTCGGCATTAAAAAACATTTATTCCGCACGTCGTGTTCACTTGACTGAAACAGCCGTGGAAACATATCCAATGATTCAAATATTTAGCAGATGTTACCCAGTTTGTGATTTCACGGAAGACTTTTAAAACGGTAAGTGTTTCACCACGTATTATAATTTATTTCTTACCTTCTATTTTAGGTGTAAACTTTTATGCGTTCGCCACGCCTCTGGCTGTTACCGCATATTTGCCCAGGTTACTGATGAATATACTAGTCGCTTATAAAGCTACGAAGTTGATGGAATTAACTGCAGTTTCCTATCTATAAAAGTATAATTCTTTAGTATGCATGCAAGGTTAGCGAACTTCTGTACCTCTTAACCTGCACATTAGCATCATTCTAGAAAGAAATATATCTATATATTTTATTAAAATATAACTGAGAAGCAATATGTACAAAGTTCATTTTTATAATGGCAAAAGTTGCGCATAAAAACGATAAAACAAACGTAAAAATACTGACATCAACCATAACAACATTATATAACAACGTGCATAAAAAAATGGTTACTACCAATACAGTACAAAGAAAATTAACAACATAATAATGAACCACCGAAAGTAGATCGGAACTGACAAGAAGAAACAACCTGAAGTCCTCAATGCTTATATCCTGGGACGACACTAGGGTCCTCATCATGTACCGGGACGACGAAAAAGAACACACACAAAGGACATAAGACATACGTATCTTCGCTCATACATTCAATAATCCATTTAGTTGAGACAACAAAAGTATAGTTACTTTAACTAAAATCTACGCTTGAATATGGGCAAACAAATATCATGCTGTTTTAAACAAATAATTTTGTTGATTTAGTTTGATTCTCCGAAAAATATACAGTGTGTCCCTGGCATGGATAGGTAAGGCAGACAGGAAATTATTGAATTAAATTTTCGTCTTTTTGGGGTTCAGCCATGCTTACACACTAAGTATTAGCATAACTTATTACCCTGAACATTGTTTTTTAATAACCCTATTATCGTATCTCCTATAGAAAATGTAAATTTCCAAGATATATTTGATTTTTCAGCAATAAAATCATGGCATAAATTACTTACTATTCAAGCATGGCTGAACCCCAAAAGATGAAATTTCAACTCATGAATTTTCTATCTGTCTTACCTATCCATGCGTTAATCCGGCGACATGATAGCATGAACAAGCGCTAGAAAAGGCCGCATGATTTACATTGTATTTTGTCTTGTACTTGTCATTTTTTTCCTCACAGTTAATACAATTCCTGTCTTGAAGAGTACATTGCGTGTAATCATGACTACCCGAGCATTCAGGGCAAAAGTACACAGTATATGTTGCGATGTTTCAAATGTGAGAAATTATTAAATAAAAATCTCTTATTGTAGGAAAATATTCCATTGAAATTGAATATTTAAGATGTGAAGAAAATGAACAGAAGACAAGTTACTTATCCGTTCCCCTATGTTCGCCATTAACTGGACTTAATATAATTCTCTAGCACCCCCGCTCCAGCGATAAGAGAGCCATAAAAGGGGTTGGATCTAGTAAGAAAGAGCTAATAGTTGCCAGAGGTATTTTGACGTTGAACAAGTGGACGTACTGAACTCACTTTACGTGACACTAATGACAGCTACGTTCAATGTTTTGTGAATTTCATTCTGACCCCAACTTTTGGCACTAATTATTTTGTCAATCTTCGTTCACTTTAACCGTTCAAGGTTAATCTTGTTCTCGTAATATAAAGATGACTTTTAGTTGTATAAGATAAGTGATGTCAAAGTTTATTTACCTTCAAAATCACTGATTAATTCAAAATTTTGAAATTTAATTGCTCGTTTATTACACAAAAAATTTCGGCACGTGATCAGCATAAACAGATACAGGTTTTCTAGCTTACATGGATTGCATTTCTCCCGCTTGCCTGTCTATTCGCGATGTTATTGGTGGGAAGTAATTATGACTTATTACAAATTTGCATGAGGTCCATATTGTAAGGTTGAATAATGTTCAAATAAAATACAATTGATTGATTGATTGATTGATTGATTTTCTACCAGAGCAGGGCTGGTCTTTACATCCCTAACACTGAAGCTTAGTAGCTTATTGTATTATTCCTGCTTCGGTTTTGTTTTACTTAAACAGGTTAGTTCCCGCAATCAGGTTTAACAGCCTATGTAGTAAATCTTTCTCCATTGGTAGTTCAATTGTGCTTCGCATAGCGAATCTGCGTTGAGCTAACGCTGCACATTCGAAAATAATGTGAGAGGCTGTTTCCTCCTCCTCATTGCAAAGTCTACATAAGGGCTCATCTTTGTAGATCCCATCTTATGCAAGTGGCCTCTCAAACAGCCATGTCCTGTTAATAGACATGTTGCTGCTCTAAGCTGTATCTTGTTTAATTCAAGCAGGTCAGCAGTCAGATGTTGCGACGGTCTTCCATCATCCGTTTGCTGTGCTTTTGTCCAGCTGCATGTTTCCAATTTAATTGGTGTTGTGTTATAATCCACTCATTAATTGCACCACGCACTGCACTCTTGGTAATACCTAGACCCGGTTCAGGGCCTATATAATTCATTTTTGAACCTTCCCTCGCTAGCTGGTCTGCAATTTCATTGCCCGCTATGCCCCTGTGCCCTGGCACCCACACCAGTGTGACATTGTTGTGTTTAGACAGAGCCATTAGGCGATTAGGTTATGCGATAAGATGCTAGTGCCTTTAAGGCTGCCTGACTGTCAGAGAGAATGCAAATCGTCTCACCCTGCGGTCGCCGACGCAGACTCTCCTACGCGCAGGTTTGTATAGCATATATTTCTGTTTGAAATACCGTGGTGTATCGCCCAAGTGATACACATACTTTGTATCCCTGGTTTCCCTCATATACACCAACGCCAGATGTAGTGCCCGTTTTGGACCCATCTGTGTACCAGACTAGTGTTCTCGGTTTTCTCCCCTCTCCATTCTTCCATTCTTCCCAATTCAAGAAAACTTTGAAAGGTTTGTCATAGGAGATTGTAAAATACAAAGATCCTCTCTACTCTTCACAAAATTGTTATTTACACAGGAACTAGTTTGAAACTAATTTGAAACTTCATAAAAGTCATATTATAAAATGTTAAAGTTGAAATAAAAAATTGTCGTTTACAAAAGCAAAATGGTGAACATTGAAAAAGTCGAAGACGAACAGCACTAAGCACACATGCCGATTTTTATACCCTTTATTTACAACTCCTTTGAACATTTCATTAATAATCAATTCTACCAATTACATTTTTTTCTATTCCAATTTTCACAATCTTGATGACTTTTATGAAGTTTTACATTTCGCCGAAACTAGTTTCAATGTAAATAAAAATCTTTATTACATAAAGGTGCTAAAGGACCACAAAGCGTAGGAAATTTTGAATGGAATTCAAAAGTTTTACAGATATTTTTATAAACCATCAAATGAGGAATATTGTTGATGAACTTCATCTCAATTTTTATTTAGGTACTTTTGCTTTAAATGTTAGCTATATTTCTTACCAAGTATCTTAATATTTAATAATAATAATAATAATAATGGTTTATTGTCCAACAGTATTAACCAAATTAAGGACAATGCTACACATAGATCATACAAATAAACAAAAAGTAATAAGTAATAGTGCGTGCTATTTGAGGCAAGAAAAAATTAACTACTCAGTACTGCGCTGGAGAAAGGTTTGAATCAATTTATTCAGACTGCAACAAAATATATCACAAGCTGAGCTGATACAATTATACGTTTTACAAATAAATCTTAGTCGGAACTTAGTAAATTTGATCGCGGAGTTAAAGGCTATCGACTAGATTGCCTAGGCACCAAAAACAATAAACTCTCCAAAATTTGAGGACAGTGAATATTCCCGTGAATAACGCTAAATGGGAACTTTAAACCATGCACAGAGCGTCTAGTAGCTAAGGATTGCATATTAAACATAGTTAGTAGATATATTTAAAAAATCTTCTTTGGACATTTTCAAGCTGTGTTTTATAAACAAAATAAATCGGGTTCCAAATTAACGCCGCATACTCCAGACGGGACCTGACAAGACTACCAAACAACGTGGACATAGTTGCTACACGATTAAACTGTTTACAGGTACGCAACACAAAACCCAACATTTTATTGGCACCCAAAACAACCCCTGCAATATGTGCACTAAATGACAATTTAGGGTCGAAAATTACGCCTAGATCGGTGATCGTAGGTGGACGGTTCAAGGGTATACTCTCAAGGTGGTAATCATTAACGCTGGCCACGAGCGGTACCGCGCATCGGCGTAGAATCAGTTCGGACCGAGAGGAACGGTGGTATTACTTCATCTGCGGAGCAATACGGACATTTTCGCTGCCGGTCATTTGCGCAATTGTTTATTTGTCCTAGAAAAATTATGATTTCGTCAGCAAAACGACCGCGGTCGGACAAACATCGAAAATTTATTGTAGAAATTCCAGACTTAATATATGAAAGTGCTAAAATTAAATGTGTAATCTGTAAAATCCCGTTAATGTGTTGGTCCAGACAACATTGTCTACGACACGTAAATAGTGAAAAGCATGTCTCAAAAAGAAATTGCGCACGAGACAATGAAAAATTTATATTTAATTTATGCGTTACGTTTATCGCATGTAATATACCGTTTAATTTACTAGACAAGGAACCGTTTATCTGCTTTTGGAATAACTATTCGGAGTGCAAATTACCAAGTCGAACATCGTTACGAAGAATTGTGCCATCTGCGCGCGAACATATTGAACATAAAATAAAATCGGAGTTGAAAGATCAAAAATTGTGGTTATGTGTCGACGAAACAACAGATCGGAAGAAACATTCTGTTCTTAATGTAATGGCACGCAAATTGGAACCTCATCAATCGGCACCTTCAATTCTATTAGTCTCCAAACGAATACAACAGTGTACTGCCGAAGTAATTTCAAAGTTAGTGTTAAATACATTGGACAAGTTTGAACTTTCAACAAACCAACTCTTGATGTTAGTGAGTGATGGTGCTGCAAACATGCTTTCTGTAGGCCGGTCTCTTAAAAAGAATTCTGCTAATTTGTTACACATTACGTGTAAAATTCATGCTCTCAATCTTGTGGAGGATAGTATCAGAAAATGTTATCCTGAGGTAGACGCTTTAATAGCGCATACCAAAGCAGTATTTGTCAAATCACCGAAACGTATTCGCGAATTTCACAGACTACCAGAGCCACCAGAACCTATTCTAACTCGTTGGGGCACATGGTTGCAGGCCGCGTTTTATTATCATAAATATTTTGACAATATTAAGAACGTGGTTTTATAATTCGATACAAAGGAAGCTGCCGCTATCCAGAAAAGCCAGTCGAAATTTCAAGATAGTGAGGTTAAAATGGATTTAAAAATCATTCACGACAATTACTTCGGGCTAGCAGATGCAATAGAAAAATTACAAAATCCTGCGGTGCCGTTAGAAGAATCTCTACAAATAGTGCAACATGTTCACGCACAGCTATGCGCGATTGAAGACGCAAAAAATGTTCCTGTTCTAGAAAAATTTGAAAGTGTTTTTGAGAAAAATTCTGATTTTGGCACATTAAGACACATTTGTGAAGGTGCGTCAACAGAATCGTTAAGTTATTTGAAAGACTCTTAAAATGGTAAGTGTTTGAGCACGTGTTATTTAATTTTTAATTAAAAGATGAGCGAAATTATTTGCGGCAGCAAACATCTCTATTAGCAGAATAATTCTAGTGGAACGCGAGGCCTGATCGACTCTACGCTACTGCGCGGTACCGCTCGTGGCCAGCTTTAGTAATCATACACAATTTGAGATTTTTTACGTGTAAAAGACATTACATTACACTTGGATATGTTAAGACCTAATTTATTTGCAATACTCCATTCGTACACTAAATTTAAATCTTCTTGAAGACGTATAGTATCGCGCAAGGGAAGAATGGGCGAAAATAATTTAACGTCGTCCGCAAAAAGGGGGCACTTACAACTCAGGAGTCGACTTAAGTCGTCAACAAAAGCGAGCCTAACCTGGATCCTTGACCAACTCCTGATGTCGCAAATACTGAGACCGAATTATATCCCTTATAAGATACAAATAGCTGCCGTCTGTCCAGATAGGAGTTAAGCAAGCAAACTAGGGAGTCAGAAAAACCCAAAGCCGACAACTTTGTAAGTAGAACTGCATGGTCAAGTCGATCAAATGCTTTAGCAAAATCTAAGTAAATGACATCTACTTGACCGTGTTCATCCAAAATGCTGGAAACAAACTGAGTAAAACAAAACAGATTTGTTATTGTCGATCTTTAAGTAAATTATGTTTGAGATACAGAACAAAGTCGCTGCCCAAAAAGGATCAGTAAATCAGTGTGCCATAAAATGACTATAAAATCATTAAGAAAAAAAATTCAGCAAAACAGCGCTGTCACCAGAAAGCGAAAACAACGCCATTACGAAGATAATTAATTTCCTATTAGATACCGAATCTTCTGATATAACAATGAAAAGTTATCAAATAAAGCTTCGATGTCCTCAACGGGGAAGTATTTCATACAAAGGTAAAATACATTATACTTTTAAAAGTCTTCGTTTTACGAAGTACCTGAAAGCGCGTGAGCGAGAACTGATAGCATATCAGAATAATTTTTTATTTAAGTGAATGAATGGCAAAAACCTATGCAAGAATATGCATAGTGCCAATTTCGTAACATATCTATGTATATCAACCCTAACTTTAAACAAAACCGTCTCGTTCGAAGTCGACGTCACTCATCACCAAATAAATTAATAAATTGCTTCGTTCACTGAACATGCCATCTGCAAAAAGCGAATCATATCGATCCCAATGAACAAATCGCAAAGGTCCGTGAAGTTCGTGTTGTTTAGATAACTGAGTATCGATAAGGAAGAGAACTGCACAACGCCTACGGGATCCAAACGTGAAACATCAACTTCCCCGCTGTTCGTTTCTATTTTTGACTATCTCTAGCCTCTCTTGTTCAGCGATAATTTCACCGATACCATTGTACGCCACTATTAAAGCAATCGATTCTTGTTTGCGTTCAAAAGCTTCGCCTAACAAACGTCCGCGATGCTATATGTTTGTGGCAGACAGTAAATTGTGCCGGAAGAAATATTGTTTAATGTATGTACGTATGACGAGAACGAAATTCATTTTTTTTGTATTGAATAATTATGGTATCATTAATTGCTAATATGGCAGGAAGCTAGAATGCTTTCTATAGAACCTCAGGCTATAATGTAAACAAGAAAGAACTTCCTTCGTCCGGTCTTTACGATCATAAGTATAATTCAACCTATTGCAGTGTGAATACATTTGATAAAACTCGTGGTTAAACTTGAGAATGTTAATGCAAACTTTCAGAGACTTTAGAGTCTTTGAAAGTCTGGTATTATACGTCATTTGTATGACAGAATTTCATTGTCAAATTCAAAATAAGGATAAGAAATGAGATGTTTTAAGTATTAACTTGTAAAACAACACTAAGTATCGGCACACTTCGCACCACACAAATTATTAATTAATTCGGAACAGCCGTTTCGAGGATTCTTAATCCTCATTATCAACCGAATTACCGAATGAATGTGAGAGAAAAATTCTAATCCTACCATGCTTGTTTGTCCCTACTCTCGAAGAAAACAAAATATATGTACACAAGAAACTAACTTTTGCCGTTTAACACTAAACATGCGAAACATATACGGAACGATAGGGTCCTCAAACCTAACATGCAGCCGTCCTCACAAAAAATAGAGCAAGACAACGGTACCTTCCTTCTCGTTAAATTAGTGTTTCTTCCGTCTATACATTCTAAATCTCAAACATTCACGATATACGGGACAAAACGAATGGGTCTTTTGTTAATGTAGCACGTTACTTAAACCATATGGTCGTTTTACCCTAATAAATCGAAGAGACAAGAGTAATAAAGTGGCGCGTTTTCTCTGTTTAACAGATTTGTGTTCCTTTTTATGTAGATAGCTTCATACACGTCTAGTTCTCTCGGCGGAGTTACGCTTCTAATCAATTTCAGGTTTTCTAATTTAATATTATGCCCGGTTTCGTTCTGTCTTGCCGTACCTGTAGCACCTGATATATTCATTGAATCTAGTATCTATCGCTCGTTTCGTTTGACCAATATAGGCTTTATCACAGTCATTACATGCAATTTTATAAATTCCTGACCTTTCTTTCATGTCCGATTTATCTTTCGGATTGCAAAGAAGGTTTTTAAGTATATTACGTGAACTAAAACAGTACCGTTCATGGAAGTTCGGGCAAGCTGACAAATTATATTAACTGTTTAGGAAAAAACTTTAAAATTATATAATATACATTTCTGTGAGGAATTATTAAAACTAACCTTTTCTGGAAGCCTTTTACCAATTTCCAGGTAGTATTTGTCTATTATATGAACGTTATCATAAAATATATAATTATGTTGAAAATCCTCAATAATTACAGTGACAATAAAGCTTTATAATAATCCCTAGGAGGGTTAGCTGATTCACTCGTGTTACCTGGAAATATTCATATACACTCTATAAAGTATTATAACATTTGTAAACGCAGTAGTTCTGAAGAGATTGTTATTGTGAAAGTATCTGTGGTTGTGCAAGTGAAAAATAAAATAATTTCGGTTTGACTGCTTAAAATGCTCCGTGGAAAGCCTCTAGCTGTTTCAAAACTATCTGCTATTATTACCTTGCATCAGGAAGGGTACGCAGAAAGACGGATTGCGGATAAATTAAAAATAAATCTACAGTACATGATACTATAGTTCGATTTAAGACAACCGGTGACGTGCAAGATCGTAATCGGCCAGGACCGTCAAGAAAAATGATTCCTGCGGAAGATTTACGAATAAAAATAATTAGAAAGCGCAATACAAGACTAACAGCATCAGAAATTGCTGCAGAATTCAATAATGAGCGAGATTCCAAAATTTCTGTGAGTACTGTGAAACGTCGGCTGAAAGAGGCTGAGTTGCATGGGCGAGTGGCTTGTCGAAAACCGTTACTCCGAAGAGGAAATAGGCTGAAACGGGAACAAGCTCATAGAAATTGGACAGTGGACGATTTTAAAAACGTTTTGTGGACTGACGAATCCAAGTTTGAGGTTTTTGGAAATAGTCGGAGAGTTTTCGTACGCATATCAAGAGGGGAAAGAATGTTACAGGAGTGTATAGTTCCTACGGTGAAGCATGGAGGCGGGATCTGTAATGGGTTGGGGTTGTTTTTCCGTAATCGGAACAGGGGACTTGCTCAAAATTGAGGGCATAATGAAAAAAGAGGAATATCGGAAAACCCTGGAGGAAAATGCCATACCGTCAGGAGTCCGATTAATTGGTCGTGGATTTGAATTTATGCAGGAGAATGACCCCAAACATAAATCTAAATTGTGCACAGATTACCTGCAGCAAGAAGAAAATAAAAGGACCCTAAAAATTATGGAATGGCCGCCACAGTCCCCCGATCTGAACCCGATAGAGTTGTTATGGGAAGAATTAGACCGATGTGTTAGGAAAAAGTGTCCAAAAGTGAAGGAACATTTGTGAACCATTCTCCAGGAGGTATGGACAAGCTTGCCCAATGAAACATTAGCAAAATTAGTGAATCGGATGCCGAGAATAGTGGCAGCAGTCCTAAAGGCAAAAGGTGGATTTTTCGATGAAAATCGGATTTAAATTATTTGTATTACATTAACTTTTTCTTTTTAATAAATTTGTGTTTGAAAATATGTAAAATCATGTAAGTAAGTATTAAATACATTTAATATTTCTCTTATATTCTTTGACTTCCGTACATTTTTTTACTTGCCCGAACTTCCATGAACGGTAGTGTACGTCCATATCTTGTCCCCTAAAAACCTTATTAATACCTCTCGATATTCTATGGAAAGGAAGTTTCACGAATTTCTTGTCGCGGATTTCTATCGGGATCGAGGTCGTGGAATTTCTTACATGATGCGTCAATAATTTACTAGCATCAGGACCTTATAAAGAATTAAGAAAAAATCCGTTACCATCTATGATCAGAGAAACAAAAGAGGTTCTAAAAAATTGCCCAAAGCTCATTAACGTGAACCTTAAGTTAAAACTGTCAATCCCAAACTCGACAGACAAAAGTCCTGAACCATGAGGTCCATTAATTTGAAACAATCCAAATAATTGATGTACTTGTCATCAAGTGCAACTAATTTTACTAGAGTAAATCAACAACGTATTCAAAAACAACCTACTACCTTATACGCCAATCTTACAAATAGTTTTTCTTGATGATTTGCAAGCCAGTGGTGAATAAAATTATATAAGGAAAATTATAAAACCGGATAATTCAGCTTTGGTTACATAAAGTTAAATGAAGCGCACATTTATTTAAATATGCTCTCTCCGTGATATATACGTTTCGTCTGCGCCAGGACGAAGATTTAAAACATAGCTTTTTTAATTAAGTCATACAAAGCTACGGCGACTGCGAGAAAATTGCATTTTTGTCGACGTTCCTAGAAGCTATTACGGGTCGTTCCGAAGTTTCTAGCAGTAGCGTCTCCGTCAAAATAGGCAATGTAGAACTCATATTGTAATAGACGTGTCTATGTGTAATATTCAGGGCTCACAGCTACTTATGCACTATAATCTAACCAAATTTGCATAATGAGCACTATGTCGCAGGATTTCCGTGTATGCGATCGAGTGAACTACAAACATTGAAGCGGAATAATCCTTTTGAAAGGAGTAACTTACCGAATTTAAATATTAAACGAATGCCGTTATGGATATTATAGTTAAATGGGTGAGGATTTAGTATAATCCTAACTTGGTAATATGGTGTAGTTTCTAAGAATTTTTCATTAACTTACGACAATTACAAATAGGCCATTTCGATAACCTCGATGTTATTATTCTATCGAGCCAAAATCCGTGTCTATAATTAAAATAGTGAGATTAGGTAATAGCGGTCACGCACCTTCCATGTTCGGAGGATCAAGACAACTTTGCGTGCTCTTTTTGAGCTGATTAATGACATGCTTTTAAAGTTTTACCTAAACTGTCATTAACTTTAAATTAGTGCTAAATTTAGATCTATCATTTGAAAACCGAGATATACTACCTCCGATAAACCTATAGAGCAAGACGACATTGTTAGCATAGATATTTAGAAAAGGAGGAAGGAAATCGACGTATTATTAGTCAGCGTAGGAATTGTAACAACTTTCCAACGTACAGCACTAGCAAAACCCAAGCACTGGTAGACTGAGGGTAATTACAGAGGAAGTTGAAAAGCAGAGGGATGCATTTTTGAAGAGAAGTATTAAATTTTACGTGATAATTTCTCTCAAATATAATAAACCCCGAGTTATTTGCGAAAATCTGAATAAAACACAGAGAAATCATATTTGGAGTTTCTTGTGAGATGTATGTACATACAATCTTCAAATTAAATAAACAACGTTTTTAAATGAATCAAACTACTTGTATAGGGTGTTAAAAAGAGGTGTCACAAATCTTGAGGAGGATAATATGGACGAAAATATGCAGAGAAGTCTTAATGAACATGGGTCCGCAAATGGACAGTTTCGGATTATCCGTTTTTGTAGCATTTTATAGCAACGTCCTTTTAACTAGCGCTCATCGCAATCGTCAGATCCTTTCAGTTCGTTTTTGTAAGACTGCACTGAAGATTGCGTGATATCGGTTCATTTGGAAAACATGCGCTCCTCTTCTTTAGAGAATATTCTACGAACAGCGAGCACTGGCCCCAAATCCATCTGATCATCAAGCACGTTTAGTTTTTCGCTGCCGGTTTCTACGCAATGATGTTGAAGACCCCAATTTTGCTGCCAATATTCTTTTTACTGATGGGGCCGGGTTCATATGAAATACAGATTTTGACTTCCATAATACGCATGGGTGAGCCGACAAAAATCCTCATGTTGTTACAGAATCCATCCAAACATCAGATACGTTTTTCATTGAACATTTGGAAAGATATGCTGGAAGCCATGTTACTTGGCCTGGTTGCTTTACCAAACCGATTAACAGATTCTCCTTAGCAAAATTTCCTGAACGACGGTGTTCTTTTACGATGGTGTTTTCGAGTGCTGCTAGAAACTTTTGAACTTTTGGACAAAGATGGATATGAAAGGGCGGACCTGTATCATGGTCTTAATATCGCCCGATTTAAACACCTTGATTTCTTTCTTTGATATTTGGATATTTGAAAACTCTAGTATACGCTACGCCTGTAAATGACCTCGAAGTGTTGCAACAACAAGCAGATCAAGGATGCCACCGGAGCCAAGCCAACGCAGAGATTCTCGAAAGAGTTCGAAGGTCCTTGCAGCGGAGATGTCGTGGCTGTTGTGAAATGGAGGGAGGGCACTTTGAACATCTCATTTGAGTTTTTGCTTTTGTCGTTTGTTTATAAATTACTTTGTTTGTTTGTTTATTTGTACATAATAAAAAACGTTATATGAACGCAAAATGTTTTGTATTTAAGACCTCTCTCTCTATTTTGGGTCATACAATCCCCCCTCTAGGTTTTTTAACGCCCTGTATATACGATTACATGCGAATTTTTCCAAAGAATTAGACCTATTACAATTAGGTTTGGAAGTGCTGTTTCCTGTTCGTGGTGGATTAACTTTGAAGGGATTGCTTGTGGTTAGGTCCTTTTGAAGAACTCATTCTCTTAGATTCCTGCCTTGGAAGTCAGCATTATGCTTCTGGAAAGTTTATTTTATCTGAGGGTAATATCGGGAGATGATTATCCATTACCTATCTCATCATCAATAAAATATATTATGAAGAATAATATAACTGTCTTATGCAGTAGATACGAAGAGAAGAGAATAATCAATTTTCAACGCATAGGCGGTTTGCAAGTGACTCTTAGCGCCAGTTGACCATGCTAGGGCCCTGCAAGTTAATATAGGCCTCAAACAAGCAATGTATAGCAGTGACTTGGTCTTAATATCGAGCGTACTGCTTCATTGGTTGATGCTTCGCCGCAATAAATTTCAAGCAATTTTAGCAATTCCAAATACCTAACTTCTCTCCTCCAAGGCAATCTGCGGTCATTAATAGTTTTATTATCCTCCGGGAGATTCCGCCTGTTTACAAATCTAACAGCAACATACTTACTCTCATTAATCTGCAACTTTCATTTTGGCAGCCCACTCCACCAGGTCGTCAGTGACCTCCTAGAAGATCGTGAACATCTGACCTTCACTGTGTGACGGGGAGGAGTACAATAAAATAACTCGCGGTCCAGCAAGGAACCCTGAGGCACTCCAGCACGAACCGGCCTGCGAATGGAGAGCTGCGGCCTAACTCGCACGGAAAACGCCCCCCCACTCAAATAAGACCTGATAAATCTAATCTAATCAAAGCCCGGTCGATCACCATTCCAACTATTTTGCGAGCCAAACCATCGTGCCAAACCATCGCTGGTTTAATGCAAAAGTATCGCGTGCTTATAGAATCGAGAAATCGACAAATGAACATTTTTATTTGAAGTAACTTTTATTGGGGGGAAAATATTGCTTTTATATTTATACTGGATTCTAAATGAAATGTTAACTCAGCATAGTTTTACAAGATTCTTTAGAACCCTCTCCATGTAATTTGATAACAAACTTATAAAACGTGTAATTTGGATTTAGTTTTGCACTAAACCGACGAGTTGCTAAAATGAAATAAAAACAACCGAAAGATTAGAACTAAATAAATAATTTCTCGTTTAGTATGTTTTTAAAAGTCTATAAAAATACAAACTACTTGATGCCTAAAGCGTTCTTCCTTTACCACTAGACTGACTGCGACATATTAGATTCTTTCCAAATTACAGTTAACTTTTCACGAGAGTGAATAAGTCACTAAAAGTTAACAGACAATGTAGAAGAGGTTGAATGCGAAGAAAATTTCATTACATCAAAAAACCGCTAAATATTTTTAGTGCCAGATATAGCCGCCGAAATGACAGTTTTATTAAATTTCTCTCCTTTCATTTTATTACGTTACAGCATAGGAAATAAATAAAGAAATTATGGATCTTAATTTTATCAGCAAACTGTAAACCTAAACAGAATATGTTATAACCAATAAAACCCGTCGTAAATGTTCGTTAAATTGAGTCGGAAAGCACATGTACGCACGCATGTTTGCAACGGCTTTCAACGTTCATTTAGGTTCCCTTCGTTGTAAAGCCTAGCGTTTACTACGTTGAACTTTAAATCCACTTTTCCCCTCTGCTGCTTAGTTTTCCGCATATTAGTCTTTCGTCCGTAAAATTTTCGGTTTACTGTGCCGTAAAAAAAAATTCAGATATGCCCCGAGATTACGTTGCGTTTATACCTGGTTATCGTCTCTCATTATAGTGCTGCAGTATAGCCAAAATTTATGGGGGTTGCCCGCCATCGTAACATATCAAAGCTTATTGCAATTTTGGTGACATTCAACAATCTTTCTCGCTATAGCAGTTGGCTACATTAAGAAGCACTCCAATTACCTAGAGCTAATTGAAGAACGAAACTTTTAAATTTAAACTGGAATAATTATCTGACGATGGCCAGTTTCAATTTGATCTCAACGTTCTTTCTTTCTTTTTAGACTATTAAGTATCTCACATTTCGGTGGCGTATACTATATATAAAGGGACAAGTCATTATTACTTAATATTTGGCGTATTGTGTGAGGAGATTCCGCAAATTACAAACAAGTGAAGTGAAGTTACCGATGGAAACTACAACACAGGTAAAATTTTTATCCTTTGAATATTACAAAAATGCAAGAGGAATACGTTCCTTCTGACTAATTTCCAAACAAATTTGTCAATTATTGGATTGCTGAGTTCAAAGTTAGAATCACGTCGTTTCTGCGTCACCTCTGAATAACAATCAAATTCCCTTTATAGAAGTAAAACCGATATTTCCTAGTACACATGCACTAATATCCTAATACCTTTATTATCATTATCGGAGCTATTAAAAGCACTCCAACAGCTGCTATGGAAACCATGCTAAACCTACCTCCTCTTGAGATTTATATCAAGGGAGAAGCCAGAATGGGGGCATACAGACTGAAAAATACTAGCAACTGGAGATCCCACAGTGGATCTGGGCACACCAGAATAGAAGCAGTAGTAACAAACCCTATCTATGATATGGGTAGTGATACAACAATCTCCAGGATCTCCTATGACAAACCTTTCAAAGTTTTCTTGAATTGGGAAGAATGGAGGGATGGAGAGGGGAGAAAACCAAGAACACTAGTCTGGTACACAGATGGGTCCAAAACGGGCACTACATCTGGCGTTGGTGTATATGAGGAAAACCAGGGATACAAAGTATGTGTATCACTTGGGCGATACACCACGGTACTTTCAAACAGAAATATATGCTATACAAACCTGCGCGTGGGAGAGTCTGCGTCGGCGACCGCAGGGTGAGACGATGTGCATTCTCTCTGACAGTCAGGCAGCCTTAAAGGCACTAGCATCTTATCGCATAACCTCCAAACTAGTATGGGAGTGCCTGCAAACCCTAATGGCTCTGTCTAAACACAACAAGGTCATACTGGTGTGGGTGCCAGGGCACAGGGGCATAGCGGGCAATGAAATTGCAGACCAGCTAGCGAGGGAAGGTTCAAAAATGAATTATATAGGCCCTGAACCGGGTCTAGGTATTACCAAGAGTGCAGTGCGTGGTGCAATTAATGAGTGGATTATAACACAACACCAATTAAATTGGAAACATGCAGCTGGACAAAAGCACAGCAAACGGAGATGGGAAGACCGTCGCAACATCTGACTGCTGACCTGCTTGAATTAAACAAGATACAGCTTAGAGCAGCAACATGTCTATTAACAGGACATGGCTGTTTGAGAGGCACTTGCATAAGATGGGGATCTACAAAGATGAGCCCTTATGTAGACTTTGCAATGAGGAGGAGGAAACAGCCTCTCACATTATTTTCGAATGTGCAGCGTTAGCTCGACGCAGATTCGCTATGCGAAGCACAATTGAACTACCAATGGAGAAAGATTTACTACATAGGCTGTTAAACCTGATTGCGGGAACTAACCTGTTTAAGTAAAACAAAACCGAAGCAGGAATAATACAATAAGCTACTAAGCTTCAGTGTTAGGGATGTAAAGACCAGCCCTGCTCTGGTAGAAAATCAATCAATCAATCAATCAATAATACCCTTAAGTACAACTTACTCTTTTCGTTGAGGAAAAAAGTCTTCAGGAAACGAAAAAAAACCACTAGGTATTCTTTCTTTAAACCCCAATAATAATCATCAGTAAATTGTGGAAGGATCTTATATCGTCGTATTGTTAAGAGAAAGTTCTACAAGATAAAAGACAAGGGAAAACACTTCAAAATTTTTGTATCTACATTGTGTAAAAGGTAGAGTGGCTGCAGAACTGTTAGTATTAACAGTTATGTAGCTGCGAAAGTCAATTTGAATGCTTGTTAAAATGGGCGAATAAAAAGGAATTCGGGATATCCGCTTTTTCTTCAATTAAATTTTAGCATATCTGTGAGAAGAATCTTACAAATTATAGATCTGTAAATAGGTTACTGTAAAACAAAGAATAAGAGACATTTTCTAAAATGAAACAAAATAACACAGTCAAAAAAGGAAGTAAAAACATTTTATTTAAATCAATCATATTTTATATTATACTCTTACTTGATTTGTGATAAAATTGAATTAGACTTGAAAAAAAAAGATTACTCCGGCCATAACTGATTGTGAAGTAATGGGTGCTAATTCTACAATTGATAAAACATTAAACCATCAGTCCACAAGAAAATTAGTATAGCGCGGAACATGGAAGAAATAATTAAGGTACGAGGGCTACAACTTCACTAATTATCTCTGTACCCACGGAGAAATAAATATTGAATTATACTATAGATATTTCACGCCTTAGGTGCATTTCTAATTTTGATGGATGATGACAGTGACTAATATACTGTGGGAAATAATATTTGCACCTGACACCGCTGTTAACACATTGATTGGCCATCCCCAAATGATTTATGTATGTATCTGGATGCATTTGTATCAAGCATTTTGCAGCCTTTTTTTTTTTTTAACTTCGTGTTTCGAAGATTTGATCATAGTTCTCCTACCATAAAACTAGTTTGTAATTAGTTTACCTGCTAATGAGATGAACTAAATAATTTTACGTACACCAGTTGACTTACAAATTATTTTAGAACTTATATTTATTGCATTCACTACTGTTTGTAGGGGAATTTTTCGATTTTGCATGTCTAAGGACCTAGACAGCAAAAGCTTATGGATAACACCACGCCTACCGCGCATACCGTACGTTAGACGTGTACAGAGATTTGGCACCATTTGAATTTTTTTGCGTCAGCTTGGTTTTTACGAAAGTTGTACATATTGTCGCAAAAAGTAAAATTACATAAAACAAGAGTATCACAGAGCAAACGTCTAGTTGTTTGTGTCTATTTATAAAAATTGATTTGAGCGGAGATATTGACTTCTTAATTAGATGGGCACGCTTTCATGAAAATGGATGATGTTATCCAAATATAGTTTTAGATTTTTAACACAATTTGATACCATGAGAGACTGGTTCTTAACTCGTAGGTGCAAGTTAGTAGGACAGTATTCTCAAGACCCCCTTGATCCGAATAGCATCACTTGCGACTTTCCAGGAATCACTTGCAGCTGATGTGTGCTTACGTATATACAGAACTGAAATAGATCAACAATTTTTCATTGCGCATCCAATAATTTCGACGGTAGAAACGAAAAGTAAAACTGCGTATCATCGGCGTAGAGATGGCATTTGCAATATTTGAGAACGGAGGGTAGACTTGAGTGTAAATATTAAAAGGCAAAGGGCTTAAAGTGGCACCCTGCGGTTCTCCGCTGGATACGAGAAAGTAGACAAGACAGTAATACAAAGTGTGCAGTTAACAAAGGCAATTTCGCCTTAGTGCAAGGATGCACATAGATGCTCTTCCAAGAGCCTTTCGATACAAGAAAAAAAATGAATGAAATAAACCTAAACATAAACATGTGTCCAGCAAGAAATTGTAAAAAATGTAAGAAATACATACATATATAACGAAAAAGTCCTTATTCACGGCAGAGACACTAATCACTAAATGTTGCTGCGAGTCCAGGAGTAAGTGTGTTAGTCGGGATTTAATTATGCGAACCGGTAGACTAAAAACGTCTATATGAGGTAAGATGCAGTTAATTATTTTGGCTATATTATAAATGAAACTGCCCTTATAGAACTAACATCGGTATTTAGGTATGCACAAAAAATAGTTTCTGCGGATGTTCAAACTATCTATTTGGTGACGAAATTGTACTTTTTCATAAAGATACGGAGTCTTGGTTTTCAAGATATTTACAAAGATACAACGCTGTGTAGTAAGTGTCTGCTGTGCATATTTAAAATACAACGTTCTTTATGCAAAAGGTACTGGGAAAGTTTTGCAATACAGCTTTATTTATTTAATTTTTTCAAAATAATTTCCACTACATTCAATACATCTCTCCATCCTCCGAAACCAATCCATAAACCAGATCTGCCAAGTTTCACTAGGGATCAAGGCACACTCGTTGTCCCAAGCTCTCAGAAGGGCCTTATCGTAAAGTCGCAGGGAGCAAGGTCTGGACTGTAAGGAGGGTGCCGAAGAAGTTTCAGTCGTGTAGTGGTCAAATATTCGGTGCAGGCGTTGTGTCAGAGACAGCAAAGTTTCCTCACGTGCAAATGATCATGCAGAATTGAAAGAAATGCTGCTGCATTTAGGCCTAAGGTATCTTCAATCTGCTGGTAGGTCACTCGCCTGTCTTCGTCAAACATTTTCCTCACAGCAGTAACATTTTCCCCCGTAACCGACGTTCGTGGTTTTCCCACCTTCTCAGCGTTCTCCAGGGTGAAATTTCCCCTTTGGAATACTCTGTACCACCTGAATATAGCATGTGGACAAACATCATCTAGTGCAAGAGTCATTTCTTCTAAGCACTGGTCTACGTTTAAACCACGCGCGAAGTTATACCGCAAAACTACCCGTATCTCATTTCGTGACCACGATGCCACTTTACACTATCACTGCTAACGAATAACTGAGCCCGCCGACTTGGTGCAGCGGTTACTGTGTGAGTATGAACATGTCACAACCTGCACCAACAATCAGACTTCTGCGACACATGGTTGCGTCATATTGCAAAGCTTTCCTAGTACCCTTTGTAAATATAAGATATACGTTGGAATTTCCTGATACCGAATGTAAATCTTGTACAGCAATTCTGGGCACGTTGAATCCTTTTTGACTTCTCCTTGGAAATACAAGGGGCGTATATAATATCGCCAAAATTAAAATTTGATAAAACTAATGGTTTCGAAGGCACGACTTAAGTCAAGTAACATTAGTACCGTAATGTTTCCGTTATTAGTCTCTCTACTGATGTCATCAATGGCATGAGTAAGTGCAGTTGTGCAGCTGTGATTGGGGTAAATCCAGATTGGAATAGAGATGAAACCTTAAAAGCAGCAACAAAACTTGAGATGAAGAGCGATGCGTTTTTCAAATATTTTTGCTAAGGTAGGTATAACATTTATCAGGCGTAAATCTTTATAACCAACATTTTTACTTTTAGGAATATGTGTGATTAAAGCAGATTTCCAGATGGGAGGAAAGGTTAAAAATATGAAGTAAGGAAAACAAATTTTCAACATATAAAGACTGATGTTGACTGATGATAATTCCATGCACTTGTAAAAATAATTTAAATTTTTCCCTCAAAATGTATTGCAGCTGCTTGCAACTCACTATCGCTCTTAAAACGACGCCCCCTTGCATAGAGAATCATAACACAGAACCATTGTTTCATCTCATGTTACAATGGACTCCAAAATCGGTTTCGGGCCGTCTCCACGCATGTTTAAAAACGAGCACGCACATTTGACCCAACGTTAACGTTGGGGAGCAAAAAGAAGATGCGGTACTCATCTTGCACTAATCTTATTCATACCCAAATGGTTATGGAGAATTCGGCGGATACTTGTTTCTTAGACATCACTGCTAATTCCTTCACTTTCAAACAGCGATCTGCTAATACCATTTCTTCAATAATTGAAATATTTTGAGGCGTTATCAATTCAATTGGCCGATCGGGGCGCTCATCATTTTCAAGGAATTCTTGCCACAAACGGAAATATCTTGCCCACTTTTTTACAGTGGAATATGAAGGAGATAAATCACCAGAAACGCTTTCTAAACGTTGTTTAACGTGATTAGGTGTGTACCCTTCTTTTGTTAAAAATTTAATGATCGCGCGGTGCTCAATTTTTGTTACCTAAGACATTTTCATGCACTAGTCACGTTGTCTGGCTGGCTACTAAAAACAAGTTTGAACACATTAGAACCTGTATAAGCCTGTCAGGCCGAGAATTTATGAAGCTTACCTCGTAGATAGCAGGAACATTGATTTTAATTTTACTCATCGCGTTGTAAATATCAATTAAGCATAAGCGTTTGAATTTGAATTTCCTATGTTGCCGCTCGTGGTTGCACCGACCACAATGACGGAGAACTGGTAGGTGACGAAAAAAATTGGTTGACTTGATTCATATTGTTTAAGTGAATGGAAAGATCAAGACGTTTAGTACAACGAAGGTTGAAACTATGAATTCCATAATTTCTTTTCATTGTTCGCATTTGTACGGCACCTATAGTTGTAGTACGTTCGCAGGTTGGAAGTTTACTGTGAAGAAAATGTAGAATGATGGTTCTGATTTTTCTCTTTTATGTACAAATTTGTATTCTTTAGTGATTTATAAAAGCGCTATTTTATTTATATCGCGGTAATTGAAGTAGCTTATACACTCATCACACTGCATCCAATCTCAGTTAACTTTAAGAACTTAAGTAAGTAGATCTCTAGCAAACAAACCAACATCTGGCTGTTTCCTTTAAAAATATTATTTTTTAATGGCAAACCTTGTCAAACCTCACACAATCAATCTTCTAATTTTCTTAGCAAACACATAAAGCGGCTTGCGGCGGCGCCCGACGAAGCATCCGCAGAATTTAGAGGCGCAGTTTATCCGCAAAGTTTGGTGACCTCTGATACGGACGGTAGAAATGGCGTGCAGATGCACTGAGATCCCTATTTCGGTTTCGCGTCACGTACCCGGCTCCTCTTCTAATGTTCTAACGACGGGGGAGAGTTCCCAATTTCCGACGTAAAATGTGTAAAACGTGTGTTCGCGTACGCAGATAAAGGATGCAAGGAGCACACATGCAAATATCCATACACGCGATTCCCTTGGAGTTTGCCTCGCTCGGAGTGGATAATGGTCCTCTCCTTTTGCTCAAAACGATTTATCTGCGAAACAGGCTGGCACGTCGATATTGTCTTAGCGTCAACAGAAAACCTTTTGCTTCCGCTTTAATATTGTAGTAAGCGTAAAAGGGAAAAGAGGAAAACGACAGCTAAGAAGGTAACGCATTTGCAACTTCAAATAGATACCAGGAAAATACGACGCTGGATAAGACAGAAAGAAAAGTATCTGAGAAAAGTTAGTAAAAGTAAATTCAAAGATATATAACTATAGAGTACCTATATGGATGTAATTATGGAACCTTTTCACATTATCCGAGTTATTTGCAAAGGTATAGCTTATTAAGTTGAACTATGAATTACTCGAATTGTTTTAGTTGTTTCGCAAGCACAAGTTCTACTGGATCAAGCAAACAATTGTCCTATGGTGACAAAAGAGCTTGCGTGTATGTACCTGGCAGGTTATTTATTGCTAACACTGAAAACAGTCTCATTAGGCAGATTAAATTAAACGACGGTCTGTTTTAGAAGTAAAATCAAGAAACCGATACAGAACGCCTGAAAATAATTGGTTTGGCCAAGCGCTAAATTCGGGCAAAAACTACTTTCCGTGGAACAAATATGGACTTACAAGGAAGAAGAGGATCTTATTTATAAATCGACCGTAACAGATAAGCTATAAGGTGCGACAAATATCAAGATTAAATACAGGCCTTTATAAAAGTAAAACTTTGAACGGTTTTTTGAAGAAATCGCGTGAAAATCAAGCAACTGACATACTTCGTATCTTCAACCTAAACTTTCGCGAATTCCTTACTTTCACTGGAATTTACTCTACAAATTTTAATTTATGCCTCTGTGGATCTCGATTGGAAGGGTAACAGTGAACGGCAAAATCGTAAGAGGTAGGACTACGAGCCTCGCATCGTAAACATGATACAGAAACGCACTAAGTGTATGTTTCATATTTCAGACGCTCGTCTTCGGTATGCAAGTCTGGTATGGTAACGTCGCTCCTATAAAGTTTTTATAATCCTTGCTTAACGATAGGATTGATTCACCTCAAAGTCTTACAGATTTTCTTCAAGTTTCTTCGAGATTATTCACATTTCCCAGGAACCTGTAGAGTGAATCTGAAAGTTAGGTATAATGCGCCGATAACTTTAACCAGACTGTAGTATGTCCAAACAGGGAACTTGACAAAAATCTTAAATTAGAAAAAGTTACTACAAATCATAGGCATATATTCTATGAAAACATGTATCATCAAAGAAATTATCTTTTTTTGTCCCAAACAGCCACTATACAGGATTGAAAATGCAGTAAAATTCAAATTATTCCAAGCGGCCTTAAACGCGCTGCTGTTGGTCGTGACGTCAAATAGTATAGTCTGTCTATATGACAAGCTTGGCTTGTGGTTAACTTATCTGTTTATGTTAACTTATCTGAACTTATTATACCTACTATGATTGAAGAAGGATATTGCAAGGGTCAATCCGACAATCTACCCTTCGTTGACATGTTTATGGTAGCAAATTTTATTAAAAATAGTGAAAGTTTCTATCTTGGACAAGCTCGTGGTGTTAAAGCAAATAAGTAAGTACAAAAGTTGTAAAAACCTTTTTTAACCCTAGGATGCATAACGCGGGCCTCCGAAGCCCAGCGTGGTATTCTAAGCTTCATAACTTCTTTATCTTTATTTTTGTTCTTCTGGGCTTTGTCTATGTCTCAACTGGATCTTCCTGTTGCTATGTCTAATTGGCGTTTGATCTATATAATTTATAAGAAAATCTATTTTAGATATTTGAATTCTACCGCGTATTTACATTTCTCGGACCTCGTAGGCCCGGTTTATTTTTGATTGATAATCGTTTATATTTACATCCAAAACTGTCTTTGTTTAAATTTGTTGCTTTTGGCGTCAATGTACTGCATATTGCAATATTATTTGGAATTCAATGTGTTAACAATCGGCTACAACATGTTGTAACATGTAGGAACAGGTCTGCTTGTGCGCTCAACGGCATTTGCAAGTTTCAACGGCGTATGCAGCTTTCAACACGCAGAAATATATATCATATAAATATGCGAACGCATAAAAAAGACTTCAGTTCATAAAATGTGCTTGAGGTGTTTATTTGTGAATGTTCGTTATGGTGGCTTCAAGTTTAAGAAAATCGACCGGGCAACGTACAACAGTGAGGTATGGAGATCCCAATTACGGGGAAACTCTAATGCGGTGGCCATAGGAATGTGATGAAGTTTTATCGGAAGAGAGTGAAACGTCTGAAATTGAAGAACCTGGTCAAGATTCATTAGAAGCCAATTCAGACTCTTCAAATCTGAAGAAGATGTAGCTACAGCCGGAGGCCGATAGTGATAATCCCAACTGTTTCGCTTCTCCATCCGGCATCCAAGGGAATAAAGTTCCGCCAAGCTCTACGAAAACTGCAAAACGTAACGTACTGCATTTAGCACCAGGTGTAAAAACTAAAGCAGTGTTCTGTGATACACCTGAAAATACTTTCAAACGTTTTATTACAAGAATGATCTTAGAAGAAGTCGACAAGTGCACAAACCTTGAAGGTCGAAGAGTAACTACAGTAAAAGACAAAGAATGGGTAGATATTGATGTGATGGAGCTGAATGCTTTCTTAGGTTTGCTGATACAAGCTGGTGTGGAAAGGAACTAGGACGTACCGATAAGAGAACTCTTTTCTTCTGATAAATGAAATTCTATTTATCAAGCTACTATGGGAATTAATCGGTCTGAAGACATTAGACGGTACCTGCGTTTTGATGACAAAAGATTTTCGCCTACAGGCCGATAGATTAGCTCCGATATCGTATATATGGAACTTATTTTTACAACAATGCAGGTCATCTTTGATGCCAAACGAAAGTGTTACCATTGACGAGCAGTTACTTTCGTATAGAAGGAGATGTTCATTTATTCAGTATATGCCAAATAAACCGTCAAAATACGGTATCAAGATTTTCTGAATGTGTGAGTCAGAATTAGGATTTGCAATTGATGGAATGGTATATACCGGACGACGACCCAATTAACCTATCCATACAAATCATGCTTCTGAAGTAGTGCAAACTTTAGTACGCAGCATCCACTTCTCTGGACTAAATGTTACAATGGATAACTTCTTTACAATTGGCTAAATGTTTATTAGAAAAGAACCTAACAATGGTTGGAACACTAAGAAAAAATAAGAGAGAAATACCAAATGAAATAAGAGATGCACAGAACAAACCGGTCTACTCTTCTACATTTGGCTTTTATTAGAAAATGACTATGGTTGGCTATATTCCTACGAAAAACAAGTCAGTAATTTTGCTCAGCACCATGCACAATGACATGTCTGTAAGTGAAAATGTTAAGCAAACACCGGAATTAATACATTATTATAACAAGACCAAAGGGGGATTTAGACGTAATGGATCAAAAACAGTCCAACTATACACGTAAAAGGCAAACGAAGCGTTGGCCTATGGCGCGTTTTTCTAATGTGATCGATATTGCAGCAGTAAATGCATTTATTGTATCTTCCACGTTGAAACCTGATTATCATAGGAATGTGACACGATAGACGACTATTTTTTAAGGAATTAGCTGAGCAATTGGTAATACCGCATATGACAAGGAAGTCAAAAAATCCGAAAATACCAAGAAATTCAATAAATGAAATTTATTAAATTGAAAAAACTGCGACTGATGCCGTTACAAATAAAAGGAAGAGATGCATGATGTGTGCCTCTAGTTTAGACAGAAAAAACAAACTAGTTTGTGAAAAGTGTCGCAATAATGTGCGCAACGAACATAATGTAAGAATTTGTAAAAATTGCTACTTTTGAACATGTATTTACATTTACAAGAGCTGTAATCTTTAGTTAGAGGTTTTGTTTAATTATTTAAGATTTTTACACCCACACATAAATGATTTAAATATATTTCATGTTCTTATATATTTTTAACAGAGTAAAAAAACAACCGGGGCCGAGAGATCCGAGAAATGTTAATCTGCATATCCGAACATCCATGCATCCTAGGTTTAAATTAAACGTACTTAAGACATTTTTTATCTAAAACTACAAGAAAAATGAATCTTACCTTTCTACAGGTTTACTCGATATCTTGTTTTAATATTTTAACAATTTTAGATCTAGAAAAGAATCATATGGAGATGCAGCTGTGGGATGGGTACAAGATAAAAGGAATGAGAATGTGTGTACTGTGAAAGTTAAGGTAACACCTGAACACAATGTTAAGAAAAAACAATATGCAGTGGTTTGCAGTATTGATGAAGAATCAAGAGAAGTAACGGACGTACAGTGCCATCACTGTGCTGCTTCATTAGGTATATATTTATTATGGATTTATTGATAGTACGTATTTAAAACTAATTTCAAATATTCTTTTACAGGCGGTTGTAAGCATGCGATAGTATTTTTAATGTCGGACAGTTGTCAGGAAAAGTCATACATTATGACGTCAGCCGGCTTGGCGCGCTTTGGAGGTCGTTTGAAATGCTTTCGGAACGCGCGAAACTTTACACATATTTTACCAAGTTATTATTGGTTTTTAAGGGATAATACTTTGGGAATAAACATTTTAGACATAACAAAATGATATTATTGATACAAAAAAAAAATGGGAAAGTTCCCTATTATTATATATAGCTACAAAAATCCGTCGTTACAAGGTATGCCCTTTTATATAGGTATCTATAAAAACAAAAATTATCCATATATACGTAGTTTTGTAATTGTATACGTACAAAATTATTTCGATGAAGGTGACATATCCAGAAAATAACTTGTGTGTTGTGTGTATAAATACATAAAGATTAAAGTGATACTTGTACTACTTCTGTTTGCAAAAAATATTACAGAACTTACTACAGTCTGTCACGCAAGAGTGTAGCTGCAATTATCAGTAGCCGGTAAGTCGTATCGCTGTAATTTTCTTCTTGTATGTAGATGGAGCCCTTGTCATTTTCGCAGTATAAATAAGATCAGCTGTTTTTCTTATTTGGTCATGAAAAAACAAAACAACGGAAATAAGTGCCATTTACGCTAAGCGCTTCGAGGCTGTGTTTTTATATACATACCCGCGAGGACCTAAGATGTCACATGCAGCCGCTGTAAAATACATGAAAATGTCGCGGCAGTTCGTTACCAAGTTGGTTAACCGATTTTCGGATGTCAGAAATGTCGATGACTTTCCGAATCGTGGGTGTGTTGGCAAAGTGTAGGATAGAACCGAAGAAATTATTCTTATCCTGTTTTCGAAAAATCCTGCCTTGACTTTGCGTGACGGGGTCGAAAAGAAGGTTTAAAAATATCTTACGGAACAATTCATGGGCACTTGCGGAACAATAAAATTAAGTACCAAAGCTCAATGCTAAAACCATTGCTCAGTGAAAAACACATCGCAAAACGCCTCACGTAGACTCAAGAGAACTTGAATCGTGAATGGGGCAACGTAATTTTCACCGACGAAGCATCTTTTTGGGCATTTCCAAGCATTACACATGCATGGGCAACTTTGACAAGCAGATTGCTCCAACGGACTGTAAAACACCCTGTCAAGGTCCATGTTTGGGAGTGCATGTCTGAAAAGTTGTTTCTATTCACTGACAATCTGAACGCCGAAAAAATTAACAAAATATGCCAGAAAGCTTTGTTACCATCTGTTGAATGCGGGTATAAGAAAAAGATGGAAGATTGGATCCTTCAAAAGAACAACAATCCGAAACATCGGAGTGGAGCGTGCAAATCGTGGAAATAGCAAAAAGGCGTAGTCACTTTGGATTGGCCTTCTCAGTCTCCCGATGCGAATCCCATCGAACATGTATGGGCTTTAATGAAGACGAAGCTTCGTAGAAACCAACCCTGCAATTTGAGTCAACTATCTCGACGAATTCGTAAAATTTTGAGGTCTTTTCCCAAAGAATATGCCGAAAATCTTGTCGGAAACATGCTTCGGAAATGCCAGGCCATTATTGATGCTGGAGGAGACTGGACGTCTTACTAATAAGATTGCGAAAACCACAAGGGTGTCATCTATATACAAAAAAAAAATTACAGCGATACGACTTACCGACTACTGATAATCGCAGCTACGCTCTTATGTGACAGACAGTACCTCGGTAATCTCGTAGGAATCCTGAGAATCGCGTACGAGTGACAGGGGATAACTGTATGGTTAGGTGCTAGAAGGGTGCTAGGTATTATGACAAAAAGTGTAGGAGATAGAACAGCAGATACCTCAAGCATGTCTTATCACTTGCCTTTGCTAAAGTGCGTGTTATATGAAAAAAGGAGGAAATATATTAGTGATTAGTTAAAAAATATGGAAATGGAAAGATTAAAGCATTGTTAAATGTGTGGTGAATTGAATCGCAATTTATTTAAACTGCTAACATTGGTGTTACTAAAATCGATATCGGCGAAATTTTTGTAATTTTCGCTAATCATTGATACAAACAGGAATTCTGACATTCACCAATCTGTGGCAACTATTTTATTATTTTTTTTATACAGAGATTTTAACGTTAGTTATCCAATGGTAAAAATATATAGATCCATTATTCTACTTTATTTGTTATTTTCTTCATTTACATTTCACCGCTTACGAACCACCATCTCACCTAACCTAAACAGGGACTACGGTCACGCAACGGAAATTGCCAACGATGGGTGGTGAAGTAGTATAGATGATACATACCAAAACTAGATGTACAAATACTACAAATGTCTCAGAAAAATTATCTTAAAATTGATACTAATAATATTTCTGATATGATATGAGTCTAAATATCATCTGAAATTTTCAATTACTTGAAGAAGATATACCAAGAAAACATATTTGCAGATCATTAAATAAAATAAATCATCAGTAACGAGCGCCTTCGTTCCGTTTATTTCCCAACTGAAGAAGGTAAATATGATCCACGCTCCTATCTGATGTATTTATTACGAGAGCTATTTCGATATTTATAGAATTAAATTACACCGCAGCGTGCGATTTAAGAACTGCAATCTTAATTTACTACACGCTGTAAGTACGTAATTCAATACCGCATTCCATTGTATAATACCGAGCCGGCCATTCTGCGTATACTCGCTCGGTCGGTACGGCACTTAATTTATTGTTTTGCACACCTCCTAGCTAGCTTATATGAAAATCGCTCTATCACACTCGACCTAATATTTCACATGCAGATAATTAGTACTTGCAGTTCTCCCTTGCCCGCATACGAGTCGCCGGCAATCTGATGTAAAGTATGGATTCCGGCTGAGCTCTCAGGTACAGTTAGAAAGAAGCCATGTTATTTCCCATCGTACATTAATCATTTAATTGCCGTAAAGTGCCACTAATATGTCAGGAAGTCGGCTTTAATGTTAAGAAATTTATCAGTGACTATTATTTGCGGTCATTGAATTTTATTGGTGGAATAAAATGCAGCAAACGCTTTTTTGACTTTTAACGGACGACCTCAATTAAACTAATTTGTGTAATAGCAAAAGCAATAGAAAGAGAAAAACAAGGATTAAGGTACGTTAGGTAACATTCACGTATCTGAAAAGTAATAGTTGCACTGGAAGAAACAATTAGTTACCAATCCAGAGCGACCAGCAACATTTGGGACTAAATTATCTTACGTCTCCTGTTGTCTTGCCTCTCCTGTTATATTTTGTAAGACATTAAGAAGTCGCAGCTGCTCAGGAATCAGAAATATACTTTCTTAGAGGCATTTACTTTTAAAATAATTTTGAATATAGTAAATTTAGTTACGTTATCTTACCCTGCTTTTACATTTGTGCACAAATGTCTCGTGTGTGAAAGTAGACTTACCCTGCTTTCACACAGACGACATTTTGTCGTGGCCGTGCACGACAACGATATCGTGTGAATAGTGGTTACGCATTGTATTGAATGCAAGCTTTCACACGACACGGTTGTAATTCACGACACGACACGACTGCCGTGGCACCGCGGTGAGAACACTGCCACGACACGATGTCGGAGTCGCACAGGGCAACAGTGGTATAAGGAATTCTATTCGTGTTTACACACCTGTTGTGCGATGATACGACAAGCCTATATTTCTGTGAGTAATATAGGCTATCGAACAGAACATAGCTATCTACATAGATAGATTGGTACTCCTCTCGCAGATCGTGAAATAATGTAATAAATTCATCCACTAAATGTATTTTTTCAAGAAGTGGATGAATACAGTATTTTCTAGTTTTTGCAGGCACTTGCCAAGCAAGATTCATTTAATAATACAAGCAACTTTTTTCACGACACGACCACGACAGAAAATCGTGCCGTGTGAATACAAATACACTTTTCTTCACGACACGATCACTGCACGACCACGACAAAATGTCGTGTGTGTGAAAGTACTTATACTTACTCGCAAACGTGGTATAAAAATTATTGTTTTAAACAGTTTTAAACAAAAAATGTTTTAAACATTCAACAGAGTTTAAAACATTTGTTTAAAACTAACTGTTTAAAACACAACAACCCTGCCAGAAAGTACTACTTTGAAGGTCTTTTAGTATTTGGTCACCGCAACCTTTTTAGAATTTCTCACCAATAAATTGCATCAACTATTTTTTGGTATGCTATGCAATTCTTTGCTTAAACGGGACTGCGAGAATCAAATTTGCCACTAACATGCTTTCATCCTATGGGTATTGCTTTTTAAGTAATTCTTGCGCAATTCTAGGACAGAAATTTAATATTACTTTATGCAACGGTACTCAATACACTACTATTATCCAAGCATAGAACACGTCAACAAAGAAGCAAATGTCTTATACCCATACATTTCTACCGGCTGAAAAGAAGCGACCCGAACGCTACAGTTGAATGCTGCACTGCGAGACTGCCAGACACAGCATGTTATATAAACGTGAAAGACTCAACAAAAAGAAGAATTATTTGATCTAATGAGCTAGTGACTGGTCTTTTTATTAATTTCTAAAAGGCATTGTTAATTGTACATACAAAGTTATTTATTTCGAATGAATAATTACTTGTTCGTTAAACCCTGGAACCATAACCAGAAATAATGCTAATATAGCTCATGGTATTGGTGGTGGTCAGTAGGGATGGGAAATACCGCTCCGCTTCAAGGAATGTTCTTTTCGCGCCCGGCCACAAAAATACCGCGACAAAATACCGTTACTTTGGAACGATATAATATAACCGATATGAAATAATAAATATTTAGTAAATAAATATAGTTACATATTTATTTTACCCTGCTACAATTAAGAACTGCGTAACGAATTTATAGTCCAAAGGTGTTACCCTTGTATTACGCTACATATAGCATCTACCATTTGAACAATATGTACGCATACAATGTTTATCAATCGGTTACATGAGAGCGCGACCAGGAACGTCGCGAATGTAAATCGCGACGTTTCCGAGGATAGTCGACTTTGCTTCGCTCCTGTCGCGCTACAGCGCATCGTTCCAAAGTAATGATGGAAATGTTTATCGTTTCAGCGACGCTACCATTCCATAGGAACATCGCGTATGTAGACCACTACCGTTCCCGTGTCGCACGACAGTCCATCGTTCCAATGTGACGAGTTATTGCGGTATTCCAAAGCGCGACATGTCGCGACGACAAAATACCGCTCCAAAATACCGTTACTAAAATATCGTCCCATTCCTAGTTGTCACTCCCGGCAAAAACAAAGTGAGAAGAGAAATGTACTAGCCGATGGACACGTTTCTATCCACCCGGCATCGTCAGCGTCGCTCCGAGCACAAAAATCCTTTCTCACCGTTGTTATTTGCCTCTCGGGCTTATGCCACTGATCTCCAAAGAGCACTAAAATATATCTCCTGGCGGCACCTACTGTCAAGAGATACAGTCATGCCGTCTAGAAAGCTGCGACACAAACCGGAGAGCAGATGCCAAACCACTTTGTTTTTGCCAGCCATCCACCAACACCATGAGCTATAATAGCATTATTTTTGGTTATTGTTACTAGGCACTTTTTCATATTAAACAGACCATGAGCTGCTCGAAAGGTGGTTTTGCATCTGCACTCCGGTTTATGTCGTTGCTTTCTAGATGCCATGATTATATCTCTTGGCATGAGGTGACGCCAGGAGAAATATATTATTGTGTTGTTTGGAGATTAATGACATAAGCCCGAGAGGCAAATAACAACGATGAGAAGGGATTTTTGTAGTAGCGACGCTGATGACACCGGGTAGGAAACATATCCGTCGGCTAGCACATTTCTCTTCTCACTTTGTGTTTGCCAGGAGTGATTCCACCAATACCATGAGCTCATAGTAGCATTACTTTTGGTTACTGTCACTAGGTACTTTTTTCATGTGTACCTGCAACTATATATTTTTTTCATTTTATCAATAACATTTCCTTTAAGCCACTGTACTTTGAAAAATGGTTTAGGGAGCAACTTAGGAAATAGAAAGTATACAACATTGTGATGGTAAAAACTCTGGATAAGTATTATATTGGATTGGAAAGTGAAAGAGTTTTTAATTTTTATATCTTCATTATGTTATACTAACGCTGTTTTTTGTTCCTTCGGGTGCGGCGAATTAACAACAAAGCAAATACCCATATAAATATTGTACGTAGCAGATCAAGTCGTCGATTTCTACATGGTATATCAAATCATTTATGGCAAATCGAATGCCGGAATTGGAACAGACGCAGTATGGTATCCAGAATATCTTATTTCATTGCTCCGCGTCAACGATCACATTGCAAACATTTCAATTAAACCAAAATGCGTTAAGAACCTTTTCTGTAATCTTTCATTTATTCTAATGCAAATAATTATATTTATACCAAATGGCATTTTATAAAAATGGTTGTTAGAAGTATAATACGATTACTACACACACACAGTAGTTGTTCAGCAGCTTTATTCTTTTAATACCGACCACCGTTTACGTAAAAGAACGCTACGCAAAGAAAAAAAAACAAAAGTTAGATCCGATTATATCGAAAACGACGCAGTAAATGTCAGAAGTAATCCGAATATCCCACTTTTACGAGCGGGTCGAAATAATAACCAATAAAATTATTCAAAACGGATGGTAATTAGGTATTCACATCATTGAACCGCTCCCCCAAAGCCCAAGATAATATTGGTAGGTTTAAACTTTCTGAGAAAAATATTTTTCGATGGATTCGAATAAAGAAAATGGTTATGTAACCTTAATGGGAATATCAAGTCGGAGATTCTTAATATTTTCGGAGCTAAAAGATGAAGGATGGACACGATTTGCATTAGTAGCTACTGTAGTGGGAGTTTTAATTTTTTGGATGTGGGAACATTAAATAATTGGAGCTACAGTATTTACGATAACATGGTATATATCTAAGTAATGCTAGATGAACAGACAAAGGCTTCTAATACATGGAACGCTTAACGATCCATAATTTTATTTATTCAATGTTCTTGGAAAGCAAGATCGCTTAGACGAAGACATAACAGTGTTTTTTTACTGATAAACTCTAGTGCGAGTACAGAAGTAATTGTATATTAGTTTTTATTCATTTCTTCCCAAAGTTAATTAGGTAAATAAATTCTTCTCTGAGAAACTATTATCTCTTATGGATAGTAATCTACGAGGTAGACGCCATAAATTCTCGGCCTGACAGGTTTATACAGGTTCTAGCGTGTTCAAACCCCGTCATAGTTGCACATGTGCGAGGCCTACACTATATATTAAAATGTTTTAAAAGTAGGAAATTGTTAAAAGAAATCAATTTTTGCAAATTAATTGATTAATTATTTGAATTGAGGGTTCGGAAGTGTTCTAAAACACATTTTTAGCAATTTAGATGGACTTTTACCAATTAATGGAATTTTAACGAACTTTAAAATTGGAAATTGAAAAACTAACCTGGATATTCTACCGATGACAATAAACTTTATGTTTATTGCCTATTCTTAACCACCAACCTTCACTCCTATCTTGAATTTATTCGAAATATTAACACTGTGAAACTTGGAACACAGCCAGGTACGCGATATCTCGCTGAAAACTTGGCTCAAAGTCAGCAAATTTATTGACGTCCTTCTACTTCTTTATTTTAATCGCGATGGCGATTGTTTCATCTACAGCAAATTTTAATAATTCCTTTCCAAATACAAATTGACGATGAATTTTTGATAAATATATCTATTTATAAAAGTAACATAATCGAATGGATGTAGTGACGCGACTAGATGACTCAAAATATATTACTCTACGCCCCAAAATTCCACTGACAACCCAATAATAATAAAACCAAACTTACTGACGGTCTAGACAAAAACCTGACGAAACATACTTAATTTACAAAATTATGCTTGGAATGCATCTGAATTTACGCTGTTACTTGTTGTAGGAAGATATTCCATTAAATTTGAACAGTTACATAAATAAGAAAATGAAATGAAGAGGAATAACTTCACCGTTCCACCACGTTTGTTGTTGGCTTGGGTAATTGAGTAATAGCAGCCAATATATTGCGGCTCGAAGAGTAGTAGCTTCTGGTAGCCAGCCTGACAATGTGACTAGTGCGTGAAAACGACCCAGGTAACGAAAATTGAGTACTGCGCGATGATTATTATCATCATGTGATGGTTATCTTTGTGTATATTTTTTGTCCTGTTATTAGACTCGTCTGTTGGACAATAAATTATTATTATTACATTTTTAACAAAAGAAGGGCATACGCCTCGTCACATTAAAGAATCCCTTGATGATGATGAGCGCCCCAGTCGGCCAATTGAACTGATAACGCCTCAAAACATTTCAATTATTGAAGAAATGGTATTAGCAGATCGCCGTTTGAAAGTGAAAGAATTAGTAGAGATGTCTAACATTTCTGAAACAAGTGTTCGCCGAATTCTCCATAACCATTTGGGTTTGAATGAGATTATCGCATCTTCTTTCTGCTTTCCAAGGCGAACATCGAGTAGAATGTGCGCGCTCGTTTTTAAACATGTATGAAACCGATTTTGGAGTCCATTGGTACAGGAGATGAAACAATGGTTCTGTATTATGATCCTCTATCCAAAAAAGAATCGTTTTAAGGACTATAGTGGGCTGCAAGCAGCTGTAATACAACATTTTGAAGGAAAAACTTTAGATTACTTTTACAAGGGTATAGAATTATTAATTGATCGTTGTAATAAATGTATTGAAGTTAGAGGAGATTATATTGAAAAATAAAAATTGTTATATTTTACCAAATTTATTTTTTCTATATCAGTCCGAGAATTTATGGTGCCTACCTTGTAGCATAAAAAAACAGACTTTTCTTTTTAACCTTTTGCACTCATTTCTCTAATTGTGCGGCGAATATAAGCTACATTTTACCTAAACTATCTCCTATTGCCGTCAATTAATGGTACAACATACCTGAAACAAAATTTTAATTTGATTAATCCGAAGACAATGCAATACTAAAGCAACAACAAAAACATAAATCGCTTAGAAATAATTGGGTAGGATGTTTAAGCAATTGGTAGATAATACATTATCATATTGCATTAAAACGGGAATAATAAAATCAAGGATACATAGGTACATAGAAAAAGCGATATAATAACAAAAGTTGAAAGGTTTCTAGGAAAAACAATACTTCACAAAAACTTTAATTGTTGCTATTGATTACAATCAATCTTCATGTTCGTTTCTATTTAATGTTAAAAGTTTCATTTTGAAAATTCTCATCTTCCAGAAGATAGCTGGATTACTATAGCTATACCCTGATGGAAGAAACATGCGAGTACTTCGTATCTTACTCATTTACCCATTAACATGTTATTTTAATCCTGCGATTTTGTTAACCCTTCGTGAAACAGGTTGGTGGTGTCACATGAATGGTCAGCTTGCGCATCTGAGGCGTAAGATGCATATTATGTATACTAGGGTACGTAAAGATTCATTTATAAGCGCGACTCCAATGCATATCGCGAGTAGTTTGCCATTTGTGCTGCAGGGTCCTTGATTCGCTACGCGCGCTCCCCACCTAATATTTTCATAGCGGGCAAACGTTGTAATACTGTCCACATGTTTAAGCGGTTGACTTCAATACAGAACTTACGAACGCGGTATATCAGGTGATATGGTAACTCTTGAATAGCTTTTGCAATGCAGGGGTCTAATAAGACATAGTTACCACAAAACTAAATATTTATTTGTATACAACAGGTTACAAGGATAAACGTTTGACAATTGATGTGAATATGAATATTTAGTTGCCTTTGTCTTCAACAGTTATAGATTTCTCTTCACAATTTTCACACTAATAATGTGTGTGCTCTAAACCAATACACTTATTGCATTTTTCACAAAGTTAACAGCTTTTGCGGTTCCTACAGAAAGCGGAATCCTTGCGTTTGTTAGTTGAAGTTTGGGACAGTTTCTGAGCATCGCTTGTTGCGATTTCTACAAATTTTACGGCATTATCACATGGTTTATGAGAAAGGTGTATACTATTTACTTTTTCGATTAGATGGTTTCTTAATAACTCTAATGCCATAGTCTTATATATTCCATAAAAAACCGTCATAGGCCATCTTTTACTTGTCCTTGCGGCATTATATGCACCACGCAATTGACCAACCTCTTCTTCTGTGGGCGTTACAAAACTGGAGCTTTACTTTTGTCGCTATTATCAAGTGTATGATCGTGGTACATACTGGACGCTAACAAAGCACATATCTTTTTCTTTGGAAAATGCGATACTATATATATATATAGTTTATTTCAAATTATAAGAATATAACTTTGAACGGCTTAAATGCTGTTATTGCACCACCTGCGGTAATAACTACCTGGATACGCAAACAAACTGCTGAGGACCGTAATGACAAAATTTAAGTGAATTGAATAGAAATGGAATTGTGATTTGCGATATGCGTAACTACCTGTTTGTACATTTAAATCTCATTTAATATGTAAATTCTTTAATTATTTGTAACATCGAATTGCTTACTATGTAAATTTATACTGTTTGTTAAATATATATACATAAACATATAATTATCTTATAGGGCCGTAATTAATAGTCAACACGGCCCCTAGATTCAATATGCATTGCCAGGTTGTTATCGTCACAGAAGGTGCAATAACAGTATTAAAGGCCTTGTAAGTCTACAGTTATATTCTTATAATTTGAAATAAACTGTACATTTATATTGACAACCTTAATGCCTATGATAGGTCATGACTAAAGCTGGCCACGAGCGGTACCGCGCAGTAGCGTAGAGTAAATTAAATAACACGTGCTCAAACACTTACCATTTTAAGAGTCCTCCGTGAAATCACAAAGTGAATAATGTCTGTTAAATATCTGCAACATTAGATATGTTTCAACTGTTGTTTCGGCAAAACTAGTACGGCATGAGGAAAACGTTCTACATCTAGTGACGTAATATTTGCGTAAGTAAAATAATCTTTCAAATAACTTAACGATTCTGTTGACGCACCTTCACAAATGTGTCTTAATGTGCCAAAATGAGAATTTTTCTCAAAAACACTTTCAAATTTTTCTAGAACAGAAACATTTTTTACGTCTTCAATCGCGCATAGCTGTGCGTGTACATGTTGCACTATTTGTAGAGATTCTTCTAACGGCACCGCAGGATTTTGTAATTTTTCTATTGCATCTGCTAGCCCGAAGTAATTGTCGTGAATGATTTTTAAATCCATTTTAACCTGACTATCTTGAAATTTCGACTGGCTTTTCTGGATAGCGGCAGCTTCCTTTGTATCGAATTGTAAAACCACGTTCTTAATATTGTCAAAATATTTATGATAATAAAACGCGGCCTGCAACCATGTTCTCCAACGAGTTAGAATAGGTTCTGGTGGCTCTGGTATACGGAGGCACAGTCTGTGAAATTCGCGAATACGTTTCGGTGATTTGACAAATACTGCTTTGGTATGCGCTATTAAAGCGTCTACCTCAGGAAAACATTTTCTGATACTATCCGCCACAAGATTGAGAGCATGAATTTTACACGTAATATGTAACAAATTAGCAGAATGCTTTTTAAGAGACCGGCCTACAGAAAGCATGTTTGCAGCACCATCACTCACTAACATCAAGAGTTGGTTTGTTGAAAGTTCAAACTTGTCCAATGTATTTAACACTAACTTTGAAATTACTTCGGCAGTACACTGTTGTATTCGTTTGGAGACTAATAGAATTGAAGGTGCCGATTGATGAGGTTCCAATTTGCGTGCCATTACATTAAGAACAGAATGTTTCTTCCGATCTGTTGTTTCGTCGACACATAACCACAATTTTTGATCTTTCAACTCCGATTTTATTTTTTCTTCAATATGTTCGCGCGCAGATGGCACAATTCTTCGTAACGATGTTCGACTTGGTAATTTGCACTCCGAATAGTTATTCCAAAAGCAGATAAATGGTTCCTTGTCTAGTAAATTAAACGGTATATTACATGCGATAAACGTAACGCATAAATTAAATATAAATTTTTCATTGTCTCGTGCGCAATTTCTTTTTGAGACACGTTTTTCACTATTTACGTGTCGTAGACAATGTTGTCTGGGCCAACACATTAACGGGATTTTACAGATTACACATTTAATTTTAGCACTTTCATATATTAAGTCTGGAATTTCTGCAATAAATTTTCGAAGTTTGTCCGACCGCGGTCGTTTTGCTGACGAAATCATAATTTTTCTAGGACAGATAAACAATTGCGCAAATGACCGGCAGCGGAAATGTCCGTACTGCTCCGCAGACGAAGTAATACTACCGTTCCTCTCGGTCCGAACTGATTCTACGCCGATGCGCGGTACCGCTCGTGGCCAGCGTTAGTCATGACAGAAAATAAATTATTATTATTCTTATTAAAATTGTTATATTCTCTTGGAAGCCAAACAGAGTGGAATTTGTCGATCTGCCCTTCTGGCTTACAAATTCAGAGGGAATTTGCCGCTTATTTTTCCTAAGGGTTCCAACTGATGTGAGTCTATGTTTGACAAGCGTCTAATTTATGATGTCGACCCCTGCAAACCAATTGTTTACTGTGATGTTTTACACACACACTTTCAACCACGTCGTCTACCTTGACATTGATTGCGATGACCTCACGGAAGCTCTTATGAGCAGTGAAAACAAAAATTAATAATATGTGACAGAGCACTTATGCTCAAAATGAAGTCCCATACAACGAAATAAAACTTATTTATTCCTATGTTTTCGGTACCATTATGTCAAATGTGCTATAACTCACAACAGTCCATAATAATATAAATGACTACAGTATCCTTTTATCAGCTTTAGGTGTTTATATTCAGTACTAGTCTTGGAAAAGAAATCATAAGGTTGGTAAAATGCACAAAGGTATGTAATAATGTAACTGTCCTAACTAGGGGTCCCTTCCCAAATAAATGGCAAAACTATGTGAATAGAAAAAGGTATGTGAGAGATGTGGTGAAGCACTCGAAAGAAGAAGTTACTCGGCAGGTATATAAATTCCCAATAAGGTGCAATTCATCTCTTTTAGTACTTTGTGTTGAAATAAGCTTAGTTTTAAAATGATCGAGGTCAGGAAACAAAGATGGGGTCTTCAGGAAATGTGGCAAGAAACTTCGACTATTGCTATATATGCTGATATGTTTTTCGTAGCTTCCCAATCCAATACAACATTTATCTAGTTTTTACCACAATCACAATGTTGTTTACTTTTTACTTCCTACATTATTCTCTAAACCATTCTTCAAAGTACAGTGGCTTAATGAAAATTTTATTGATAAAATAACAACCGGGGCTATCCGATCCAGATGTGAGCCAGCCCTTCCACTCAGACAATTCCTTAATAACATATACGTGTCGTACAAGTATAGAAACTTTTAAGCTAACAATCGTCAAGAAAGGCAGGAAAAGCTACGGACGTATAAAAGAAGTTAACAAACGTGCCAGAGCTATGAAACCCGAACGTAAACGAATTTACTAAAACGGATACCTACCTTCACGTTCATTCGCCCGATACACCACCTACTAGTTGAACAAACGAAACACGAGAACTTCATCAGCAGAACAAACACGCCACGATAAGGTCCGTTGGTTGTTAGTCCTTCGATCCTATACAGAAAACTATCGACCCATCGAACTGTTACGATCGGTGCGAGGAACCGAGAAAAGACACCAGAGAGAACAAAATAACACACTCACACACATTCATGCATCCACGTACACGCCGAACGGACAAGCACTTCCGGCTATATTCGGGAAACAGAAAAAAAACCAAAACAATTTTAAACTTCCACAGCTACGAATCTAGGTGTCCCAAGTGACGAAACAAATGAACGGCAACGTAAACAACTGTGAACGCTAACAACAATAACATTAATGCGATTCCGAATGTAACATGTGACGAGGGCCGACCGAAGCTTGCATTTTGGTTTACGGATGTGGTGAACTCCAGTAGTGAAGAGTGTTTTGGTAATTTGTAGGATGCGGAAATCCCACGGGTACAAAAGCAAATACGAAACAGCGTGCACAACACTACTTAGGAAGTTTAAATCCAGTTTACGTTAGTTCGATAAGTGACGTTCTTACACAAAAAATGCAGAAATTTTATGTTTGCAAAATATTTATACAATACGTAGTTTGAGTGTGTAGTAAATATAACAACTGTAATATATTTATGATCGTTGAAAATGCACTATGATGGTACAGAAACACCCTGTGTTGGTACTTTTCGTATTGCGTAATTAATTTCTTTTAAACAGATGTTTTGGGAATTAATAGAATCCATAGTACTGCTCGTAATATTGAATAACGAGGAAACTATTTTTAAACATAAGTACAGTTGCTGCCGACAAATTTTTGCATCATTTTTGAACATTTCTTGCTTTTCATGGCTCCTTATTTTATATTCATTTGATATACGCCATAGTTCTGTCGCGACCGACAGTTTTTGATTTAAATTGTCTTATAAATTCACCATTGCGATCCAAAACATTTCCTAACTGTTTTTGAAAAGAATTAATGAAAGTTAGTGTACAAAAAATCTTCCACTATTATTTGTTTTGTGCAAATATTCTTCATTAAACTTTTGACCTTCTGGACGGTATGCTCGAAGTCGACTGGAAAATTTTCTCACTGAAGAAGAAAATGTTGGTCTGCATTTAAATACTCATTTGTAAATTCAATCTTCAATTATTTTGAGTTAATAGTGGTTTCTTGGTTGCTACGTTTAATTACGTACGTCCTTGTTTCCTTACCTTTTTGCTTGCCGTTCTGACAGATGCAGGAAAGTTTAATTAGTTTTTTCTACTGACCTAATTAAAAAATAATGCTCTTGTGGCAATTTAATTCATTGGCGATCTGTTGCATTGACCAACCTTCATCTAATTTTGCAATAACAAAACCGTTTTCAACGTCTGTTAATAGGTGGTTGGGTATTTTTAATAGACTCCAATACATCCAACGTCTGATAGTCTGATAGTGAACTACGACGCTGACATTAAATGAAAATCATGAACACAAACGAAAAATAAACCACTGTCAATTTATTTACGTACATATTGTCCAGAATTGCTCAATCAGATTTGCGCACATTTTTACAGGAGGAAAGTGAAAACAAAGCTTATGCTCTCATCGATTAGCTAATTGTTGTATTCCTCTATCATGATAACTTGTGCTTTAAGGGGCGATAGTCTTGATCTATGAACTGAAAGATGAGCTTTTCTTTATTCGATATTTTGTTACAGTCAAGGTCGATAATTTGTTGATGAATAGACTTTAACCGCCTAAAATGTAACAGTGTTGAAGTAGAAAGGAAAAGATCAAGGTTAGTGTAGCTTTCAAGCTAAGTTATGGAAATCTTAAAATATTTAAAGTAACTGTTTCTAGTTCAAAATTGAAATGCTAAATGGACCACATGTTAAAAATAAGGCATTTTTTAAAGCTGCTTTAAGGTATTCATATACGGGTAACTTGCAATAAGGAGCAGCTATGCAGACTTTGGCAATCATATCGAAATCTTGTTCATAATTTTTCATTCTCTGTTTAAAATTTCAAAATCAAATTCTGTTAGGAACAATGCTGAGATCAGGATTAAAATGTTATTCCCTTGTATGTATCTGACCTCTTGTAAATTTTCTTCGCTTCATAAATGACTACAGACTGCATTTTTACAATAAGATAAGAATGAGTGCAAATGAAACTATTACACTTATATTACACTTAAAACACTGAAATATTTGGATTGATATGAAAAGCATTTCTAGGACAAGACGATCGCCACAAAATAAAAAAAATTAGGTAAGTTGATAAGTTGCATGACAAAGTTATGAATGGCAAGAACGAGATTTAGGAGAATTTCCATCTATCTTTGATTATTATAGATACAACTCAGATAGCCATGTTTTGGTATTTTGAGTATTGACAGATATAAAGAAAGGAAATCTAGTATAGTAAACGGAATCAAAAATAGAAGAATAAACGGCAGGATCAGATGAGTTAGTTATTTTTTGTGGCTAAGTAATTTATTATATCTCTACATACTTGAGGCTGCATCAAACGTGCATAGTAACCTTGAGAATTTCGAGACGAATGATGGAGTACATGATTATTTTACAAAAAATCCAGACCATATTCGCTGCGATGTGACAAATTCTAACGACGGAATTGAGGCAGGGCTCACTTAGACGATTCAGGTGCCGTCTTAAAGAGTCTCTGAAAGATAAGTGTTACTATACAGTCGATGAGTTTTTTCGTTCTCCTGACCTCCTGCTTGCTGCGCACTGTGAGACCACGTAACATATGTTCTTTGTAGTTGTAGTTGTTGTATTGTATTGTTGTGATTATGTTGCTGTTTATTGTAAATTCCACACCACTGGTAATGAATTAAAGTCTATCTATCTATCTATCTATTGTTAGCATATAACTATAGTAAATAAGAGAAAATGCCGTTGAAGTTACAAGGAAACTGTATTCTTCGTTCATATGGTACACCTTTAACACAGGAATCTCTCCAAGTGTTGATTCCAGAATTTTATGAAACTAGGCAGGACTGTAGAGTAATGGAGAACTCTCGACACGTAGTATTTACAGCAGCTCAATGTTACTCCAAGGAATAGAAAATACGCTTCTAAAATAAACAGTTCCTACATTTATTTTAGTTTACTTTGATTGCAACTCCTAAAGACACAAAAATATATATGTTGCATATCTTATGCATTGAAAATTAGGATAAAAAACAATTCCTAAGGCAAACGCAATTTTTCGGGGGCGGTTTTTACTCTCTCTTGGAAAAAAAGATGTTTTTTGTGGTTAGCTTCACGTCTCCAATTGGTTACATTGTCAAAACTAAATTAGGGTTATAATTTAAAATGTGATAGACCAAATCGCTGTTATTTTTATTACTAGTTGTTGTTGTTGATGTTTTTGTTATATTATTGAGCGAAGCGTCAGGCTATGGAATACACCTCGCACTTCTAGGCGTCGATTTCTGTGATCATTAGCCACTAACCCTACCAGAATTTTGCCGAAACCAGAGGTGTTCCAACCTCTAGTAGAAATTTTCAACGAGCCAAACAACGTACTGACACGGTGGCCTACGGCTTTACTTCCTTATCCGAGAAGAAGGCACGCTACGATCTTTATCCTTATTTAAAAACCGTCCCGGACAGATTTGAAGCTTCCTTACTAGTAAGTTTTATGTTGCTTAGCTAACTTGGGAAAACGTTCGATTCCAATCTTGGGACAGGTGATCTTTTCTTTATTTAATCAGATTAAATAATGTACCCTTACAGTGTTTACAGCTTTAGCACTTAATAATATAATTCTTTATATACGGCCTTATTTATTCAAAATATATGAAAAAGAAGACTTGTCCCAAGTTTGCAGGTTGTCCCAAATTATTCGACCGCATAATGTGTTCAAAGTATATTACTTTGGAGCTGCTTTTTACGGATCATTCGGATTTTAAACACCTTACCATTAAAGTGGCCATATTCCTCCTCAAAATGCCACGGGTTACTTGCTACCATGTTTACTTGCTCAACTTACTATTTTTAGTTAAAAAAATACATGTATAAGCGTATGTAGAAAATATAAATATCTTGTTCGTTCCAATAAAAACCCTTTTCAATAAACAATAGCCGTGAATATTCCCAACAAACCACGCGATCGAATATTCTGATATTGTTAAGCAAACATGACCCGATTACTTGCCATCGTTCATGATTATTTAAATATTCAATCAACAAATCTGTCCAATTACTTACGAAAATCATTTCAATCACTTCACCTGCTTAATAAATGCTGCTGGGTCGTGCGGAGATATGTTTTTTTTTCACTTATACAGTGTGTAAAGCGATGGGGTATACAAGAGGGAAATTTTTTTTTAATATTAATTTTTGAAAAAAAAACTATTCTTCATGATATTTTTTGCTTGCTTTGAAAGTACCAGTAACGTTTCGAAAATCTAAAATTTATTTCTAGTAATCTGTAATAATAATAATAATAATAATAATAATAATAATAATAATATTTTATTGTAAGTTATCATTCTACATTATAATGAAGATAGCGATGACAAATAAATAAAAAAAAATAAAAAATAAAATACTATTTTATTTATTATAAACTGTCATTCTACATAATCTCCTCCGTTTTCTACACACCTTTCCGCTCTATTCCTGAATTCCTTATGAACATTCCCTAAAGTTTCCAAGTTAACTTCTCTAACCGCTGAAGTTATTCGTCGTTTTAATATTTCTACATTGTTTCCTACAGGTTCTTGGTGTACTTTTTCTTTAATATTTCCCCAGAGGAAGAAGTCCATGGGAGATAAATCTGGCGATCTGGCAGGCCAATGTATTGGACCATAGCGTCCAATCCAATTCCCAGGAAATTGCTGGTCTAACAATGTGCGAACCATAAAGTGCTGTGAGCTGGACATCCATCTTGTTGATAATAAATATTCTCTAAGTTCACGTCTTGTAGTGATGAAATCATACTATTTCGTAGCATACTTAAATAACTATGTTGATTCAAATTTTCGTCAAAAAAGTAGGACCCAATAACTTTATTAATTAACATTCCGTACCAAACATTAACTTTTCCATAACGCTGATTGCTCGTGTGGATTTTAAAATTTGGATTGTGTCGTGACCAAAACCTTCAATTTTGTGAAGACACAACACCGTTTGTGGAAAAGGTACATTCATCGGAAAACAATACGCGTTTATGAAACTTTCTGTTTTCCATAAGCTTCTCACCAATCCATAAGCAGAAATCCAGTCTAAAAGCATGATCGTGAATTTCAAGGATATGTCTAAATTTAGGCTTAAATGGGAAAATTTTATTTCTTTTAAAAATTGTTTGTAATAAGATGTGACTAACATTAAGCTCCGCTGCCGTTCGTCTTAATGATAAACGTGGATTGTCTTCAACGGATTGCAATACCATAATAGTTACCGCATAATCCTCATTGTACATCTTTTTTATCTTCTTTTTGTCGACCACCGATCCTGTTTCGTCGAATTTTGCAATTAATTTCTCAAGAGCCATTTTTCTTACAGCTACATCTGGATACTTTTGATGAAACAAATTAATTTCGTACTGATATGATACATCGCCAATACCGTAACATTTAACTAAATAAATTCTTTGCTGTAACTTTATCATTTTTGCAACATCAATTTGACAGCAATAAAAGTGAGTTTGGGGAAAACAATTTATCATCACTATCTTCATTATAATGTAGAATGATAACTTATAATAAAAAAATTTCGTTTTTTATTTTTACAGATTACTAGAAATAGATTTTAGATTTTCGAAACATTACTGGTACTTTCAAAGCAAGCAAAAAATTTCATGAATAATAAATTTTTTTCAAAAATCAATATTAAAAAAATTTTCCCTCTTGTATACCCCATCGCTTTACACACTGTACAACGAAATGTTATTATTTAAGTTTTTATTAGATAAGTTCAGATTAACATTCCAGAGGTGAAAGTAACCCTTTCTAAACCTTATTAAAATGTATTATGTTTGAATATCTTGAAGTTACAAAATATTTTGTTAAATTAAATTGTGTTGCTTTACACGTTAAGATTCATCTGACAACGTTTTTTGCCTTTGCCACAATGTGCTTTATTAACTGTTCCACAGTATCTAATAGGTTCCTGCTACCAGGTCTGTTCTTTATCAAAATGTTTTTTGAAGAATTTTCCAAAGCACGGAAGCTGATATGCAGCTATTTCGTACTTAATTTGTTGCGTAATCTGGACGAGTTAAAGAGAACTGTTGCTTCATGGTATTTACCGAATTATTGTCAATCTTACCTTTCTTTGCTCAAAAGGCATTCGTTAACCTGTTTTATATTTTAAACTCGAAACTATTTCCTTTAACAAACAACTGATGTCCCGAAAACTTATCTACAGGAAAATAGAAAAGTGACAAACCCTGATATCTTGTTTAAATCTGACAGAAAATGCAAAACCATGATGCGAACAAATCAATTTACTGCTTGAAGTTGGAAAATCTAATTACCACTCAATTATTAGAACGTGTAGATATTGCAGAACTTGTAGGACAATTTAACTAATGAAATCAGTAGCAAATAGTAACTCGAGTTCACTAAACTAATTACCCATTGATAACGTAATTAGATTTTTTGCACTGTCAAGCGTATCAAACGTATATCCATACATCTTCTTTCCCAAGTTTGCCGCGCGGAAGTTCTTCCCCCTATTCGTGCTATTTCGTTTTTAATCTCGAAGTTTCGAAGCTTATTCAAAAGTTTGCAGACGTCTCCATCGCAACCGGAACAAGTTTCATCAAAGTGTACACCGCATTTTTTTCGCCATTCGTATGCATTCGCCGGTTGTGGATGCGAAGTAGGGAGAAAGAACATTCCCATTTTCGAGTAGGTTAGTTTCTAAACTCAATCTAAACACGAAATACCAATTTATGTGCCTGGCGGGAGATAGAACCAATTGACATATCAAACAAGCAATTTGCGGTTCTCTCGATATTTCTAATAGAAAGAGATTCTGGGATTCCACGACGCGCTTAACATAAGAGTTGATTTCATATATTAATCAACATATTAACATCACTGTGAAAAAACCGTACACTATTTAATAGAGGGCACTTATAAAGAAGATATTCTATATTACTAGTCTTTATTTAGTTCAAGATCTTAATAGAAGGAAAGCTTTTGGTGAATGGTTTCGCGTACGGCTAATATTTCCTACTGGAATTCACATTCCTTATCAATAATCTCCACATATGTACATACATGGCATTTTGTCTTTCAAACCTCATCACCAATGCAACCTTGGCTAACTTCACTAATTACAGAGACGCCTCTCAACAGTGGAGTTAATGTCTTATTTAAAAAGTTTTACTATTTAAACGATCACCTCGAATATTATAAAATCCTTCAGACTAAAATGGCATCCATACTAATTCATTTAGCCCAGTAGCTTGTCCTGATATTCAGTTCTTTTGCAACTTTTCAGATAACTTCGAAAATTCTGTTTCAGCTGTAAATATTCACCTTTGTGACGTATATTACAACAAACAACTACTTTCTTATCAGTCACAGTCAATCGTTTCATCTAAGAAATCAGGAAAGTGCCTTTAGGGAGCCTACGCCAACTCCGAAAGTATGAACATAATTTTGCTTTTGACAAGTGTTATTGAAACAGTTCACTAAAACCCTTACCACAATATTTGTGTACTAGTATTGTGATACGGGTTCTATTGAACTGTTTCAGTGTTCTAGTGCCACAGATTTAGAGTACCCGATAAGTGTTAATAATACTATAAAACAGAATAGAAAAATACAAATAAAAAATTCTAAGGGTGCATTAAAAAGTACGTTGAAAAAATGATTCCTGAAGACACTAACAAACTGAGATAAATTTGTGTATACTGCCCGTCAAACAAAAACCACACACTTTAAAGCTCTTGTCTTAAGCTATGAGATTAAAACTAATCATATTCACGCGACAATATTGACTAAAGTGATGTCCATCCATCCTTGATCACAATCAATATTTTTTTTTATAATAAAAGGACGGAAGCTTTGGAATTAATAAATGCAAATCATGCAATAACAACGATTATTATGTTAATTTTTTTGTACCACAAATTCTAGTGTCGAGTTTTCTTTGACAAGCAGTGTATTTTCATTAATACTCACATGCCACTAAATTAAAGTATGCATATTGGCACTCAAGACTTGATTTGGGAATTGCGAAGACATATGCTTCAAGATTAGAGTTTTTTAATTACTACTGGCGGGACACAGACACTGTTTTGGTGAAGGTCAACCATTGGGCAGAAAAGATGGGGGGCAAGTACAGACCCCTGGCCATCGAATTAGGACCACTCAAAAATATTATGATTTTGGGGTAAAATAAAAAAAAACGGTTGGTAATATTGGCAACATTACTATTTAATTACATATAACAAGTAAGTATAATTTGATCATATATTTACTAATATTTGCTTGTTCCTCCGCTTTATTATTTCCTCAATCCTTTTTGGCATACTGTCAATGCAGCTTTTTATTGTTTTCTTTTTTAGTTCCGTCGCTATGGTGCCATACATCTTCAATACGTTGTAGTAATTCTTCCTTGGTAGTTGAGTTTCATGTACTTACGATGTTTTCAAAACATTCCACACACTTTCAATTGGGTTTATATCTGGTGAATTGACTGGCCAAAGTAATGCACGCAAATTTTTAGATTCAAGGGATCGCATTACACTTTTTGCCTTATGACACGATGCATTGCATGACAATATATGGTCCTTGAGTCGGATCCAATGAACTAATACAAGGTATTAAATAGTTTTGTAAAACTTTTTTATATTGTTTCTGTTCCATTGTTCCGTTAACGAAATATAGTGGTCCCGGTCCATCTGTCGTAATAGACGACTAAGCCATTAGAGATGAGGCGTTTAATAGATTTGATCGTACATGCTTCTTTATAACGCTCTGAAAGACGTCGACGAACAAATTGGTTGCTCTCCGTTAGCACTTCTAGCCGTGATACGTCGCTATAAATAATCTAGGAAAAAGTAAAAAATGTAGAGAACCATTAAGCGAACTATGAGGATGAATTTGACCAAAAATACAGATGATAAATGAAACTTATCTTTCCCCAATCTTCAACAGTACATTTTTTTTATTCTTTAACCCATTGAAATCGTGTCACTTTCAGTTTAAATGTTAGTTTTGGCTTCTTTGCCGGACGTCTGCATTTCAAGCCTGCTTCGTGAAGACGTCTACGGACTGTTCGGGCTGATATTTGTATACCTTCTTCACTAAGAACTTTACAAACACCTTTAATGGATAAAAACGGTGTTCTGTAGCCACTTTTACGACGATCATCTTTTACGTTGTTTTACGTTTGCTAGCACAGTATGTTCTGCCACTACTTGCACTGGGAATGTTCTCCTTTATTAATTTCGCGATTCTTAGAACAGTTTGACGTGATACACCCTCTTTTTGTGCAACGGAAGAGCTCTCTCAACGTGAAGAGAGAGCTCTTCCGTCTCTAGAAGAGCAGAAATTCGTGCTTTTTTCTCTGTGGTTATATCCGTCTTCTTTCTCATTATGATAATAATTGACGGCGAAAATAGACGTATACAAATAAAATTTAAACTTTGAAACATAAGATTTTTGGAAAATCGATAAAAATACTGTTTTTATTTATATTTACAATGATATTAACGAACTAATGAACGACACAATTCAATTATTGTATGTACGAATGGCGAGGCGTGATTCATATCAGGTGGATAATTGGTTTGTTGCACCTCTAAGCATTGTTTTTATAACCAGCAATTATCTGTGACCATAATGTATTAGGGTACCACTCAAACAACAAGTATGCTTTTATAAATTTTCGAAATTTAAATTATATTTAATAAATATTCTTATAAATAAAATATTTCTCGAGTGGTCCTATTTCCTTGGCCAACGACTGCAGTGTTAGATATACCGCGTTCGTAAGTTCCGTATTAAAGTGAACCGCTTAAATATATGGACAGTGTTACAACGTTTGCCCGCTATCAAAATACAAGGTTGGGAGCGCATGTAGCCAATCAAGGACACTCCAGCGCAAGCGCCAACACTATTCGCGATATGCATCGGACTCGCGCTTATAAATGAATCCTTACGTACTCTAGTATTTTGTTATTGCTCGTTCAGAAAGCCCTTTTCTTGTTGGGCATATGCATATCTAAGACAGTTTGTTTTTGTTCACCTGCTTTTGCAAACTTAAATTCCCTAATTTTAAGCCATTCTGATCACCCTTAACTTTAGTTTAACACCTGTAAACCTTATACTTCTAATGTTTGCTTTGCCCTAGACTTTAGGTGAATTATCTACAAATAAACCTGGACGTAGCTGGAGAAATTGAATATTTTCACACCTTACAAAAAGAATTAAGTTACTTCCCAATCTTATTTTAGTTACTTGGATATTACTATTAAATTATCTTTTGTAGAAAGTTGTAATACATATATAGAAAGTAGTATACACAATGAAATTAGATAATTTTCTATACTGAGATCACTATTTAGTGCCACTTTCATATCAAAAATGGACACCAGTATACTCTAGGAAAGGTACGCATAAAAAATGGCAACAAGGAATATTTTTGTTAATTAAAATAAATGTAGCTTGGAATTAAAGAGCCAAATATTGTACACCATCAGAGGATCATACATTGTAACAACAAATGTACTCAAATAACGCTCTACCTCCAATTCAACCGCTAAATAATCGTTTAGCATTGCAGCAATTAAATCTTTTGTTGTAAATGTCTGCATCTAAACAACAATTAACATCATCAATGTTATGCTATTCATTCTTCACCTTGTTTCGCAGGTACCCTTTAAACATTTACTCTAATTAAATAATCATTCCTTTTATCCGGATTACCGCGAGCTTTTGCTACCGTCGAGGATCTCCGCGAAAAGATCGATTCGCGCAATAGAAGGCAACCCCGACGGGACGCCGACGATTTCGTATTCTAAAGGCAGTTTTCGCAACCGCCCTTTTCCAGCCTCCAACAGCTCATTATGTACGGTGTGTTATTTAGCGCTTTGTTACTTCGCTGCAAAATTGAAACAAATTGTACGTGTTTGCTTTGTCAGATGGCGCGTCGGTCGTTCGTAGTGACGCGCACTAAGAGCAGAGAGAGAGGAGATGTTACCGACAACCGACGACGACGACATAAGGTTTTAGCGAGTTTTCTGAATAGGCCTCCTCTATTTTTCGGAAGGGGGAAGATAGGGATGGCGCGTAAAGTTCGACGAGTTGGATAAAGAGAGTACGCGCCCGTCGTAAAGGGCAGAACGTAGAAGGGTATTTGCGAAAGTAATTCAAATATCGTTTCGACGGCAGATTAATTTAATATTTAATTGACGTGCTCCGCTTGACTTGTCAATAATTCAGCCGCGCGCGAGCTGGAACGAGCTAGAGAGCGCGCCGGGCTGGTACATCCCTCCGGGTAGTTCCCCGGTGGCAGTATTTGATGATGTCAGACCTTCAATATATATGTATATATATACTTACCTCTCCATATATATACATGTATATACCTGAAACATCGCTTCAAATGCTGGCTTAACTCCGATTTGTATAACTTTTAAACGAGATTATCCTAGTGGAAAGAGCTTTTGCTTCAATCGCTGAAACGGGGGTGTTTAACGCAGCTGAATACGAAGCCTAGCTGTGTATGTTTCTCTTAAAAAGGTAAATTGATTGATTGAACAACTGAAGCGGACGATGATGGATTAAATAAACAGTGTAATTATGAATATTGTACCCCTCTGAACTTCATTTTACATGTAAGTTACGGTAATTCTAAAAAAAATCGATTTCCGGATTGGTTTAAAATGAATAGTCATTTTATCAGTAGTAATTAATGTCTCCATATAAAAAGGGTTTGCCAGACAAAACTAGTTCATTTTCGCAGTTAGCATCTTATAGCCTATTTCTGAACATTTGTAGTAGCCAATAAGCTCGTCCGCTCTATTATAATAAATTATTTTTAGAGTGGTATTTCCTAACCTCTAAAATCAACTGGTTTTGAGTTATTTTGATTTTTGCGTTCCTTTTTGTGGGTAAAGCGGACCTAATTTTGACGTCTTTGATAATATGTATTCATAATTCATATTTACCCAAAAAAAATGCGAAAAAATATCTGTTATTCTGTAATTATTACACGATCGATTAATATTATTTTTGTTTTTCCCGTGGTTTTATTACTTCAACCGTTTTAATTATTTGTTGATCGGCTTCGCCCCATTTGGTGGAGTGAAGCGGATCAACGAATAATTGACCAAAAAAAAACCGTTTTAATCTTAAAACACATGAAGAGGATGACTTCTATAATTTTAAAAAGTGAATTAGCAAGAATGTAGTTCCCTTTAAAACAAACAAAAACAAACGGCAAGTACAAAGAATAGTTTGGTCCACAGGAGGTAAAATCAATTTTAAAGAATAGTTTAAATTCAAATAGATTTGATACATCTTTGGTAACAGAAACAAGTTTTAACTAAAGAAAATACAAATGCTTCAAGGAAGCAAATTATACCCAGATATCATATGTTTAAAGTCTGTTATGTGAGAGTAATTTTTTTTTTCAAGAAACGAGCAACGAAGAATGTGTTTAAGCTACTCTAAATTATAATTGAAAATGTCTTTGAATACACACATACATACTTCTTCTGGCAACATGTCGAACAACTTATTACTAAAGCGTGACAAACGGTTGCACCCGCAGATACGCCTGTACGAGGCACATACGTACGTATCGGGATGCAGAGGAGTTCAGTCGTTCGGCTATTTATCGGATTCTCATTGTGTGTTTTCGAAAACATGGGACGTAAGCCTAGTGTACCTCTTGCATCGCATGTGAAGAAATATATTTGGCGTTTCCCTGGTTTGGCATTTACAGGTTCGCACATTCGTTGGAAATTTTGCGGTATAGGGTTGCCAAGCCGCACGACATTTGAATGTAGAAGTCATATTAAAAGTAAACGTCATGTATCGAATTTAAGAAACAATATTCCGTACTGGCAATTTTTGTATGACCTTATTTTCATGTTGAGCACGTGCAACATCCCACAACACTTAGTAGATAATGAAAACTTTCGTCTTTTTCGGGATAAATATGTTCCATTATGGAAGCTACCAACAAAAAGGCAATTGCGGTACAATTTACCACATGTGCAAAGTATAGTAAAACACTGTATAAATGACGAGTTGAGAACTCAAAAAATCTGGCTCACTGTGGACGAAACTACTGATGTTCAGAAACACAGCGTGATTCATATTGTGGCGCGTCCTTTAAAACGTAATGGTCCAGCAGCTTCCTTGTTGTTTGCCAATGAAAGGATTGAAAGAAAGGGATGCCGAACCGATGCCGAAGATGCTAAAACCGTTGTAAACATAATAATAAATATGTTAAGAGAATTTTGTATCGTAGGAACCCAAATCACCATGTTAGTTTCTGACGGAGCCGCAACAATGCTGAAAGCTGATAGGATGTTAAAAGTATGCTTTCCGACTCTTCTTCACATAACATGCCTCATACACGCATGTCATCTCGTAGCAGAAACAATTCGAAGCAAGTATCCTAGGGTGAATGATTTAACATCGTCTACCAAAAAAGTGCTTGTGAAATCTCCCAAACATATCCGCGTATTCAAGCAATTGTATCCGCAAATTCCGTACCACCTCAGCCTGTATTGATGCGATGGAGAACATGGATCCAAGCAGTATCTTACTATCGCAAATATTATTCCCAAGTGAAAGATGCCATTTTCAAACTTGATTCTTCTAATTCTCAAGTGGTTCGCGAGAGTCAGCAACTTTTTTCCGATTCGGACGTTCAAAAAGAAATAGATGACATTTCCATAAACTATTCCGTAGCGACACAAACTATTTCGCAGTTAGAAGATACTCACTTATCTATACAAGACTCGCTAAATAACATCAACAATTTATCAGCCGCTCTAGAAAGCTTGACGGATCCTATAGGACTAGATGTCGCGCAAAAATTTCGTGCAGTTTTAAATAAAAATCCGGATTTAGAAAAGGTTCGATCTATATCTGGAACTCAAGACTGCACAGAAGCGATACAGGTGTATTTGAATGTCGCAGATCTTACTGCGTTAGATGCTGAACGATCATTTGCAAAGTATACGAGAACGTTTTCAGACCGTCGTTGAGGCCTGACCGAATCGACAATAGAAGCATTGCTTATGTTGCAGCACTACGCGGCGTACCATGGCAGTCGCACATTACCGCAGTGGTCATCGATACGTCAATAAAAGGTAACAATCTATTATTTTTTTATTAATACTGTGTCTACTTTTGCGCGGTACGCCCCGGACGGTTCCGCTAGTTTCTCGAACATTATAAATAGTACACGCACACCGATCAACCGATAATAATCGAACATCCACTCGATTCCTTGTATGTACATGGTAAACACAGCTCCTTTCACGGCGCCTCTGCGGGTACAACCGTTTGTCACGCTTTACTTATTACTATTTGGGATTTTTATTACGGGTATGCTGGGAACATCCGAATTACAAAAAAATCTTTCGATAGACACGTGGCATATTTGAAAAACATACTTACCTACCTTATGTGATCTGCTTCACTCCATAAAATGACATTTTAAAAAGAAAAAAATGTATTTAAAGGAGTATCATATTCAAACAAAGATTGTATTCATTTACTAGCCCTGGCTAGCCTGGCTGAATACAAAAATTTACCCATCAAAGTAGATAGCTAAGAAGTAAAAAAATCATTAGATTTTGTAAATGTGGTAAATAATATTGGATTAGAAGATGGGACAACTTTAGTATCATTTGATGTTTGTTCACTCTTCCCCAGCATGCCGATTTCAGCAACCATAGAATGTTTAGTTAAGTTCTCAAAACTGAACAAAAATGGTGATGTCAGAATTGCGGAGTATAAAAGATAACTTTGCTCTGCATGCACCAAAACTTGCAAACTTGTTCATGAGAAAACTTGAAACTAGTTTGAAAAAGGACAACGCGTATTTCCCCAGAATTTGGCTTAGGTATGTAGACGATATCTTTGATACGAAGAAAAGTACCATTCCGGATTTCCTTGCGACACTAAATTCAAAATTCGAAATTATTAAATTCACAGCAGAAGTGAACAATCAACTCCCGTTCCTGGATAGTTTAGTAATTAGAAATAATAAAAAACTGGAAATTGACATTTATAGAAAGGAAACAAACACTAATAGATACATTGTATCCGAGTCCAACCACTGTGGACAACACAAAATGCCGCGACTAGCTTCTTAATTGATAGACTGGTGAAGTTCCCCTTGAGTAAAAGCAGATACAATACAGAGCTAAAATTCATAAAAAATGTAGCTATTTACAACGGTTACTCTTCTATAGAGGTTGATCGTATGCTTAGGAAAGTCCGACATGTATAGGCTTTATGTCAGAAATTCCACGGCCTTAATTCCAACAGTAACTCGCCGTGAGACATCCCTTCCATAGAGTATCAAAAGGTATTAGTAAAGTTTTTAAGGGACAAAAAATGAACGTGTGTTTCAGTTCGCGAAATACACTCAAAAACCTTCTTGGCATTCCAAGAGATAAACTGGACATGAAAGAAAGGTCGGGTATTTACAAAATTGCATGTGGTAATTGTGATAAAGCCTATATTGGTCAAATGAAACGAGCGATAGGTACTGGATTCAATGCACACATCAGGTGCTACAGGTATGGGATGCTAGAAGCGTCAAGTGTTACACAAGACATGAACGATACCGGGCATAATATTAAATTAGAAAACCTAAAATTGATTAAAAACGTAATTTCCCCGCTTGAACTGGACACCTATGAGACTATTTACATAAATAAAAATGCAAATCTAATCAATAAAAAGAAGGGACCTCTACACTTTTCCTGTCTTTTCGATTTATTACGGTAAAAAGGTGATTTGTGGTTGTGCTATAACAAGAGACGTCGATCCTTTCATATATTTCGCATGTCCAGTATTTAGTTGAGAGGTGTAGACGGAAAGAACACAAATTTGACGGATACAAAGGACATAACCGTTGTCTCACTAGATTTTTATTTTATTAAGGTGGGATGGCCACATGTCTTGCGTTTCGTGGTGACAAGACCCTTTTCCGCCTTTTCTTCTTATTTTAACTTGCTCTTTAGTCCAAGGGGCAAAAGTAGGTATCAACGCTGACGAAGCATATTGTGCGGCAGATTGTTTATAAATAAGGAAACCACTTTCCTTAATATTTGTAAGCATTTTGCGCTTGTTAGGTTTTCGAATTCGAATACATTGAAACTAAAAATATTCTGAACATTTTTTTATCGTATAACATGTGGATTTTGTGCTGGCGAATTTTTAGTATTTACAATTCTCAGGCGACTGACTTTCAATTTAACCATCCATGTAATTTTAGAATGAAAATTAGGATCCTCTTAAATTTTAATTATCATAAATTCGCAAAATTCAGCTCTTCTAGCTTGATCGCCAGAACGAAAGGGACTTTTTGAAGAGAATATGGGTGCACTTGACGCTTCTTTAAGATTCCATGTACCAGCGTACGCGAAATTGCTAATTGTGAAGATGCGGCGGGTGTTGAGCTGTTGGAATACGCATCAAAATACCCCAGGACATTTATTTCGTTACCTTCTTCCCCTGTGACAGGTTTTAATACGGTCTTCTTACAGTTAATTCCAAAACGAATGAAATTTAATTCTATATGTCTAAATGTATTCGTTGGTGGTAAATGTTGATATCTCTAGTTAAAAAGACGACATATTTTTTCTAATACCTGATTTACTAATTTGGTGAATTTCTGAGGTCAAGCACACTAACAATTGCGTTCAATTAACGCAAAAACCATCAGTTTACTACATTTTTGGGCTTACATAAAGTTTTCTTCAAATTTAGCGCTCTTTTAAAATTGTGTTACAGAAATGTTAGTTAATACTATTTTAACGTAAAGTGTTGCGATGAAACAAACTAACATGCTATAACATTGGGTGTACGAACCAACATAAACAATTTTGCAACTGAAAGCGAAACTTTCAATTTACCACGTTAAGCTGTATAAATAAGAATAAACGAATAATGTTTCAAAAGCCGAACCATATGCTATTAATTAAATGGAATCTAAAATGTTTTGAGATACTTAATAATACTGTTTAAATAATAAGGGCTTTTGATTTATGCACTCAGATTAAATTAGTGTAGTTATTGTTTATTAGATATAAGAGGATGATATGATAAATACCTGTGTTAAGAAATACAACGCAATTGCTTTATGTTTAACGAATTTATACATATCTCAACATAATCTTGAAGCTGTATACACTTATTCCAGCGATGTTCCAACCCAAATACACTGTAGGATTTTATCGACCTCTGTAAAATAGGCCTCTGTTTCGGAAATGACCTCTTTATTAGACGTGAACCGCTTTCCGCCAAGCCATTTTTTCAAGATTTGAAAAAGAAAGAAGTCACAGGAGTCAAATCTGGCAAATATGGTGGACGAGGCACCAATTCTAACTGGACTAGTTTTGCTGTGCGATTGCTGATGAATAGGCCGGAGCGTTATCAGAATGGTAGAGAATTTTCTTCTTCACTAGCTGGAGTCTCTTCTCCTCTAATTCATCATCGAATCGGTCCAATAAGTTTGCATAGTACTGTTTGCAAATGATCAAATAAGATTACGCTTTGCGAACCCCAAGAAGTCGTCGCCATAACTTTTCCAGGAATCGCCTTCGCCGTCTCTGCTGCACGTTCGCCGGGAAAAACCCATGTTGCCGACTGACCTCTGATTTCTGGCGTTTAGTGGTGTATCCATGACTCATCACAGTATCAGATGGTAATTATCGAAGCTGCATGGCCCTTATAAACTGCATCCAACTTCCTTTTGACTTCCGCAAACGTTTTCCCATCCAGAAAATAAGAAATCGAATCAGTGATCGGTATTGTTGTTTTTCCATGACTTGCTCAATCTCAACAGCTCTCAGAACAACACTATTCGATGAGTCTCTCCAAAATTTTAGCAGGCGTCGACTAAAGAATAGTACTCCCAGTCGATAATGCAGATTTTGACACGAAGCGCCATGTGTCGCTGAGCACGGGCACTTCTCATACCATCCTCGTATGTATCGTAATTAAAAATGTATGAGAAAGGTGTCCTATACTACGTTTACTATATTTTACTTATTAAAATTCCAAATTATATTTAAAGTAAAATAAGCTACACTTCCTAGTTCCAACACCGTTTAAGGCCTCACCCTTACAATACAAATATATCGTAGAATAATGGATGTGTATTTCAAATATTTTATTACACACGCTTCACAGAGAAAATAACAATTGCGTTAAAAATAGTATTGATACAATAATATACCCGTTGTATATAATGGATTAATTAAATCGACATTTACCTGTTTTATATTTGAATATTTTAAAATGAATATAGTCGGATGCCGCTGTATTTTTATACATTTCCGGAGACGTGCGAGCCTCCAAAACAATAATACAACAAAATTTTAAAAAATCAGGAGAGGAATGCAATATTTTCCGGTAAAAAAATAACGATTTATTTTAAAATGTTCGGGAGGAAAAAAATCTGCTACGTAATCCTTTACGCGCTACCGTGAAATGGAAAATTATTTAATGTACTGGAATTTTAAACCAAACGCAGTCGTATGGATCGTCATAAAATATCCGAAAAGTTATGTGTGATAATTGTTAAAATGTGAGACTTCGTCAAATATTAGCTGGCTTTCATTGGTTTCTGTTGACAACAAAACCAATGAAATTATTGAGATATACTAAAGCTTTGGGCAAGTAGTGGACGGTAAATTTACGCGGAGTATGCTAATAGCTTTCGTGTTTAACATACTTCAACCATTAAAGCCATGAATAACACTGACAATCGATCGTCTCGGTGGTTCAACGGCTAGCATACTTGCTTTTTGATTCGAACGACGCACAGTACGAAATTTAAGGTAATGACTGGATTAATTGAATAAGCTGTCCTAGTGTCAAAAGAACCTTTTCACAGCTCTGTGGGTTAAGGAATACAACAGTGCTGATAAATTTATGAATAGATTACTTACAGTAATTTGAGCAGTTCCGACTGTATTTTGTTTTGCATACCTGAAAAAATGAAAAAAAATATGTTAGACAGGATCGTATTGCATTGCATAACATTAAACCAATATCAAGAGTTTATGTATTGTTGATTGAAACGTTCTAGACCTGGTAGACCCACATATACATACATGCATACATATTGCCATCTATTAGACTAATGAGATTGGGATAAACCACTCAGAATGTTTATTTGGAAAGTAGAAATGACGTTACTGACAAAATGAAGTCCCAATATATAATCAATTCACTATTGTACTTAAACGGTATTTATGGACTACTACATCATTCAACTAATTAATCTTCACCTTGAATTTAGTTTAAATTTACGCATTACATGCAAATGTTATTATTTATGTTAATACCACATTGGTATATTGCTAACTCATCTTTTATGAAAAGTGATTCTTGAATTTGGTGAAAATGGTGGGTCTTACTTAGTTTCGTAATTCAAGATATACAGTTTGTACGCTAAGGAGACGATGGCATTGAAATATGTGCCTATGAAATACCAACAAATTCGTATCCTTTTTCTCCACTGTTTCTCAATTATCACAACATTTACGATCTTTGTGTACTATTAACAGGAAGCCTACAACTTTGCTTTGTCTGGTACACGCAGACAAATGGTTTCTTGCATCAAGAAATTAGATTTTCTTACAGAAATCAGTCACTATTCAGGAGCATATCATTATTTCGAGACTATAAAAATGTATAATGTAAGCAAATAATTTTCTTGAAATTTTAATTGGATTAAATAAATATTTTCTTAGGGTTAAAAAATCAGGAAAATCCAAGACAGAAAAATGTTTCTTCCAAGTAAATCATTTAGTTTTAAGTTAAGAAAATATTCGTATTAAAGGTAGGAATGAAAAAATGGTACAGATCTCACAAAGTTCTATTAATAAATTAGGCGACCGGTTTCGTGTTCAAAAAACGCATCATCGGGGCAGTTAGAAGGATATCCAATAAAAGGAAAATTACAATAATGGAAGAAAAACCTAAAGTTAATAATTAAAATTAGGAGCAAGTGAATGAGCTAATGAAAATGTATTTTTTATAGGTTACAGTATAATAAAATTATTTCTTTAATAATGTAATTACATTATTAAAGAAATTCCATCAATACCAGGCGCTATTTATTACCATTATCTTGGTTGACGTTTTTAGGCATTTTTTTCATGTGTGCTTCTACATTAAGTTCACTTTTGCTTGAACATTATTCTGTGGATAACTTCTACTTTAGCCTTTTTGTAATCACAAGCAATGTTAATAATTTACTGCATTATATACAGATATGTCGTACTGTTTTAAACAAGGTAAGCGCAATTAATAATGTGCATATAAATAATATGCATTTCAAGAATTCTAAGTAAAAAATGCTTTATTTTAATAAAATTAAACTATTGATTTATGAACATATATTTACTATCCTTAAGAAAATATTGTTTTGTGTTATAATAGCCATTCACTTATACTAAGAATCGCTTTCTTCAATTGTTCTGCACTATTTTCTTGGATGAAGTTAACAAATGTCTTAAATAAAGAAATACAATTATTTCATTACAAGTGTATACTTCTCTTAAGTGGAGAAAAAACGCTAAGAAAATATTTCTTTTAATTTAAAACAGTTATTGTATTGCGGATAATTGAAACAGTAATTGTCTTGAATTAAGACGGACAGCTTTGATACAAGTAAACGTTTCTCTGCGTGTACGTTCTTACTTAAAAGCAATTATTCTTCATGTTCACACATAATATATAGTCTGCATAGTACAGAGAACAGCGGAACAAAACATTTATTCTTCTCTTCCCCCATCGATGACAGCACGCACGGAGTCCACTTTAATTATATCATCTACGCGTTCTCTCCCTCATATAGTCCTTTGTTCCGAATACGCGTAACTATCGCCTTCCTCGTTAAATAAACGGATTGTTCTTTTCGGCACTTACATGACGCAATGAGGTCACCGAAAGCCCGCCAGAAGTACCAACTATTCGATTGCGTGCTCAACGTGCACTTGTATTAAGGGCGAACCCTTTCCCATCGTATGTCGATATAAACACCTCCTAATTAAATCAGTACCCTTAGTAGTCCAGCCGACATATGGATATGGCAAAATACTAGGAAAGTATTAAAAATCACAAATGTATTTTGTGAGACAGTAACCAATTAGAGAAGTACGGTGAAATTTTTAATTTTAATTTAATGAATGGATAAGAAATACGCAAACACGGGTAAAATTATCAGTAGGCCAGGTACAGACAGCTCAGGTTAGAAGTGAGGTTGCCGGTCCCACGACGCGACGTATGTATCTAGATGAATCGGCACAGGTTACCTCAGCGAATGAAATTATTGATTTATTGCAACAGTTTCTCATCAACCCTTCGCAGCGTTAGTCGTAGTTATAGAGATAAATATATGGATGTAAGTATGTCTGACGTACGCAAGGAAAATAAGCGACCGTTGGCTAATGAAGTCACTAAATTTATCAGTGAATTTCCGGATTTGAACTATAATCGAACTAACGTATTGTGTAGAGTCTGTAAAATACCTTTAATGTACTGGAACAAAGGCGACTATAAAAGATATATAAATAGTGTACAGAACAAAAATTAGAAAAATGGCGTGCCACCTTAAACCCAATTTAAGTTGGATTTGCTTTTGATGTTTATTATTTGTGGACTACCGCTTCGCTTACTCGATAAAGATCGTTTCGACAGTTTTTGGCGTACATACAATCCCGAGTGGAACTTACCATCACGGACAGCGTTACTGAAAGAGCTGCCAAGTATACGTAAAGATATCGAAAATGGAATCAAAAGATAAGCAGCTGTGGCTATGTCTTGATACGACAGATTGTAAACAAAATTCTATTTTGAATATTATAGTACGAGTATTAGATCCTGTTAAACCGAAATTTGCAGTGTAGGCCGTTCTCTTAAAGAAAAGGGTGAAGGACTTTCACATGTTACTTTACATCTTGTGGGACAAACTGCAGGGTTATTACAAAAGAATCATCGGGTTTTAAAAATATATATTTCAGAAAGTATTACAGATACAATATCAAGTGGCATGTCGCTAGAAAGGGAAAATGTCCAAGTTTAAAACGAGCGCCTGTGAACATCGCTTTACACGTCCAGGTAGTGCCACGACCTTAGTATGTAAAATAGCGACTATGCAGCAGAAAGCGTTTTGTGTGTTAGAGTACGCGTGATGTTTATCGGTTGTTATGGTGGATCGTCACAATATTCGGATATGGGGCACGGAAAATTCTCATGTCACTGTGCAACATGAAAGGGATTCTCCAAAATTGAATGTGTTCTGTGCAGTATCTAAAACAAATGTGTATGGACCTTTTTTTCTTTCATGGAAACATTGTGACCGGTACATCCTACCTAGATCTGTTGCAGTTGTGGTTATTTCCGCAACTGACAGAAGATTGTAACAACTTTATATTCCAACAAGATGGAGCTCCGCCTCACTGGCATCATGAGGTGCGTCGGTATCTAAACGAGGAACTCCCTCACCGTTGGATTAGCCGATGTGCTGAATAAGATTTGGCATTGTTCACGTGACCTCCCAGGTCTCCCGATCTTACACCGTGCGATTTTTTTCTTTGGGGGTGCATTAAAGATAGGGTTTACGTACCACCACTGCCAACAACAGTGGATAAACTCCAAGCGCGTATTACTGCTGCAAACAGTGTCGATCGAGACACATTGCAGCGTGTATGGACTGAACTGGACTATCGTCTGGACGTATGTCGTGTGACACGAGGAGCCCACGTCGTATATTTGTAATGATATGCTCACAAACTTGAATGTCATTTACTACTGTCATACTTTCTGATATATATATTTTTAAAACTCGATGATTCTTTTGTAATAACCCTGTATTATTAATAGTAAATATAAGAAAAGTGTTTCTCAAATCTCCCAAACGGATTCGGGCATTTCATAGGCTGTCCCGGTATTCGCGAACCACCATAGCCGATTCTTACGCGTTGGGGAACATGGTTGCAAGCGGATTTTTATTATTCTGAACATTCCAAGTAAAATCTGCAATTTTACAATTCGAACCTGACGAAGCTACATATTAAAGAGAGCCAGAAAGGATTTCTAGATACTTCTGTTGAAACAGATTTAAAAAGTATTAGCAACAATTATAAACAATTACTAGTGGCAATAGGAAAATTGCAAAATACTTGGTTGTCGTTAGTAGAGGCAGTGCAAATCGTACACGCTATAAACGACGCAAAGAGCGGTCGCGGTATAGCAAAGTTCGACAGTGTTAAAAAAATTCTGATTATGCGAGATTAAGACAAATGTGTGGTGGAGCATTTGCAGATTCATTAACTAACTCTAAGGATTATTTTAATTATGCCTACATACATTATTTGTAATCCGCGGTCCATGCGACTGATTCGATTCTGTTGCGAAGACCGATTGTGCCCTGTTTAGTTGTCAATACTACGTATATTTGCATATGATAATTTATTGCCCAACAGATGTAACATTCAGCTACAGGGCAATACAGACTAAGTTTACACGACAAAAGTAACTATTGTAAAACAAAACTGAATAATTCTAAGTAAAACTATTCAGAAGAAAACAAACTTAAATCTAATACAAAACCTAAGATAGAATTATAAAAAGTGCATTGTCCACGAGCTTTTGTTCAACAGAGTAGGCAACGGGGAGAAATGAATATCAGTGGAGTGATGGGATATTAAATTGTAAGGGTTGCAAAACCTTCTTAAAGGGGATTTCAGCATTGTATTAGTTCCAGGTCGGGGGTAGTAAAATATATGATGACATCTCTCTGCCAGAGAGTCGAGGAACAAGAAAATCAATCCAATTTGATAACTCAGGAGCATCAATATCATTGTTAGGAAGATTAAAAAGAAACATTATATTAGTTACAACGCAGATCTAGGGGATCAACACCGTACGATGTACGTAGGACTATGTGATTGTACCCTTGTATAGGATATACACCTTGTTCTTTGTAGTGGCCTTGTAAAAACAAGTCTTCGTTGAGCTTGCTCCAAAGAATATACATGCTGCCTGTAGAAAGGTGACCAAACCACAGAAGCCTATTCCAATTTGGAGCGAATAAGAGCAAAGTAGAGAAGCAACATAGGTCTAACGCTTGTAAAGGGCTTAGTAATGCGTACAATGAATTCCATTCTTCTCAGTGCCGAGCTGATTATATGATCAAGATAGCTTCGAGTCAAAAATAATGCCGAAATCTTTGGAGGATGATTGCCTAGGTAACTATCGTTATCTATATAGTAGACATGATGTACTGGCTAAATCTTAAGTGTGTAACTCACGATCACACATTTATCAACATTCATAATCAATCAGTTATTGATACACCAAGTCAGTAGTTTGTTTAATTGCTTTTGCAAGTGAATGCAATCATTAATGATGCAATTGATAACGCTATACAATTTTAAATCGTCTGCGAAAAATAACTTATGACAGTCAAAAAAGTTACATGCGTCGTTTATCTATGTGTATTGTACACAAAACAGGACCTAGATTCGTTCCTTGAGACACTCCAGAAGTAGGGAAGAGTTGTTGAGATTCATATCCGGAAGGAGCTACATAATGTTTCCTTTGCATAAGGTATTTCCTGTCCAGATCTTAACTCCACCTGTTTAATTATGGAGTTAGCACATTGTTATGATGACGAGGCAGTATGGCGAGAAGAAATTAATTAAAGACTTAAAAAATCTAATTGCATCTAGTTTCATAAGTGTTGCACTACGATATCTGCACATATAAGTGATTCCCCAGGCTTGCTATGATGTATTAAAAATACACATGGAAAAACGCCTAGTAACAATAACCAAAAATAATGTTAATCGGGTACTCTAAATCTGTGGCAATTGAACACTGAAACAGTTCACTAAAACCCTTACCACAATACTTGCTCGTACTGGACGCACGTAAAACTAAATTCAGTTTTACTGCTGATGATGATAGCTTGGCTATCGAAACGTGCGTCTAGTACGAGCAAGTATTGTGGTAAGGGTTTTAGTGAACTGTTTCAAAAATAATGTTAATATAGCTCATGTTATTGGTGGAATCACTCCAGGCAAAAAACAAAGCGCTTAGGCATAACGCCATCTTGCATTAAGTAGCCCATGAGCTGCTCGATAGGTGGTATGGCATATGCACTCCAGGTTGTTGCTTTTAGAGCTTTTAGACGGCATGACTATATCTCGAAATATATTTCGGTGCTGTTTGTGGAGAGTAATAACATAAACCCGTGAGGTGAAAAACAATGACGAGAAAGGGATCGTGTTCAGAGCGACGCTAATGACGCCGGGTAGGCAGAAATATGTCAGTCGGCTAACGCTTTCCCTTTTCTCGCTTTGTTTTACCGGGAGTGATTCCACCAATACCATGAGCTATATTGGCATTAATTTTTGGTTATTGTTACTAGGCATTTTTTAATGTGCATTGTTCCTACGAGTTTATGTTGGCCCCATAAATTTCTGAACAGAAATATATGGAATAATGTAAAGGTCTACATTCAAAACCCTACCTAGGTATGTCAAGCGCATCTAAAACTACTCTCTACATTACATTTTCAATGGATTAACGTTGTTAAAGCCCACTTATTTCCGTTAGACAGGTACGGATATTAATAGGCCGTAATTTACCGGAGCAAACTAGTTCTTCGTATCATCCTCTTCCTGAATACTTCTTTACGCGGTTTTGCTGCTACAGTACATATGAATAGACTACCGTGGGCGGTTGTAATACAGACGTATGGGTCGTGATTACTGACTGTATTGAAACGGCCGCTGTATTGTGTGTTCACTGATTAACATAGGCACAACATGCACATTTATCCGATGAGAACAAAAGGGAAACTGATTTGATCCACGGAGTTAAGCTAGTTGCGGTATGTTAATTAAAAAAAAACTCATACGCCAGGGACGGATGGATTGTTCCAACTAAGTTTACCTTGGAACTAAAGATAGCAAATTAGATACTTCGTAGTAGGAAGAGTAAAGTAAGAGGTTTAACGCTGGATTATTACCAGGTTCCATAAAATTGTTATTAATGATCCTTTTGTACTTATCAGTAAAGTTCGCAAAGACGGTGCCAGACCACGGGCGTATAAAGAGACAGTTGATATTCCATGCCGTACGAGCAAAAACATTTATTACATACATAGATACCTAAAAGGGGAGATACTTCGTTTATAATCTTCTTAACAATGATACTGACGCTCCCGAATTATCAAATTGGATTGATTTTCTTGTTTCTCGACTCTCTGGCAGAGAGATGTCATCATACATTTTACTATCCCCAACCTAGAACTAATACAATTCTAAATTCCCCTCTAAGAAAGATATGCAACTCTTACAATGTAATACCCGATCACTCCACTGACATTCATTTCTAGAGTTGGCCACGCGCGCCAACGGGCAGCGGCGTTGTTTCGATTAGGCCTCGGGTTCCACTAGAGCTATTGTGTGTAGATGTTTGTTGTCGTAAATACTTTCGCGCAGTTAAATAAAAATAAAATAATGCGTGCTCAAACACTTACCATTTTAAGAGTCCTCCATGAATTCTCAAAGTGAATAATGTCTGTTAAATATCTGCAACATTAGATATGTTTCAACAGTTGTTTTGACAGACCGAGTGCGGCGCGAGGAAAAAATGTGTTTATATGCAGAGAACGAACGTTCTACATCTGGTGACGTTATATTTGCGTAATTAAAATATTCTTTGAAACAACTTAACGGTTCTGTTGACGCACCTTCACAAATGTGTCTTAATGTGCCAAAATCAGCATTTTTCTCTAAAACAGTTTCATATTTTTCTAGAACACAAGCATTTTTTGCGCTATGTATCATAAATATTATGAGAATATTAAGAACGTGGTTTTACAAATCGATCCAAAGGAAGCTGCCGCTATCAAGAAAAACCAGTCGAAATTTCAAGATAGTCGGGTTAAAACGGATTTAAAAATTATTCACAACAATTACTTCGGACTAGCGGAGGCAATAGAAAACAGATTTGGAAATTATTCAGAACAATTACGTGGGACTAGCGGATGCGATAGAAAAACTAGAAAATTCTTCGGTGTCGTTAATGGAATCTCTACAAATAGTGCAACATGTTCACGCACAGCTATGCGCGATTGAAGACGTAAAAAATGTATGTGTTCTAGAAAAATATGAAAGTGTTTTAGAGAAAGATTCTGATTTTGGCACATTAAGACACATTTGTGAAGGTGCGTCAACAGCACCGTTAAGTTGTTTCAAAGAATATTTTAATTACGCAAATATAACGTCACTAGATGTAGAACGTTCGTTCTCTGCATATAAACACATTTTTTCCTCGCGCCGCACTCGGTCTGTCGAAACAACTGTTGAAACATATCTAATGTTGCAGATATTTAACAGACATTATTCACTTGCGATTTCACGGAGTACTCTTAAAATGGTAAGTGTTTGAGCACGCATTATTTTATTTTTATTTAACAACTACGCGAAAGTATTTACGACAGCAAACATCTACACACAATAGCTCTAGTGGAACCCGAGGCCTAATCGAAACAACGCCGCTGCCCGTTGGCGCGCGTGGCCAACACTATTCATTTCTTCCCGTTGCCTACTGTTAAATACCCTTCCTTTTCTTTAGTTTAGATTTTATTTTACTTCTTTTAAATTTTAAGTACAAGTGTTCAATACATTCTACTTTCTTTTTAACATGTGTGCATATTGTTTTTTTTGTGACCCTTTGCATTGTTTTCTGGTCTAAAGGATAAGATTTGTATCTTTTGTTATTGTTAGAGCCTCGACCCTTAGAAAGTTATTCTTACCATTGTTCTTAGGACTTAAGAAATCATATATAACCCCCATTGTTTGCACTTCCTCTATTCTAACTGTATAGACATCTGGTGTTATGCATGTATAACTATATACTGTTATATATCTAACTATATACTAATTTTTGAAGCTGCATTTTCGATATACGCTCGAAGACTACTCTCAACTCTCCTAGAAGTAAGACATATCTGTAAACTACTAATACATGTATATACTTTATCATTAGAATAAAATTAGTGATAGTAGCTTCGATGGTTTTGATTTCAAGAACACACACGTACCAAAACTGTTGAACAAATTCTCATTCACAATGCACCTTTTATAATTCTTTCTTAGGTTTTGTATTAGATTTAAGTTTGTTTTGTTTTGAATAGTTTTAGTTAGAATTATTTAGTTTTGTTTTACAATAATTACTTTTGTCATTTAAACTTAGTGTATATTGTCCTGTAACTGGATGTCACATTTGACGGGAAATAAATTATCATATGCAAATAAACATAGTGTTTATAACTAAGCAGGACACAATCGGTCTTCGCAACAGAATCGGATCAGTCGCATGAGCCGGGGATTATAAATAGTGTATGTGAGACTCACAGACGACAGAAGTGATATTTTGAAATCAATACCCCAGTGTAAAAAATAAAAGCTGACGCAATAAGAATGTTTGGTAAATAAAGCGAATGTATGAACACGTTGAAGTGTTTCATTGCCATTATTGCGTTTAACTTAATTAATCGCGTAAAGAGTATTAGTCTGCCGATATCATTTCGGTTCGTTCGACGTTACGATGGTTTAGTAGCAAATATGAGTGAAAAAATAAATTATTGTTTGGTGACCAATGTTCGAAAGTTTATTTGAAAATATCCAGACTTCAAATACAACGGATCTCGTGTGAGGTGTTTAGTGTTCGATAGACTGACTTACCACAAATGGAAAAATGTACTAACATTCAAACAGAACAGTTATGTAAGTTTTGAGACAAATACAACTCCGTCTGGAGATTGCCAAACGAATCAATATTGCGAAACCATTTAGGTGTGTGCGTGCGTGAAATAATAGAGAATATAATTCGGCATAAGTGTGGTAAAAAATTGTGGCTAACCATAGATGAAACAACGGATTCAAAGAAAAATTAGTTGGTACATAATTATTAGCGGCCGCTTCTCCATTAAGTCAATTGGTCAATGACCTCCCAAAAATATTTCCAAATAACTGACAAAATTTTGTAATGAGTAAGGGGATTTGTATTTAACATTTTGTAGGTTGCTGGGAAATATTTTTGGGAGGTCATTGATTAATTGCCCTAATAGAAAAGCCGCCGCTGCATGTTATAGTTCAAATATTAAAACGAAGTAGATCGTCACCTCCATATTTAATAGCCAATACATGACCTCGATCGTGTAATGGTGAAATCATTAAGCCTTCAGTGCACGGGTGAGGCCTCACTGACGCCGCGGCGATCCTGTACCTATTTTTTTTCACCCTTTCACTGGAGGAATAAAACCACGATATTAGCTACTTTACAGACTTTCGACATTTCGTCAACAAAAGTGTTAATATTTGTGACGGATCAGCTATGCTTCGTGCTTGTCAAATCTCCCAAACGTATTCGGCAATTTCATGAAGAGTGTTCCAATATCCCAGAACTCCCACAGTCAGTCTTGACTCGATGAGGAACGTGGTTGGAAGCTGTGTTCTATTATTTTCAACATTTTTATCCACTCCCGGTCCCTAATGTCGCAACCTTATACAAAAGAAGCTGCTGTCATCAAAGCAAATTCAAATTTCAAGACTGTCAAATTGAAATTGATTTACAAACTATTTTCAATAATTACCAAATAATAACGAATGCCATCACAACGTTGCAAAGGTCTTCATTACTGTTAGAATACTTGCAAATAGTAGGTAACGTACAAACAGCCCTCTTTCCCTACATTATCTACTAAGAAACCTTAAGTGGCGAGAAAAGTGTCTGTGTTAGAGTAAAATTTAATAGTGTACTACAAAAGAAATACAGATTTAGCCAGATTAAGACAGATTTATAATATCAGTGATCCTACAAATACGTTTACTTGTTTCAAAGACCATTACGATTATGCAAACATTACGTTATTACATGTCGAACAGTCGTTTTCATTATAGTATAAAAATATTTTTTCACCGCTACGAACACAGGGAAACGATAGTAGAAACGTACGCCATAATTTAGATGTTTAGTCGAGCACATTCGCAATTTTAATAATAAATTTCTACTTAAATAAATATACGCATTTCCCAATCGGACGCCTATGTTCGGAAACCGTGATTTGTGAACCTTCATCATTCTTCTTAATTGGGGAAGTTTCTTCAAAAATGTTGCTCACGTACATACTTCCTACTAGGTCTTCCGTCTTAAATTTCACAAAAAGATTGCTTGAAAGAAAAAGGAAATGTTATATTGAGCTAATATCTATATTTTGGTGGAGTATACATTATGGAGTTTATAATCTTTTAATTTGTAAATGGTGTGTGAGAAGTGTTACATGGCTTTGTTACAATCACCCCCTTGACCCTCTGGTTCGTCCTACACCTCGTTGCGGAGAATAGACACCTGGCGATCATTGGTGCGTTAAGTGCCACACTTGGAAAGGCTCTTGAAATTCTCCTTGAGACTTTTGGAAAACGAAGTTAGGACAACTGTTTACATATTAGCATCTTGCGGTACAGCTGCCACAGCACATGGCCTGCGCTAAGACAGAAATCCTTGATAAGGTACTTGGTCACCAGGTTCTGTCCAGGCCTTCGGACATTCTGCAAGCTGTAACATTGTTGTAGAATTCCTTTGATGTATATTAGGACTGTTGGAATAGTAGCTGCGACTCTTTGATTAAGGCTGGCATCGGATTTTACATCGATGGTTCTAAAATGCGCACAGGAGTCAGTGCAGGAGTCTACCCTTGAAAACCCTTAATTGAACGGACATGTAGTCTGGACAAATATGCGACAGTCTTCCAAGCAAAAATATCTGCTATCGAGATACTCTTGGGTAGATGTGTCAATCACAGGTCGATTAAAATTTCCTCTGACCGCCAAGCTGCACTAGGAGATCTTGAGGAGAGAAATACTTCCTACAGGCTCGTAAATGATTGCAGAAATAATATTAATATTTTGGGTAGGAACAACAAAGTTACTCTCATCTGGACTCCAGAACACACTGGCATTGATGACAATGATACGGCTGATGCCCTTGCTAGGAAGGGAGTTGAGCACACTCCGCTCATCACAAGAAAGCTAGCAACAGACCAATAATTTTGAACAGGTTGTAGGTTTATAATGAAATCAAACTTAGGGCAAGAACTGTGAACTCCCGAAAAACAACATTTAAGATTTCATCTAAACAGAAGCAATGGAGACTAAAGCAATATGAAAGCTGCGACAATACTAATGGGCGTAATCTTCGCTTCACGCGGGACCAGTAAGAACAATGCAGAAATATTACTTGCTGGCGTAATGTAGTTGAATGTAAACCGCAAGTTGTTTCCTAATTCTGGAGGAATGATTAGTGTGACGTTCTTTGATAATCCAAATAATGTGAGGGATGTGGAACCTGTAAAGTGTTATTGAAGTGCTTTATAGTTTTATGAACGAATAGATGAAGCAAGAAAACCTGCATATTTAGGATTCAAATAGCATTCATTCCGTTTTACTTCGATCGATTATTGTTATTTAGCCGATCCAACAAAAATCTTTATCGTTTGGAAAAGGAAACGAAGGTAAGCTAAACTTTATTTCTTCGTACTGCAGTTCTTCTGCGCTTAATAATTCGCGGCCAGATTTTATACCATTCAACACAATTTTATACTTTCGTGGTTTGCCATTCAACAACAATTTAGCTATTCCCTGTCATGCGATTCGCGACAGCAACGGCTACCGTGCAACCTTCAAACGTACAGTCGCCGTGGCCGCAAACTTCGCCTGGCGGATCGTTCTAAGCATAAGGACGTTTGTTGCTTCAGCACATATTACACGCTTGGGTGTCGTTCGGAAAAAGCAATGAAATAAGTTCCCACACCGAATAGCGCATTTTATTTCACCTAACCCGTTCCTCTTCTGTCGCGTCCGCCGTTCCCGTCATCAATAGCGCACGAGTGACTTTTCGATTGGCGGCAGCTTGCATGTAGGTACATATCGTTCATACAAAAGAGCAATGACTCAAGTCAGAAAACGCTGATTTTCAGTTAATATCACTAAAAGTATCTGTGAATGTCACTTTATTATGTGGTACAACGACACATCTGAACTTTATAAAATCAACAAGAGATGGTGTACATGTCACTGTTCGTTTTAAAGTTACTAGATATATAAAGTGCGACATTTCTATCCCTAGTGCACTTGTGTATGAGGATGGCGTGATTGGTGTATTTGTTACTGGCGGCAATTCAAAATATATATTTAAATGTGTACGTTAAAAGAGAAAATATATATAGTTAGTTATCTTGCATATAATTACAAAAATATTTATGTTTGTCCTGTACCCAGGTACACCCCTGTATTGGAAACTTATCTCTATTTTATAATTTTGTGATTAATATCTTAGCTATATGAGAAAAATTGTGATAACTTAATAACAATTGTAATGGAGTGTTTTAGAATCATTATTATTAATTGTTACAGTATTAATATTGTTGGTGTTAATTATTACTAATTCTTATTATTGTACCCAACTATTATTATGTATTATTTATGATCTGTGTAGTTTTTATACATTGATATGTTACTGAATTCATTGTCATATTTATCCTGTACAGTATCTTGAGTATATATATAGTAACTTGCAGTACTTTTTGTTTGATCCCTAATGTGTTTTGAATAGACCTGAATATATTTCTTGCTATATCTTTCGTGTACTAATGTGTAATATGTAAAAAAGAGTAGATAGTTGCAAAAAGAACAATTAGTACCAATCCATAACATACTGTAAAAGTAGGAAAGTTGTGTTTCATTTTCTTAACACAATATTATTTTTAAAAACAGCTTTTAAAATAAATCTACCTATTAATTTAAAAATGCAGCACCTACACTCGCATGCCAGCGTATATAAGTTAAATTAATTTAATTATTTTTCCTTGGCTTCGGCATTTTCTTTAAATAAAATTAAAACATAATGAAAAAGTCAACATTTTAACGTTTCGACCTTTTTTATTATGTTTTAATTTTATTAGAAGAAAAAGCCGATTTTTATCAAAAAAAGGAATTAAATTAATTTAACTTAATGTTCTTAGCCGTTAAGTTGTAACATTTAATTTGAAATTGCATAATTAAAAAATATAGATGTATTTTTAGAAATATTTTTTGTATGTTACGTATTTTCTGCAAGATACGTTAATGAATGAGACTTTTTTTTGGAACAGGTAAATTCATAGCATGACATATTTTTTTTGGGAAATGCATAATCTTTGTGGCTTTTTGGAGGTCTACCGGAAGTTGTTGTATTCCTTCTTCCTAAAGGGAACCTCCTGCGAGTTATATGTAGTTGTTGGTTATACATCATACATTGGTTATACAATTCTTCTCTTTTTTATTGGTAAACCAGACTATTTTCCAAAGGTATGAAGAGCAGTTATCATCGAAGAGTCTATTTTTATACCATTCACTAACTCACAAATTGTAATCCATACTTATCATACCTTGAAAATAATCTTCTTTGAATTTTCTGTGAAAGTGTTGGTTTTCTTTTCAAAATCACTTTCCCACATGACAGCTACCTCTTTATTCGTAAGTTTTACCCTTAATTCTATAGAAAAGCCTTCATTACCTTTATCATATCCAATTACAAGTGTTTCATATGTATTCGGAAGTATATTCAATATCTAAATGTTAGAATAAAATAATTAAGGAAGGAAATACCCATCACGTAAAGCTTTTTTTATCAGAAATGAATATACTGTTTTCAAATTTAACAGATTCCATTTTCACGCTTATTATTTAGTTTCTACGCCATAAAAAGGCATATTATTTTATTCTTCACACAATGTTTATGTTCTTCATAACGTTACAACGTGCTTCAAATTTAAAGCAGACACGTCTCGTTCGTTTTACGAAGTTTATCGAAGAAAGGACCAATCACGCAGCTGCAAATTTTCTCCTATACACAAGTGCACTAGGAATAGAAATATCGCATATAAAGTACCGCAATTATCCGCCATTTTGGGGCAAAAAGATGCGGGAACTTTAAAATGTAAAGCATGCAATACATGACTGATTCTCCAACAATTTGTTCTTTTGTATCAAATTAATAAAGTAGTGATTTTAGACACATGGATGGACATTTTCTGAGCAGCATGTAATGTGGTAAATATGTTTATAAAAAAAAAACAGTAAGTAAAATTATTACATTATTATTATAACTACATATAACTATTGTAATGGACACGGCCAAACATCCAATAAAATACATTACTCAATTAAAAAGCTTACTTTCAGTTTTAACAGTTCAAACACTTCGTGCAAAATACTTGGTTGAAATTTATTTCTTAGACGATGTCGAAGTGTTCTTATACTTGGATATGGAAGTTTTTGTCGACAAATTTCCTCATATTCTTTAGTACCGCAAGCCATACATAGCTTTAATGCTTTTGTAATTGTATCATCAGACCATGAAGATCCTCTGCTATTATATGTTTCAAGATACTTTAAATGATCTGCATTGAATATGTTTCCTAAAATTATTTGAACCTTTTTGTTGTAATTTTGTCTCTAATCTACGGCACTTTTGCAATGCTGCTTTTAATTTTTGTTTTAAACCAGTAACTAAAGAAACCGTATCTTTTGCTGACCTTTCCATTGCCTCCAACATGTCCCACTCCTGAATTTTGTCTTGACTGTCATCAATAGACATATCGCTTGTTGTTTTATTTAAAACATACCGACCTCTCATAATTCTTTACACAACACCCTGGTATTTTTAAGATTTTAATCAGGGAAATGAAAAAGTGTTGATAATTTTAAGGACGTAGTACCTTTACAAAATAGTATTTTATATTAAAAAAACTAATTAAAACACGAAATAACAGTATAGAACTGAGCAGAACTTAAAGCGAATCAGAATCATAAATGACAACCACATTAACATAACACAAACTTCAAAAATATAGGTTAATTTTACCGTATTCGACAAAATATTTTGGTGAAATATTGAAACCACCAAAAAGTCACTAGAGAAGCCGCTATTTTGGGGCAAAAATATGGTTTTCTCTTTTTAACACATTGGCCTCATAAATTGCGGTACTTTATATATTTAGTAACTTTATGTTCGTTTAAGTTCTAAGTGGCTTGTATTTCTGTGAAACACAGACATATTCAGTGCTGTTCCGACGCTGAAGATGCTATCTGAATGTCCATTAATGGAATAGTATCGCAATTGAAAAATACTAAGCCTTGTCCAAAAGGAAACACTTCTGTTTTCTATTACATGTCTAAATTAAATGCCTTCAACTTTACGGTTTTCAGTATCAAGACAATTTCAATTCATTGCTATGTTTGGCATGAAGCCCAAGGCAACAGGAGAGCCAATGAAATTGGTTTATGCATTGTCAGTATTCTGCGTATTCTTTGATTTCTGACATCATCATTTTTATATGAATCAGTCTGTACTAAGTCTTGATGGAGGTTTGGTGTTATTGACATTAATGGTTTAAACAGGTGCAAATTTAATGTTTTTATTTATAAGGAAATTCATTACTAACTGTCTCCAAACAACCCGTGGGTGGCGAATAGCGGAGCATAGTGCAATTGAATAAACAATGTTTACAACTTTCATTTCGTGCTTTGTCCTCAACCAGTTATTTGCAAAGCTTTAAATCACGATATAAGTAAGTTTTTATTCAGAGAACTGCGCCGGACTGCAAAAAAACAAACTTGTTCTTGTAATATGTTTATATATACGCTGTCACTAACTTAGCCAACATAAAGACATTAACTTAGCCACATGTAGTCGATAACTGGGCATACGCAAAACGGAAGTGATAGTGCTCATTGTTTAATTAGCTATCCATCCACTAACGTTCTTTACCATCGCGATTTCTTATAACACTTTTTCACACGATTCACTAACACGTATGCTCTCTTGCGGAATTCGTCTTTCCTTAAGGAATGAATGCTAGTGGATGGATAGCTATTGAAAGAAGTATTAGGAGTTCTTTGAAACCTGGGCTCAACTATTTGCCAGAACAGTAAAAGTTCAGCCAGTCACTAAATATCTCTGAAAAGCAGTTCTTTAAAATTGAAAAGGAATATTTCAACAAAATATTTTCCAAAGAATCTTACAATTATAAAGTGGAGCTAGAAAAGCCAAGAAGTAGTACAGGAATAACAGGAGAAAGAATATGCATGCAGAGAAATGCTTTTTTTGCATTAAGAAAACAGGCTTTCTTGCAAAAATCTGTCTCTATTCAAGAAAATATTTTTATTTCAAGACTATAAAAATGTATAATATAAGAAAATAATTTTCTTGAAATTTTATTTGGATTAAATAAACATTTTCTTACAAACAAACCTAGTTAATAACTAAAATTAGGAGCAAGTGAATAAGTTAATGAAAAAGTTTTTTTTTATATGTTATACGATATAATTAAACTATTTCTTTAATAATGTAATTAAAAAGAGGTTTATGAAACGTTGTACGTTAAAGGTTATATCATTGTATGGGTAAGTACGGTATCTGTATTCCAGTTCCGTCGCCACAATCTATAACTGCATGACTATAACTACTGGCTCTAGGTGGTGTCAGGAAATATTTCAGTTGCTGTTTTTGAAGATTATTGGACCATACCAGGAGCTATTTATTAGCATTATCTTGGTTATTGTTTCTATTTCTAGGCACTTTTTTCATGTGTACTGCTACATTAAGTTCACTTTTGTTTCAACATTATTCTGTAGATAACCTCTACTTTTAGCCTTTTTAAAATCACAAGCAATGTGAATAATTTACTGCATTATGTACAGATATGTCGTACTGTTTTAAACAAGGTAAGCGCAGTTAATAATGTGCATATAAATAATATGCATTTCATGTATTCAAATTAAAAAATGCTTTATTTTAAGTAAATGAAACTATTGATTTATGAACAATACCCAAACGCTTTCTGCAATTAAGGAAACTATTTACCATCCTTAAGAAAATATTGTTTTGTGTTATAACGGCCATTCACCTATACAGTAGACTCGCGGTAACGTGAACATCCGATATTGTGAACAGCGCGGTAGCATGAACACTTATTTTGTTAACATTGACTACCTTATAGCGTGAACAGCAAAACATTTTACCGTTCGCTAACGTGAACGCTATGCTTAAATTTAATTATTTGTTCGTAACCCGTGAAACATACAGCAATAGATAAGTTGTGCTGCATTTGCCCAATCGTTTAACGATATTTTGGTGTGATTCCCCAAATTGTGTATTTTTAGAGAAGTTAGAAAAAGGTGCCAGTGTTACCGAATTATCGAAAATTTACAGTGCAGCAAAAACTACAATTTGCAGTTTTAAAAATAAAGAAAGAAAAATCAAAACAGCTGTGAATAATACAATAAAACCTACAAAGAAATGTGCATTAAAATGTGCCGAATTTCCTAAAATTAAAACATTAAAAAATATAATGGAAAAGGCTATAGAATGTAAATTATCAGCAAGACGCACGCAAACAAAAATTACTTTCTATTTTACACATATATAATGACTAATACATTATTGCATTAAATTTCGTTTAATATATATTAAAATATAAAAGGGATAATAATTTTCTTTTTATTAACCTCACCCCCAGTACATTGAACACCCCCGATTTCATGAGCAAGCTCTTATACTATTCTGTTCACGTTATAGTGAGTCTGCTGTACTAAGAATCGCTTTCTTCAATTTTTCTGCAAGATTTTCTTCAACCGAGTTAACAAAAGTCGTAAACAAAGAAAAACAATTGTTTCATTACAAGTATGTATATACTTCTCTTAAGCAGAGAAAGAAACTCTAAGAAAATATTTCTTTTGATTTAAAACAGTTATTGCATTGCGGATAATTGAAACTGTAATTGGCTTGAATTAAGGCGGACAGCTTTGATGCAAGTAAATGTTTCTCCGCGTGTAATATCAATATTGTTGAACAAAAAGAATCCTGGTTATGTATTTCACCAAAGCAATTGCAAGATTCTGAAATCATCATCCTAAGAGTAGTATTGAAAGATTTCACGTGCCTAAATATAAATGGTGGAAAGGGATTATAGATATAGTATAGTTGCACGACTATTTTATTGACCAGCAACAAAAAATTCTATTATATAAACATTTAATTAAATAATGTTTATCACTACAGCCGAACACAATGGAAGATGAATGTAACAGCTGGAGAAAAAGATCGTTGCATGGAAGATATGTATATTGTAATGTTCAATATTTACGACAGTTACAGCATCCACTGTCATCCTCTGAACGAGTAGGATGGTCAGGTTAGCCACTCGTTGGTAATTAAATATCCCTCTTGCGGTAAGAAATTGAAATTTCCTCGTTACCATTTCCCCCCAGCCAACTGGCTTTGAGACGTTGATGTTAAATATTAAAGTTAAGTCCAGATAACGACGATCGTAGGGGAATGAAAATTATACTTCATCTTCTGGTCGATTTCTCCATTTGCAATTCGTCAAAATTAATGGAATATTAATCAAAAACAAGCAACAGCGTAAATTGAAAAGTATTTTAAACATTATTTCATCAATTAAACATTTCTCCGAACATTATTCAGAAAATCGTTAGAGAAATTTCACGTTTAATACTTGTCAGACAGCATTAGGTCATAGATTTGCCTACTGTCAGATGGTAGCGTTCTTGCACGCGTTCTTCCATGCTACTTTCTTTTACAAATAACGTCACTTCATCGAAATGCATTGTAAAAGTTATATTTGGGTTGCTTTCTCAAAATTTGCTGTGGAATAAAACAATCGCCGGTCTTTCGCGATTTAAAATAAAAGAAAGATGAGCGACGCCAACAATTTCATCAATCTCGATTCAGCCTTCGTTGAATTAAAGTGTATCTTAACTCCGATCCCAATTTAAAGTGTTTGATAGTGAAATCAAAGTATTTATTCGAAGAGAAAAAGGGTTAAATTCAAGAACAGGCAGTTTCCTGTAGAGGTTGTTATAAACAGAGGGTTTATATAACATTGGCATCGTTCGAATTTCAAGGTTTGTTACATTTATAATTTTAAAATTCGTCAATTTCGATTTATTAATTTGGAAATTCGTTAGAAAATTGCCAAAAGAGTATCCAAGGATACACCCGAACCCACTAAGAATTGTAAAATTTAGTTTAAGTTAGAAAATTTAACATTTTAACCAAAAATCCCCTGACAAAAATATTTCAATATATTACAATTTTAGACCAGCCACATATTGATTTTGCTGCTTCGATTACATGGCTGAAATTACATGACTTCTTTAGTATATAGTGGGTTTCTAAAATTCAATTATCTCAAAAGCTATTGATTTTTGTATAACACATATTTGGCTAAATCAATTCCAAATGAGGTCTACTAATACGTTTCCAAAAACGAAACAAAAAAATATTACTATACTATTCTTCAATCAAGTTAACAAGAGTCTTAAACAAAGAAATAGAATTGTTTCATTACAAGCATGGATATACTTCTCTTAAGCGGAGAAAGAAACTCTAAGAAAATATTTCTTTTGTTTTAAAACAGTTATTGTATTGCGGATAATTGAAACAGTACCTAATTGTCTTGAATTAGGGCGGACAGCTTTGATACAAGTAACCGTTTCTTTGCGTGTACTATATTGTCGTGATCAAATACAATAATGATTCCTGTTCTTTTAAATGTTTTCATCAAAAGCATATTACCAACAGATTGACATAAAACCACAGTATGAGGCTCACGGTATATCTGTAGCATATTATTCTTAACGTAAGCCAGTTTATTACAAAGATAAATTTAGTAATTACAATCACAGACATCAAGTGACTCTAAAATCCCCTCGTTGAAAGGCATCTTAATAATTTCCATAACAAGATCAAAAGAATGTTTTTGTAGCACGCTACGTCAATATTAATTATTATGTAAATTACCCTTAGCAAAGCGCGCGATCAGAATAGCTAGAGCAGAAACCACAACAAATACGCTTTATTTAAAATGCGCGCGGCTATTTTCATTGCATATTTTCACTTTCTTCTCTAATTAAAGTACAATCGTTCGCGAGCGGCGGCCGCGTGTTAGTGACGTTAAATCAGTTAACCGAAGGCAAAACCGGGAGAGAACAAAGAAGGAAAAGAGGACACGAGAGAGGGACATAAAATCAACAACGATAGCGACCAAAACAACGCGGAAAGCTCCCGGAAAATTCTCCCCCGTTTACACGCATAAATCCTCGCGCTGAAACAATGGTTAAAATATCAACGTGAGATATAAAAAATTATCGTCATTCCTGTCGGAAAAATTGCCCATCCGGCGCAGAGCCCGGCCTTCTCTTCCCGTGTAAAAAAAAAAACTATGCCTCGGCTACGGATAGATTAAAAGTAGTGGAAGCGAAAGCGACATGTAGGGCGACTGTTATTCAAATTTTTAATTAACATATGCCGCGCTAGAATTCACTTAGCAATTTATTTAACATAATTCATTATTGCATTTTTCTCCGTCGCTTTTGCTACTCTCGCGTAAAAGGATTACAGCGTCATCAACGCGACTTTTTTAAAAGCTTTTGGCTATCGCATAAACGCCATTATATTAATGTCTGCTGTTGAAAAAAAAGTTCATATTTTAGTGTGCACATAAGTTGGACCGAGTATAGCATAAAGGAGCGGGAAGCAGTTAAATATGAAACTTAGCGAAATATTTGCAAGGCTTTTTGTTATTGAGAGTACTGTTGCACTATAAATACTATGTGCACATGTATTAGGCACCCCACTATCTTTAAATAAATGAAAGGAGGGAAAGAATTGGAGTAAAATAACGATATGAGTGCGTCCTATAAAATAACACAGGCCTGCATTTTTTTGGTTGTGTCATGTTTTTCAACATTTGATTATTGATTCCTATGTATTTTTTGCGCTGAATCCGACCTTACTTTTTTTCCATCACGTCAGAATTTTTTGTAAATGGCAATTTTCAAAATTTGTAATATGTCGAAAAATATCGGAAATATGAGACATAATGACAGACTTAAAATGGTTTATTTCTTATAAAATGTAGTATTTTTTGGCTTATTCTATGCAATATTATAGCTAAGCAGTTGAAGGGTCCGATAAGGGGAGCAGGGGGTCCATTGGCCCCTAAAAATTTAACAAAAATCGCCATAAAATTAGCCTAAATTTCTATTTTATTACACATATACTTAATTTTTATGATGTTCATCATGCCTTGAACCACTCTTAACGATGAAGTATGTAAAAAAACTGACGATTTTATTCTTTGTGTCGACGTCTCTTTGGACCAGTCATGCGCATGTGCTCTTCTTGGTTCATCTCGGTGCAACATCCAGCAATAGTCCCCCCTTAGTATCCACTCCGATACGCCTCTCCTTATTGCTTCCTGATGGATCTCCACCTCTCTTCCTAGCAGCACGATCTCGAAGTAGTCCAATGTGAATTTGGATGAACGTTCAACTCATGAACACCTACTTTGGTACTCTGCGCATATCTCAGATAATTTGAAATCGGACCTTCTGTTGCCAACTTGGGTACTACGCTTTAGGCACCAGGCTCTTTCAGATGTTATTGGCTCTTCTCAATGTCCATCTTGAAAATTCTACTCGGACCGTAAAGACACCCTCTTTTACTTTTGCGGTTGATAAGGCTGAAAATTTGTTACAGATGTATTTGAAACATTTACCTTCTTTTGTTAACGCTTTCATAAATTGCTTCATCAAGTGTAATTTGATATGTAGAGCTGGAAGGAGAACGTTATTCGAATCTACGAGGGGGTTTTCGAGCACATTTTTTATTCCAGGTTCTAATGAAGTTCGTTTTGGCCAATCTTTATGTTTCCAATGATTTTCCCTGTCTCTGCTATCCCACTCACATAAAAAACAAGGAAACTTTGTGTACCCGCCTTGCTGTCCTAGGATCATCAATATTATTTTAAGGCCACCGCACATAATCCACTTATAATCGTCGTACTTAATTTTATCGAGAACAAATTGTAAATTTTCGTAACGTTCTTTTAAGTGTACAGAATGTCCTAAGGGTATTGACGCATACCTATTTTCGTTGTGAAGAAGGACAACATTAAGGCTTCTTTTCGACGAATCTATGAATAGTCTGCAATCGGTGCTATCGTACGGAATGTTAAATGGAATAATATGTCCACACATATCATTGCAGAATACTAATTCTCCTTCTTCCGAAAAGTATGGAATAAAATCTTTCTCTCTGTGCCTGAACCAGGAAAACGAAATGCCAGCTGCGAGCAAATTCTTCTCTTTAAGCCTTGCACCAAGCAATTCTGAAGCCTCTTTGGTCAGATATAAGTCGCGAATCAAATCGTTTAGTTCAGACTGTGAAAAAGGTTGTGGTGCAGAATTGCCAGGTTTATACTCCTCTGTGTTATCTTCGGTTTCTTCACTTGAATCATTTTCCGAACCATCTACTTCAGGTAAATTTGTGGTGGAGTAAAAAAAGCAAACACACAGTTTGCTTTTTAGCGTATATCCACCGACAAAAACACTTCTGATCGCGGAGGACACGTAGGAATAAGCTAACGGTCGCGACAGCACTGACTGTTGAGATTTACAACACGTTTAGTGTAAATAGTGCTGCCATCTCTCGGTTTATGATGAAAATGTTGCGTTTTCATAATAAACCGGCTGATAGCAGCCACTTCGGTCTAACCGAGGAAACAATATTCAGGTTTCTCCAGGCGAAAGAAAAGACCGCTAAAACACCAAGGAGTATCGCGGTCGTTAGGAACTAAAACGTGGTTTCAAACTGTCGGGATGACGACCAAGATTTCCGAAAAATGTAACTCTTTTAAATTTCATCAATATTTCGCTTTTATTTAAAGCTTCATTAGGGTCAATAAATTAATTATGTAGACAGATCGAACTTGTGAACTACAAATTTGTACGATGTCCATCTGAGGAGCTATGACTGATGAAAAGATTTATCAGTCATAATCTCATTTAAAAGAGTTACATTTTTCTGAAGCCTTAATCGTCATCCCGACAGTTTGAAACCACGTGAAAAGACCACTGCCCGCATACTATGCTATTGCACAAGAGTAGCAAGAATACGGCTCAGAAATTGTGCTCAGATTATCCAAAGGCCTATTAAAGAGACACATTGAGTAATTGAATAATTGAATATTTCATTTCAAATGTGTTGGAAGAAAATTTGTCAACAAAAGCTGTTCAATACACTGCCCAGTATCAAAAATAAACGTAGAAAAGGCACATTTTTTATCTTTGTGGTGACTAGTTCAACGGAATTTACAAGCTACTGAGCTTCAAGACTTTGTTGCCATCTTCCCCTCGTTGTAAAGAGTGATGCCCGGGTTGGTTTCTTGAGTGGTACCGTATCCTCAAAAGAGCTGCCACCCTCCACTCTCCCTGGAAGGTCTTGAATGCACGATTACTAACTTTCTCACATTCAGGAGCTAGCCCACCTATCACTGAACTAAATGTTGATATCTTTTCAAATTAATAATATGGAACAGTTCACTAAAACCCTTACTACAATACCTTAAACAATATCTTGGCTATCGAAACGTGCGTCCAGTACGAGTATTGTGGTAAAGTATTGTGGTAAGAGTTTTAGTGAACTGGTCCAATGTTCCAGTGCCACAGATTTCGAGTACTTGATTAGTAATAATACGGAATTACTAACTTCTCTAGTGATGTGGTTATGCTCTAGTTCTAATACAAGTTTTTCGATTTTCTTGTTTTTCAATTTAAAAGGTACCATATGTGATGTTATAATTGAAAAACGTCCTGGTATCATTAATTTTTGTTATTTCCAACGCTTACTTGAATTTTATTGTACTGTGTATTCAATACTCTAAATGTATTCTGCACTGTTCTTTAGTATTGGAGTTCCAATGAGAGTTCAATTTTCTTTGAAAATTTGTGAAAATATGGATGTGATAAAACATTTAAGTTAGCAGTAATGCATAAACAAGTTTGGACGCCTTGTTATATACAAAAAATCGACTGGGTCTATAACAAGTTTTACCGTGAAAAGTTTCACACGGAGCAAAAATATATGAAAACATGTAGATACATGAACACGAACACGCTTGATTCGCTAAATCCGTATGAAGTGAATTGAAAACGGAGTAACATGTTAACAAGCTTTCAGAATTCTATTCAGTTTGCTTTGTTGTTTTCTTACAGAGTTCACTGTTTTTGAAATTGCGTTCAAATCATGTCGGGAATAACTTGTAAGGCAACTTCGTATTTTCCCATTTACTTGTCGAACAAAAACACCTCAGGCTTTATATTTCGGACAATCCGGAAAGCCATTAAAACGGTATTCTCATACGACTTGCAATGTTGAGGAGCAATACGGGACGGGCGCTGTATATCAGTTGGAAAACAAACAATACATTTGTTTACGAGCGTATGCACACAATATACATACATGCGTTCAATGTGATGTCATCAAACAGCACTCGACAGTTACATACACGTACAGAAATAATAACGAACTGTTTGCTTTTCCAAACGGCGTAAAAAAAAACAAGTAAAAGCCCATTCTGCTATTTTATTAGCAATAATATAAACACGGGTTGTGATAAATACGTTTGAAATGACAGAAGATAATTGCGCAAAAATGAACGACTAACAGCATTATTGCACATGGAGAATGTGAACGTATGGTTATCTGCGCATTCTTATCTCACTTGGCTTTTTATAGCTTCGTCAATAACGGCCGAAGAGAGCACAGGGCAATTATGTCGTCCTCTCTTTCTGCTTTCTTTATCTAACTTCGTCTCTCGTGTATCCGACGCGCTGCATTCTATATCTTGAAAGCAAACGACAACACAAGAGATATTAAATAACGTTTGTATTAGACGTTATTGGGTTGGTATTTATTTCGTGGTGAAATGCACGTTTTCATGTCGCATACAATGCGATAACGCTTCATTCAGTAATGGAGGATGATAGTTGCAACGTCTCTAGTATTGTTTGACATGTTGAAAAGGAATTTCGCATCTATAAAGCATACACCATTAAGCTTAAAGATTTCCATAAAAACTACAGCATATATATATAATGATAGTATACGAAGATAAGGTGAAAAATTCTCGGCCTGGCACAGAGATGGCGTTGCTATCAATAATTTTTTTCTCCTGTGATATTGATACACATGTCACAAAAACGAGTGTGAAGCTTCACCTTGATCGGATAGACAATTTTCTTTTCACTGTTGTTTAAAGTAAACGGGTTGTTTGTATGAATAAATTGGAATATCATGCCGTAATAAAATTCTTCGTCTTGGACGGATTATCATCAACAGAAATTCATCCAAAGTTGGTAAGGGTTTATAAGGAGTCTGCACCTTCGTTTTCAACTGTGAAGAAATAGACGATTGATTGTACACCTCTTGAATATTATCCCCGTAAAGGACGGCCAAAAACTAGGATTACCTACAAAAATATTGAGATGGTGCACAATATGGTTCTGGACGATCGCCTATTAAAGATGTATATGAACGCTAAGGCTATAACATCCCAGGAGGTACATTACAGAAGAATTACGTATGAGAAAGATTTGTGTAAGGTGTCATATTTGTTAAATGCTGATCAAAAACAAACAAGAAAGCAAATTTTTCAGCAACGTTTGGAGTTTTAAGGACTCTGCTCCTTATCAGTTTTCAACGGTGAAGAACGTGATGTTCGATTGTACGTCTCTGAAACAATATCAAATCGAAAATGCGGACTGGCCAAAAATAGGATCACCTACAAATATTGAGATGGTGCGCATATGGTTTCTGGAGATCAAGGACTCTTTAAAGATTATGTGAAAGCTAAGGCTTAAACATCCAGGAGTACATTACGAAGAATTACGTATGCCACAGATTTGATAAGTGCAAATTTGTTATAATGCTGGATCAAAAAAACATCAGAAGAAGCACAAATCTTTCAGCAGGTTAAGGACCGTTTTGTTAAATTACCAGAATCCTATTCCAGATTTAATGCGCCAATTTTGTTACATAGGATACGAATTGCGTTTCTACCTTTACGTCTGAAAGAAACAAAAAGTTGCAAAGCAGAAGGTGAAAGCGGTGCTTTGTACAAAAGCGAAACTATTGCAATTGCAAAAGGTTCGTGGTTATGCTTACCTTGGTAATACAAAATGCAATACTACGCACATATTCTTGACCAGCTAGATGAAGAAATTTATGAGACTAGGCCTGGATTGCAAACGAAAAAATCATCTTCCATCAGGATAATGCACCAGCCCACAAAGGTGCTTTCACAGTGGAAAAATTAAGCGATCTGAAGTACTTATTGTTGGAACATCTACCCTATTCGCCAGATTTGGCTCCTTTTGACTTTCATCAATTCCCAAATCTAAAGACATTTTTGGGTCAATTGAAGAGGCGATAACAGATATTTTGCAGACTTTCCAGAATCTCACTTCAGGAATGGAATTCATTTATTAGAGAAACGTTGGACAAAGTGCATTGAACTGCCGTAAAGGTCATGGTTAGTATTTTCTAGGATTCAAAAGGGATTCTTTCCACTGATTACCTTGAAAAAGATAATACAATAACTGACAAATACTACGCACACATTCTTGACCAGCTAGATGAAGAAATTCGTAAGACTAGGCCTGGATTGCAAACGAAAAAAATCATCTTCCGTCAGGACAATGCACCACAAATTACTTACTGATACTAAATTTGCCCATGCATTTCAATCTAATTAAAATGGGGAGAAGAGGGTGATTCCACGAAGGGTTAGAGGAAAGGTATTGACGTTATCATGTAGTTCCCTCCAAACAAATAAAAAGTTGTCTAAAGTGTTCTTTTAATATTTCTCATAGTTTCGGAAATATTGACGTAACTTGCTAAAGATAGTACTACGTTTGAGGGGCTTGAGTTGTTGAAAACGAGTGATTGGGCACCTAAAAAAATTACCCCGTTCTTGCACTATATCAGTCTACAAACCCACAAAATTTTTTCTGAATGTTATCTGTGTTCTTTGTTAGTACCAAACGTCCCTATTGTCGACATTTGGTGGCATCAAAGGCTGTGTATTGGCTAACATTGATGTCCGCACTTAAACTCGTACGTGCAGGTCAGGCTTACTTATTAATTGATATACTCTGTGTTATAAGAAGGTGTAGACAGTTATTGCAAATAAATATGTATGTTCTAATAAAAATAAATGATTGACAAATGTGTTCTGATGAAATGATTTTAGAATTGTGTCAAGTTATTGCTGAATTCTACACTCCTAGAAAGTGTTCAAATTTAAGAGACAGTAAAAATAACATGGGAAACAGTGCAAAATACAAGTATCAGTACTTATTTATTTGTTAAAAAGTTGGTAGAACTAAACAATAGCACAAAAACAGTTAAGGATTTATTATAACGGCATATTTCGAGAACTACAGGAACACTGCATACTACTATTTTGTAGTTCTTTTCCTAAAATTTGAACTTCGCACTACGCCAATTTCAAGCTACATTAACTAAAATATTTACACAGCTTTTCATAAGTAGTATTTGACACGGTTCGCGAGAACTACAAGGTGAATGCGCATGAAATGGAAATCTTCGGCCTCTGAATCTTCATTTTGGAAAAGGATGCATAAAAGCCTCCTGAATCAACAGCGATATTCACCAGAGGGACAATATGTTACTTCATAAAGATTGCATTCATTTTTTAAACAATGGAAAAAACAAGAAAACCACGTTTTCATGTAGCCTAACATTCTTCAAAAATGGCTAGATTGAAGGTATTCGCTTACAACCGAAATATGAATTGCCATCAGCATAGATTCCAATATAACGGAAATGTATAAAACGGAGGAAGTTCTCGCTTCGCGTTTAACATTAAATTAGCAGTTAAATTGCTTAATTAAAGGAAAAAATAACGCTGAATTAAACAAAGCGTTTCGATATAATTACCTCCGAACAAAAGCAACCACTCACTTTACTTCATAGAGTTCAAGAAAATTCAATTAAAATCGGGGAAGCGGCGCTGCCTTAACAATTGAAAGAACGAGTTATTTTTGTCGCTATTGTTTCGCGTAAATTTGTCTGTTTGCGAATAGTTTCAATTCTCTTGTTTACGTTCGCGCTCGTTTTGTAAAGCACTCCACAATTACATTGCGCTATGGAATAACTTTTCTTGTTTAGAAATAATTTCCATTTACTTTTCCATTCGAAGAAATTGCAGTTTAAGTGGTAACACTTAATAATCTACAAATACATTTGACACTATTTCAAAACAAGAAAAGATTATTTAGGTTATTTTTAGCACGTTCAATAGTGACTCCTGAATTGCAGAAGCAGGTGTTTTTGGGAAAAACTAGGCCAATTTCTATTTTCTGTGAACTATTTTTTTGATATTATTGGCAGTTCAACTATATTTTCGGTGGTGTTATTTAAGCACCATAAATAACAGACCAATAGCAAGCTTTACCAGCCAAAAGGCGGATCTCCGGTCAATGTTCCTTCAGTTTACATATAATAGGGTAGTATAGTAGTACATGACAAGAATTTACCACCGAGGACGGGTCCCTTTGGAAGATCTCCAAGGCGCTCAGAAAACCAGGCAGACCCCAATGCCGGCCTCTTCACGGCACCCACGGCTTAGGCTTCTCCCCCGAGGAGAAGGCCGAGATTCACTCGGAATACCTCGAGAGCGTATTCCGAGGACACCCCTCGGACGACGAGGAGGACCAGGACTTCGGTAGCGAAGTGGACGAGTTGGCAAACGGACTGTCCGACATGCCCGGAACGCCGCTCGACCCAGCTACCCCCTACGAGATCCGCGCGATCATCCGCGCAAGATCCAACAAGAAGTCCCCAGGTGCCGATTTTATCACCAATCTGGCCCTGAAGAGATTGCCTCCCGAGGCGACGGAGAAGCTCTGCGATATCATCAACGCATCTCTCCGACTCCAACACTTTCCCCTCTGTTGGAAGCACGCCGAAGTCGTCACCATCCCCAAACCGGGGAAGGACCACCTGTTCCCTCAGAACTACCGCTCGATCAGCCTTCTATCGAATGTCGCCAAAGTAGCCGAAGCCGTCATCTTGGCTCGGCTAAAGGACCTATGCGACGATCTAGGTTCCATCCAGGACGAACAGTTTCCGAGCTGGACTGTCCACGGAACTGCAGTTACTTCGCTTTTCGGAGCACATACGCGACGGACTCGACAGGCGAGATACCGTCGGCGCTGTCTTCTTCGACATCGCGCGTGCCTTTGGCACAGTCTGGCACAAAGGGCAGATCCGTAAGTTGACCGTTACCGGTCTTAACCCCTCCATGGTTAGGCTAATCAGGTCGTACTTGCAACGCAGATCCCTCTGCACCAAGTGCCAATCCACGAAGTCGAGCATCTGAAGCATCAGATCCGGCGTCCCGCAGGGTTCTCTCCTCGGACCGCAACTCTTCCTGATGTTCATGTCGGATCTCCCGAGGGAGCCCGGTACAGAGCTGGCAATTTATGCGGATGACACTGTCATCTACACATCTTGCCGGAACGAGGTCTTCGTCGTTAGGCGGCTACAACTGGCTACCGACGGCCTCCTGCGCTGAGCAGCCCGATGGAGGCATAAACGAATCTAAATGCGTCGCAGTTAGATTCACCAGGAGCTTGCGCGAACCGCGAGAGTTCGTCCGGGTGGGCGACGTCATCTTGCAGTGGAGCCCTGACGTTAAGTACCTTGGAGTCCACTTCGACCAGAAACTCACCTGGAAGAAGCAGATGCAGGAGATAAGATCCAAGTTCCTCGCTGCACGCAACTCGTTACTCCCACTCTTAGGGCGAAGAAGTCCCCTTCGCCTAAGAAACAAGTTGCTTCTCTACACCTCGACCCTGAGGCCGCTGTTGACCTACGGCGCTATGGCCTGGTCCTCGGCGGCCTATACCCACATAATATCCTTGGAGCGTCTCCAGAATAAGACTCTAAGGATAATTTCCGGAGCCCCTTGGTTTGTAAGGAACTCTCAAATTCATCGCGATCTGGGAGTCCCGACACTCCGCGAATATCTCGAAAAGATCCTCACCGCAGCGTGGGAAAGGGCCCGCGCGAGCGACAACAGGTGCGTGCAAGAGGTAGTTGTTCCTCAGGATCGGCCCCCTCCCAGGATCCACGTTAGACGACCAGCGGACTTCTTCAACTTTCGCTGAGAGTCACTCCCGCCAAAGGAACGACAATCACTCACCAAACAGGTCATCTTTCTCAAGCTAAACTCAGCTTTTAGCCCTCTACGACGAAAACTTTTTCCCTAAGTATAAAACAACCCCCTGACGGCGTGACTGTGCCGCATTACGATAGCTAGAGGACAAAAGGGTTCAAGGATTCTTCATAAAACTGACCCTAGGAAAAGATAGGATCCCAGTCTGACAAGAATTTTTGCAAAGTGATCAAAGAACTTTATTATAGGTACAACAAACGTAAAAATTATTTAGAAATAAAATCGTTCCAAGCATCTCATAATTTAAATGAATTTTCAAATCAATATTCTTGCGTTTTATCAAATGTATGTTGTCATTCACGGTTCATTTTATTTTTACTATTCCGTTGAGTTACTTTTCGTTTTTATACCCCTTTTCGAAAAATAAAGATTCTAATTGAAACTGATTTAAACGCACCACACCGAAAAGATATAAATTTCGACATCCACTTTCTATCCGCCCTGACACTCGCCATCACCACCCTGACGCTGATTTGGTAGTAGACATTACTGCTAGAGGGGTCAGAAGCGTGCGACGGGAGGTAGTGTGTTGGTGATTAATTTAAATTTTCGTTGACAAGGGCGGCAGAGGGAGGAGCGAAACAGAGAGAAAGGCGAGAGCGGCGGCCGCGTCGGACCAAACATGACGACAATGTACCGGCACGGTGTAGAGTAAAATTTGATGTAACGCACGTCGAATGAACGTGGGTATGGTACCCGTGTCATTAATATTAATTATGACGTCGCTTATTTTCAGCAGTAACGGCATTCCTAACTTCTAGACCCTAATATTGTACTTTATTTTACACACGCACAGCCAGCCCAACAAAATGTACGATACGTAGTTTGTTTACTTTTCGGATTGAAGCTTTGTAGTGTATACGTTTGTTTGTTTAGTTGATTTTATGGAATAGAATATTAAAAATTTGTAGTGTATGGCTTCCTATAATACACATATCCAATTTAATCTAATATAACACATCACAAACGAACAAATATAAGGATCAAAAAATCACAACAAAGACATTTTTACAAATATAATCGATTCTTCATTGGACGTATTCTTTCCTGGCAGCCAACGTATGACATATTAGTGTTTTTCATATCATATTTCAAACATACTCGACAAGGGAAAACTAGACAAAAAATAAACAAATAAAAAAAAACAATTATAAGTGAATCTATAACAATTTTTCCAGGTCCTACATAGCTGTAGGTATGGTAAGTGATTACATTTTTAGGGAATTATAGATTTGCCAACACAAATACCTTCCCTTTTCCCTCGACCTTACACCATGTTCAATATACTCATTGTGTAATGTTGCCTGGGAGCAAGCGGGATTTTGTACGTAAGACAATACGACTACCTGTGTTAAATCATGTACTCAAATAGTGTGCCATTGCAACACTGAAATACGAGAGAGTATCAAATATGAGCGGGACTCGTTTTTTAAAAAATTCTAACTTTATTTAACTAAGCTTACAAATATATATTATCTTTCTACATACTCTTCCGTCCTAGAAATACATTTTTCCCATCGGATTGGGAGCTTTTTTATTCCATCATCGTAAAAACTCTTCGGACGTGCACAAACGCTTCCACCGCTTCGTTATCATCGAAACGCTGGCGTCCAAGCGCTTCTTTGAGGGGTCCAAAAAGATGGAAGTCACAAGGTGATAAGTCTGGACTAAAGGGTGGACTTTCCAGCGTTTCCCATGTTAATGCATCCACTTTTTACATCGTGGCGTTAGCCACATGAGGCCTGGCGTTGTCATGCAGAAGAATTACACATCTGGCCGATTGCACCTTTCTTCTCCTTCGAAATGACAATTTCGCGGCATCCAGTACTTCACAATAATATTGCGCATTAATTGTGCGTCGATCGTGGAGAAAATCAACGTGAAAAGCACCTTGCCGATCAAAAAATCCTGTTGCGGCGATCATGGCTCTTGTTCTCGACCTTTTCACGCACTCCAGAAAATTTTTTGTGCCATGCAAACACACGGGTTCTTGATAGGGTGTTCTCCCCGAACTGTGTCTGTAATCGCCGCAAAATTTCGGTTGGGTTCACCCCCTCCTTGGCCAAAAAATTGATGATAATCCGCTGCTACACTTCTTTTTCGCTCATGATTTCTTTTGATACTAAAGAGACCCGAGAGAGTTGCGGTCGGTTCTCCCCTCTCTCTAACGGTACTAGCTACCTGCGCATCAATTTCTTTCAGGTCTAGAAACCCTCCGGAATTTTTAAGAAAATCAGTCCCGTTTATATTTGATACACCCTCGTACTTCGCTATGACTCTTACCACAAAGCTTCACTAACACTGAACTCACATTTTGGCAGTTCAGCTGTCATCTGCAGTACTAAAACTGAATTTGTTTTTATTTTAATGAAGTGTTGTGGTAAGAGTGCTAGTGCTAGTGTGTGCTAGGTCTGATAATTTGCTTTTTACGGCTTCATCTCTTTGTAATACAACAAAGAAAAGTATAAAACATACAAGAAGTAAAATTTTTTGTGAAAAATTAGTTATATTTGCTACAACTGATGAGTATGAGAAATAGGCTTCGAGGCTTCAAAGTATGGTATTTCTGATGGTTTGAGGGGCAAAGGAGCAAAACTAAAATTATTCCTTTAACGATGATAACAATGTTGTACCATCTCATACATCCAAAGATCTTGGATGTGTGGGAGATGAATGACATTAAATAAATATAGAATAGTGACAGAAACTATACACATTCTAATGAAAAACAACCTAAATTAAATATATGTATAGCAATAGAACAACGAGAAACAAGATCGGGATGAATGAAGAAAACCAATTTTAAACCATTACAATGTCAATAGTCAAAGTATATTTCAAAGATATGTATGGTCGTATATGCTCTTAAATAGAAATGATCGTAGAATCACCACCTTTAGTATACTTACTCCAGATCTGTAGCATGCGTCTGGCAAAGAAGATAAACGGCAGAGTTATTTATCGAGATAATTTTTGACACATAAAGTGTAACTAAAAAAAAATAAGAAGCAATCATCACTTTACAATTCATTTGTAGACTACTGTTATAGGTAAATATAACGCCTATATCAGAAATTTTGACAATACACTATTGCAAATAAACAAAGCAGCGGTCAACCAAAACCAGGTGCAATTAATATTTTCAATTGGTATCTTCTAATAACGTACTCTCACTTGCTGTTAAACATTATGTAGCAGAGTTGGGCGAAAATTATCCGATTAACAATTAACGACTAAAATTTCAGTCGTATTTTTTAATCGTGAAAACGATTAAATTTCGAGCGATTAAAAAATTGACTAATAATTCAATCACCTATTTTTAGTCGCTCTGAATGATAAAAATTTCAATCGGATAATAATTTAGTCAGATACAAATTTAATTAATTAAAGAATTAGTCGGATAAATTATCAGATTTGTATATGTATTTTGGTTTAAAAACTAGCTAGGTACTATTTAAAATATACAAAAAGCAGCATTTTAAAACTTTATTATATACAACAATAACATAAAACATTATGACACATGTATATATTAGATATTAATAGAAACGTACAATATTATAAGGAATTACAACTTAAATTAAGTTATAATAACCGGTAACACCTACACAACATGTTCATTATAACAAGCCTGGAAAAAGGTTTGAGTTTGCTTTTAAAATAACTCTCTTTTCAAAGTTTTCATCAGACAATTTGTTTGCTTTTGGACGATTTGTAATTGTCGCCCAAGAAAAAAGCCTCTCCACGGCAGCTGAAGATGGCAAGGGCGTGTTAAATTTAATAAATACCTTTAACATAAAAGTAAAATTAGTGTCTTGATAAAGTACTCACATGATGAAAAAACGTACCTTTTTTATTGCAGGAAAACTATTTAGGCTTTCTAAAGTAAAATTTCTTTCACCGAGAAAACGCAGCACTTCAAAGTCCGCGGATGTAGCAGACGACGTTCGGATAGTTGTTTCATCAAGTCCGAAATCAAAAAAAGTTGAAGTATCAACAGCCTCTGATTCAGGCGTATGAGATGAAATTTCACTTATTTCAACTGCTACAGCTGCTTTGAACATACATAGTATGCGGTTCCGTTGGTCTTCTTCTACACAATTTAGCCACTTATTTTTAAAGTGAGGATGGGAAAAGGCAGCTATGGCCGCATTTCTCGATCATGGTCTTTCGAATTGGAAATATTCATGAAATCTCATGTTGATTGATTGAAGATACCCTTCAATCATGTCGTTGCAAAATACCCATGGCTGCTTTGAGAGTAATTGTAATTTTCTTCTCAAGGCAATTATTGTTGGGACTACGATACCATAAAAGGCATTTTTCTCAGCTTGTAAAATATCTAGCCTCAGCTATTGGTTTCGTACATTGGAGGTACATAAAATCACTTAGCGTCGTTATAAGATTTTTATCCAAATTGAGTTCTTCTGATAACATACAATATTTGTCCTTAATATGTAATATTTGTTTGAGTGCATCGTATAAGGAATTCCAACGGGTAACTCCAGGTTTCGATAAAGTTTGACCCAAAACCCTTCCTAAAATTTCAGCCGACTTTGGCCGTGAGGTAGCTTTCCACAATACGTTACATTTATCTTAAACTTTTTTATGCAAACTCGATAATGTTTTTGATTTTTCTATTACTTTTTTGGCATCCGTAGTTGCACATAGATGTAATGTATAAGAGAAACATCTTATATGCAAAGGGAGTTTCAAGTTGTCATAAATAGAAATGTTGCCCTTGTCGTCATACTGAACGTCAGAACTGTTGTCATAGAAATTGCCAATATCTTCGTCGTTTTCTAGATTACAGGTGACTCCAAAAGTTTGAAAGGCCTTAATAAAATTACTACCGTTATCAGTCACTGCCGCTACTAACCTTTCTGAGTAAATTTCATACTCTAGATGAATCTCATTTAACAAAGCTGCTATTCGATCATTTGTATGGGAATTTTCAAACCTCCGACAAGCCAAAGCAGCCGACTTCCTCTCAAGAAGAGAATTGGAAATCCAATGAATGGTCACGCCAAGAAAATTGCGTGTTTTCCCAGACCAAATGTCTGTCGTGGTACAAAAATATGAAAAATTTTTAAATTGTTCTATTACATTCTGTTTAACAGACTGCGATAGTTGATTTATCCTTTCGTTCAAAGTTCTGCGAGACATTACAGTTAAATTTGGAACAAAATGATGAAAATTATTGAATATCGCACAAAAATATGGATCGTCAACGATGCAAGGGAACTAATGAATGTATGATAAATTTTGTAATGTCACTATCAAATGTTTTCTGTGAAAAAGTGTTATCTCTTGATGTACCTTTCTGAGTACTGCTATTATTTTGCATTGTTCTGCTTTCTTCATTTTTCCGAACCTTTTGCTTTTTAAGGTGGTTTACATATGGTTGCACCGAATTATTTCCATGTCGCCTTTTAAGGTGCGATAAAAAATTTGATGAAGAATTTGTGTGCCCCTTAATTTTTTTTTCGGCAGGTTTACATAATACGCAAATTCCCGTTACTCTATCTGAACTCACATTATCATCATTCACTCGTTCAAAAAATGTTCCATCTAACATTGTAATACTTCTTTGTTTTGAAACGTACGCATCTTGATTTTCGCTTGTATTTTCCGGTACGTCTTCATATGAAAGGGTTAAATTAGCTGGCGACAATAAACCACTGCCCGCACTCGTCGAAAAAAAGTCACATTCACTTTCTAATTCACTCATATTTAATCTAAGAAATACCTAATATTTCGTAGTTATTTTAAAAAAGCATGTATGCGTATATGCGTATTTAACACAAACTACTTTATGTATAGTCCTGCAAACACTTAGAAGTAATAGTTCTGAAATATTAAAAGATCGTCCAGAACATAAAACATAATCATGTAGTAACTTGCATAGGAAATCTTCCCTCTACAATACAGTATTACGTTACAACCAGAGACCGTACTGGGATTATTTTTATTTTTCATGTGTTGTTTTTTATGAACGTTTCATTATTCAAGTATTCTTTTGCCAAGGATCGCGAATTATGTAAGCGGAGCGGTTGGTATTTAAAAAGAACTTATTAATTGCAAAGAAACATAGTGATTTTAGAAACAAAATGGTGTACAATTGAAATTACTATAATATTATTGTAAGCAATGTTTTTAAAACAATGAGGTCATATTTTCACAAAATTCCTAAAGGATCATTAGCTCGCAAACTAACAGCTACGATATAATGCGAAATTTACTGTTGACATTTCTATAAAAGAACTACTTTTATTCGAATAATATTTTAGTTAATTATTTTTTTATTCGATTAGATTATCATCCTATAGTATAGTATTGTAGTCGTTCTAAACTTAATCGTTCTTATGACTAAATTCATGCGATTAAATTTTTAATCGTTCTTTTAATCGATTGAAATTTTAATCGAATAACGCCCTACTCTATTATGTAGGCATAAATGAAATCAAAGCAAATCATGACTCCATTAATCATCATTGTAGTGTTACTAGCAGAGCCGTGTAAAATAAACACATAACATCTTAGCATTTTAACGTATACCTGACGTTCTACACGAATGTTTGTTGTCCAACACAAGCGGATGTGAAAATGGCATTCAACCGATTTTAGTAATAGAGACATGGATGTACTTCATTCATAAAAGTTACAGAAGTTACAATGAAACGATAGCGATAACGTTATCAATGTTAAATAAAGCCCATCGTTACGTGTAAACACATGATACTGAAAACGAATCTCTGAGAAGAAATAATAAATACTAGTGCAATAATTTCGTGAAGCAATTAGTATGTACTAGGGTTTATCAATGACTCTATGCATGTAAGTATATTGTACATTCGATTCGAGTCCTTCATCCTTTCAGTTAAACTATGTATGTGGAACGAACTAGAAGTGGCAAATAAGGAATCTATACACACGCAGAGAAATGGTTTCTTGCATCAAGAAAATAGACTTTCTTGCAAAAATCAGTCTCCAATCAAGAAAATATTTTTATTTCAAGACTATAAAAACCTATAATAGAAGAAAACAATTTTCTTGAAATTTTACTTGGATTAAACAAATATTTTCTTAAGGTTAGAAAATCAAAAAAATCTTTCTTCCATTTAGTTTTAGTTAAGAAAATAATCATATTAAAGGTAGGAATGAAAAAATGATCCAGATCTCAGTTCTATTGAGAAATTAGGCGACTGGTCTCGTGTTCAAAAAGCACATCATCTACAAGGATATCCAATAAAAGAAAAATTATAGTAACGGAAGAAACCTGAAGTTAATAATTAAAATTAAGAACAGGTGAATGAATTAATGAAAAAGTTTGTTTTTTTTATGTATTACAGTATAATTAAATTATTTCTTTAATAATGTAATTAAATAGGTTACTTTTATGTAGTTTAATAATTAATGAGTTAATGTCTTTAAGTTTATTTATCCCTATATTATTATTATTATTATTCATCATATATTTCAGAAAAACTATAGTTAAATTAGTACACGTGGTAAATAGTAATACAAAGAAAAAATATTACATTAACCGGTATCTTTTGAAAATGTTTGTGAAACGTTGTATAGTTTATTTCAAATTATAAGAATATAACTGTAGACTTACAAGGCCTTTAATACTTTTATTGCACCTTCTGTGACAATAATAACCTGGTTATTACCGCGATTACGATAGTTTTGCACCAAACTGACGGTATGTTGCAACCCGCGTTTCGTATCCAGCAGCATCTTTCGGTTTCGGAAACAAAAATTCATCCAAATTCTCTAACTAGAAAATTTCATAACAAGATACTGTCGTAAACCAAGGTACCACTGGAATTTGAGATTGTAATTTAGTTCAGGTCCTAATTCAAATAAACACAATCAAACATTTTTTCTAATTAGCACTAAACAAATAATTTCTCGCTTATTATGTTTTTCAAAAAAGTCTATAATAATGAAAAATACAAACTACTTGATGCCTAAAACATTCTTTCTTTATCACTAGACTGACTGCGAGAGCTAATGGTGCAAAGTGCATGACGTTAAATATTCTGGGAAGGGCCTGATACCTCCCACTGCGTGATACATATTTGTGGAATATTCTCTCCTCTGTTAGATATGTTTTGCACCAAACCGCTTTGGTGCACGGTTTTAGAATGTATCGATTGAAAATTGCTGTCATTACTCAAATCCGAAGTAAGACACTTACTTAAAATTAGAAGAATTAAACAACTATACATAGAACAAAATCTCAATCCCTCTAAACTATAATATCTATATGGAATCGATTGTTAATATGTACAAAATATAGAACCCTTTCAAACTGAGAAATTACATTTGAATAAGCTAATAATGTCGTCTTATCTTTAAGTTGTATATGCTGTCTCTAAAAGCTAACACAGAAATTGTTAGAGAAAAAGACGACAATGATTGCACTGAAAACAATAGAAAAAGAATTAGTTGCAGGACAAAGTTGGTACGCATATAAACATGTAATTTACCACCTCAACTAAAAAGAATAGAATGTATGGAGTGCACAACAAAGTGGTAGTCGTTCTACACGCACCACCATGCGACGATCTAAAAACAAAACCTACAAGTATGCACTTCCGGCAAGCGAGTCAAATTGATGTGAAAATTCTCGACCCCTCTTTTCATCTTTTTATCCTTAATGACACTGTACGCGGCGGTGAACCCGCTATCGAGCGCACGCAACCGAGGAGCAAACACATACACGATGGGAAAAAGCACCCGTACGACGTCAAGAAGTTGAAATCTACATACTAGATCTTGGTATAGTTTGCTAATAAAGTAACTGGATGATCTTCACAAGCGAATGACATTAACGATTCTAGAAAAATCTAGCAGGTTCCTTCGTCTCTTAAAGCAGCTTTTAATGTGAATAATGCTATAAACTTTGACGATACAAAATTACAAAGACTAAACATCATAGGACAGATATTTAGAAGCGGGCACTCAAAGAGGAATAATTTGGAGTGAACAAATTACGGACAGATGCAGCAAATTACACTTATATAAGCTTTGTTGAATTGTTCCTTCTTCGTCGAAGTTGACAGTTTGTTCGTTACACCTTGAGTTGAACAATCCCATTATTATTATCATTATTGAAGCCGTCATTGCGACCTAGATAAATCTGTTCTAACAGTGGCCTTAATAAACCCTATTATTATCCTAGGATTTTTCTAAGAGCAGCATATTTGCTTAGTATGTGTTCTGCTGTTTCCACGTTTTCTTAGTGTAACGACAGAGCTGTTGATTCTCAGCTTTTCCTAATTTACGTAAATGATGTTCTAGGGTTACATAACATTCCAATAAGCCTACTAGTATTCTGATATCCGCACTGCTAGAAGATAGTCCTAATATGTTTTGCCAAAACAAAGTTGATTCTCTTCCCATTTCCTAATTCCTTGTTTTAGGTCGCTTTTCTGTAGACCACAGTAAGAATCTGCACCAATGAAGAACGTACTAGCTCCTTCCTTCACCAGCTTATCACATTTCTCTCAATGGCTTGGTAGTTTAGGGCCTACCACAATGTAACATAGATGTAAAGTGTTTACTTGTACACCTTCAATCCTTTCCCCCAGGTTCTTTTGGTGCAACGATTTCAAGTGACAATTTCTGCTTGAAATATCCTAGTTAGCAATCCCATAGGCACCTGAAGATGGTAGACAGGTCCACTGACACGTATTCCAGTTCCTGACTGTTGAATAGGGTCAGACATTAAAAATTTAATTCTTCCCTTTTTCTGTGCATGTGTGTAGAGAATTATGACTAAATTAAATCTACATTAGACTGAAGAAAAGTACAGCGCCAGACTCAGGGTCAAGCTCAGGCTATGTAGTTCTTTTCACACGTATGTACATGCTCGACATAATCCGCGTCCAAATAAATTTTATATTTTTTGAGAAATATTTATAGTTACTTTGTAATATTGTAACGTAAATTTTAACTCTAACATTTAACTTTTAGCAATAAGACTTCATTTATGAATATTTAGCTTGACTGTTACTATATACTATTTATCATTTGTGTTATATTAACGTAATTTTCACCATAGATTCGATGTGATGATGAAACGAGCAGAAACTGGTCCTTAAATAAATTAGTAATGAATAAAAAGGAGTTTTGTACTGTATTCTTATTTTAATATTCCAAATCTTACAACATGCAACTTTTCACAAAAGCCTTACGATTTGAATTAGTGATTCTACATATAACATGTTATGTTACTATGTATAAGAGAAGTCAATTTCGTAGAAGTTAATGTATCAGAATTATCAAGAGAATCGTTAATAAAAAATACTAAAGAAACGATTAACAAAGAACAACAATACTACCTAAAACTTGATAATAATAAAATTATAGGGATACGAACGGAATTTCGTTAATGTATTACAAGGCAGAGTTAGACACACATCTTCCAGCGGATTGCCATTTTATTTGTCGTATTCTAGATTTAAACAAGACGTCAATGTTTTGTTAGTTTCACGCTGCAAGTCTGGTAAGCTGTTAAGTTTGGTATGATTTTTACAAAAGACATCAAGATGTAAATTATTGAAAATAACTCAGAACTTTGATTATCTCCCACAAAGCAATATTACTGGAGTATTTTTTAAAGAAATAATGTATATATGTATATAATACGAGAGCAGAGTAACATACAAGACAAACAAGCATGTTAAAATGATAAATAAAATAAGCGGTATTGGCCACCTTTTAGATTGCTATCTTCTTTAGTCTTCTGAGGGCGTATAGAATGTTGCCCCAGGAACTTGTTTGGAGGACTGTTTTCTTGCTTTCTTGTGGTAAGTATAAGATTTTCATTTTTTTTAAAGATTTGTATCAGAACTTACTCCTACACAAGTTACATATCATCATCATCAACGCCTTTTAATCCCTTTGGATTATGGCTTACGCTTAAGCGTGTTGTATCCATTTTCTGTGGTGGATTAGTCCGCTTTTCCTTTTTCCTTCTTCTTTTTTTACAATTTGTTGTGAGTCCCTGCTTTATTATTTGTTTCCGTGTCTTCCTGTCTCTACATTTCTCATCCTACTGCTTTATGTTCATTGCCTTCAGATCATTTCCCATATTGTTCCACCATCGTGTTCTGGGTTTCCCTCTATTTCTTCGCTGGATTGGTGTCCATTTAGTTACTCTTTATTTCTCTCTTTATTATCTCAGTTTGTGGTCTTCTCATTATATGTCCTGTCCGCTCTAACCTCTGGGATTTGATAACTTCTAGTTCTTTTTCTATTTCCTTGTTTCTTGTCCGCCTTCTATCACCATCTGGGGTGATGTCCGGTCCTAGTATTGTTCGCAAAATCTTCCTCACTAGTCTTCTCAAGCTTTCCTATTCTTTTTTGTTCATTACTGTTGTTTCCGCGACATATAAATAATTTATAATTTATGGTATTCGTTAGCAAAATGCCTTAATAGCCTTAATCTTGTAATCTTAGAAGTTAATGATGTGCCAATAGCTATTTCAAGAGAAACGCCAAAAGTCTGATAATTGGGACTCTGTTGCATAGAACTTATTAATTGAAGAGATGGTTGTTGGTTAAAATATAAAGGAAAAGAAGTATTCTCGGAATATTCCGAAAATACCACCGGTTCCAATGTCATGACCCCTATCCTTTTACTCAGTGTTGCCGAGTAACATCAAAGTATGCTCAAATTTATGCTCCCCGGCCAGACACTTTACGCACTCATTGTACCTACGCTATACACATTGAAGTAAACACGAATGTAATTTCAGACGCCCTAATAAGTGGGTATAGCATTACAAATCAAAGCTTGTTCATGCGTGTCTGTCCGTGTTCTAGTCTTCTTCCTCTCATTCGGGCAAACAGAGGCTCCTTCATCACGTGTACTGAACAAAGAGAACAGGACGGCAACCAAACCGAACCGAAACCGCATAGCGCCATGTCTCTACGCGCACAAAGACCTCACTTACCACGGCGTATTGTCGTTGCTGTCGACTTTTCCGCCAACGCCGGTTGAACGATGCCGTCGAGATCTCGGTGAAGCGAGTCGAAATAAAGGAACGCGTATATACCTACGCTTATGCGCACACTACCATATACATATACCAAGATATTCACAGGTAACATGATGCCACTTCGCTTCGGACGAAGTTACAACATGACCTGTTCGTAGAAGAGCGCAAGTAAGAGGGAGATGGTTAAGTACCTTCTACATTATCCAGACATTTAAGATGTACGATTTGCTTTTAAAGGATTAGGTGTTCGGAGGTTGAAAGCGGGTATGTTGCTAAGCAAAGTAAGTATTCGGTGGGATACATACGAGGGTAGTGTGAAAAGTTTCAAGCTTCAACATGAAGAAGTAGCATAATGAATAAGCAGATGTATAGGCCTTGCTGAAAATTCACACAACATATTGACAGTAATAATTAACCTGGATGTTTCGCCGAAACACTGACATATTTCTCTCCGTCACGTCTTGTATTGTAGCATATTTTGGTTTCCTAGATCTAGAAAAAGCGTTTGATAGAGTCCCTAAAGGAGTAGTTTGGAAATGCCCAGAACAAAAAAGGATAAACAATAAATTGATCAGGAATATACAAAATACGTATAACGCCAATATCAACTATAGCATAAGTAAAAAGAGGAAGTCGGAACTGTTTAACACCAAGGAAGTCTGAGATAAGGAGGAGAACTAGTCCAGTATAGTTTAATATACAGTGCGGTTATAAAATGTCCCCCTTCCTCCCCTATGCTAACTTTTCAACAACAGAAATTTTTAGAAAACATAGGTCAGGCAGGTTGTCAGAAGTTCAATTGTATTGCCGGTGTCACCGGAAGTGACATCAACTTTCTTATTTTAAATAGAACATCCCGTATATTTTTACATATTAGGAAAAGTAATCGAAAGGCGAATCCAACGATACCGCATATGTTATACTTTAACTTAAAAAATATGGCGATATGCAGCAATAAAGATTTTGGTAATCTGTTTTTGTTGTTTCGCAAAGTTGGCTAGGAGAGAGCCACAAATTGTTTCTTGTGACGACAGACTGATCTAAAGAGCTCGTTGCCAAGCAGTGTAATCATAAGAAATCTCAATTCCAAAAGCGTAAATTATTCTTGTTATTTATTGTTATTATAACCTACATTTGTCGTTCTTTGTACTCGTTATTATTTTGTGTCGTTTTAACTTGCTTTATTAACTGTTGTTTCTCCTTTACCCTATCGAACTTTACAGTATTCAATTAATTGTAGTAGGTTTGTTTAAATTTGTTAGTTTCTGATAGGAGCTTACGTTTCAGTTTTTTATATTGTTGATTTTGCAAATGGCCTCCGCATGCACCACGTCAAGTACCTAATTTTAATATTTGGTGAATTTGGCAGCAATTACAATTGGAACATAATGAACACTGCCCTTGTACAGCCGGAAATATTTGAACTTGCGCTAAGTAAGGATAGATAGTATCAAACTTACAGCGTGAACTGCTTTAACAAATGAGAGAAAATAACAAGGAGAACAAAGAATGAACGTATGACAAATTCAGGATATATAACAAAAATAATTTACGATTTTGGAATTGAGATTTGACAGTTTAGCAATTGTTATGATTACTTTGCTCAGCAACAAGCTTTTTAGATCGGTCTAGCATCACAAAAAACAATTTGGGACCCTTTTCTAGATAACTTTGCGTAACAACAAAAACAGATTGCCAAAACCTTTATTGCTGCATATCGTCATATTTCTTAAGTTAAAGTATAACATATGTGGTATCGTTGGATTCGCCTTTCTATTACCTTTCCAAAAGCGTAAAAATATACAGGCTGTTCCGTTAAAAATAAGAAATTTCACGTCGCTTCCGGTGACACCAGAAATATAATTGAACTGCCGATAGCGGCAAAGGTTATTTCACGAAAAATTGAAATCGACCGATTTTTTCTAAAACCGCTGGCTTTTTTTTATCCTTCAAAAGTTAGCATGGGGGGATACTTTAGGACCTCGATCTATTTATTGACGGAGTTTTGAAAGAATGTAAATTAAATATGGGCTACAGATAGTTAGAACCAATATACATAAGAGAGTGCATATTTGCCGACGATTTAGTAAGGGTGGCTAGCAATAAAAAGAATCTTCAGAAAAATATAGAAAATCATGAAAAAGTGCAGTATGAACATCAATATGAAGAAAACAAAAGTGATGATGACAATAGCAGGGCATGAAAAAGAGATAAGAACATATATTGACGGGGAAAGAATACAACAAATTTAAAAATATTAATATTTGGGAGTTACAATCGAGAGAAAAGGTAATCAAGATATGAATATCAACGAGCGAATTGGATAAGCAACTGAATTATACCATTCATTGAGGCAAACATTTTTATTAAAGGAAAAATAACCACCAAAACTAAGATAACTGTCAACTGTGTGTTTTTAGAACAATATATAGACCTATTCTCACCTACGGAAGCGAAACAAGGGTCCTCACAAACAAATTGAAGAGCAAAATACAAGCGACTGAGATGGCGTACCTTAGAGGAGTCAAAGGAATAACACGCAGAGACAGAATTAGATACACGGACATAAGAGTTGAACTAAGGGTAGAACCCAACCTCGAATTTATAGAGGAGAGGCAACTAAATTGGTGGAGGGAGATTAAGAGTATACAGACCAGCAAGAAAAGTGATGGAGGCGGGGATCAAAGTTAAAAGAAGACCTGGAAGACCAAGTAAAACATGGGATAACGTAGTGGCCAAGGCAATACAGCGAAGAGGACAAACGGTTAAAAACGCAAAAAACCTAGCAAGAAATAGGAAACGATAGCAAGATTTTGTGCACATAACGTAGACTATCAGTAATTCTAAATTACCTCTGCACTATATTGGTATAAGGAAGTTTTTGATTATATACCGTGTTAGCAAGTTCCGTAATGAAGTGAGCTGCTAAAATGCATAGGCCCTGTTGTAAAATTTGCTCGCTATAAAAGTATAAGGGGCGGCGGAAATAAATCAGTATTAGTAATGATCTAACCGCTGCCATGAGAGGATCGCAGTAGGCTTTAGTCAAGCGATGTGTTATACTCCTAGTTTATTTCTTTAATTGATTATCGTTGCCTTTCTCGATCTTCTGCTCCTTTGATGTTTTTGATTTGCTTTGTTTGTATCTGGTAGTTATTGATTGATTTTTCTACCACAGCAGGGCTGGTCTTTACATCCCTGAAGCTTAGTAGCTTATTGTATTATTCCTGCTTCGGTTTTGTTTTACTTGAACAGGTTAGTTCCCGCAATCAGGTTTAAGAGCCTATGTAGTAAATCTTTCTGCATTGGTAGTTCAATTGTGCTTCGCATAGCGAATCTGCGTTGAGCTAACGCTGCACATTCGAAAACAATATGAGGGGCTGTTTCCTCCTCCTCATTGCAAAGTCTACATAAGGGCTCATCCAAGTGGCCTCTCAAACAGCCATGTCCTGTTAGTAGACATGTTGCTGCCCTAAGCTGTATCTTGCTTAATTCAAGCAGGTCAGCAGTCAGATGTGGCGACGGTCTTCCCATCATCCATTTGCTGTGCTTTTGTCCAGCTGCATGTTTCCAATTTAATTGGTGTTGTGTAATAATCCACTCATTAATTGCACCACGCACTGCACTCTTGGTAATACCTAGACCCGATTCAGGGCCTATATAATTCATTTTTGAACCTTCCCTCGCTAGCTGGTCTACAATTTCATTGCCCGTTATGCTGCCAGTGCTGCCTCTACTTGTCTACCATGGGGCATGGCTCCAACCCATCTACAGACAGTGTTGTCTACTCCATGGCTGTTCACAGCCTGTAGTAGTGATGCAAATGAGGTGTTATCAAACGCACCTTCTATGTCAAGAAACGCAGCTAATGCAATTTCTTGATTGTTTAGGGATGCCTCCACCCGCGACACGAGCTGATGCAAGGCACTTTCACATGATTTACCTGCTTAGTAGGCATGCTGGTTGGGATGTAATGGCCTTTCTATTAGAGAGGTTTCCCTGACATACTTTTCAAGCAGTTTTTCCATGGTCTTCAAGATGAAGGATGATAGGGTTATTGTCCTGTATGCCTTTGCCTCGGCGTATGAGCATCGCCCAGGTTTTGGAATAAACACGACCTTAGCCCTATCTCGTAGTTATACTGTGGAATAGTTTTTTGAATTATGTTCCTTCTAGGAAGCCGTTAAATGGTACTACGTTACTAGCAGTATTGAAAATGACTGCTTCTTTGAATATCTATCCATTATCTATCGTAATAATAGGTTCAATTGAATTTTTAGACATACAAATATGGTTCGTTTTTATATAAAGTTCCATTAATTAGATTTAGAAAACATGTTTTTGTTGTGGAATTTGCCCTTAAAAGTTGACGAATTTGTTAAGCACTTACTATCATTTAAGCATTTAATACATTGGATATTTGAAAATGCAAAAATATAATCTAGTTATTTTATAATGAGAGGTTTTGCTTAGTTTTGGAATTCGGCATTTTTCCTTTTAAATTAAGAACGTTTTCTTTGTTTCATATACGACCATATTACATTTACACATTTGGAAATATGTAATCAAAGTCCATCGATAGGATAAAAATCAAATAAGATGTATTACATTATGCGCTATACACATTGGGAAAATGTGAAATTAGCTATATCTATATATGTACGGCGAGAGAGCGAGGAGGGGATTGAGTGGAATCCGTTCAATTCGATGCGAGTCGCGCTGATACGCTTCTAACAACGTTGGGATGTAGACCTACTATGTGCAAGAACGCACGTAATAATTTGAAGTCATGGTCGCCTGGAAATGAGAGTTTCGCGCTGTTACGAAGCTTAGACAACACATCGGTAACCGTCGTGAGCCGTCGACTGCCGCTAACCCCTCCGCTTGTGATGAATCACCCATTCGCGTTTACCGTTGCCGCAAGTACGCTTTTTCGATAGCTAGACATTTTCTTTCCTTATGTGTATGTATGGGACCAGCGCTTATAAATGAACCCTTACTTACCCTAGTATACATTTTGTATTTCGCCGCAGCACTCTATGTTTTTAAATGAAAAACTTAATTGCATAGCTTCTTATTTAATTTACTGTCTCTACTATAATTTACTGTCTCTATTAATAAAAATGGCCAGTTATTTGAACATTTACTGTAATTGTTGGCTTATTGTTTTGTTTTCTAATATTTTCATTCATTGTTATAAATAAGATGCAAAATTTACATAAACTTTGTAAAAACACACCTTTAATTTACCATTTATAAAATATTCCGTTGATTTTCACTCAAATTCCTGTTAATATAAACCTTACACGGCTCGTTAAACGATACATTCTCGACCAAGTTTCTATCTAGAAAAATAATACGATGTGGCTGTTGTGTCGTTCTCGATACAATTATAAATATCTTGCATCCCCTATTATAGTATTTCGATTGGATGTATAAAAAGTACTTAAAATATTTCGTTTCTTTTCATTGGAGTACGACATTTTTCTATTACTAATGAATAGAGCGGGCACTTTTTAAATTTCGCAGATGATTTAAGTCGGTAGTTTCTGCAATAAATGACATATTCGCCAATTTCTTAACGTAATACAAACAAATATATCCTTTATTACCGGAACTACCATCTTAAATCATCCGCGAAATTTGTGCCCGTTCTACTAATGAATGATAATTGAAACGTTTAGAAGTTTGAAATTTCATGGCTTCTTCATTTAATTTTCAAATGCCTTCTTCGTCAATTAAAGCATAATATCGAAAACTTTTGTCAACATGGTTGAGATCAAAAACAACTTTCTGACGGTGCCAAATATGGCACCAATAAGAAATAAAGAAGTTGATGATGGCCAGAGAGAAACCATGGAAGATCGAAAGTGGCCCTAGGGTAAAAAATAATCACTCTGCGTACTTAGGTCAAATTTGTTATAGCAATACAAATAACCTACACAAAACGAATAATTATTGTACCAATTACAGTAATTAACATAAACAGCATTAGAATAATGGGTCAAGTAATCAAGGTAAAACAAATGCATTGATTCAGAATATAAAATTTATGTATTGTTTACTCATAACAAGTAGAAATAAAGTAATGAGAAAATAAATATTAAAGGAGCGCACGACCTTATTTGTGAAGAGGTAAGGTAAAGAACATCGATTAAGTATGAGATCATAAGCGCATTGTATATAGGAATAATTACGGAGAAACTATCAACTACACATATTATAATGATTACGATGCCATTGACCCCGCGAAACTTCGAGATTAATTTCTGATCCGACATTAATAGACTTAAAAAAAGTAGGTCATCACTTTCGATATCGCCGGAGACCATAAAGCATGCACAATCCGATCAATTTATCATCCATGTCTCGCTTGATCCAAATACTGAGGAGCCACGAGATCGAGATTTCTTTGATGAAGCCACCGCGGCAAATCGTCCATTCGTCTCGGTGCGTGTACATACCCGACACACAGTCGTCAATACCAACGCGTATACAGCGACGGATGACTTGTGGGCCAGTAACCTAGAACTTTCGCGAGAGCAGTACATGGCTCAATTACATAACCGGCACAAAAATAAAACGGTGGGGACCGCCGCGTTCATAGAACGCAAGTCGCGGGCAATAACAGACGTTGAACTCACTGCAACACTACTTTTTATGTACGAGATCGTTCACCTGGTCCTATTTTTATTTACCGCATCGCCTCCTCTTGTCCCTCCCATCCCTCTATTTATAGTCACCTCGTACTCCCATCACGACCATACTATGCTGCTGCTATGTGAAGGCTCCGACTGCGCGCTGAAGGTTATTAAATGAAAGTAAATTGCTTTGTGTTGGCTGACGCTTGTCGGTCGATAGATGGCGTCGATCTGATAGGAATTAAGTGAAGTACTTTATGGCATTCTCGGTTGTAAAGCGGGTTAAGTATAAAAGCCAATTACCGAAAGAATCGTCAACAACAGAAACTTTCCAGAAAAATATTTTCGATGGCCGAAGGGGATGTTATGTAATAAAAGTAGTTGCGGAGAAATCTCGGTGATATCGGGCAAATCAAGGAAACTAGTATAGTGAAACCTTATGCGGCTATTCATTTATGCTATTTTTTAATTATTCCTAATTACCATGATGTAGTAGTTCGATATCTATTTCGAATAATTGGATAACTATTGTCTGTATGAAAATGTATGTAATGTGAATATAAATTAGGTAGTAGCTGGAAGTCAGAGGGAGCCAAATCTGGTGAATAGAGTGGATGCTCCTGCAATTTGCATTTCAAATCTCTCAGATTCCCCATTGCCAGAGCATTTTTGCGGGCCGGTGTATTGTTCCGAGGAAAGAGGCAATCCCGGCCTCTTCTCACAAATTCTTAGCTTAGAAAATTTGCGCAGTGTTCGCTAGTTATTATTTTACCACTTTGAAGGTAATCAATAAAAAGAATACCCTTTGCATCCCAGAAAACGCTGACTATGACCTTTCCGGCAAGTGCAATCGAATTCGCATTTTTTTATGCAGAGCCGCCAGCTTCCTCCACCCACTGCTTTGATTGCCGTTCCGTTTCTGGTGTGTGGTGGTGGACCCACGTCTCACCCATAGTAGCATATCGGCATAAATTCTGTTAAACACTTTTTGAAACTATAAAAATTTGCGATCTTGCACTAACCTTTCTCATATTTAATTCTTTCTTCCGATATACTTACGGCCTTAAGGATCTCACATACCTTTAATCGTCGATCAACTAATACCATATTGTACACTTTCTCGATGTTTTCATTTGTGGCTGCAGTTTTTCGTTGTCTTTCAGGCGAATTCCTTCACTGTTGAAAATGAAGCAATCTTCACCAACTTCGAGTAAATTTCCAACGGTGATAAACCCTCCAAAATTAAGGATCTTATCCAGCGAAATACACAACACATCTACTGTAAAAAGCTGAAGAAAGTTATTTCACAAATCAAATTGAGATTTGACGTACGTTCTTATGATACGTTGACTAGCCTCACAAAAACATTTCATTGATATACCATTGCTATACCATCTTTGAGTTACACCAATAACTTTTCACCTTTATAATAATAATAAACATTTATTTTCCAACAGGCATATTGCCAATAGGAGAAATGTAGGTAAGTATATGCCCTAAAAAAAAACAGAATGCAATACATGAAAAAATAAAGAGTACATTTTTACAAGTTTTACTTAAATAAGTCACATCGTTTATTAGCCGCCCTGGACAAAGTATACGTCGACGTTCGTCTCATTGTGTTAGTCCTTGCGAATGGAAGAATGAAGCCACTATCAGATCTTGAATTCAAACGTGGCACAAGAAAATTCATTCGTTCCAGTATGTATGGACAATCTATGTCATTTCTAAGCAATTTCTGTAGAAATTTCTCGCAGATGCCATCCCTCCTTGTATTCAAAGCCAGCATGTCGTGCCTTACCAGTAGTCCATCCTGTGGAGTACCTTTCTCAGGGTAACTTCCATCAATCTTAAATGACAGGAATTTTAAAAATTTCCGATGGATACGATCTAGATTGAGAAGGTCACAAGTATATAAGCGATACCAAATTAGAGCGGCATACTCCAGTTTACTAAGTACAAAGGCAAAGTATAACGACTTTAATAAAGAAGGATTATTGAAGTATTTAGAGACACGCATCACAAAACCCAGAGATTTCATGGCTTCAGAACAGATATTGTTAATGTGAGCTTTAAATGTAAGAGTGGTATCGATGTGTACACCTCAATCCTTAAACTCAAGGTTACGTGACAAATTGGTACCTCTAATTTGGTAGGACAATAAGTACGGTGAACAAGAACGCAAGTAGGTAAGTACACAGCATTTATTAACATTTAACTTGAGCCTAAAAAGCTCACACCATTCTACTAACATATCAAGATCATTTTGCAGTTTCCTCGTGTCATCAACGGAAGATATTTCCGAGAAGACTTTAATATCGTCTGCATAAGCAAGGGTGGGAAGGTCAATTTTCAAAAGCAGGTCGTTAATATAAAGCACAAACAGTAACGGTCCCAGATTTGATCCCTGGGGGACGCCAGAGGAGAGAACAAAGTTTACCTCGCACACGGATTTTTATCAAAAAATTTCATATTCAGGTGTCCATAGATGTCTCCATAGATTTTCTAAGGCATTGGTCTTTCCGTTATAACTGACTCCACTATGAGTTGAAATCCAGTAAGGTATGGTTTCTATATTATTTTTGTATGCCATGTACCATATGCCCAAGCGTGACTTGAGGATTGATGTTTGGTGAAAAACAAAAAGAAAGGGAGCAACTCGCGCACAAGGGGACTTCCCCACGACGAAAGACAAATTTTGATTCAGATTAATTGAAAAATATAATTATCCACATTATGTAAATATTAATAAATGTTTCGTATATTTCACCCCATTAGCAGAGCAGTATACATTTATCTACACAATTTTAGATAATTTCAGTATGACGCAGCGACAATCATGGAAAGTGGCTCGTAAAAGTACATAGCCAGTACCAGGTATAGTTCGTTAGACACAAACAAATTTGATACTAGACATTTCATTTCGCAGTGTATTGCTCCCAAATTATATCCCTGTGTATCACACCACTGCTAAAACCCAAGAGAAATTAACGCAACTGCATCGGACGACTGCTGAACATTTCCTTTATAGGCTCTGTTCTCGCACGGTTATATTTTTTCGAAATTCTCAAGAGGGTACTACGAGAACGAAATTTGATGAATTTATGGAACAATTAGAGTGCAGTACATAGAGCCAAAGATAAAGGGTCTCTAGTTGTGTAGATTTGGAAGAATTGTGCCGAAAATGAGTATTTATTTCTTTATGTAGCCTTGTTAAATTAAAGAAACGTGTAATATTTTTTAAATATACTATATAGTCGATCTATCACGTTTAGAGCGCAATCGGCACGCTCGAGTTTCGAGAAACAGCTTAATGTGCTCCGCTTGAGCCGAGAATCACAAATGTGCATTTAAGGCATATGGGCGACAGCTACGAGCGTGTGCGCGTAGAAAACGTGTTAACATGTCACGTGGAGTCGATCTATCACGTTTAGAGCGCAATCGGCACGCTCGAGTTTCGAGAAACAGCTCAATGTGCTCCGCTTGAGCCGAGAAAAACCAACGTGCATTTAAGGCATATGGGCGACAGCTACGAGCGTGTGCGCGTAGAAAACGTGTTAACATGTCACGTGGAGTCGATCTATCACGTTTAGAGCGCAATCGGCACGCTCGAGTTTCGAGAAACAGCTCAATGTGCTCCGCTTGAGCCGAGAAAAACCAACGTGCATTTAAGGCATATGGGCGACAGCTACGAGCGTGTGCGCGTAGAAAACGTGTTAACATGTCACGTGGAGTCGATCTATCACGTTTAGAGCGCAATCGGCACGCTCGAGTTTCGAGAAACAGCTCAATGTGCTCCGCTTGAGCGAGAATCACAAATGTGCATTTAAGGCATATGGGCGACAGCTACGAGCGTGTGCGCGTAGAAAACGTGTTAACATGTCACGTGGAGTCGATCTATACTAGTAGATCCCATCTTACACAGCGTAATAGCATTTGCAAAAATATATTTGATATAGCGCACGTGGAGCTAATCTATGCCATTTGTAGAAAAACACAATTCAAAAACTGTCTTTTGCAATGTACCTCCCCACACATTTTAGTAGCTGTAAAACACTCTTTATACCCCTAAAAATTCGTATAAATTTGTCCAAAATTGAAGAACAAATGACGATAATTCGACAAAATATTGCACTACACAATATGCGATAATAAAATGCACATCTCCAAAATTTGTTTCAATAATAATAAATAAGTTCTTTTCGAAAACATGCATACAATATGGAGGTTCCATGGTGTAATGGTTAGCACTCTGGACTTTGAATCCAGCGATCCGAGTTCAAATCTCGGTGGAACCTAATTTTATCTTTTTATAATCTTTGGATTACAAACTATTCTTACCTTTTTTTAAGAAATTTTAATACATCGTGCAAGGAGCAAGAAAATGATAATAATCAATTAATAATTACCAAGTTAATATAAGTTCCCTTTATAGATTAATAAGAATAATACATGGTAGTAAAGCCCAAAATTCCAAGAATGTAAGCAAGAATGTGTTTATTCGACGCAGCCGGTCATCGCCAAGGTTCCATGGTGTAATGGTTAGCACTCTGGACTTTGAATCCAGCGATCCGAGTTCAAATCTCGGTGGAACCTGGTTTTTTTTCTTTTTTGATTATTTACAATTCGATTTTATTTGAACAATGATTCATATTTACATTTGGAATCTTATAGGAATATTGTTTTGTTGATGCACTTAATACCATTTAAATAATAATGATTAATAATAGCTTGACAGATGAATTTATGTGTAAACGAATATGAAATTTGTAACCAATTCCGGGTGCCTCCTCAAAGTTTAAACATAAATTTTGTAATTTTTATTGTCAAATAAAATGCGACTCAAAGTATATCCGCAATTTGCAACATTTGTTTATGTTGTAATATTATATACTTTTAAGCATAAAATTCTTTGTGTAGGTGTACATCCGTATGTGGTATGTTGTTATGAAATTAAACTTAATCATTACCCACTTGTATTTGTGACTGTTTTGTTTGTAAGCAGCATACGCGCTGCGAAAAATGCTACCTTGCAGGTCTGATTTTATAGTTCGTTAATGGGGGACAGACACAGTATGGCCAGAATTTTCCTTGTATTTGGCACTCATGGCACTATCTAAAAAGCAGTGGGGGACTGAATGCATTCGGCAACTGTGCGCAATATACGATCATGGATTTTAAACTAGTCTACAAGACAATAATTTTCGCAACATAAATACATCATTTATCAAACTGCTCCATGGTAGATTCATATCAGTATGAAATCGAAAGTAGTTCATACTTAGTTGAGTATCTGATTACACAATTCTTGACCAAGGAAGCTATTATCGAAGCAGAAGTTTGTACATGTTGTACACATATATCAATTAAAAACTAATTCGTTCCTGTAAGACCCTGTGGTATAGTGGTTAGCATGCTTGCCCGGAGAACGTGAGATGTCAGGTTCGAGTCCCTACAGAGGTTGAATTTAAAAAAAAATTAATTACGTCGGAAATGCCAAGGAAATCATGGATCTTAACATGTAAATCTGTTCACATTACTGTACCTTTTCAGTTGTGGTTGTAGTATGTTGTAAGTTGAAGGTGAATGTGGTGCATTATGCCATATAATCCTTTATATAAGTGATAATGATTACATTATCACTTATATAATTATATAATTTTGGGCTTTTTTAAACATAGTTTGTCGACTTGATTTGTTACAACAAAGCTAGCACAGATGCATAATAATACTGAAAAAGGCTGCCTAAGGAGTGAAGCAATTTGGTAGCTATTTCAAATGACCGCAAACCAACACACTCACCCGAGCTTCTAACAACAAACGGTGACGAATGGAGTCCTTTTCTCATGGCGGACACAAGAAATCAATCAATGCTCTCTCATAAGAAGAGATTTTTCTCGCTTGGACAAAGGAATAGAGAGAAGCGCGCGAACGAAAGAGATGGAACGGAGTAGGAGTTGGTGAGATCGACGGGCAAAAAATCACGGGCATCTCCTTCCTTTTGTTTTCTACGACACAAATATATATAAATAATGAGTTATGGAACTGCGAGCGCGAAAAAAATCGCTCTTGTCTGTCGCGAGCGTGCGGTTGACAGCTTTATTAAACAAGTTAAGAGTTACGGACGACGGCAAGAAGCGGACGTTCGGCCAACGTTGTCATTAATTCAGATTGAGTGACGTACTTCAATATATGTTTCTTTATTTATAGCCAGATAAATATGGCCGCGACATACATACGTTGAAAAAATTGTTGCGCAATCCATAGAATATTGATTAAAGTTGATGATCTACATTAATCATTCGGTATGACGCGGGGATCTCTTAGATTAAGAAACGGCAAGCTGAATATTGTTCTACATTAAGTGACCTACACAACATTTGAATGTGGATGTACATACGTAGAATTTTTATTGTGGTACTACCTTCATACTTAGGCAATTAAGAAATGCGGTTGCCTTATTAAAGAAATAACGTCAAAAATAAAACGGTAAGTTGATTTGCTAGGTATAGTATGGACCGTACTGTCTTCCATACCCAATATATTCTAACGAAGCAGCTCACGGCATTTGTCAATAACATCTCTAAAATGTAGAGGCATACAGATTGGGAAAATGAGAAATTAGTTATATCGGTATCCCCTCCTCGCTCTCCCACCGTATATCCAAGAGAGCGTGGAGGGGACTGAGTGATATCCCAGCAATTCCATGCAGGAGCGGGACATGCTAGTCGACTTGGAACAATGTTGAGATGTATACCTACTGTGCGAAAAGCGCACGTAATAATTTGAAGTCAAGGTCGCCTGGAAATGAGAGTTTCGCATATTTATTTTGTTGTTGCTACGAAGTTTAGACGAAATTAATAAGAAATTCTAAAGACGAAAATAAAAACAGATTCTGATGAAATGAAAGAACAGAAAAATAAATACTCTAGAAAAATATGTATACAAAATAATTCGGGATTAATTCGAGGGATTTGAGGCTGTTCGTCCATTTGGTGGCATTTTCTGCAATACCCGACAACACAGCCAAATTTCTTAAACGCATCGGCGATATTTGAAATCGTCTGTGCGCTTGGAATAGGCCGATTGACGTACTCTACAGAGAAGAGAGCGATCGTCTGTTGTCGGCTATATCCAGATAAATACCACTGAATAATATGAATCTTTTCTGCAGTTGTATAAATGGACACCGCACATAAGGCTACTTCGTAACTAACCACATCGGTAACCTTGTGCCCGCTTATTCCTCCGCTTGAGAGCGAGGAGGGAGTAGCGATATGGCTAATTTCGCATTTTCCTAATCGGTATATCCAAATGAAAGTTCAGAATGTGAATTTTGAAGGATATTTTATAACTCAGTATAAAAGAATACGAATAGAATATATATTCTATATTCTATTATATATATATATATATATATATATATATATATATATATATATATAATAGAATACGAATTATTGCCTGCAGACGAGTTGCCTTAAAATAAGCCCAAAAGGAAGGAAAAATGGAAAACGGGGACATCACGTTCAAGGAGAAAATCAAAGTAATTTATACCAACTTTTTCTTTGCAAAGAGGAACTCAAAATCGGCAGAACTGAAGATCAATTACGTGTTTCAAGAAAACAGACACATACTATGCAAATGTACTTGCAAACGATAAAAATTTATCTGTAAAGCATTTTGAACATCCTCCAGGTTGAAGAATGAGGATACTAAACTAATTTTAACGTAAACGCCTGTAACTACATCAATGTGTATTGAAACCACTGTTGAAAGACCTCCTTAGGCTGCGGTAATTATAAGTACTGATATCCAATGATAATAAATAGCTACGGACCGACGACTTCCGCTGTCGACTGTGAATCATGCGGCATCGGCGTGCTGTAGTCGTTCAGCCTTTGCATGCATATGGATTAGGAGATGGGATACTCGTATTAATCAGTACTACTTGTGTGGTCGTTCATTCGATCGTCGATCCAACATGGGCGCTAGCAAAATATGATTTGTACCGTAGATACATATTAGATCTAAATTTTCTTCTCTGAAATGGATTCTTAGTAAGTATAGAAAAACTTTTCTTAATATCACAATTAGTGACAGATACATACCAAAAACAGGTAGAGTATTGTGTCTGTGATTTTCATTATTTACAACATTTTCGCGTTGAAAACTTTTTAGTAGATTTAGAGCAAAAACTTCGTTAACGAAAGTCTCAAAATAACTGGTCACATTTTTCAGTTTATTGTTGGAATAAAGTATGGAATCAAGAAAATATCTTTAATATGGAAACGATGATATTGGTGAAACTTTGCAGGTAAGTGTAATGTAAGTGTAATGAGTCATTACACTTTTTTTACTAATGACGCATAATTCATCTAATTTCGATTTTTTTTTTTTTTGAATGGGACATCTATATATTTTCGCATATCATAATAGATCATGTTTTTCTGGATTCGACCATGCTGGTTTTAGTACCATTATCTGTAAAAAATGGAAAGATAAAGAACTTGACATTTACTGAACAATTAATTTATTGTAAATTAATGACAAAATGAGAATCGTCCAATATAAACAAAATCATTTCAAGTGTTCAAACTGCTCGCTGTTTACCTCCTGACAATATGCAAGCCTGTTAAGAAATTCTTACCTTTTCCAAGACTTCGCTACGGATTAATTCAAATTCAACGACTATATTTTGTCCTCCTGCGTTCAACTTAAACACGTGATTTGAGATGACCCCAGAGGAAAAATGTAATGGACTAAGGTCTCGAGAACGCGCAGGCCACTCAATGAATCCTCTACGTCCAATACATCGATTTGGAAAAGTAGCATTCCTAACTCGTTCATCACAGTGGTGAGACGCTCCATCCTATTGAAACCAAACATTTTGAGGTATCTGCCCATTGTGTTGAAGTGCAGGAATAATTTGGTTATTCAATAGATCCAAATACTTTTCCCCATTCAAGCTTCCGTCTATAAAAAATGAACCTAGAAGCCTTTTTTCTACAATTTCTATCCAAACATTCAACGTTTGTGAATCTTGAGTATGGGTTTCACGAATCCAGTGAGGGTTCTCGTTTGACTAATACCTTGAATTATGAATGGTGATTAACTGTTTAACCATTTAAACAAAAAGCTACCTCGACAGAAAATGCCACATTAATTGGAAAATGTTCTTCTACTTTGACACTTTTCTCTTTTCTGTTTTCTCTACCTTCGTTAGTTGCGGTATGCGGTCTTCCAGTTTTTGGCAAATTTGTAAGCGTCCCTGTCAAACTTAAACGTTTTATTGCTTTAGTAACAGCTGAATGTGTTGTAGGATTTCTTTCGGGATGCAAATCATTAAAAAGATATGCACACTTCTTCATGAGTTCTAACGGAGTCGTTATTTAGCTGCCTATTTGGACGGACATATGTAGCTTCGGGAGTACGTCACTTTATTGGAATGCTGTTTCTGGGATCTAAGGCCACCTACCTAATCAAGTATCGCACCGTTTTCTGTCGTAAAATTCACCCGAAGGGGAATTCATAGGTACCGAGCTGATTGTTGACGTCATACCGCCATCACATAAGTTTCGTTTCAGTGTTACCGTTGGACTTTTGTTTTGCTAATCTTATTATCTCCTTTCGGAGGCCTTATATCGCCCCAAGGATCCACGTGAGCACACAAAATTCCCATTGAACGGCTCGTGAACGACGCTGAGAATTTTCGAGAACTAGTCCGTGGTTGTTTGAAAGCTGTATACTAAAGTACTGTATAGTTAAAGTACTTCTGTATTTGTATTTCGTGCACGAAAATAACCCATCCTGTAGCGTTTCTAAATTTTGTTTATCTGCTTCGCAAACAGTATATTCACTTTGTTTATTTTATTTGGTCATATCGCTACAGAACGGATTCTTAGAGGCATAGTATATAAGGTTCAATTTTTCATGACCAAGACACTACTACATCATCGCCTTATTTTTCGTATTTACTGGTCATTATTTTCCGTATTTTGAATATACATACTTACTTGTCTATTCATTTTTGTTTTGCTACTACAGTCACTGCTGTACTGCTTGTGCTATTATTTGTTTAAATATATTTTACACATGCTCACGCGTTTGTTCTAAATATATGCCACATGTTTACATGCATTCTTTTTATTTTCAATATATTTAATTTTTTTAAACGTTGTTCTGCAGTTTTTATTAATTAATATCAAATTATATTTGTAATATTTGCGTGGCCGTTCAAGTAATCCGTTATTTTCATACTCAAACTAACCTAACTTTCATTATTCGACACCTTGCGACTAATTTCCCTATTTTGACGTCGCTAAACTACCGGGTGGTCCCTTCATATTTCTTAAATAGGGTGACGCTTATCAACCCCCACGCCATCTTCGGCTGTATCCCATATTTACCATCTCATTCATATACACCTATACATGAAAGTACCTACCATCTTCATCTTCCCGGAAGGTTTCTTATCCTTCATCTTCGCGCGATATTTTTAAGATAAGCGTTAAACGTGGCATTATCTCCACTGTTTCTACTCTAATGTGTAAAAACTAAATAGTAAATGTGAAGTGCGTTGTCCTTCTATTTTTTTACAGAAAATGGTACTAAAACTAGTATAGACGAATCCGAAGAAACAAGGTCTATTATAATATGCAAAAATATATATGGTGTCCCGTTTAAATAAAAAAAGTTGGGGGACCTTCCAGTTAAACCGGAAGTACTGTAACAACAAAAAATTTGAAATCAGATGCATTACCGGTCATTACATTTACCTGCAAAGCTTGATAAATATTTTTAAAATATTTGCTTGGTCCCATACTTTATTCCAACCCTGTATATGAAACAGGGAATACAGGTGGGAAGCAGGACAAGTGTCGTGCGTATATACAAACTGATGTAGACCGCACTTATATTGCTCCTTTTCCATATTTCCGCAGAGACGTGAGCACTACGCTGCCGACTTGCTGGAATAAGGACGTTGTTGAAAACTTGGAAATCTCTCTGTTAGGTATGTATAGATATAGTAATCAACAGTGCCGTTCCAAACAACTTGGCCGCCTGTGTGCGAAAATATTTTGCCGCCGCCCCTCCCCTCCTTATTTTTTATACTTGGAAGACAGTTATTATATACACCGAAAAGGAGTAAAATTCCTTACAAACAGTCAATAATTTATATCCTTCATACTGTTTTGATTTCTGCTTACTCAGTTCATGCCGCCTAACGGCTTGTTTTCCTTGTTGATTGCTTGACACCGATGCCGCCCTTTGCATTGGTCGCCAGTGTGCGACGCACACTTCGCGCATCCATACGGCACGGCCCTTCCTGGTAATTGAAATAAAACTTTTGCCATGTTTTCTTACAACTTATAGCTTTTAGTGTTAGAATTAAAAAAGTTAATAGCAAATACAAATTGAAAACCTTCAAATCGCCCTAGCCAAAACTTGCAAATTTGAAATTACTTGATTCTAACTTTGCATAGCAGTACGGTATATTAAGCGTTTGATTTAATTTCTTTTCCTTATACGATTTGAAACAACAGCATGGTTTAATTACATTAACAGTGGCAAGCAAGTTAGACATGTCTGCTTGTCAGAAAGACTTTTGTCATACACCTACATCTTTTTTATTTCTCGCAATTTAATAGACAATTACATTGCAAGAAACGTCTTCATCTACGCCCGAGGTTACGAAATAGACATAAAGAGACTTCAATATCCTTTTAGAATTGCAGCAAACAATATACGATAATGGAATATGTCATCCGCATCATCAAGGAATCATTAACTTTGTGGATAAGTAATGGAAATAAAATGTTAATGCATCGTTTTAAAAAGAAAAAGAAACGCTGATCACTGTTTTCCATGTCCGCGCAGACATTAATTATTCGTCTTCCCATACATTACAAGAATGCATTGTTTGCCGATTTCTTTTCGTTCGATTCAACCATCCAATATCTACTACGTCACATCGGCAGACACACAGACAAGTAGGCGTTTGTTTAGCCCGATGGCGGACAGGCAAAAGTACGGAGTGCTCTGCTTATTGTTTATGTTGGTCGGTAATGGACGTTTTTTTTTCTATTATTATCGCTTGTGCTCCTGTGCACGGAGGTTTTTGCCGTTCCCCTCCGACGTAGCGCCAGTGGCGTGGTTCGTGTCAACGAAGCGATCCGTCAACCGTATCAAGAACACTTATAATTGCGAATGACTAATGCTTTTTCGATATTCGCTAGTCATGCAATCTGTGTGTGTTTGTATATGGAGAATTGGACAATGCGGTGTATAATAGACAGCATTTCCAAGAATGGTTTTACTGCCGAACAAGGGTGAAACCAAATAATGTTAACCTTCTAATTGCGAACGTTCCCAAAGTGGGAACGTACTAAAGAAATGTAATTCTTATTGAATTACAGTGAAATCTCCCATAATGGACATCTCCCTTGAGTGGACAATTCCGTTATGCGGACAAATACTTATTTACATAGCATTTGCTCTGTAGTATATGTATTTTAATCTCTCTTCTACGAACACTCTGTTGAACGGACATGGACACGAATTTTAGAAATTTAGACTGAGTACCTATCTCTCTTAGACGGATGCATACCTACAATGCCGAGTTCTTTCGAAGGCAATAAATCGAGAACATGATTTTGAACGGTGGATCCCCGACGGTAAATCCCCGTCTTAACAGTATGATCAAATATTTGCCTGGTGTTTGCCTTATATAAGTGTCTTATATGTTAAACATTCAATTACAATTACATAAATAGGTAGGTAAGTTAATTTTTAGTTATAATTGCACCAAAAAGAAAAATTTTGGCACTAAAAGAAAAGATAGAACTTATTAAGTGTCGGACATTTTGCGAAAGAAGGAAAATTTATTGAGAGATTTTAATTCCAATTCTGTTTCAACTGGATTAAAAAGGCGTTTTGTGTCATCAAGTGGTAGCCATATCGATGACATCGCATTCTGCAGCACGCAATAAATATTTCTATTTCTGGAGCAATGATCAGAGAAAAAGCTAAAATAGCCACAGACAGTTTGGGATAGGGCAGCTTTAAACCGTCGTGGGGCTGGCTTGCAAAATTTAGAAAGTCATGGAATTTCATATAGAAGCATATCTGGAGAGGCTGCCGATGTAAACCCAGCAGACGTAAAAAATGTCCTGAATAAGTTGCCTTCGATTATGCAAAATTACAATGCTGACTGCATCTATAATTCAGATGAGACCGGCTTATTTTTCAGAGCACTGCCCGAAAAATCTAGAGTCTTAAAGGTGAAAGATGTACTGGAGGAAAATTATCTAAAGACCGTATCACTATCCTGCGTTGTGTCAATATGGAGGGCGAAAGGTGATAGGGAAAACAAAAAAACCACGTGTATTTCGTAATTTAAGATTGGATCAACTGCCAGTAGACTGGAGACACAACAGAAAGGCATGGATGACGGAAGAAATTATGGGAGATTGGCTTCGAGCATTTGACAGAAGAACGCAAATTAAGAAAAAGTCCTACTCTACAGCTGGAAAATATAAAAATGTTTTACCTACCTCCGAACAGTACATCTGTCTGTCAGCCTTTGGATCAAGGCATAATAAAAAATTTGAAATTTTTCTACAGATCGCATCGATAACACCGAATCAGCAAGTGTTTTAACAAAAAGTATCAACGTTTTAGATGCAATTTATTTCCGGCTTTGTAATAGATGCTCCAGTTGATACTAATGATGGATATGATGAAGAAGATGACTTGTCACTGGCACAACTTGCAGAAATGTCAAAACTACTACAACAATGTAAATCGGATGCAAGACCTGAAGACTTCATTCTACTCGACAAAAACGTGTGTATAGAGAACGATGTAATTGAGCTACTAGAAGATCATGGTAAAGATAATGATGTGAGTGAATTAAGCGACTACGGTAATGATGAAGGAGGCACAGAAAACCAAAACGGGAGAAATATTGCAACGTACAGAGAGGCTTTACCATTGATGTCGACATTTGCAGAAAAAAGGCAAACAACAATTATGGACTTTTTTAATAATTGGTGTTAATTATTGTAGCATATATATTGGGCTTTATTTTTTGATTTTGTTTTGAATATACATACATATATCCATATGTATAAACTGAGTTTTGTTTTATTTCTCGTCAATGGACACTTCCCTTGAGTGGACAAAAATGTCACCGTCGCTGTCCGCCCAAAGGAGATTCTACTGTAATTATATTATTTGCATAAAATTCTTATGTTTTAAAATATACATATATGTAAACTTTTCTGATTGTCCATTACAAAAATTTGATGCAAATAATGATTAATTCAATAAAAATTAGATTTTTTGGTATGTTCCCATTTTGGGAACGTACGCCGTTAAAAAGTTAAATTAGATAAGCGTAACATCCAACCCTAATTAGATATGGTAAGGTCTTTAGTGTACACATAGAAATTCATTCTTTGTTGAAGGATACCAATATACGATACAATACAGATTGTTTCCTTCCATTAAACCGACAGGACAAAACGTCATTGCACTCGTTCATTTTCGTACAAGTAGCAGCAACCTTTACTACAATCTTAGTGTTACAATTTGATGAAAAATTCTGCTCGGAATTATACTTGTCACTATATGAACTACGAAGAATACCCTTTAAGTTTTTACAAAAACATTCAAAGAAAAAACATTTTTGTACAAATCGTTTTATTGTTTTTCAAAATATTCGCTACTGAGATTTATACACTTTTGCATGCGTTTGAACTAAATCTCGAAACATTTTTTCCATACTGAAGGTGGTATCTCCAAAACACGATTTTTGAGGGCTTCAACAGCTTTTTGAGGTGATAAAAATCGCTTTTCGAGCATTTTTTTTTACATTCGAGAATTAAGTGAAGTTAAGCAATAAATCAGGCGAGTACATGCAATGCGACATCAGATTTGTTTTTCTTCTACAATTGAACCGATTCTGAACTGTTCAAAATGGTTGCATATGATATTAAAGGCTGTATTACTTACAACAGTAACACTTCTTTTGGAATAAATATTCGGACTACAAATAACCAAGTTGGGCATCGTTACAAAGAATTGTGCCATCTGCTCGTGAACATCTTGAAAAAAGAATTAAATCGGAGTTGAAGGATAAAAAACTGTGGTTGTGCGTGGACGAAACAACAGATCGTAAAAAACATTCTGTGGTTAATGTAATGGTACGTACAATGGAACCACATCAATCGTCACCTTCAATTCTATTAGCTTCCAGACGAGTACAACAATGTACTGCCGAAGTAATTTCAAAGTGTTAAATACATTGGAAAAGTTTGAACTTCCAACAAATCAACTGTTGATGTTTATGAGTGATGGTGCCGCAAACATGCTTTCTGTAGGCCGGTCTCTTTAAAAACATTCTGCTGACTTGTTACATATTACGTGTAAAATTCATGCTTTTAGTCATGTGGCAGATAGTATTAGAAAATGTTATCCTAAGGTAGACGCTTTAATAGAGCATACAAAAGCAGTCTTTGTCAAATCCCCAAAACGTATTCGCAAATTCCACAGACTGTGCCCTCGTATGCCTAAGCCACTAGAACCTATTCTTACACGTTGGGGAACATGGTTACAGGCCGCGTTTTATTACCATAAATATTTTGAGAATATTAAGAACGTGGTTTTACAATTCGATCCAAAGGAAGCTGCGGCTATCAAAGGAAGCCAGACGAAATTTCAAGATAGGTTAAAACGGATTTAAAAACTATTCAGAACAATTACTTCAGACTAGTGGGGGTAATAGAAAAATTACAAAATCCTTGGGTGTCGTTAGTGGAATCTTTGCAAATAGTGCAACATGTTCACGCACAGCTATACGCGGTAGAAGACGCAAAAAATGTTTGTGTTCTAGAAAGATTTGAAAGTGTTTTAGAGAAAGATTCTGATTATGGCACATTAAGATAAATTTGTGAAGGTGCGTCAACAGAATCGTTAAGTTGTTCCAAAAATTATTTTAATTACGCAAATATAACATCACTAGATGTAGAACGTTCCTTTTCTACCTATAAACACAGTTTTTCCTCACGCCGCACTCGATTTGCCGAAACAACTATGGAAGCATATCTAATCAGATATTTAACAAACATTATTCACCTAGTGATTTCACGGAAGACTCTTAAGACGGTAAGTGTTTGAGCACGTATTATATTTTATTTCTAACCATTTATTTTGTGTAAACTTTTATGCGCCCGCCACTGGCTGTCAGCGCAAATTTAGCAACACTAATAAGTATTTATACCTCTACATCGAGGGTAGAAAGGGACGGAGATAAGCAAGTAAGTAATAAGTATTTATAGTAGGCTGCTGTAGCTTTTATGGGAAATCAAATAGCTTACGCCTAAGTATCAAAAAAGTACATTTAACAGTGAATCGCGGAAGAAATTTATGCAATGCATACGCATTCATAACGTAAGCTATATAGTTTCGCATAGAATTACTCTGTATATCAAGTAATACAATGTGGAAGTTGATACTTGTAATGTTATTTTGTTTAAAACCACAAAAAAAGTAATGTATTTCAATAATAACTTTCATCAAAATGAGCTTGATTATTTTATTCTTTCTATTCATTGATTCTTTTGATTCTGTTTTCTGTTGAAGCATGTTAGCGAGATACATGTGTATATAGAAGACAATTTTTAGTTGAGTCAATTTTTAGTATAAAAAAGATAATCATAAAATGCTGTATTATCCTATTATTGAAAATAAGCAAGACATTTAATTCTTCCAGAGACATGTTTCGTATTCCTAAAAAAATTCAAACATTCTAAGCCATAATTGTAGCAAGGCACAATCAAGGTTGTACTTTTCTCGGAGAAAATAATTACGTAATTGCACCAAATTCCGCCTTCCCTAAATATCCCTCTTCCACAGCGCTTATTATACCTAACACACGAGTACATTGCGTGAAACGGCGCAATGTTCCCTCAATGTAATAACATCCACTTCGTAGCAGTATGTCTTCATTATAATCGTTGTCATCCCTCTGGCAACAGCACGCACCCATACAGAAGTGGTAACGCATCTAAACCCCAGCCGAATGCTGAGAGAATCTCCACGCAAAAAGAAACCAATATAGAACAAAGATATTCTCCCGACGAATCGGACAAGTTCGGGTTTTGTTCTTTGACTGACGATCTTATCTTGCGGTTAGATCACTTGATGAAAGGGAAATATTTTTGTTCGCCGTTGCAACGCGAAGGGCCCTTGCCTTTCATCGTTCAATAGCTGAAATCTGACACTTTCCGTCGTCGATCGAAGTAGGGAACGTGTTCAGAGGAGCTACAAACAATAACACCTCGTCGCAGTCATTATAGAGCGGTGAAAGAGTATCGGGTAAGTATGAAGTTAGCCTAAATATAGAGGAGAGTAGCGATCAATACTGTTTGAATCGAGTGTTAAACTAATGACAGTTTACATTGCGAAACACTATCCTTTTATAGTGCATCTGAAGATTTAATACGAAGTTGTTATAGTTTTAAAAGTCATACACAAACTGTCTTTTTGATTCAAAGTGCTCCGATGATGGGTGGTAAAAGAGCTCAAGTCAGAAATTTGGAAAAATGGCTGAACGCATAAAAGTTTTTAATGAAGTTTGTTTGTATATTTCAATGTTGTGTCAGCCTCCTTAAATTTTTGTGTATTGCAACATAATCAATATCATCAGAGCCATAACAAAGGATTTACACTTACAATACAATGGGATATAAAATTTTATTATAAAAATATACAAAAAAATAGGTTTCGCGGGATACATTAAAATGACGATAGCTCCCCTAAAATGGACATTGAGAAAAAAATCCCAAAATAATTTTTATTTTTTTTACGTATGTTTAAAGATATCAAGAGGAAAGATAAATTGACAATATCTATGGGTGGGGGCGAAAAAAAATTAGATTTTCTTAATTCCCTAACAACTTCTCGGGTGCGCCATTGATTTTTTCTCATCTGGAAGAATGTAGTCCTAGTAATAGGGAACAATTCATTTTTAAATGAATTCGATATTTCGTCTTGTTCCTGAGATATAGCGAAAAATGTGTTTTCGGGGGGTAACTTTGAACATCAATTGCACCCCCTTAAACCAAAAAAGCATCCCTGCAAAATTTTATCAAAATCGGAGGGCAATAATTGCCTACGTTTGCTTGTTAGGATGTATTTCAAAATGTTTGGCTCAAACTTTAACATGCGGTTTGAGAATACATGGGAACTTAAAGAATTTCAAACTTCCACCATCTGGTAGGACAGTTTGAAATACTTTAAGTTCCCATTTGTACCATTTTCATCTGAAAATATAAGTTCAATTTTTAAAGATGACTTGAATATAAAAATAGCATACTTTACTAACGATTAATAATCTATTTCCAAACGTTAAATGTAAAACAGACAAAGATGTTCTTTCTAATGTTTATAGATAGCATTCCGTGTGCCGACTGCAACAAAGTTTACATTGACACTACTAAACAATGGTTAAAAAATAGAATATCACTACACAAACGAGATTGGGTTCGTCTAACTAGTAGTACCGCTCATTCTACGCACCATAATGACTGTCAACATAATTTCGACTTCGATAATTATCGATACTAAGTCACAAAAAAAATTATTACAAACGTCTCTTTCTTGAAATGTTCTACATAAACACCACTAACCATACCGTTAATTTTATAACATTAGTAATTAAAGATCGATTGCCCCCATAAACAGTAAATCAACCATTAACATATGCAACCAACTTATCCCATGAAATATATATATATAATAGGTGACGATTTAGTCAGTTTTGGTTGGTAACCTTGTTTTTAGCGCCAAATTGGTTCTTAACCTCGTTTTCACATCGAGGTTTGCAATGCAACCTTTTTACTTCGAATAATCTATTCAAAAATGTTTATGAATTTAATGTGATTTTATATAAATGATGTTTTGTCTCGTTATTGATGACGTTATTCTGATGTTTTCTTGTCTGTTGAATATTATTACCTCCTATGTAAGTAACATACACGTTGGTCCACATTTCATCGGGGTGCGAGAGATATTGTACGTAGCGCGATTTGGCATTCTTGCATCTATCCCCGCCGGCCAGCCTCGCCGCGCGCTTTTGAATACATTATGTTAGTTTATACAACCGCAGAAATAGATCATCATTCTATTTTGCGAGTTGCTGTAAATGCCAACAAATAGACAAACAGCCTCAAATCTCTCTAACGCATCCCGAGCGAGAGAAGAGAGAAGTGAGGGTTTGTTCGTTAGTTGAAATGGGCGAACCTTGTTTTAGGCGGCAAATTTCAGACGAAATCGGTATTAGTAGAAGTACTGTGAAACGTATTTTAAAACACAATAAATGCAAAAGTTACAGTTAAAGATTTTTCCCCTTAATAAAGTAACATTGTCAGAATTTCAATTTATTTTGTATAATTATCGAATTTATTGTTCTTTAGTTTAATTGTATAAGAATCGTTGTTTATTTTCCTATTTAGATTACTTTTTCGTTCTCCTACATCGTATAGCAGCAACAAAATGAATATAAGAAACTGTACTTTCTAACATAATCTGAGAATACAGAAAAATTACGCAGTAATTCTGTATTAGTACATTTTGTCAGAAGGCGTTGAATTATAATATTACGTGATTAAGCGGACAAGCGTGCGTACTTCTGCTCGGTTTATGATATACTGTAATTAGATGCGATCTGTCAGTGAGACTCGAATGCTCTATTGCCATTCACAAAGGCAATATCCCGTTCGTATCTGGACTGATGTGTATAGGTTTGACTGTGTACGATATCTAAGTAGATTGCTAATTCAGCTGATATTCTCTGATGAAACGTAAATAAAGTATGTGAAAGCTTAGAATCTCATAAAGGAGAGTTTTTATTTTGTTTGGCCGCTATCCCAAGGATATTTTTTTCCATCTTCTAAAAAATGTTGTCCTAACGTGTACAGCACTTCTTTTCTATTTTCTATATGGTTGAGGGTGTTTGTGTGAGTACGGTAGGGTATTCAAGACGATATTTCTGGCGATGATAGCCTGCTCTCAGATGTCAGAGCTCTCCTACGCCTTTAATTCGCACCAAACGTGACTATGTGAGACGAGTGAGAGGTCTGCAACAGTCCTGACATATAATGCAACATGAACCTAGGTTACATGATCACGATAACTCAAGATGCCTGGAATTTTGCCGATGGTTATCAGCAGCTGCTGCAAATAATCCAAAACTTCAAGCCAAAGACTCTGGGTAAATCAGTTGCAGTTCACATGGAGTAATAACAACAAAAGAGACACACCCTATGTGAAATAATGCTTTCTAAGAATGTTGCAATGCGGCTCCAGCAATACCTTGTCGAAGTTTTTTGTAAAATTCGTCACTTGATGGGAATATTGATGTGATTCAAGCATGATGGAACATTTACTTCACAACTTATGGCCTATTAGATGTTGGCTAAATAATCATCTACACAGAGAACAATTTTGAAATAGAAACCCCTGTATTTTTAAAATAAGAACAATTTATACTAAGAATTACAACACGTTTATTTAATCTAACAAAGTATGTAGTTGCCCCAACAAAAACTATAGTTGGATTTTACATTAGACTTTGTGGCAGCAAAACTATTTTAAATCCAACTATAATTTTTGTTAGAGCAACTATATATTTTGTTAGATTAAATAAACGTGTTGTAATTCTGAGTATAAATTGTTGTTATTTTAAAAATATGGGTTGCTGTCCCAAAATTTTTCTGTGTGTACACTACAACACTAGGTTAAAAGAAAAAGTAACCAGTATGGAAATGGGACTTCTTAGTTGATCTAACAAATGAATCTGTTGCCGATATCAACTTTTCCTTTTACTTTATTTTCTAGGTTCTCTTAGGTGTCTCTTAGGTGTCTAACTCCTTCCACGTCTTCACATACATTCGGGGCATAACCAACATCGGATTTTCGTGCATGAATGGATTAATCATATTATACAAATTTAATTTTACAAGGGCAGACAGATTGGTGGAGAAGTCAGAAATACGGGAAATGCATGTTTTCCTTTATGTATTTGCGGATTTTAGGTAGGGTCAAAAAAGAACTACTACCACTTCTCCTTTCCAAATTACCATCTTCTAGAATATTAACAATTAGGTTGGATAAAAGTGATAATAGCATTACTGCTAAAGGCAAGAAATCCCAATTTGAGGACTCTAACTGTATGTGAACGTTAAGTTGGTACACTGAAAAGTTCAGAAATGAGTTAAATAATCTCAGATTCTTTCCACTATCAAATTGGTAAACACACAATAATCGATCAACTTATAAAATAATGCATTAGTACTAATGTTTTTTAGGCGCAGAGTTCGAAAATGTATCAATAATATTCACTTTAATGAGAAAACTTTCTACGACGTCGACACTTTGGATTAACGCGTTTTTACATTCACCACATTAATGCACTTTCCGAAATCTAACCAACTAACTACATATTTCACTTGAACCTTTTAACCGTCATCGTCTAAACGCGATTCTAGCATCTAACGAGAGCGTGCAGGGTCGCATAGATTAGCGTTGCAAGCGGGAAGGAAACGACCATAACGCGGAAGGTTTCAAAACGATTGATACGTTCCGGATAAGTTAATGACTTATCGCGAACTCCAATTTCTCATTTGTGCCGTCGTCGGAGGAATGCGCCTCTAATAAAACCGAATTCCGCTCCAGCAATATTTGCTCAGCGCTCCGTCAGCGCATCTCGCGGTAGTGCTACAGACGCAACGCTATCTGCATTTCTTGCGCGCAATGAAATCGTTCAATTAAATAGTCCTGTTTTGAATTTAAAATGTATTCAAATTGTTCTCTATATGTTGGCGGTTCGCGAAGATCCAACCGAATTTTTCAATATTAGTGCAGAAATCGAGAATTTGTAAATTAGTTAGATATTACTGTTTGATCTATCGAAATGGGCGGCAATAAATTAACGATTTTAATGCACTCTTTTGACAGCAAAAACAAACGTCAGCAAGTTTAAGAATCACGCTACTCGATATTACGAAAATACCATTTAGGGACTAATAAAGTTTTCCATGGTTTCTCTTGCTCTAAATTTGACAAATGTTGAGGATGAATATCTTAAGACACTCCACGAACGGAAGTTACATTTAATAATGGTTTTCAGGTTCTAACAACTAATTGCCAGCAATTTTCGTTGACACTTCCGCACATTACTCTGCCTTTTAACATCACTTAGCCGTGCACTTACACTAACTCGAAGGGTTTCTTCCTTTTGAGTTGTCCTGTTAGATCTGTAGTATCAAGGAGCTGAATTGCCTCGATGTTTGTACAGTTGTATGGTTGTGTAGCTGTTGTTCGTGGCTTCTAGCGAACTTGGTGACAGTTTGGTCAACGGTGTCCATCTCTAAATCTCTATGGATGTCAACGTTTCTTTTTATTGGTAACTTAACATGCACAGACTTAGATTCATTTAATTTGATTCTCCATTTCAAAGTCAAATCATTTATTTTATTTATAGATTCTTGTAGTTTTCTGGTTGCTACATCGCTTTCGTTGCCTACTGCTAAAATGGTAATATCGTCATCAAATTTTGATATTATGTATGATTGATGTTATATTTTTTGGCATATTACTCGTGTATAGTATAAATATATTATAAGCCCAAGTATACTTCCTTCTGACATTTCTGCCTTGATTTCTTTTAGCTTCGTATAAACGTTTTCATGTTTTATTCTGAAGTATCTATCCAAGATATACGATTCTAGCAGCTGTGAGAATTGTCTAGATAGAAATTATTTGAGTTTGTGTTTTAATCCCACATGACATGCTTTATCGAAGATCTGAATTCTGTGCTTCTTTTCTTCCAGAGACTTTTCGATGATACTTGTTATCCTATGGACCTGATCAATTGTCGAATGTTTTTGTCTGAATCCAAATTGATGGGTAGGGATTATATTACCTTTTTCTATTATCCTCTTTAGCAAAATCTTTTCGTACAATTTCGATAGCATCGGAAGTAACGATATCGGTCGACAAAAGCACAGCAAACGGATGATGGGAAGACCGTCGCAACATCTGACTGCTGACCTGCTTGAATTAAGCAAGATACAGCTTAGGGCAGTAATAATGTCTATTAACAGGACATGGCTGTTTGAGAGGCCACTTGCATAAGATGGGAATCTACAAAGATGAGCCCTTATGTAGACTTTGCAATGAGGAGGAGGAAACAGCCCCTCATATTATTTTCGAATGTGCAGCGTTAGCTCAACGCAGATTCGCTATGCGAAGCTCAATTGAACTACCGATGGAGAAAGATTTACTACATAGGCTCTTAAACCTGATTGCGGGAACTAACCTGTTCGAGTAAAACAAAACCGAAGCAGGAATAATACAATAAGCTACTAAGCTTCAGTGTTAGGGATGTAAAGACCAGCCCTGCTTTGGTAAAAAATTAATCAATCAATCAATCAAACGATATCGGTCTACAGGAGGTGACCTCATGCTGCGGTTTTCCCGGTTTTGCTAACATAAAAATCTCTGCAACCTTCCACATTTTGGATACATACTTCAATCAAAATAAAGCGTTGAAGAGGTGTGCAATTTAAACAATAGCCTCACGTGGCAATTATTTTAGGATTCCTCCCGTTATCAGGCCAAATCCTGGAGCTTCTTTCAGATTGACGTTTCCTTTTATTTCCTTTGGTGAAGTTAGATTAATCTCTAATCTAGTTGTTCTAGTTCATTTGGTTTAAAGGTGTTTTCTAGGTGTTCGGCATATCTTTGGGCTTTTTGTTAGTGACTTCGGGCCCAACTTCCATCAAAGTTCTTCGCAGGCGGGGTTTGAGTACTAGGCCTTTTTATTTGTTCAGTTGCTTTCCATAGCGAGTAATCCCTGCTACTATCGTTAGTTAATTCACTTTTTCTCTTCAGTTTCTGAGCAGCGTTGTTTAATATTGTTTTGTCCGCTGATAATCTGTACGTAATCTTCTTTTTCCATAAATTAGTTTCCTTAATTTTTTAAATTATAACTAGAAAGAATTATTATGGATAAAATTTGAACTATGGAAACCGCTCATAAAACAAGCCTATTGGAACATTCACTATTTTTGAAAGAATTCAAAGCATGGTGAAGTACACCAACCAAAGTATAGCCTACGACACAAAATTTTCTAAAATATGGCTTGGTTTCATTCTTGTGACTGCTATGTGCTCATTGCAGCGTACTCATTAGTCCATGTCTTGCACTAGTATTTGCGTAATTATTTGTGGTAGCATATCATGGACAGAGTTTTTAGGTTAGTCGTGTTCAAACAGGTTTCGGTGTCTTCTTTCTTTATAATCTCTGCGAATTTAGCACAAACCATGTTTTACCGTGTCTCAAGAGCTATGGAGATGCTAGTAGAGACGAAAATATGGATATTATGCCGGAGAATAGAGGTATTTTTTAAATTTCAGACCACTATCCAATAATAAATTCATGTGCATCCCCTTAGAAATTTCTCCAGTGGATAGGAGGAGTTGTAAGGGCGAAGACCAGAATTGAAAAACGTTCAACTTACTACATTTAATGTGAACAATTTACTAATATACTTAGATCTCCAGAACATCATAAGTTGGTATATGTCTCAGATATGCATCTGCTAAAAGTAACAACATAGGTTAACTTTATTATCAGCAAAAATTCAACTCTAGTCAAAGGAAACACACCCCAATTACTGATAATGTAGAGCACGCTTTATGCAAAATTTATGATTTAAATATTACTATTACACTATAGTGTTATGTATGTGGATTGCATCTTATCAGTCTCATTGGAAGAAGACGGAAGATTGTTTATTTATCTATAGGAGTTATGTCAGGATATGTAATGAGAAAAGAATAACTACAATGCTGAAATTAATATACTTATTATTTACTTAAGGTGACAAACACGACGATGTTGCTCTCGCAATGGACAAACACTATCTCTTTATATTTTCGTAAGTTCTCGAAAGTATCTGGTTTTTGCACCCCTGTGGAAATACCTAGGCAGACGCATCCGTATAATGCAGGCAATAACGTACCCTCGAAATAGAATAGTAGTGCCCGTTCGTGCCTGCATGTCGAAATAACACAAAGAGTGTCAATTCATTGTTACCAGAGATTCTCTATCGGGAGAATACTTAAACATTACGCTTACGTTAAAATCCCTACATACGTATTTCCATATTTGTATCATTGGATTGATAAAAATGTTATTTGAATTAATCAGATTGAAGCTAAAGATACCTTAATCTCCACTATGTGCGATGACAATTCCATTATGGAACATCATACAACTGATTGGTGTCCCTTTTTCTACGGTCATTGAAAAGTTTACAAACAAAATGAAGAACGAAACAGCAACGTAGAAATCAAAGAATGCACAGAAGTTATTACGTTTCTGGTGAAATGAAATATTAATTTTTGTTTACAGAAAACAAGCAGCTTAGCATTTTATCAGACGTCTAATAATATTAGGCATTTCTCTAAAACGATATGCCATTCTGTAGTCACATGCACTTTTGGATGGCAGATGAACTAATCTCTCTAAAGCTCAACGCTCTATCTCATATAAAACATAAACTGTCAGGTATGTTTAGAAAAACTTTGCCGAAAGAAAGTCCACGTGTAATCAAAGCCTATAAATGGAATTTAAACAGAAACAAAATCAATTATGAACGGGTATATCGACACTTCATGCTTCGTGAGCACAGGTGCGCACTTCAAATATTGATGTTAAATGTTTGCAGTAATGGACATTACATCGAAAATTACGTTAACATTCCTAAGGGGTCATTTGCGAATGGAGATTTATCCTCTCTTTTATAGCTTCTCCTATCCAATTCAATTAACATTTCGTTGTGATCCTTAAGTGGTGATGCTGGTTATTGCAGTTGTACAGCTTAGTACAGGAGATACACAATATATAGATTCATGTGCCAGGGCAATCTCTTTGGAAAAACTAAGACTTTCCCAATAACAAATTATTTGTGTGTGATAAAGGTGGATAGGCAAATTGCTTATCTATAAGATAATACATATACTCCAAATTCACTGTAATTAACTACAAGATAACTAGTAAATTTGGAGGAATTTTCATACGATTCGAATTTGTGGATGTGGTTGCTAATTCGAGATGCAATTAGAGGACTTTGTCATACATATACACGGCGTAATCATCGTTAGAGCATACACATATGTGTATGAAGTAACTTGCCACTCCGCTCATGTAGACAAAGGGAAAAACAATATTAATTTATCGGCCTTGGAGTTCCATTATTCGTGAATGTAAGTGGTTTCTTACGTTGTTCAGTAGTTATTGCATAAGAGACTCTCTACTCGCCGACCGCCGTCCATCGAAAAATTTTCATTTATGAGGAGAGGAAAAAAACAGAAACAATAAGAAATTACGAGTAAAGTAAACGTGGCGAGAAGCTGTGGGAAAATAAGAATCCGATGCCGATACGGCCTTGAAGCGTATCTGTACGCTGCTAATTGAAATTCTTTCGTAACGACCTTAATTCAGTCCGTTATTTATCTTGCGTGTACTTAGTGTATTTAATTTGCAAATGTTTATTCTGACGGTGCGAGTTGTGACTTACGTGTAGTACCGGATATGCGCTCAGCGAGCATAGTAATTTGTGAATGTGGATGAAAAAAAAGCACAACAAAAGTCTTTTTTCGGTGTTTGCGCAATGAACGTAGCTTCGCAGACTTTCAAATAACCAAGTAAACACGATTAATTTGCTCAAGTACTTTCAGCTTTGGTAATCAACTAAAACGCAATAAATTAATTTTGTAAGAAACATCTTTCTAATGTGCCAAAGTGGTGAACTATGCATATTTGCTCAACTGGCGCATATCCTTTTTGCATTATTCAAATTAAAATCATTACAATCATGTAAATTTAATTTTGCATGCATTCAAGATTATAGACAATACAAGAAATCTGTATAATGTTATATTGGCTAATTCCCGATGGCGTACCAAATCTACAGTCCCTGGCCATATTACTTGAAACATGTCATAAATCAACCCTTTTACCTGGAAATTCCCATCGTATTATAATGATATTCTTTTACTTTGAATCCGATCGTTTAAAGGGGGACTAGATTATTGTATCAATAGATAAAAATACCAGAGAAATGATATTTAGAAGAGTAAAGTACGTATATATAAATATTTCAGTTATCAACTTACATTTAGCGAGTTCACAGTTTAGAGAATGTATCGATATTTTTTAAAATATTTCGTCATAGCCGTATAGAAGCTAAGTTGTGGAGTAACGTTAAGTGTTTTGTGTTGATATATCGTTATTGCAAAGGTAAAATTGTTATTCTATCTCTCTCTTAATAATTAATTATTTGGAATTCGAAAAAAATTGAAATATTTGGGGTTTTTTGTAGAAAATGTCCGGGAAAGATTTAACAAGTGAACAAAAAGCCGCTATACAAGCTCTTCCACAACCAAACAAACATTCACGACGAGAAATTGCAAAATTACAGAAAGTATCTCCTTCTTCTGTATCGCGTTTAGCTAGAAACTTAAACGAAGGAGCTAGCACATCGACAAAAAGACGGGCAAAGTGTGGTCGGAAAAGAAAAACTTCGGAAAGATCTGACCGTGAAATTGTTCATCAGGCTTTGAGCAATAGATATGCTACAATTAAAATGATTCAAAAAAATTTACAAGAGAGAGGAATAGAAATTTCGAGCAGAACTGTCAGGCGCCCATTGCGCGAAAATCGGTTAATGGGCCGAGACCTTAAAAAAGCCGCGTTTAACAGAAAAAATGAAATCTGCTCGTCTCAACTTTGCAAGAGAATATCGACATTTCACAAACGAGAATTGGAAAAAGGTGAATAACTTAACAACATGATTTTTACTGAATTAATGTTTGCATTATATAATAGATTTTCTTTAGTTACGAGTGCTCGCTCTGTGTGTTAGTGCAGCGAGCACAATTTGTTCCTCCTTGCCATGTGGCAAAAAAGAAGAAATTCTTTGAAGACAATCACATACCTCTTTTACGTTGGCCCGGAAATTCACCGGACCTCAATCCCATCGAGAACGTATGGAATCGACTAAAAAGTAAGGTATATGAAAAAGAAAACCCTACAAAGGAAATATTAATGAAGAATATAAAGGATGTATGGGAGAACGATAAAGATATAAAAGAGACAATCATATCTTGCATTGAAAGTACGCCCCGAAGAATTAAGGATGTTATTGAAAATCATGGGTTATGGACTAAATATTAATTACTTATTTAATATTTACATATGTTACATATTTTTACAATATATTTTATAAATAAAAAATATAATACATGTATAGTTTATATTTTATTATGAAGAAACTACCAAATATTGAGTGTTTCAAGTAATTCGGCCAGGGGCTGTAGAGCTCGGATTTCGATATACATACAATATCATGTGATTTGAGTAATAATATGAGAGTTTTGTACATTTTTAAGTGCTGATAAAGTTCAATAATACACACATCTGCAATTTCGCCCAAATCATACTATAGGAGAAACTGTAAAACAACTGGGTTAATAGCCACGTACCTAACAAAGCAAAGAATATTGGATAGTACTACCTACCATGTGATATACAGGGGCCATTCACGACAGTGGCCTATTAAAAGTATCTCTCGAAATAATCAAAGAACCTTTTTGAGATTTCGATGAGCAATATTATAGATAGTGATGTATTTCCTAAAAATATTTTCAACTTCATGGTACCCTTGATTAAATCGGAAACGGATATCAACTTCCTTATTTCAAATGGGACAGCCTGTATATTAAGGATCCTTTGGAGAGACCTTCTAAAAACAAGTTCAACGGTATACAATATTATAGATGTAGGACGTACCACCTTTGAGATATTCAACTTTTTCTGAAAAATTTTACAAACGCAGTTTAACTTAAACATTGATATCTTCTGTTCGATATTACCCATGTAAACCAATTTTGAGATTTTTATTTGCACCATAAATTATTGTTGCAAAAATACATATCAAAAATGTTATACAGAGTGTTCCAAAAGCCTAGTCCAAACACTAACATAATCGACTAAAAAAAAATTATTATAAAATTTTTTTTTAATGGCATTTTTGAGAATGTCTACGTATTCTACTCGAAGAAATGCGGGCAAAATATATTTTAATTCCTATAGCTAAATTCACTCGTTTCCAATTTTATAAAAAAAGTAATGAAATCGAGTACTTATTACCGATAAACCCAAACCAGAATTGATAAGATGGGCTTAGCTTTACTTAAGCTAATGACAAATGAACACTGTGACGTTACGTTAACATGTCACAGTTTATTGGATACTGACTTAACCCACGTGCTTTTACTCGGTATCGAAGAGGTAAAGTTCAAATTAAATAGCGGATTCGCCTGCAGATGGCATACCCAATAAAGATTTTATTTAGGTTATGTTGTTAAAGTAAAAGAAATATTAAATTAAAACTAAATTTTTGGTTGATTATTAGTAAATGTTTAACTAGTAACAATAACATAAACTGAAAAATGGGTACAACAAAAATATGGTACACGGTGTAAATTCAACTATTCAAAAAAAAACTATACAAATTGAAAAAAATATAGATGTCCAAAACAATCTCCAACTAATTGCAGACACTATTTTTCAGTGCTCATCTGTCACTACCTTAAGCAAAACAAAGCCTACCTTGTCAATTCTGGTTATTTATTGGTAATAAATAATCGATTTCGTGATTTTTTTTAAATAAATCGGAGTGAATTTAGCTACAGGAAGTAAAATCTGTCTTACCGGCATTTCTTCGAGTAGAAGACATTCTCAAAAATAGGTGTTACCATTTAAAAAAAATTATTTTTTTTATTGAATATATTGGTGTTTGGACTAAGTTTTTGGAACACTCTGTATAACATCTTCGATATGTATTTACAGCAATAAAGAGGAAATTATGTTGCAAATAAAAATCTCAAAACTGGTTTACATGGCTAATTACCGAATATAAGATATTGATGTTTAGGTTAAACTCTGCTTTTGTCAAATTTTTCAGAAAAGATTGAATATCTTAAAAGGTACGTCCTACATCTATGATGTTGTACTTCCAAATTAAAAGCTCTGAGCAAAGGAGCGATAATATACAGAGTATACCATTTGAAATAAGAAAGTTGATATCAGTTTCCGGTTTAATTAAGAGCGTCGTGAAGTTGAAAATATTTTTGGGAAGTGAATCACTATCATATATCAATAATACCGCCCACCAAAATTTCAAAAATATATTTTAATTATTTTCAGAGATACTCTTAATAGGCCATCGTCCTGAATGATCCTGTATATCCATGAAGTATCCTTTCTCTGTTATATAGCTATTACAATAAATTTGCTTGCCAACTGTATATCTCGACCAGCAGGATTTTTAACATATAGGGTCAGACCGTCTTGGTGGTTGAACGGTTAGCATACTTGCTTGATCCGAACGGCGCGAGTTCATATCCCAGCCGAGACGGTTGGCTTTTAATTACGGCTTTCAATGTAATCGATGCCTTACATGATAACATAGGTTTACCGATTTGAATGAGATTTGGTGCATAGTGATACTTAAAAGCGGTTTATTAATACATACACATTTTTAATTAGTAGAATGTATTTTTTATAGGAGATACGATAATAGGGTTATTAAAAAACAAAGTTCAGAGTAATAAATTATTATAGTACTTAGTGTGTAAGTACCGCTGAACCCCAAAAAGACGAAAATTCAACTCAATAATTTCCTGTCTGCCTTCCCATACTGCATAAGCACCAATATATATTTAAGCTGTTTCTTTGACGACTTTCTATTGGTTACCAAAAAAAGATTGTGAGATTTTAGAACTCGAATAGCTAGGCAACAACCTTTATGCTATGAATATAAATAAATAGATGTATTTGAAGTTTCTCAGTTATGAATAGAGCAACGCAACTGCGCTGAAAACCAGTGGCGGACGCATAAAAGTTTACATAAAATAAATTAAATGTGATACGTGCTCAAACACTTACCGTTTTAAGAGTTCTCCGTGAAATCACAAAGTGGATAATGTCTATTTAATATTTGTAACATTAGATATGTTTCCAAAGTTGTGTCGGCAAAGTGAGTGGGGCGTGAAGAAAAAGTGTTTTTGTATGCCGAAAACATCTAGTGACGTTTTATTTGCGTAAGTAAAATAATCTTTCAATTAACGGTTCTGTTGACGCACCTTCACAAATTTGTCTTAATGTGCCAAAATCAGAGTCTTTATCCAAAACACTTTCAAACCTTTCTAAAACACAAACACACGCATAGCTGTGCGTGAGCATGTTGCACTATTTGCAAAGATTCCACTAACGACACCGAGGAATTTTGTAGTTTTTCTATCGCATCCGCTAGTCCCACGTAATTGTTCTGAATAATTTCCAAATCTTGACTATCTTGAAATTTCAAGCCGCAGCTTCCTTTGGGTCGAATTCTAAAATCACACTCTTTGTAGTCTCAAAATATTTAAGACAATAAAATGCAGCCTCTAACCATGTTCACCAACGAGTAAGAATAGGTTGTGGTGGTTCAGGAATACCGGGGCATAGTCTATGAAATTCCCGAATACGTTTTGGGGATTTTACAAACACAGCTTTTGTATGTGCTATTAGAGCGTCTACCTCGGGATAACATTTTCTGATACTATCTGCTACGAGACTGAGAGTATGAATTTTACATGTAATATGCAACAAGTTAGCACACTGTTTTTTAAGAGATCGACCTATAGCAAGCATGTTTGCGGCACTATCACTCATAAACATCAACAGTTGATTTGTTGAAAGTTCAACAATGTATTTAACACCAACATTGAAATTACTTCGACAGTGTATTGTTGTATTCGTCTAGAAGCTAGTAAAATTGAGGGTGACGGTCGATGTGGTTTCATTGTTCGTACCATTACATTAACCACAGAATGTTTTTTACGATCTGTTGTTTCGTCCACACATAACCACAGTTTTTTATCTTGCAACTCCGATTTAATTCTTTTCTCGACATGCTTGGTCTCTCACTTGGTAACTTAAAGTCCGAATATTCATTCCAAAACGAGACGTATGCTTTCTTCCTTAGTAAATGAAATGGTAAATTACATGCAATAAACACATAAATTAAATTTAAATTTGTTATAATCTCGTGTGGAATTTTTTTTTAAACATGCCCTGCACTATTTACGTGCCGTAGACAATCACTTTTCGACCAACACATTAAATCTATTTTACACACTACACATTGAATTTTAGCGCCATCACACTTTAAACCAGGCATTTCTGCAATAAATTCTCTTATTGTGTCCAACTTTGGTCGTTTTCGCGACGTAGGAAACATTTTCAAAACAAACGTAGAACTACGATATAGTATACGACCGCGTAGATGCATACACAACAGATCGGCTTTCGAGTCGCAGTTATACTGATGTTTATGCCGAATTGCCCCGGCCGTGTTTATTTTGTGTAAACTTTTATGGGTCAGCCACTGGCTTTCAGCGCAGTTTGCGTTGCTCTATTTATGAATGAAGTATCACAATGAACAAATCTGTTAATAAATCTTACCTTGTCATACCTATAAAGAAGGTAGATCTTGAAAAGTTGTCCTTAATAGCTAGGTACCCACCTGTAAAAGAATAAGGATTATGAATATAAATGTTACATAGGAAAAGTACGGTGTAAAAATAAAATAATATAATCTTTGAATAAATTGCAAACTTGCGAAATGATTTTTTGTTTTTTGATTCTATTGAGGAATCAAATAGGGAAAAGTACTTTAGCGGCGCGCTTGGTGCATAGACGTAACTGTCAGTTAGCAGGAGTGTAAAATTGTAAATTAAAACTTATTGGGAGTTGTTCGGGCATAGAGAAAAAAGTAAGTGCTGGCTACAAGCGCTCTAACGAAGTTACAATCTGTATTCGCCGACTAAATCGAAACGAACTCGGTAAAACGGTTCGCTAAAATGCACAAAATGAACGCGTAACATTAAGAATTCGCAGCACAGTGAAACAAATGCACATCGTCCGTTAGTACGATGCCAGTAATTAATAACGGTTGCATGCCGTCGCCGGCCTGCCGGAGCTGCGCTACAAACAAATCGAACGATCGCCGAACGGGGTAATGAAGCGCGCCCACGTCAAAGAATCTAAATGAATTTTCCGCCACGAAATGAGATTTTCGGATAAAAAACATGGCGTATTAATAGCACGCTGCGGTGTATTATTTGTTCTTTGGTTGTTGTGTATTTACCGACCGACGTTTGCTACATGTACCTACAGCGGTTAGTATACAAATTGACTTTATCTTTAACAGGTAATTGTTCTAGATATTGTTCTTGATAGCAATAACGTTAACGGTGTTACGGGGCTTGTTTACAATGCCGTGCAAAGGATACTTTGGATTTCGTCATGCTTAAACTCCATCACCCTGCGGCGTTACTCTAATTATTTGCCTTCGTTGATAAAGGCCGTAGGTCTCTTCTGCTAGAAGTACAAAGGTGGTAATTAACAAATACATTATAGTCATCCATTCATCATTTGCTCGTATTTGGAGGTTGAAAAAGTCAATTGAAAGTTTTCCATTGTTAAAGCAATGAAAAAATTGATTATATTAACAAATAAATTTATTACAACAATAAACCATTTTTATCAAATTCAGTCCTATTTATCAATACAACTCACCATGGCATTATGAAAAAAGAACGATACCAGTGATACGATTTATTTTTTTTTGGATGGAAAAACGTGTGCAAAAGTCCGTCTTTGATGCGGCCAGGTCATCCCATCCAGATGATTACGGACGACATGATCAATAAAGTTCGTGATAACGTGTGCCGGGTGAAGGTTAGAGAAATTGCTAATATGGTAAACATCTTAAGTGAACCAAAAATTAATGCTAATATAGCTCATGGTATTGGTGGAATCATTCCCAGCAAAAACAATGTAGCAGAGAAAATAGCGCTAACACATGAACATGTTTCTGCCTACCCGGCGTCATCAGCATGGTTCTGAGCACAATCTTCTGCTGCTATAATTGCGTTTGCCTCTCGGTTTATGCTGCTAATCTCCAAAACAGCACTGAATATGTCTTTCAGTGCTGTGAAAGAATTTTTTGATCTGGCTTAGTAATTAATTTACAATTACGTCATGTTTAATTATAGAATTTTAGAAGTCGCGTGTATTAGAAAATTCCTACAAAATTCATGTAAAATAAACGTTCAATTTACTCCGCTTATTTACCTGGCGTTTTCTGCATCGCTACACGCACGACTTTCCTTTATTTACACGCTAAAATAACTGATATCGAGTAAACAGACGAAAGCGACTGAATTATGAAATAGCTCGCCGAAATCAAAGCCGCAAAAGCAACGTTAAAGGTCGTTACCAAGTAGCAGGGAGGAAAATTATGTAGGCTGGTAATTAAACGCGAAAAGTAGCCGGTTAATTTTTCGAAAGGTCATGGACAGCGTTCGTTAAAGGGGAATTTATGGAAGGATCGAGCACATAAAAACATCGTAGAGGCAATTTAGTGGGGAGAGAAAATTAGTGAAAGATGAAACTTTGTTGTGATCAAGGGCAGTGAACAAACCGGTTTACGTAAAGGCCCGTTTACATTGATATAGTTATTTGTTCCAGTAATTAGTACAAGTAACTAATTCATTTGCCCGATTTTAAAGTTAGTACAGACCGCCCCATCGTCACCGTTGTCCCGTTGCCCCTGTAAAGCCAAAATGAAGAGGATTGACGCTCTTCAAAACGAGATGTTGAGGACTACAACCGGGGACTCTTAGTATATAAAGAATTTACAATTTCGGGCCGATTTCGACGTCTCAAGCTCAAGTTAATTATATCAAGAAGGCGAAAGGCAAGTACTTGTGACAATCCTTTTCTCGCCAGGGTGGTGGAAATTCCTCAAGATCAACCTTCTGCAAGAAAAAAGTCACTCGCATAGCTGATGATGATGAAATGATGTCGTTTTGAACCGAATCTTTCAACTCATTCGTTTATCGGAACCCCAAAAACCGAACTTATAGTAACCAACGGGATTGGGATCCTATCGTTTCCTAGGGTCAGTTTTATGAAGAAACCTTGAACCCTTGTGTCCTCTAGCTAGCGTAATGCGGCACAGTCACGCCGTCAGGGGGTTGTATTTATACTTAGGGAAAAAGTTTTCGTCGTAGAGGGCTAAAAGCTGAGTTTAGCTTCAGGAAGATGACCTGTTTGGGGGGTGATTGGCGGGAGTGACTCTCAGCGAAGGTTGAAGAAGTCTGCTGGTCGCCTAACGTGGATCCTGGGAGGGGGCCAATCCTGAGGAACGACTACCTCTTGCACGCACTTGTTGTCGCTCGCACGGGCCCTTTCCCACGCGGCGGTGAGGATCTTTACGAGATATTCGCGGAGTGTCGAGACTCCCAGATCGCGATGAATCGGAGAGTTCCTTACAAACCAAGGGGCTCCGGAAATTATCCTTAGAGTCTTATTTTGGAGACGTTCTAAGGATATTATGTGGGTATAGGCCGCCGAGGACCAGGCCATAGCGCCGAAGGTCAACAGCGGCCTCAGGGTCGAGGTGTAGAGAAGCAACTTGTTTCTTAGGTGAAGGGGACTCCTACGCCCTAAGAGTGGGAGCAACGAGTTGCGGGCAGCGGAGAACTTGGACCTTGTCTCCTGCATCTGCTTCTTCCAGGTGAGTTTCTGGTAGAAGTAACCAACGGGTAGGTCAGAGCCATGTGTTAAACGAGATCAGAGCTCTTAGACCTAGCTCGAGTAGGAGTGAGTAGGTCCAAGATTTATGTATAGACATATAAAAGTTGCCAGTTCCAGCTCGTAAGTATCCACTAAAGATGCCCGCAATGAAGTATCCTTTCCTAACACAGAAATTACATTAGATTAATCGATAGACTAGTCGTGCAGATAGTAAAAATTGTGCAGCGGATAGGTAAGTAGCTTAGCAGGCTATCCACTTTCCTCTCCCCACTACTGGCACAACTATTAGTGCAAATACTATCCGAATGCCATATCAGGTCGATTCTTCTAAATGTGATACACAGAAACACCTTACACTTCAGATCGATTTTCACTTTTATAATTGCTACCGTGTCGTTTGCACAAATGGACCAAAAGAAATGGAACTAAGAATTGTTTTATCAGAGCTAGTAATGTCGAAAGGTGGTCTTGTGAAGTGATTTAGTCGATAAATAGGTACTTTAGACAAGCTAAAACAGTAACAATATTAGCTAAACTTTAATCAAATATTTCCGCTACAACTACTGAGCGGAATTCAACTTTTAGCACGGAGAGCTACCTGTTAAATGCCTATGATGTCCTTTTACTAATAAGCGTATGTAAAATATTGAAATAAATTTAAATAAAAATGTAGATTTGTGGAAATTATCAATCGTTTTTTTCAAACATATGTATATTTATAAATTTTAACAAATTGACGTACAATTATTAATCTCCCTCCCGTGTGGCGTAGGGTAAGTCCGCGGGAGATGCCTCACCATTAAGAAATCATGTTGTTTTCCACCATTATAGTTTTTAAATTGAAGCGTACTACGTTAGTCGGCAAAACAAAATTTTATTTTGGTAAACAGCATGAAACAAAATTAAAGTACAGTTTTTAGATTAAAAGAACGAACTTTTTCAAAAAATACACATTGCCATCTATCCCAATCTGTCGGGGGGAGATGGCATAAATAAAAATACAAGACACAAAAACATAATAAAAACCGTCTTTTAACTGAATTTTCCGCAGAAGTCACACGTGTTTTCATATTTCATTCAATTTCAATGCATCCATCGTTTGCATCTGACGCGCTGAATGCAATCATCTCGACGTATTGTAGTGTTGTAGTCCTCAAGGCTCCCCACACATTCGTTTTCATTAAATTCATTTGAACCTTCATCATCACTGTTGTATTCACGAAATCTTGATCCTCTTCATTTGATTCGTCTATGGGGGACATATGTTTTTGTTTTTTGGATCTCTTCACGGACTTGGTGACAGATTTAGTGACGAATTCAAACTTTGTATTTTGTATTTGTTTTAGTAATCTAGCCTTTTCTATATTTTCGGGAAAATTTGAAATTGTTGCAACACTTCTTCCCCGTTTCTTAATCCTACAAGAATGAAAGGTAGAAGTGAAATAGTCAAGAATAATCAAGAACCTTGCCAGCGGCTGGAGATTGATTAGGCTCCACTGATGGATCAGGGTGGGGTTCAGGTGTGGTAAAACGAGCACCTGCCGGGATCCTGGTAAGAACATTAGATCCTTCTTCTTGGGAAGCTGGTGGTTGGTTTATTGTGGCAGTGGAAACAGAAAGGACAGCATCAGGGACTACCTAGGCATATTGTGGTATAGATTATATGGGAAGATTAAAGTTATTGGTTGCAGCTTTCGTCCGTACTTCAGCTAAAAGTACAACAGTTATTTTTCTGCTTGGGTGTGTTTTCATAAAAAGTTGACAAGCTTTATTAAACCCAGATTTCAGCAATTTAAATACACCTCGACCTAGAGATTGAAGATAATGTTGTGTGACTAGGCAAGCAAAACAAAATAATAACATTACTTTTTGCGAAGTGCAATCACTTCGGCAGTATAACACGATGTGTGACCATCAACCATCTAAAGTGTTTTCCGTAGACCTCTCCTCAGCAAAAATCTCTGGATTCATATACGCTGACCTTGGGTTCATGTATACTACCGATTCGCTAGGCATTCCGTCCTGAAATTCATCTTTCTTATACTTGCCCTTAAAAATACATGCAAGAGGTAAGAAGTTGAATTCTACATTTTAGCGGGCAAGAAAACTTATCGTCTCCCCCTCTTCCCCTGATGCAACAATAGACACATTTTTTGACCTTTTCTTAAGCTAATACGTAACCTACTTTATTATTCAACTGTATGCCCGTTTCATCCATATTATAGATTGAAGCAGGTTTATTGAACAATGTATTTTCCTCCAATGTTGTACGCGACAGTTGAAAAAAAGACATGGTTTTCTCTCTGGTCATACCTTCAACCCGAGCTACTGGCACTGCCTCAGCCTTTCGAATTACTAAATCTGGATGGCGAAAAAGGAATAAATTTAACCAATAACTTATTTGCAAAACTGTAAGCCAAAGACCTCAGATCATCTCGTGAAGAAGCCATTAACTTCAACTCGTTAGTTATTCCTAAAAGTCCAGTTGGTCCCATGGGTTTTTTCGACAAATCATTATTCTGTAAGCGGTACCTTAAGGTCCTTGATGGTATATCAAATGTTTGTGCAGCTAAGTTTATACCCATTCCATCTCTTACCGCTGTTACTGCATTTTTCAAGGCATCTTTTGACAGTGTACCCCGAGTAGATCTTGCACCCGGGGTTCCCTGTCAAAAGATGCCTTGAAAAATGCAATAACAGCTTTCTAACGTATTTGGTTGGCATCTGTAAAAAAAATGTTGCACCTACACGACAATTCATAGTGCCATCTATCCCAAAAAGCGAGTGAGATGCCCCACTTTATATTCTACCTATGATAGAATATCTCCCTAGTTAAAAGTTAAAATCGTTTGCCATCTCTCCCGCCGGGGCATCTCTCCCAGAGTTACCTGATGCGTGTGTGTGTGAAAATCTATAAAATCCTTTCCTGTAGCTCTTAGGATGTTTAATGTCCTCTACGATCCTTCCTTGGATGTCATGTCCTCTTCGACTCCTCTCTGGGTGTTCTTCGGTTCAACTTTATGTCTTCTTTATTTTCAAATATTTTTCATTGTTATTTTACAATTTATGCGCATTTAATGCTTGCTTTCAGTTTAACTTCTAAATACTTTTTTCTAAAAACTGTCTTCTGTCAAAAATACTTTTTGTGTCTGTCTCTTTGTATATCTGCCTCCATGAGACGATGAATTTAGATGACTTGATTCTATTCTAGATGATGCGTTGCATGATTTTGTGCGTCTTTGACAAACGTTGTTCTTAGAAAGCAGATTCTTGAAAATAATTATTGTTTAATAAAATTGTGAATGCAAAACGTAATTATATGAAGTGATAGAATAGGTATAGGTACCCCACAGTTCACTACACAAGTTAATGTATCAGCAAAGTGTGACAAATTCCCAAGCAAAAAAATGGATGCAATGAAAGTATCCACGCAATCTTCACGTCAATATCGGTGTGTAGTATCTTCATTCATTAATGAATAAAATTGCAACACTTTGCTATTGACATTCGGCGCATTATAGGCCACTAGCTGGTTTTAAATTAATAAACACCTGACAGTGATTTCGCGAAGCATCAAATAGGTATTTCACGGCCGATATACTTCGATCTCTATTAATAAAGTGCTTTTTTCCAGCGTAAAAAGGGGAATACGATCCACCTGTTAATTACGGTTCGCAATTAGCCGTTAATTATTCAATAAAACGTTACAGGGACTACCGTTTGCTACTGTATATATGTATGCATATCCTCGCCGCGTGACAGTAGCGAAAACAGACTTATTGCCTCTGTCATACATCGCGTTCGATGTTACTCATTTATTATTCGGAAATTAATTCGATGATTTCTGAACAGCCACATACATTATTAATGAACAACAAACAATTTATAAATCGCATGACATTGTGTGTCCAATGCAAATATTCTTTCATTTCCATAGTCACGGATAGAAACAATAATTATGCTAGCGTGACCCACAGTCAAACAGTTAAACTTGTGCATAGTAAATAGCTAATGGAAGTAAAGAATTGAATAGAGTTGATGACTGCCATCAGTGTGTATGTATGTACTACGTTCATCAGCCATGCAAGTAATAGTTGGTGCGCTCGATTTTGGTAATCATGTGATATTTTTCTGATACAAATAAAGAATCCACATGATTATCTACCTTCCTCTAGCACAAGCTAATACTGGTGATACATGCTCGTCATTTTAAGTTGACACAGCTGACATTGAGTCGACAGTTAGGTTATAAATTCAGGCGTTTGCTATTGCATAATTAACGTGTTGTGATATATTTTCCTTTATTATATTTCGTTCATTTGCTCTCCATTTACAAATCACTGTTCTTTTTAGAACAATGAGCCTAATGAATAAAAAGGTACCAATTGTTTTTGCTTAAAATTTTTCAGCAATTGCTTATATTGCCATGAATAAAAATTCAAGTGATTGCTTTTTTTTTAAGCAATCGCTACAAGTTATAGCAAATGCTTCTAGTAAAAGCTATTGCTTGAAAAAAATCTTAATTATTTATGAATAAAACCAGCAATTACTAACATTTTTAAGCAATTGCTGAGAAAAAGTCCAAGACAGCCCCCTCGCATGCTAGACACAAACTTTTACGTCCCCGTACCGCATTTCACGTTGGCAATTGATTGAGTGTGGTTACAATGGCAGAGTTCATTAATACCCGCAAGAGAAAATTATGTATTGCACGTAAAAATTGCGAAAATGTAGACTATCCACAAGTTATATCGATTCAGTCAAGAAAGTATTGAGTGAATAAACAAAATTCAGTAGTTGAAGGAATTAGTGAGCACCAAACTATAGTGTGGAAAAATCACGTGAAGAACTTATAGAAGCTAAGCAGCAGTGGCTACAGTATTATACTTTTCCCAATGCTATTGGAGTAATCGATTGCACCCATAAAAAAATTTCAACATTTAAAAGCTTTAGCAACAAGTATGTAAATAGAAAAGGATACTTGAACATCAACGTTCAAGCTACATGTAACTTACAAGGAACCATTTACATCAGTAGGTACTTAGTGGCCAGATTCTGTGCACGATAATAGAACTTTCAAAAATTCACCGCTTTATGATATAATAAAAGATAATGCAGAATAATGTTTATTGTTGGGTGATAGGGGCTATTCAATGGTACCCTGGTACCCTTTGGCAAAATCCTAGAATGTCTGAGCTCAACTTAAAGCAAGATTTCTTCCCACCGAAACGAACTCTACGCGAACCAAGCAAAAGCAAGCATTAGCATAGTTACAGGAAAAGGCAGCAGTTGCTTGTATTTTCATTCATCACAGAATTTCTGCAATTGCTTATGAAACAAGCAAATGTTTTGGAAGCAATTGCTTGCTTGGTTATAACCATTTGCTTATTTTTTGTTCATAAGGCCCCCAATTACCACACATTTTTAGTAAGTTACTGAATATTTTAATACAGTGTGTCCACGTATGGAGAATTTTTTGAGTTGGAATTTAATATTTGGGAAATGAATCCTGCTTGGTTTGAAATTTATTTTTAGTTTGCTTCCGATCTTTTAAAATTATGTAAGCCTTTACAGTTGAGCAAAAGCTATTTTCGTTCCAGGTAAAGTACTTTCCCCTTCTATATAGGTAGAAACTTTTACTTCATTTTTTATATCTTTAAAAACACGATTTTATAAATTTCTTTAGAGAACTCCTTGTAAAATATTTTTCATCGTAAAAATCAATAATAAACTGTTTTTTTCTTTTTGACAAGTCCATCCATCGACCGAATAACACTCAATGACATAATGAAAAAATATTTTCCGTTTTGTAGGGCACATGTTAGAGTGTTAGTATGTGCGTATGTGGTTGAATCTATGCACTGATTTCTGATTTCTGTTTGAGTCTAGCCAACGAACGTATTCAGATCTCCCATTCTAGATACAATACTAAACATTCACGAAAGCAGTTCGAATATGAATTATTTGAAATGCATTAATGTAGGAAAATTACTCAGTTAATAAATATTTCAAATAAAAGTTTCATTTAATGAGAGAAAATAAAAGTACAAGCTTATAAAGATGAATAAAACATATCAATTGTTGGTATTAAATGAAGGCAGGTTGTTGCTGTTCTTAAAACCCTAATGAGGTGGCTTCAGTTTCAATAAATTTCCATAAAAATGTGTTTTAAATATTATCGAATCAACATCAATGAACTCATCAATCTTTATATTAATTAAGAACTTTTAGTGGGTGTTGTGGTAAGTCTATCTTGTTCTTATAATAATGAATATGTAGCAGCGGGTCTGCCATATAGAGTATGATTTCTTATAATGTAAGCTTTCTTTATACCTGCCAATTTTATTATCTTCATGAGTTTTTTATTCAAATTGTTCCAACCTTCATAAAATAGTATAAAAATAGAACTAAGAATAAATATAATGAATAAACAGTATCTATTCTTAACGATCTAAAGCGTTTGTTCCATGCAATATCCATTAATTAAAGAACACCTACTTAGTCTAAAGATACTAGGCTGTACATAATGTAATTTCTACATCCCATTATTAGAGTCTATACAAAATAAACAGGTTCTTCTTGCAATTCCTTGACAAGGATCCATAAATATACGGCACGACATCCTGTTTATATATTTGTTTATACAAACGCATTATTCTCAGGTACGTTTTCACATAAACGAACAGATACACAGACGTATATGTGTTAGATACCTTGAAAACTTTACGCGGAGTTGATGTTACGACACAATGTTACTCATATTTTACAAAAACAAATTAGATTACGTATTTCAGTTTTACTTGTGACCCTGCAAGGGTAGTTGCGTAAAAAATAATTAGCCGCGTCAAAAGCGGAAGTGATGTAAGTTTATTCCATAATTATGGATCTCCGTATAAGACCTTGCTTAGAGCTTCTTTTGTCACGATTTACAATATAATTCGTTATCTGTAGGCCGTTGGGCAATGAGCGATGCAGTTTCATAGTTGTATAACATGTATCTGTGTGTAGTTAAGTAATTTAGGGACATGTTAGAAACATATTATTGATTTAATATTAATTCACGTATTTATCTTTACAAGCCGATTCAAAGCAGAATAAGGGACATCGCACACTAATCGATTCAATACCATTTCAACACCGTTTCAACTCCAACTTTCGGTTCAACATCAACTAGGCGATCAACCCGACGGGCACTAGTGGACAACGTGGTGTCAACGAGTGCGCAACACGTCGTCAACGCCGCGTGGGCAACTATCAGATCTACCAGATCCTAGTTTTTGATTGAATTCCATCCAGAGGAGTCGTGTTGTCCGCTAGTCGTCGCGGGGCCGACGTGTGGGCGACGCAGGTTCAACGAGTGGCAAACGGGTCGGAGATGGTTTGAAATGTACGACGCGTGGTCCACGCATCGTACACTATTTTCACTTAAATTTTGAAAATTGTAATGAAGGAAACACAATTTCAATGCTCTACTTTGAATCGAGTCGGTGTAGAGTTGATATAGTGTGCGACAGCCTTAAACGTAACCAGACTTTAATAAACATCTCATAAATGCATATTCATATAGCCACCTCACTTTAACAAACACTAACGGTATATGATTTTTTTAATAGAAGGCCATTTATGTCCACTATAACCTCAACATCGAATTGGCCAGGTCTTCATGATGTGAAGAAATACATATGAGAGAAATTATGAAGGGCAAGTAGTTTTTATGTCAGTAAACAAATGTGACATTGAAAACATAATAATGTGAAAAAATAAACATACTAATAAATTTTTGGATATGTAATGTAATGTGTTATTATTTTTTTAATTTGTTTACCCATTAAAATATACTTCTACGTCGCCCATTCGGAAGTATCAATTAAATTATCTTTCGGAAGTTTAAAAATATATATTGCAAGTAATTGCGTTTATGAAAGATACATTGATGGCATAAAAAGCTAACCTCAAAGTTTGACGTTTAAGCGCCCTCTCTATGCTAGTAGGTCACGTAACGTCCGCGTTCTTTCAAATGACAGAACGTAAATTAACCTCAGTCTTAAAATAAAATGTTAACACTACAACACTTGAAATTACTTTTTTTAAATAGATCACTTAGCAGAATACGTCTTCTCTCAAAAGCGATTCGAACTAAAAGTAACCAATTGACTTAGCGTTCGTTCGCTCATTTGTTACCGATAGCTTATGTTCAAAATTAATCACGGCCAATTTACAATCAACTAGATTTTGTTTCTGTAACAATACCATACTGCAACCTGTAATATGCTACCGGAGTTCGCGATTTAGTCCGACATTAGTGAATATCGGCAACCGTAAAATATTGACATTTTCTACCGGACTTGACAACTTATTACAAAATCATATTTAATTTTAAAAATTACAGTAATTATTGAATATATTTTCTACATTTTTTTTATAAGAAAAGGTTACGTTTAGTACGAAAATTGAGGCTGGGAAGAATATGCAAACGACGACGAGCAATGTTGCTGTTTCCCTGGAATTATCGTTACCTGAAAGTATGTTTACCTAATAAAACCTTGGGTGATTTGGAGGCCGGGACCAAAGGCTACATAAGCGGCTGCAAAAACTGACAGTCAGAAAGGCCCGACTCCGACAATTGTTATTAGAGCACAACCGGATGAACGCTATTCATTGTGGCACGAGTAACAGTGATTTTACATGTTATATTTTGAACATAAAAGTATGTTCACAATATACACCTTGGTCCAGGTACGAACGGGGGATTGCCTCTGTGAATGGCAACAGCGCATTCGAGTCTTATTGAGAGATCCAATCCAGTCGTAGTATATCATAAAGCAAACAGCATAAGCACGCATGTCCGCTCAATCGCGTAATATTATAACTCAACGCCTACCGACAAAATGTGTTAATACAGAATTGCTGCGTATTCTCAGATTATGCTAAACAGTTTCTTATATTCATTTTGTTCCTGCTATGCGATGTAGGAGAACGAAAAAGTAATTCTAAGTAGAAAAATAAACAACGATTCTTATAAAATTAAACTAAAGAAAAATAAATTCGATAATTATAGAAAATAAATTGAAATTCTAACAATGTTACTTTATTTAGAGGAAAATCTCCTGGAAATTTTGAACTTTGTAACTTTTGTACTTGATGCGTTTCAAAATACGTTTCACCGTACTTTTCGAAATACGTTTCACAGTATTTCTATTAACACCGATTTCGTCTGCAATTTGGCGACTAGAGCAAGGTTCGCCCATTTCGACCAACGAACGAACCCTCACTTCTCTCTCCTCCACAATCACTTGTTAAAACCTTGCCAGCGCATAGATAGAGTACGTTAAATAGGCAGCTCAGAGCTACGGTAGTTGTGCACGTCGAGGCTGGTCGGCGGGGATAAATGCATGTATGCCAGATCGCGCTACGTACAATATGTCTCGTACTCCGCTGAAACCTGAACCAACATGTATATTAATAATAAATGGCTTAGACACCTCTCCTGGGGATTTCGCCGCTTCAGATGAAGGTTTCTAGATCCCTCATTAAGGGGAGGATCAGTCCCTGTTCCTTCCTATTCCACTCTTTCGCATATCCTTCTCCACTCCGTTCTATCTTTAGCTTTTTCTTTTGCCTTATCGATCCTTATCCTCTACAAGTCTTCCCTCACTTCACTCATCCAGCTAGATCTAGGTCTTCCCCTCCTTCTTTTTCCCGATGGCTCCCAATTTATTATATTTAATATCTTGTCGTCTCCCGCTCTCCACATATGCCCCAACCACTTTGCTCTTTTATCTTCTTAACTATACCTTCTCCACATTCTTTCGCTACTTCCTCATTTGTTCTTATCCTATACTCCAAATTTTTCATTCTAACTGGTCCAAGTATTGATCTCAGTATTCTTCTCTCCGCGACTTTTAAATTTTCTTTGTCCCTTTTTGTCATTGTCAGTGTTTCCGCTGCGTACATTATCACTGGTCTTATGGTTGTTCTATAAATTTTTATCTTTGTATTCTTTGAAAGATTTTTGCTTCTTAGTAGGTGTTTATTTATATGTACAGCTTTGTTGGCTGCCATTGTTTTCTCCTTTATTTCCATTTCTCTATTACCATCATTTGTAATGGTGACTCCCAAATATTTGAACTTCTACTTCCTCAAAGGTATACTTCCTCACTCTAATTTTTCTGTTGCTCAGCTCTTTTCCTATTCTCATTATTTTTGTCTTGTTCTCATTTATTTTCAATCCCATCCTCTTACCTTCATCTACTATTTATTTTAAGATGTTATTCATTATCTCCCTCTTTTTTGCCACGATTACTACGTCATCAGCGTACGCTACTAATTGTCCCCCTCTTGTTCTTATTGTACCTTTATTGACTCTTCTGGTGATGTACTCCAGTACTATATTAAATATGGTTGCCGACATCGCATCCCCTTGCCTAACTCCTTTATTTATAGCAAACTCTTCAGTTTCACCTTTACTTGTTATTACACTAGCTTGTTCCATGCATTATCATTGCTACAAGTCTTCTTAGTTTTGTTCGTACTTCTAACCCCTTCATCGCTAACATAATCATATTTCTATTTAGAGAATCAAACGCTTGCTGAAAATCTACGAAAAGCAGTTCGAGGTTTATATTAAGTTGATAAGTTTTCTCTACAATTTGTTTAACTATGTGTATTGCGTCAATTGTCGATTTCCCCTTCGTAAACCCGCATTGATATTCTCCTATTTTATTATCCGTTACCTCTCTTATTCTTCTCTGTATTAACGTGTATATTAGTAATTGCAATATTAACTAAGAATTATGTTTTACTCGAAATTTAGTTCTTTTCAGATGATATACAATCGCGCTGTTACTACTAAAGGAAAGCATGATAAGTACGACGAATCTCGAATAGTTGGATAACACGACAGCAAAATCGATTAAATAAATGCTCTTATATGTTCATGCATGTTCTTGTACACGTATTCTCAATTCATTAGCTATGCTAATAAGCTTAAAATTCCAATAGTCATAAAACCGCATGTGCGAAGTAGATATAACGCTACCAATTGCCGTTGTAATTGACCACACACGAACACACATGTTCATCAACTACGTGCATCCATAGGTAGCAACAGATAATTATTAATCGCATTCTTATTTTCCGGTGGCGATTTTTATATCTCGCACGGAATGTCATTTTTCCCGTCGTTATTCTCTCACTCGCGAACGCTTATATGTTGCGAACGCATACATATCCCGACATGGATGCATGAAGTTAACGGCGGACGCATATTTGCAAAGCGTATCCCATTGTTTCGCGTAGAGAAGCAAAAACACTGGCGCCGCCACCATTGTTACTATTGCTATTTCGCGATTTTTTTATGATTCGCGCCGTTGATCGCGGTCCGAAAGAGACGTTGTCCCGATTTAAATGTTAAACATTGTGACGGTACGGCGGGTTGATTTGTACAGCGTTCGTACTCTATAAATAAGCGAGCCGTCAATAGACAAAATGAATATTTCCCATTATTGTCACCGCCAATGTTAGGTGCGCGTGTATGTGTATAGAGTGGCGACGGATATTCGGTAATAATTTAACTGAAGCATGGGCCATAAAGTGTATGTGACAAGCTGAAATTAGGTCATCGTAACAGTAACTGTATAGTAATAACTGCATGGAACAGGGTTTGATACGACGATGCGCGTATGTTTTACTAATGAGATGTTATTGCCTTGCTGTACATACGGGACGCACTCAAGAATGCTTCTGTAAAATCCAATTTTAATGTGAAACAATAAAGAAAAAGTTATCAATGCATTGCTCCAAACTTTCCACAAGGGGTACCTATAAAATGGAAATAAACGGAAGTTTTAGATATATATATGAATGTGTGATAAATCACTTACTGTGCAAGATGTCTTCTAGGTGATAATATAACAGTAAAGATACAAGTGGTGGTGGTAATATTAACCAGTATAAGAAATATATCTTGTGTAATTGGACAGTAGGCAAAGAATAAATAGTACTGAGAATATTGCCAAACAATAAGAAATATGCCATATGCAAAGTTTTATGAATTTCTTGATTCCGCACACAATGCTGCAATATAGGTATTGGATTAGATTAATATCGAGGTGGTGCTTGACCTATCCCACGGCAACCTTTTCAGATCTATTGTGGCTCCTCTCTCATTATATCTATTATCTCATCTTTCGCCTGGCAAAACCTACATGCTGTTTCCTCTGGCCTAGTTCGCTCATGTGTTTCTTGAGCATACAATGTCTTGTTAGCAGATCTACTGTTGTTCTAACGGACTTTCTGTCCCTTGCCTGCTGTAAATTTAGGCCTGTGTCCAATCAGAAATTGCCTGACCTGGAATACTCTTCCACCAGTCTTGAGATTTCTCATCTTTCTATTGCTTAGTGGTTCCTTTGACTACGGCATGTGCTATGCCTACAGAGTGCTTTGGATTTCTGTCAGCAGTTGACGAACCTACTCGGGCCAATTCGTCTGCCTTTACATTCCCTCGATCGTCTTCGTGTCCTGGTACCCAGGCCAGGGTCACCTTAGTTCGGTTGCCCAGCCTATTGAGCGCATTCATGCAATCCCACATCACTTTCTACTTCGCCTGTGTGGAGTCCAATGCCTTTATCACCACTTGACTGCCTGAACAGATAGCTATGGATCGACAGTTAATTTCCTGCTTGTCTAATTCTTCAATACACGCCAGCACTGCTACTCTTTCGTGTTGAAATACTGTGGCGCTTTGAATTAGGCTTAGTGATTTAGTTAGTTTTGGTCTAATCTTGCAAATGCTGGCACCGACTCCGGTCTCTATCTTTGAGCCGTCTGTGTACCAAACAAAATTCGGCTTTAATGGACGGGCCTTTTTTCCATTCTTCTCTATCTGGTATGACCGTTTAACATAGGTATAGCAGAACAACTTCTTGGCAGCGTTTCGAAAGATTATTATTTACGAGGATCGTATGAGAAGTACTCGTGTTTGGAGACACATGGCACTTTGTGTCAAAATCTGCATTAGCGAAGGTGCACCAAGGAAGGTGAAGACGATTCCTTCAGCTAGAAAAATTATGGCGACAATTTTTTTGGGATTTGCAAGGCATAATCTTAATTGATTATTGATTATTAACCACGGGATAGTACCACGCTGATATATTGAACCGATTCGACGCTTAACTAAAAAGAAAAAGGCCCCACCAAGCGAAAAAAAAAATTCTCTACCATCATGATAACACCCGGGTCCACTCATCGGCAATTGTAACAGCAAAACTAGTCCAATTACGACACCAATTGGTGCCTCCTCCACTATGTTCGCTAGATTTGGCCCCCTGTGACCTCTTTCTGTTTCCAAAATTGAAAAAATGGCTTGGCGGAAAGCAGTTCACGTCAAATGAAGAGGTCATTGCCGAAACAGAGGCCTATTTTGCAGAGTTCGATAAATCCTATTATTTGTAGGGCTTTGAAAAAGTTGGAATATCGCTGGACTAAGTGTATACAGCTACAAGAGGATTATGTATGAGAAATAAATTTACTAAATGCAAAACAATTGCGTTATCTTCCTTAGACGTAACTCCATTATTGAACCCAATAATTTTTTATCTAATGAAGAACATAATTGCAGATAATGTAATGGCGGTTTTTAGTAGTAGTAATCCGGATTCTTAGGGGAATAGGGGTTAGTTTTGACAAAGATCAAAGGCAGGTGGAAGTGCTTCAGATATCATCGTCGGTAAGACATGCTATGAAATGTTGAAGGCTTTGAAACTTCAAGCTTTATAAGAGCCTGTCTTGAATCACAGACACACAGAAAACATATGTGCAAAAACTGTTCAATTTCAATATGTGTAGACTGTTTCAATGAAGGTATTTTCTTTAAATGAGGCTCAGATACATTTTATAAACATCCATCAACACCTTTATAAACTGAGTAAATAAGCGATAAAATATTATGATGTTTTTGCTAAACTCTTTATAAAAAGCAAGGTAACTTCAAAACGGTAATGTTTAGACCTAAGAGACCAATTTTTCCAATTTTATAAAAGTTAGGGCAATCCATTGAAGAAAATTAGGTTCAGGTTACTTACGAAGTTGTAGAGATGTGCCGATATTTTTTAAAAGGTTGCCGCTTTGAACAAAATGGCAAATTTACATCTTGTGACACTCTGTATGACTCCAATAGCAAATGTACATTGAAAGCTAATACAGTAATTTTCACCGGTGTCTGTTTTGAAAATCACAGAAATATCTAATAGGTTAGAGTTCCATAAAATTTTGTTTGCTTTAGTTGTAGATAGATGATTTTCTAAAAGTGTTCATTCAAATTTCAATATTTTAAAAGAGAAAGACTTTTGAAAATCCTTAAAATTCAAATTTTAATCACGTGATTTAAAATGCACCAGAGATTGGTGTGATGTCGTCCGGTCGCCGATAACTCACGTTTCTTTAGCTGCAAATATCAGAGCAGATAATAACGATTTCCATTAAATTCCCATACCTATAATAATACAATCAAGCACTGATTTGAGCTTTGTAAAATGAATATACTTTTTTGCTCTGCGTTGAACTGTCATGTGATTGTCAAATTACTATGTCAAAGATGCAAAACACCATATGTTTCACGTTAATTCGTTTTTTATGTAAAAAATGACAATACAAATGTGATAATCTACCACCTAAACAACGAACACGAAACAACGAAGTGGCCAAAACCGCGCGCGTTTCACCTACGTTTGAAATGACAGATTCGTGATTTTGTGGTAAAATTAAAAAAAAAACAGTTGGTAATGTTAACATGTAACATGCAAGTAAGTATAATTTGAACTTATATTTGCTTGTTCCTCCTCTGTGTTTTATTATCTCCTCACTCCTTTTTGGCATACTACCAATACAGCTTTTTATTCAAATACCTTCCGTACGTATAATAATTATGTTTAGTCTGAATTGTGTCGTTCATTAGTTCGTATCATTGCAAATATAATAAAAACAGCATTTTTACTGATTTTCCAAAGAACTTATATTTCAAAGAGTTTTAACTTTATTTGTGTGCGTCTATTTTCGCGGTCAATTATTATCATAATAATGAAAGAAGAGGGATATAACCACAGAGAAAAAAGCACGAATTTTTACTCTTCTAGAGACGGGAGAGTTCTCTCAACGTGAAGTTGCACAAAAAGAGGGTGTATCATGTCAAACTGTTTTGAAAATCGCGAAATTAATTAAGGAGAATATTCCTAGTACAAGTAATGGCAGAACATACTGTGCCGACAAACGCAAAACAACTGTAGACAAGGGATGATTGTCGTATAGTAAAAGTGGCTACAGAACATCGTTTTTTATGCACTAAAAGTGTTCATAAAATTCTTAGTGGAGAAGGTATGCAAATATCAGTCCGTAGACGTCTTCATGAAGCAGGCTTGAAATGCAGACGTCCGGAAAAGAAGCCAAGACTAACATCAAAAATGTAAGTGACACGATTTCAATGGGCTAAAGAATATAAAAAATATACAGTTGAAGATTGGGGAAAGGTGAATTTCATTTATCATCTGTACTTTTTGTCAAATTCATCCTCATAGTTCGCTTAATCGTTCTCTACATGTTTTACTTTTTCCTAGATTATTTGTAGCGATGAATCACGGCTAGAAGTGCTAACGGAGAGAAGCCAATTTGTTCGTCGACATCCTACAGAGCATTGCAAAGAAGCATGTGCGATCAATTGTATTAAACACCCCCCATCTCTAATAGTTTAGTCGTGTATTACGGTTGAAGGACCGGAGCCACTATATATCGTTAACGGAACAATGGAATAAAAACAATATAAAAAAGTTTTACAAAACTATTTAATACCTTATAATAGTTCAATGGATTTGACTCAAGGACCATACTTTCATGTAAGACAATGCACAAAATGCATTGTGTCATAAGGCAAAAAGTGTAATGCGATATCTTGAATCTAAATATCTGCGTGTACTACCTTGGCCGAGCAATTCAGACATAAACCCAATCGAAAATGTGTGGAATGTCTGGAAAAGCATCGTAAGTACACGAAACTCAACTACAAAGAAAGAATTACAACAATATGTTGAAGCTAGCATAATAGCCACGAAATTAAAAAAACCATAAAAAGCTGCTTTGGCAGTATGCTAAAGAGGATTGAGTAAATAATAAAATCCAGAGGAGGAACAAGCAAATATTAGTAAATATATGTTCAAATTATACTTACTTGCATATTATATGTAATTAAATAATAATATTGACAACATTACCAACTGGTTTTTTTTCAGGGACTGTATATATCAAAATTCTTCGCTTTTAATGTACTCTTTTAATATCATGAAATTGAAAAACGTGCAAGTTCTCTATTGCCTTTTCCTGTAGCTACTAACTTTGGAAACCTTTTCAGAAGCTTTCCATTCATGTCAAAAAATAATCTATATTAACTGAGTTGTCTAAAACTTCAATTGTTTAATTACATCGACTACACGTCCAAAAACAAATTTGCTAAACGTATAGAAGGCTTTTCGCAACCGTGGATGTCAATCGGAAAACGGCTGAAACAGAAACGCCGTATCGTTCACATTGGCATGTGGATAAATCAATATACGAAAATATAAAAACCTAAACAGAGAGAGTCGAACGCGAAATATGTATATCCATCGGACTGACTACTGTACGACCGCAAATAGGCGACCTTCGAGTGTAATCGGTAAGTTGGATCGATGTACCGTTCTAAATATAGACCGCATGATACATTCACATATACAGACCTAATAACACAAGCTTTATGTATGTATATGTATACGGGCACATCAAGCGCACACATTGCAAGTTGACGACCGACGACCAGAACGCGAAAATTTAGGAGCGAATTCGGCGTTCGCCACGCTTGATATTGAAAACGGTAATGGAAAAACATTTATACCCATCGAGTGTTTTATTACCGCCAACCGAAGATAAAAGATACCGCCCAGCCGATTTATGTTTCACATGTTACTGTACCGTACGCTTTTGTGCAGATCGTATGTGTGTATCTGATTAATCAGAGATCATTACCCCATGCATTTGACGATTTCCATCACGGTTATACCAGATGGGGGAGAAATAGTAGATACTGAAGAGTCCAGCAGCAATAAAGCCTCTTGGAAATACATGTTTCATTTTAAATTACTAAAATTACTTCATTTCAGCATCTTTTAATGTGTATTATTTACTATACTAAACGACAAAGATATGCATATAAGCATGCAAGAGGAAAAAAAAATATATTTGCAGTTGTCAATTTTAATCCTCCAGAAAATTTCTCGAGCTAATGCAGGGGCAATCTTATTAATATTCATCATAAGTGCAACTTTGATTAGAACATTTACCTTTTCCTTTCTGCCTCATATTTATCACTTCTCGTATAACTTGTTTTCACAGATTTTCTAACAAGATTTCTTGATGGATTTACCTAAAGATTAATGCTGGGAAATTAATCAATGAATCTATGAATTGGTGCTTGATACACAATATTGCCAATTCCATAAGATTTAACCAGATAAACGCGTTACTGCAGTGTTAACATCTAACAGTTTTGTAATAACCTCATGTGTTCATACAACCGCATGGAACTTTTGGAAAAAAATAAAAGTATACTCCCTAAGAAACAGATCTAGAAAAGCTATAAAGAATACATTTTTTTAAAGCGAATGTAAGAAAATACTGTTGTCTTTTGCAGTCAATTCGTTAATCTAGCGTAGAACATCAAATGAAAGTATAGTAGGATTGCTTTTAATTGGGAATACCCAGCGACCAACCTGTTTTGTTTTCAAATGGCAGTCCATTTTCATCTTTATTCCTTTCTACATTGCATAATCTTATTAATATTATTCACAGTTTTCGAGCAATATCGACTTGACGACAATACGTAAATGTATTACTAACTCGATTATGAAAATAACAGAATATGAAGAAAGACATCCATAAGTTATTAGAAACACGCATCAATAAATAAGATGGTCAACTTGATTGTCATTTCGACCTCGGGCATTAATTTTCATTTCATTCAAATTTCCATAATTCACAAAATTATTCACAACAAGCTATCCATCGCTTCCTATCTGTTGCTTTCCTTTTCCAATCATCGCTCGCTTCAGGTGCCTTTCCACCACCTTCACCCACCACCTTCACCCACCACCTTCACCCACCCCATTCTCGATCTTCCTCTCCGCCTTCTCTCAATTAGATTCTTACATAATATCATCTTGGGCATTTACTCACTTGCCATCCGTTCTATGTGTCCTAGCCGTCTCAATCGTAGCGCCTTTACATATGTTGTAATTCTGGGTTCTTTATGCTGTCCGCACACTTCGTGGTTTGTTCTTTTTCTCCATCTTTCCTCAGTAGTTATTACTCCAAGAATGCCTTTTAGTATTTTCAGTTCCCATCTTTCTAATTGGTTTTCTTTTTTATTGAGTACCCAGGTTTCACAAGCATACGTAGCGGTTGGTCTTATTATAGTTTGATATATTCGTAGTTTGGTCTTCCTAGAGAGGTATTTAAATTTCATCAGGTTCTCGAGCTCCCATATTTTTGCTGTTCCCGCTTAAATCTCTTGACCTTCGCGTTCATTCTTCTCCAGTACCATTCCCAAATATGTGAAACTCATAATTTTCACCGCACCCAGTAGCTATCTTCAAGCTTCCCTCTTGTTTTTTTTTGTTCATCCCCATAATCACGTGCTTTGTCTTTTTCTCGTTTATTTCTAGTCCGTGCTTTCTTTCCTCGCATTCTAATTTTGTTACAATTCTCTTGAGTTGTTTTTCTTTGTTTTGATCAGTAATGTTAAGCCATTGATGGTTGTTCCTGAGGATTGTTTCTGTCTTTTCAATTCCACTATTTCTTATGATTGTTTCCATAACTAACTTAAACAAGGTTGTAGATAATGGGTCGCTCTGTTTTACACCATTTTTTACTTGAAAACTCTCCGACCGTTGTCCGTTCCACATCACTTCATTTTTCCTTCCTTTCAAAGTCATTTGCGTCAGTCTTATCAGCTTTTTGGGAGTGCCCAGCTGAAACGTTGCTAGGTACATTTTTTGTTCTATCTATTCTATTATAGTCCTGCTTAAAATCTATTAATAAAGCGTACAGTATCATTTTGTACTCATAACAGCTAGTCTGAATCTCTTTGTGTGTGAAAATTTAAAAGCGAAAGCGGGCTTGATATTCCTCCAATATAATTTCTGTATGTTCCTTCATTTTTCTTCTTATAATTTTGGTGAAGACCTTATAACATGTGTCCAGCAGCGCAATGCCCCTATAGTTTTCACACATCATTTTGTTACCTTTTTTATGGATTGGATATATTCGCACCTCTGAGAATAATCCAAGGTATTGAAGAAAAATTTCAAAATAAGGAGATCAAATCGTTCTATCAAGAAGTAAAGCAAAAGAAAAACATGTATCAAAACAAAAATATTTATTTGAGAACGAGGGAAGGAATACTTTTAAGCGATAATGACCAAATAATGTCTGAGTGGAAGAGTTTTTTTGAACAGCTACTAAATGGAAGTAGTGACGAAGAGGAAACGATGGACCAAACAAGCCCTAAGGAAGAAATACATATAGAATAACCAACAGAACAAGAAATAATAGATAGCACCCGAGAATTGAAGAACAACAAAAGTCCGGAGGCAAATGATATAAGTGCAGAGATGCTAAAAGCAGGTGGTGACCAACTACATAAAAAGGTGTATGAACTGGTAAAGCTAATTTGGGAAACGAAACAAATGCCAACAGAATCCCAAATACTATACCCGAAATTTACTATTGTCATTGGCATATAGCATCATGAAGTGCAAGCTAGATTACTGTGCAAAACACCAAATTATTTGTATTTTATTCCGTAAACATTCTGACTTTTAGTTGAGGTTACTTCCACAACAATTAAAGTTCAAGAATTCGCGTATTATGGTCGAAGAATGTCTTAACACTACATAACAACAAGATACCAATTGTGTGTTCTTTTGGTTGGTTTGGAGAGCAATTTTAATACTGATAGTTAACTTGGGTTTCGAATGATTAATGGTTTCTTTAAAAGCATAAAATGTCATAATGACACTTAAAGACGTGTTAATACACGGGAAACAATTTAAATTGTTCAAAACCCTTAACAAAGGTTGCTTCCTATTTTTGAGCATTTTCCTATTATTGATTTTAGTTTCTGCTATTTTATTTGGTTTGACCCCACAAAATTTGCTACCGCAAACGTACACATATGTTTAATGCGAATTTTAGAGATTTAAGAACATGTGTGTTGATATCCTACACATGGTTATGGAATGCGCTCCCGTCTGTGTGCAATCCTTCACACTTTGCTAAACGAGAATTTTTGCCTGAAAAATTTGTTCCTTCGTTTGAAGTAGAAACTGGGAGAAGAAAGACTATCAACGCTTAAGTTCATCGCGCTATTTAACTCGTCTTCAACTTTGATGAAATCTCCCGGCTATTTTCGTTGCAATAAATTAAATTAAAACATCTGAGTTTGCGATCGAATGACTAACGAAGCGCACATCCAATTTCGAAGAGTTGAAAAGAAACAAATACAAAAAGGGAACAAAAGCAAAACACTAAAAAGTGAAAAAAAACGCACTCTGAGGTACATTTTCCGGTAAAGTTCAAATTACTGATGAATAAAATTAAGAATACTCCTTTGTATTAATTTTTAAAAATTCGATTTCTTTTTCGAAAATTTTGACAGAATTAAAGTTATTTGAACATGAAGAATTTGACAAAATTTTGAAAAAATGTTTGTGCTTTTTGGCGCAAAAGTAAATACATATGTGTTAATATAAAAAATTTATTCAATAAAAATCAATTTTTACTTTTTTTGGTGCATATTTGCATGCACATTGAAATTTTTAGCGCATAATTATTCTAAGCCTAATAATTACATATGGGGCTTAAACCGTACCACTCCCATGACTTACAGTTAATAGTAAAAAAAAAAAAATAGAAACAAATTCATATAAACGAATTAGTATCACAGCAATATCTATTTCTGGAAATTGGCAATAGCACTTAACAATTACTAATTTCCAATATAACTCGCAGATATGCTCAAAGTCTCAGCTCAATCAGAGGAAACGCGGCGTGTGTTATTATAATTTAAAATACAGACCGACCGGCTCATAGTATTGACCGGTCGTCTGGATGAAATCAAATCTTTCCACCCACCCCGACCATCACCCGTGTCTGCTACTCTTCTCCGTACGTTTTCTCGGTATCGACGGAGCGGAAATATCGATGCTTTTCAAAGCGTGTTTTCATTTTTAACCTTTCTGTAGCGAAAGACTCATGGGGGAATCCGAACCTAAGTCTAGACGATCTAGATGAACTCATGTATGCTCACAATAACCGTGACGCATACATGAAAGCTAATACATGTATACATATACATTACGAACACTTTCCCATTTCGAAGAAACTTTTTTTCTTTAGATTTAGCTTGTTTTCGTCTGCATACAAAAATATACGGTCAGCTTATTCAGTGGATACTTAAATAAACTCTGCTGTTTTCACAGCACCTACAAAGTATTGGTGATGATGTGGACTTTTGTGTGTCATGGGAAAAGTTCTAAAATCGATTTACTACATTGAAGTGCAAACGTACTGCCTACATACATTTTTAAAAATTGTTAGTAAGGAAATCCTTCGACGAGGTAAGAGTTACTAGTTCTGAAGTTTTTGGTTGTTTCCTTTGATTATAATCAAAAGCATATAGCAAATACTAGCTAAAACTGCAGAATGAATGCAATAATTCGCTGAAAGCCAGTGGCAGACGCATAAAAGTTTACACAAAATAAATTAAATGTGATACGTGCTCAAACACTTACCGTTTTAAGAGTCCTCCGTGAAATCACAAAGTGGATAATGTCTATTTAGTATTTGTAACATTAGGTATGTTTCCAAAGTTGTTTCGGCAAAGTGAGTGCGGCGTGAAGAAAAAGTGTTTTTGTATGCCGAAAACCAACGTTCTACATCTAGTGACGTTATATTTACGTAAATAAAATAATCTTTCAAATAACTTAACGGTTCTATTGACGCACCTTCATAAATTTGTCTTAATGTGCCAAAATCAGAATCTTTCTCTAAAAAACTTTCAAGCCATTCTAGAACACAAACATTTTTTGCATCTTCTACCGCGCATAGCTATGCGGGAACATGTTGCACTATTTGCAGAGATTCTACTAACGACACCGAAGGATTTTGTAATTTTTCTATTGCCTCCACTAGTCCGAAGTAATTGTTCCGAATAGTATTTAAATCCGTTTTAACCCGACTATCTTGAAATTTCGACTGGCTTTCCTTGATAGCCGTAGCTGGTGGCTCAGGCATTCGGGGGCGCAGTCTATGAAATTTGCGAATACGTTTTGGGGGTTTGACAAACACTGCTTTTGTATGCGCTATTAAAGCGTCTACCTCCGGATAACATTTTCTAATACTATTGGCCACATGACTGAAAGCACGAATTTTACACGTAATATGTAACAAGTTAGCACAATGTTTTTTAAGAGACCGGCCCAGAAAAAGCATGTTTGCGACACCATCACTCATAAACATCAACAGTTGGTTTGTTGAAAGTTCAAACTTTTCCAATGTATTTAACATTAACTTTGAAATTACTTCGGCAGTACATTGTTGTACTCGTCTGGAAACCAATAGAATCGAAGGCGACGATTGATGTGGTTCCATTGTACGTACCATTACATTAGCCACAGAATGTTTTTTGCGATCTGTTGTTTCGTCCACACATAACCACAGTTTTTTATCTTTCAACTCCGATTTAATTCTTTTTTCAACATGTAGATGGCACAACTCTTTGTAACGATGCCCGACATGGTAATTTGCAGTCCGAATATTTATTCCAAAAGAAGACATATACTTCCCTGTCTAGTAAATTAAACAGTAGATTACATGCAATAAAGGTAACACATAAATTAAATTTAAATTTGTCATAGTGTCGTATGCAATTTTTTTTTGAAGAATGCTGTTTACTATTTACATAACGTAGACAAGCCCTTTTGGACCAACACATTAAAGGGATATTACAAACTACACATTGAATTTTAACGCCATCATAATTTAGGTCAGGCATTTCTGCTATAAATTCTGTAACTTTGTCCAACATTGGTCGTTTTCGCGACAGGGCAACATTTTTAAAACAAACGTAGAACTACGAAATAGTATTTACGGCAGCGTATGTGTACACAACAGATCTGGTTGAGACTGGCAGTTATACTGAGGGTTGTATCGAACCTCCGCCACTGCCCGTTGGCGTTAGTGAGAAACTCTAGTCATAAGTGTGTGCCGCAATTATTAATAGTTAAGATGGACACTTCGATGAAACGAAGATTTAATTTTTTTGTGTCAAATAAATTTTATAATCAAATAAAGACTCTCAATTTCTTTGTTTTAAGAGTATTTTATTCAATTCAAAACTACAATTTCTTTTTCAGCATCTTCTTTATTTATGCGTATTTCTTTGGGTGGGCAAATAATTATGACCGGTAGTGTACAGCCTACGTATAACACTTACTGCTTTATAGGACTTTGAACCCACCCAAAATACCAGTGCAATAACAAATAAATATAGAGGTACCTACGTCCCCCATTAACCCTTCTATAACTAGATTAAATAGCAATTACGGTTTTACCACCGTACACACATTTATTAGCTAATGTTTACGTTAAGACGCGTAAAAAGCACTGTATTTAATATGGTATAGAGCCCTCGAGTTCGCTGGATGATTGCTATATACCCAGGCTTTCAACTATATTTTTGTTGCCCATTATGGCCAATTAAAACCATATTTATATTGATATAAACTTTCGGAACCAACAGTAAAAAGGATTAGTGTTGCAATATTTCATATTGTCACATTACACGCCAATTATTATACACTACGGCCGGTAATTACGTGGGCCGTACCGTAATTAATGACCGTCGACCTCCACTGCCTGGTAGTAATTTATCACGATTCGTTAGAGCACGTTATATGTCCATTATTTTAGATTCGGCTAATTCAAAAGTGCATTCACACGTTCGTCATACGAGGATAAGTTCGGTGTGCCTACTAGGTGGAGCGGGAAAATTCACACACCTACATGGTAACTAGAATTTAGAATTGAAGGAATTCTCACAAGCTTGGAAGTTGCAAGGTACCGTATGAATGAATAAGTTAAGATGGCATCAGCTTCAAAAGATATGAATACTATTAAATATGCTTTAGGTTGCTTAATTACAATTACCATAACTGTACATAAGTAACACGATATACAGCTTCTATTTCGAGAAAGAGAGAGAGAGAGAGCATGCACAAATGAGACAACTGTAAGTACAGCTAAAAAAAGGGACAATATCGTTGCTGAACACAGGAACATGAAAATTTAAACAGTTTAATGGTATTTGTGGTGACATGATTCTTTTAGTTTTCTTTTCACCGTTAACTCATTATTAGTCTGGGCAAACAGTCAGTGTAGTAGATATGTGGTGCGGAGTCGGCGATTACTTATTTCACGCGTTCACAGCGTCAGTGCTAAATCGATGCTGTATGCGAGTAGTTCTGTGTATATGTAGGCTGTCGTAACTTGTTTCGTAATTGTACGCTTATGTTTGCTTTAAAAATGTCGCAGTTAGGTACGTCGCGAAAACGACCAATGGCAGACACAGTTAAAAACTTTATAGCTTAAAGCTTTTTAGTGGACATGCCGGACTTAATTTTTTACGGCGCTAAAATTCAATGTCTAGTTTGTAAGATCCCTTTAATGTGTTGGTCCAGAAGCCATTGTTAACGTCACATCGAAAGCAAACAGCATTCTTCTGCAAAAAGTGGCATACGAGACCAAGAAAAATTTACATTTGATTTATGTGTTACTCTTATTTTATGTAATCTATCATTATGTTTACTAGACAAAGAAGCATTTGTCTCCTTCTGGAATAAATATGCGGACTGTAAATTACCTAGTCGGACATCGATACGAAATGTAGTGCCGTGAACATATAGAAAAAAGAATGAAAACGGAATTGAAAGATAAAAAACTGTGGTTGTGTGGGGACGAAACAACAGATAGTCAAAAACATTCTATGGTTAATGTAATAGTACGTACAATAGAACCACATCGACCGTCATTCTCCTTTTTACTTGCTTCCAAAAGAGTTATGAATTGTACTGCCGATGAGATTTTAAAGGTGGTGTTGAACTCATTGAACAAATTTGAAGTTTCAACTAAGCAACTTTTAACGTTTATGAGTGACGGTGCCGCAAACATGCGTTCTTTGGGACGATATCTTAAATAACACTGTGGTAACTTCTTACATGTAACGTGTAAAATCCATACTCTAAATCTTGCGGCACAAACGATTCCTACATGTTTTCCACTAGTAAATGTATTGATTGCTACTACAAAGGCAGTGTTTCTAAAGTCCTCGAAACGTACCCGACTATTTCACAAACTGTGTCCTGATTTACCCGAACCACCACAACCGATTGTTACACGTTGGGAAACATGGATGCAGGCTGCGTTTTAGTACAACAAATATTTTGATCAAGTAAAGAAGGTAGTTTTAAAATTCAATCCGACAAAAGCTGTAGCAATCAAGAAAAGCCAGGAAATATTTCAAGATAGTCAGGTTAAAAGAGATTTACAAACTATTCACAACAATTACTTCGGACTAACGGAGGGAACAGAAAAATTACAAAATGTTTCGATGTCGCTAGTGGATTCTGTTCAAATTGCGAATGATGTTCACGCACAGTTATGCGCTGTAGAAGGCGGAACAAATTGGTGTGTAATATGAAAATTTGAAAGTGTTTTAGAGAAAGTCTCCGATTTTCTTATATTAAGGCAAATTTGTGAAGGTGCGTGTAAAGACGCATTAAGTTGTTTCAAAAATTGTTTTAAATATGCAAATATAACATCGCTAGATGTCGAACGGTCGTTTTCGGCATTAAAAAACATTTATTCCGCACGTCGTGCTCACTTGAATGAAACAGCTGTGGAAAGATATGTAATGATTCAAATATTTAACAGATGTTACCCAGTTTGTGATTTCACGAAAGACTTTTAAAACGGTAAGTGTTTCAGGACGTTTTATAATTTATTTCTTATCTTCTATTTTATGTGTAAACTTTTATGCGCTCGCCACGCCTCTGGGTATTACCGCATATTTGCCCAAGTTATTTATTACATATTTCATCACCTAGGGACAGCCAGATTCTTTTAACAAGTGATATAATATACATTAAAAACTACATACCAGATATGAAAAGGTAACATAATTGTAATAAAACTTATTAACATTAGAATAAAGCTTATCAACATGGTGATGAAAATTATTGACCCACCTTTATCATCTACGTTTTATTGTCTATATTTTTGAGAGCAGAGTGAGGTAATCTAATTTCAATAGTACATTTATGTTCGCAGTTTATAAAGACGTCTATTCTAAATCTAAAGCATTCTAGCTGTAAGTATCAGCTTTGCTCAACTGAGCATTTGCTCAACTGAAACATTTGCTCAACTGAAACTAACAAAAAAAAAGTTCTCTTTATCATGAAACAAGGTTATATTGCCTTATCTGGAATTATTACAACCTACTTAATTAAATGGATGTTGAATAAGGTTATGGTGTTAAAGATTCATTTTATCAGATTAGGAAAGTGAAAAAAAATACTGATTACAGCCTGTGTTATGACATCATGTCGGTTGTTACTGACTACAAAAGCCTAATAAGTGTTTGCAATGAGAAACTAGAGCGATAAAACAGACTTTAAATCAACGAACTTTATTTGATAGTCAAGTACTTTTTGATACTTTTCATATTCATATTCCAATTTTCTATCCTTTCCTGTTCATACCCAGCAGCGCATGAATTTAACACATATAATATTATAAGGTTGCGTATGAATTATTCAAGTATTTCTGAGTAATTTCACACGTAAGTGTATTTCTTAGGTAGAATCCAAACCACAGAAAAACGAACGAATGGCATTAAATGACAGTGGCACATGTTTGCTACTTTGCGGCAAACTTTGACGTAAATGACCACTATGAATATTTTATAAAAGCTTGCCTCGCGATCGAATAATCTCATAGAATTGGAACCAATGAATAAGTAATACTATGTACATCTACAAAGTCTCTCGAAATGGTAAACCAATCCATTTCGATGTGTTACGTAACTTCTACTTATAAATTATATCATGGAACAACTGGCAACTATGTGTACTGTTATTATCAACTTAGCATTACTCTGCATTTATTTAGATTACAAGTATGTGAGCAATAGAATAATATCTTTAGAGGTAATACGAGAATGTTAAGACAATACTAAAAATCGAAAGTTTATTAAGCAAATTACTAAAAATTCCTTTTGTCTCCAATTGCTATATTTTACAACTATAGACAAAAGCTTAACCCCAGAAATTTCCTAAGACTTTGTTGGTGTTGCAAAAATAGGTGAGATAACCAAACGCATTTGCTTGTTACTTTTGACAGTTTTTCTTGTATTTATAAGCCTCATTTTCCTATTATCTTTACTTCTTTAAAGTTGCAGCCGACTTATTCCTCAAATTAATTTCAACTCTTCAACAATATATACCGACTGCCAATAAAAACTGATTTAATAGGTATGCATCTGACAGAGAAAGAAATATTGTGGTGGAGACGTTAAGTGGTATCGCCTAGATTCGATCGAGATTAGATACGAATGTAACTAATAAATCGGATTTAATTAACGGTATGCACTAAAAATGTGCTGAACGTCTTAGGAAAGAAATCTAAAGAACCCGAAATTTGTCACAAATCTTTGCCAAGAATACAGTCTACACAATAAGCAATTTTAATTATTCTGCTCAATATTAATCCAAAAGTGTAGGAAAACCACTTGAAAAGTTACTCATTAGTAGAGTTTGTTAAACAGGTGGTACCGGATGGCAGTAGCGTAGCGGTAACGGCGTGGGTAGGGATAATTTTCAACTCGTAGTCGAACTCGTCAATACCGCGAGAGAGTTCAAAGCGACAGTACGTTGCACGCTGCACGCCAAATAAGTACGCGGAGATGGGACGCTCAGAGGGTGTAACATTCTCTTCGAATGCGAATAAATATCTCAGGCATTTCCCTGGATTAGAATATAGAAGTTCGCATATTTATTGCACAATATGCAATAGCGAATTGCTAAGTCACGATAGGTTTGAATGTAGAAAACGTTGTAAAAGTAAACATGTATTGAATTTAAGAAACAGTATTCCATATTGGCAATTTTTATATGATTTTATTTTTATGTTAAGTGTGTGCAACGTCCCACAACATCTAGTATCTAATGAACACTTTCGTCTTTTTTGGGGTAAGTACGTTCCCTCATGAAAGCTGCCAACATCTATGCAATTACGATACAATTTGCCACGTGTGCAAAGTACAGTAAAGGAATGTATAAAAGACGAGTTGATAAATAAGAAAATCTGCCTATGTGTGGATGAAACAACTGATGCTCAGAAACACAACGTCATTCATGTTGTAGCGCGTCCTTTAAAACGTGATGGTCCACCAGCTTCATTCCTGTTATCCAGTAAAAGAATTCAGAAAACTAATGCAGAAACCGTTGTCAAGATAATAAAAGATTCGTTGAGAGAATTTTGTATCACAGGAACCCAAGTCACAATGTTCGTTACTGACGGAGCCGCAACAATGCTGAGAGTTGGTAGGATGTTGAAAATATGCTTTCCGACTCATCTTCACATAACATGCCTCATACACGCATGTCACCTCGTAGCAGAAACCATTCGAAAGAAGTATCCGATGGTGGATAAGTTAATAGCATCTACCAAAAAAGTGTTCATCAAATCTCCAAAACACATCCGTGTATTCAAACAATTGTGTCCGAAATTACCACCACCACCTCAGCCTGTAATATCGTGATGGGGAACATGGCTCTAGGCAGTATCTTACTATCAGAAATATTTTTCACAAGTGAAAAATGCCATCTTGAAACTTGATTCAAATGATTCTTCAGCAGTTCGGGATAGTCAGCAACTTTTTTCCAATTCGGACGTTCAACAACAAATAGATGAAATTTCCATGAACTGTTCTGAAGTTGCACAAGCTATTGAGCAATTAGAAAACAGTCACTTATCTGCACGAGACGCATTAAATTGCATAAACAATTTACAAGCCGCTCTAGAAAACTTGACGAACACTATAGGAGTCGAAAATTTCGTGCAATTTTAACGAAAAATTCCGATTTACAAAAGGTTCGGACTATAACTGAAAATCAAGAGTGCCCAGCTGAGGAAAAGGAATATCTGACATTTGCAAATCTTACTTCACTGGATGTCGGACGATCATTTTCGAAGTATACGACAACGTATTCACAACACTATCGATGGCTATTAACACTGTGCTCCTTGGAAAGTAATTTATTAAGAATAAAAATTCCTATCATTTACCTATACTTATATTGTATTACATCTGTTGTCACTTATTTTCTTAGGAAGCTGTTGCCTGTTTTCTGCTCAATTATAAAATGATTTACATAATACTAAGATCTTGACTCTGTAACTGTCTCTTAGAGTAAAAAAAATGGTCTTTGTAGGTCGTACTTCCTTTTAAACCGAATTACAATTCTAATTACCTCCTCGTTGTGTAACACTGGTGTAGATGTGCAATAACAGGAAATACTCAATGGATATAAAATTAGTGTCAATGAGGTAATGCTAATTAAATAATTATATCTACGCTATTTTAAATTTAATTAGGTACTTTTAAATCACATACTTTGTATAGCATTATAATAATATTCAAGGCATACATGTAATTATTCTTGATAGAGAGATTATAAAAATTACATCTATGCATAAGCATACACACAAACATATACCGAGAGCTTAATATAACGCTGTACATGTTTTAGATCAATTACAATTAACTTGTTATAAAAGCCATAGCTACCTCAAAGTAAAATGCTGCTTCAAGTTCAGTTCAAAAACCGAAAATTTGCTTCTATCTGCAATTCCTTTGAAATTACAATGTACACAACAGAAGAAAAAATTCAGTCTTACACGTGGTATTTAGAAGAATCTTCATTAAGTGAAGTTGCTGCTTTGTTCAGTGTCGAATATTTAAATAGACCTATTCTTGGTCATTCAACGATAACAAATGTAATTGAGAAGTTGAAAAATGTTGGTTGTATTAATGCGAACCATAATGAGAAAAGGTCTACAAGGCCAAGTGTAGTGACAGAAGATTTGGAATTAAGTGGTTTGGCTTATGTAGGAAATAACAAATGTGCGGCTTCTAGGAAGATTGTTTCGGAAATGGGCATAACCCAAGAGACTGTTTTAAACATTTTAAAGAAGCTCAAGCACAAATCATTTATGCTCGAGTATCAGGGATTAAGACCACGTGATATTGAAGAAAGAATACGATTTTGCGATAATTTATTTGAAACAATAAATATTGACAATAATTTTTACATGAATCTTTTCTACTAACGAGGCGACATTTATTGAACATGGAGAATCTAACCGCCCGACTGTAAGTACTAGTCAAGGGAAAATTTATATTTCTACCACGTAATGTTTGGGCAGGAATTATTAATAATCGTGTTATCGGCCTATTTTTCATCGATGGAAACCTAAATGCAGACAAATATTTGCAATTACTAGGGAACAGAATTGAACAGAATATGAAAGCTGTATAAAAGTGATTTACATACATACATAGGTAATATGATGCATAAGAAAGATGAACAAGTATTAATTTTAAAATCATTTCATTTAAATTCTAGGAACGTTATATTTATTAATAGTCTTTCAAGTACAGTATCAACAGTATTTTGGTATTTAAAATACACTAATCTCTCCTATTCATGTTGTTGATTACTATCTTAGCTTGTTTAGTGACACCTCGTTGTATATCTTACCAACATTTATACTTTCCTTATACGAGGCGTGTTTTTAAAGTAAGTACCGTTTTGAAATTCTGCGACCGTGAGCGCTGCGGCGGCTTTCTACGCTTGCGTGCTGTGTACCTACATTTGTTGACAAGCCACAGACGCCATTACAGAAAGATTCGACCGTGCTTACGTTTGTTTGTCACTATTTAAAATGTCTACGCCGATCGAGAATCCCGCCGACTGTGAAATACGCGCTGTGATTCGTTTTCTTAGTGTTAAAGGCATTAAATCGGCCGACATTCATCGTCAGATCTGTGAAGTGTATGGAGAAAACATTATAAGTGATGGAATGGAACGGAAATGGATGAGCTTTTAAAGATGGTTGCATGAATGTCCATGAGGAGAAACGAAGTGAGCGACCTTCTGTCATTACTGAAGATTTGGTTCAGAAAGTTGACGAAAGAGTGAAAGAGAACAGACGTTTTACGATTTCATCGTTATCTGATGAGTTTCCTCAAGTTTCCAGAAGTGTTCTCTATGATGTTGTGGCCAAACGCTTACAGTATCGAAAGTTGTGCTCACACTGGTTACCGAAAATGTTGACTGAGGTGCACAAAACCAAACGTGTAGCCAGTGCGTTGACTTTTCTTCAGCGGTACAGTGAGGGGGGTGATGATTTTTTAAGCCAAATTGTCACAGGTGACAAAACATGGGTGGCTCACGTTACACCGGAATCGAAGCAGCAATCCATGGAATGGCGGCATTCAACATCACCCAAAACAAACGGCGAGGCATATTGAGTAAAGGGATCGTTTTGCTTCACGACAATGCCCGTCCACACGCAGCTTCTCGAACTCAAAATCTCATCGCACCTTTTCACTGGGAACAACTTGATCACTCTCCCTGCAGTCCTGACCTTGCACACAGTACGTCTACATATCAACGTTGTTACAAGCGTACTAACACGCGACGACGCGACCCGCATCGAATCGATCGAATTCCACTTAATCCCCTCCCCGCTCTCTCGCCATACAAATATAGATACATAGCTAATTTCACATTTTCCCAATGTGTATACGAACTGTGTTTCATTTAGGAACAACTGAATAAGCGACCAAATATACAAGCACTACATACATCTAAACAAAAGCAATTGGTCCTCCCTCTTCACAAGGAAGATACACCGAAGCAGAAGACTAGCCGCATTGTTCTTCAAACCAGGAGAACAAAACATTATTTGTATTTTGTATTTTTAGTACCAACTAGCTGTTTTTATTTCATTTTAACTAATTTTGTGTGATTGGAGGTTTGTTCGGCACACAAACCTTTATCATTATTATATCGGAAAGTACACTGGTTATCTACTGTTACCGCACTAATTTGAAAAAAAGATTCCAGCAATTCACCTACTTAACCTTGAGCACGTTCTACTTATACAAATTTACATACGAAAACAAATTTCAAGGAATCCACTTCCTATAGAATTTGCTAATCGAGCTTGAAGTCTTTCAACCTTTTTTTCGCGAAACGTGTAAACTCAGATAAGATAAAATTCTAACAAATTTTTATAGCCGTACGGATAAAATGATAAGTAAATAGTCGACCCAAAAGTGAATTCGATCAATTGATATTTTTACAACTAAACTTTGTTTTTGGTTCTCAAATATTTGATGACGTCCATCAGGAAATGCACATACACATTTACAAACATCCGTCAGAATTATCACTCAAATATGTATATACTAAGGTTTGGCGGTTACACAATTTGGTATTTTCGTTATCTTCCGTGGTTAAACAATAATTATGTCAATCTTTTCTTTATACCAATTTAACTAATGTCGCGACAATGCTTGTGTTGGGATAGAGTTCAGGAAAGGAAACACTTTTTTATTTGTAGATTTAGAAGAAAAAGTCATTGTTTATAAAAACGTTTGCTTGTTTTGAAACCACAGTTTCGAATACCAGATACGCGACTGCTATGTAGAGTACAACAAAAAATAACAATTTTAATTTAATTTTCAATTTTATGAAAATATCTTTCAAGCCGATTTGTTATGCGAAAAAGTCTAATAAATATTTTCCCATAGTAGCTAATTACTTTTAAATTCTCACCTACCTTTATTTTCATTTTCAATTAAGCTGACTTTTAGTCATTTACAAAATTAGAGTAATGCAATATCAAGTACCCTGTTCTAAATAAATAAAAAGTTTTAGTTGTATTAATGTTGTGTTAATTTATATCGTCCGCTTTTATGGCTTACGAACGGAACAAGCTATACGACGGTTGTTAGACAATTCCGTGAGATATGGCTTAATGCTTCTCTCACGGATAACGGAGTAAAAGGATTGTAATTAAAATGAATAAAAAAGAGCATAATGAAAATGATGCTGTGACTTTAATGCCATTGGATTCGGCTAGAACATTTTCTAAATTGTCGTTAATCGTCTCAAATTGGAAATGTACATATAAGTAAATCTTTACAACGAAAGACATTCGAGATCAATAAAATTTATCCGTCTCTAAATTAGACCATTTTCTAGATGAAAGTAGCGATATGAACGCTTTGTATCTCTGTTTATGGTTGGGGGAAAATATCCTTAAACACCGAGATTTTGTTGAAAGTATCCTTTTTTCGGATCAGAAAACATATAAACGGAACAGTTAGTTTACAAAAGAGTCGACATTGGATTCATTATAACCCTCTTTTTTGTATCCATTGTAGAAGACAATATTCAACTCATTTCTTACAAGAGAATCATTGGACCATATTTTTCAGAAAACAACTTAAATCAGCACACCTGTTTGCATATTCTGAATAATTGTTTTTAATCATTTGCAAGATGTGCTCCTAGCTGATAGAAGAAAATTATATTTCCAACAAGATGGTTCTCCCACAAGATACCCACTACCTACTGCATAGCACATGGGCTGCTTACCGCAAGGTGGCGTTGTTACCAGGCACTCATTTCATGTGTATTTTTTATACATCATGGTAAGCCTGAGGAATCACGTGTGTAGATAGCGCCTAGGTGCAAGACCACCTTGCGTTAAGTAGCCCATGAGCTGCTGGATAGGTGGTGGGGTGGTATTCCAGTTTGCCAAGAAATATTTCAGTGCTGTTTTTGAACATTAGTGGCATAAACTGAGAGGCGAACGCAATGTAAGCAGCGGAGAATGGTGCCCGAAACCACATTAATAACGCCGGGTAAGCAGAAACATGTCCGTGTGTTAGTGCTGTTTTTTCTGCTTACATTGTTTTTGCCGGGAGCGATTCCACCAATATCATGAGCTATATTAGCACTAATTTTTAATTATTGTTACTAGGCACTTTTTTCAAGTGTATTTCGAAGCAGTGTAATAAATAGACTGGTGACAGAAACTGCAGTTTTCAAAAAACGACCATCATCGACTAAGTCGCCAACACCTTTGGAAATAAAAATATTCAAACTATTTGTGCCTCGAAAGATACGTCTTCAGTTTTCTAAGCATCAACCGGCACGTAATTCTAGACGGAAATGTACATTGTGCAACACAAAAACGATGCAAACCTGGATTGGATTTGTTCCATATGCTTTTGTCGTTGCTATTGTTTGAGAAAAAGTCATGGTTTCGCACTTATCACGGTAAATAATAAACATACGTAGTTATACATTTAAAAATTAAATATTTTAAACTGCTACTCCTCTTAACGGTTTAGTGGTACGTACGAGGGACGTTCAGTAATTAACAAGACAAACTGCATTAGCGGGAAAACTACTGAATATTATTAGATGATACTTTCTGTGGGGTAAGTTGGCAACTTGGGGACAAACTAAGTCAACAGTTTGAAAGAAATAAGAGCAAACATAATCCCTTTTGTTCATTTCAAAGTGTCGGTTCCTCTCGAAACGTGTAGGGTGAAAGAGCAACATTCAGTGATAAGATCTTTGTTATTCGAAGGTAAGAAGCCGGCCGAAATTTACTCGAGAATGTTGAAGCAGTATGGTGAAAAGTGTGTAAGCTGCGGAAACGTGTATAAGTGGATAGAGTAGTTTAAATCGGGCAGAACAAGTGTCACCGATATTAATCGCTTCGGACGACCGGTTGAAGTAAGCTACAAAATCGCGTAAATGACCTTATTCTCGATGACAGGCGTATAAAAATCGTGACAATAGCTGATTTGTGTAATGCTAGTGTTGGAACTGTGTATTCAATCATTCATTGCAAGCTGAATTATCGCAAAACGTGTTCGAAATGGGTTCCAAATCAGTTGACTCAACTCCATAAAGACACCCACAGTCTTCTGGGACTCTCAAGGCCCAAATTTTGGTGACCATTTAGAAGAACAACGTACTGTGAACAGTGAGTACTATTGTACCTTGGTTCAACATCCGTGATAAGAAAAAAACGCCATAGTGTTCCCTCAAAAGGCGTGATTCTGCTGCACAATAACGCCCGCCTCCATACTACCCAGAAAATGCGAGAGATGATCGAAAATTTGAGTTGGGAGGTGTTGCCACATCCTCCTTACAGTCCCGACCTCGCACCGTCCGATTTTCGTCTGTTCGGCCCGCTCAAAGAGTTATTATGAAGTATCAAGTTCGAGGACAACGAAGCGGTCAAACAAGCTATACACAACTGGCTCGGACACCGAGGTTAAGAATTCTTCAGCACTGGAATTAGAAAGCTCACAAAGCGATGGGAGAAATGCCTAAATGTTGATGGAAACTATATTGAAAAGTAGTGTAAATTTCATTGTCATTGAATAAAATGTCTTTTTCCCACAGTCATCGTGTCGTTAATTATTGAACGTCCTTCGTATATTGTACCACCCAATATAAATAAAAAGCAATGTGGAAAGCTGCAGATACTTTATTAATTTCCAACTCCACCCTGGTTTAAGTAAAATGTGTACAAATTTCCTTATTTTTCTAATAAAAATTAGAATGCTCCTTTTGGGGCTTTTTTGCCTTTACATTTTTGCTCCTTAATGAGTTAAATCCACACATAAAAATATTTACTTCTTTCGAACTCTATCCGTGGACACATTGTACATGAAATATCATGGTAACCTGTAACATTCCTGACGGTTAAAGTTCAATTGAACAAGCAATCCGTAAATTAGTTATAGGTGGTGCATTTTTACGTGGGTAATACGTTTTGTTATTTGGAAATTTCGCACCGTAGTTCCCGCTTAAACCATTAAATAAATTATCTCTTCTTCCCAACATATTGTTCTTTCTCGTCTAACCACGAAACTTGTTTAAAGTTATTTTAAGGACAAGGTTAGGCTATTCACAAATGTTTATCCTATGAGTCAGCGTTATACGGAGAAAACGATACCTCTAGCGCAAACAGCCAATTAACTAACGAAACGAAACAAAAAAAAGACGATGGTATTTTTTAATCCGAATGCATTCGAAAGATATACGAACAATTACATGCGCAGGAAATGCTTTCACGCGCCAATGATTTCCGCAAAGTATTTCTGTCATGTACGCGGCGCTCGAGCTAAATGTAGATTATAGCCGACATATGCCGTTTATAACAGCGTGACTTCCTGAACAGCATGTGCGAATCGTTTTTCGCGATATGCTACAACTCTCAGTTTTACTATATACACGCATCTCGATTACGTACGTCTAATATTAAAATATTGTTACTGCGACATTGACTTGCACCTACGCGATTCAACAGAAATACGTGTACGAAATGCCTATAAACGTTGGCTGTAAATTCTAAGAGATAGCGATCAAATCTCTTTTATTTTATCACTTCTATCCTAGAGCTGAGAATTTCTATGTAATCCTCAGTGGCGTCGAAATGTTTGATTAGCAGTTTATCGAGGAATTAATTTAATCCTGACATTTGTGGTTAGATTAAATAAATATACAACTTTAAGATTCCTCTTATCGAATTGAATTGCAAATAATGATTTTGTGACTAAATGAATATCGATTCCTACTAAATTCATTTATTAGAAAAATAATTTGTAAACGTATCGGATTCTCTTTTCTTTATCATACATACATTTTCCCTATGCGTAACTTTAAAAAGAAAATTGTCAATGCATTAGCGACATAGTAGATAACTATTTACACGTCAGTAATGGCTCTACCTATAACTTATTATTTTTAAAATCAAGTTGCTATGAAGGAAAAAACATTTCCTTTCATGAAAAATACAGTGCTGTGAATAATTATAGACTCAATTACATGTTATCGTTTATTTTTATTATAACAGCTTTAAACATCTTATTATATCACATTTCACAAGCATTCAGGGAAATTACTGCAGGCAGATTTTTTTCGGGTTTGTTCTTCTGATTCTGCGGTACTGATTTTTTTGATAAAAAAGCATTTAGCAAGCTGTGAATAATCATAAACTCAGAGTTTGAAATTGATTTAGAAAGTCTAGAGTCGTTTTTCAATCTGTTATAAGAAATGAGCTTGTCAGTCAATTAATAGTGTAGTTAAAAGTATTTTAAAGTCTTTAATGTTGTAAAGCTAAGCATGCTTCGTGGTAAGCAAGCGAGCGAAATAGAAAAACAAAGAATTGTTGATTCAAGGAGTTGTGGAAAGACACAAAGGGAGACAGCCAACACTATTAACAAATTACAGAGTGTGGTGAAAAATTGTCTAATGCTAGAAATGGAAAAGGATGGCAAGAAGAAAGGATCTGGATGTCCTGCGAAATTTTCACCAACTTTGAAACGTGCAGTATTAAGAGAAATGCATAATACGTAGCTTCTTCGTCCAAAATCGGAGGAAAATCGGTGATGATTTGGGCGGCATTTACAAGAAATATTAAATCCGGAATTGTCTTTGTTCAAGGAAGAATGAATGCAGTTGCCTAAGTGCCTAAGTTTCAGTGATGATGACCAGTTTATTTTCCAATAAGTTAACGTTCCAATTCACACAGCTGCGTCCACTAAAACTTGGTTTCAAGAGTTTGAAGTACAAGTTTTGCCCTGGTCGGCTTTAAGTCCGGATCCAAATCCGATAGAAAACCTAAGAGCTATTGTAACAAGAAAAGTTTACGACTCAGAGAAGCCCTCCATCGAAAATGTGGCAGAACTTAAAAATCGAATAGTAACAGTCTGGGCTGAAATCCTTAGAGAGACTCTTGTAAATTTAGTAAACAGTCTGCCCGATCGATTACTATCTGTTATTAAAAATGGACCAAATATTAAATTTAAAGTTAAAAATAATCTTGAGTTTATACTTTTTTACAACTGCAGTAGCTACGTCACTGTTTATGATTTATGATGTTAATCTATAGTTGATTGTTCTACAAATTATGTTTTCTATGTTTTTTGTAAATCTATTGAACATTGATAGATTTTGTTGTTTAATTTCTAAATGTCTACAAAATTCTACACGAGTCTATAATTATTCACAGCACTGTATTCCTTTAATAATTTATTCTAAATTTTTATTCACACATCAATCTCAAATTGAATATATTTTATTGGAACAGGTACAACAAAGATGAAAAGGTGGCAGTGATAACGTGGTACCAGAGGAATAATAATTCCATCACTGTACATATACATACACCTTTTTTCCTCGAGAGGAGGGATAGATAAGCATGGTAGAATTAAGAAAAAGTTTTTGGTTTTTCGCTCAGATTTATTCGGTAACCCGGTTGAAAATGAAGGCCCAGCGAGCCTTTGAAACAACTGTTCCAAATTAGTTAATATTTTGTGTGGTGAGGAGTGTGCCGATACTCTGTGTTGTTTGTCATACTACCTCACAGTCAATGCAATCATTATTAACTCAAATTATGTTCTAAAAAAGAAATTATATCTGTTATAGTTTCCAAAAATGCAAATTTTTAGACATGCCTGTACTCCGAAATTAGGCAACTTAGCCCCTAAAGAAATTGTGTTGTTCTTAGACCAGGGTACGCTTTCAATCACTAAAGTTCGAAAACCGAATTTTCGGGTTGCCGGTGTTAATTTGTAAATAAATACCTTTGTAAGAATTACTTTGCTTAAACCCAGCAATGCTTCCCTTATAGCCGTATATCTTGTGTAGGTACGCCTATGAATTCCGTATATCTCAAATGTTCTACTAACTCGTTATAACTGTGTTGCAGCGAATGTAAGGATTAATAAGAATACATATAAACGGGAATAAAAATAAGAGACACACAAACAGTATGACACTTATAATATGTATGGGAAAAACAGTTAATGTAAAGAATACTTTAGGCTTTTATGACATCAAAAGCAAATTTTAAATAATAATAAATATAAAATTTACATATAAACACTTTCTAACGGCTCCGTGCTTCAGTTCTCTCGTGTTTCATCTTTTCTAAAAACACTAGCTTCTGCTAATTAATACACTCAGGTGCAAAAAAATCGATCCATTACTTATTTCATCCTAGGTGTCCTCCTTTTACAAAATAACTAAGTGATTATAAACTGAAATCTGTAAATCTGCAAGTGATTAGAAAAAGAAGTGAGAAAATAGATTAATGTCAGAAAAAGGAACAATTTACGTAACCACAACATGACTAACCAACAAAATAAATGAGTACGATTTGTACTTCAGTATCTTAGCAATTCCACCGAAACTGAATCTTTGTAAATGGAACGCTATCAGCGTCAAAGTGATTATACGGTGATTTTGAATCAATAAATATTCAATTAATAGGGTAAAAGGAGGGCGCCTCTTTATTTGTACTTCTAAGACTCTGGACTTGCGACATGGTTTATATAAATTTTGATTGACACTTGTATCATTAAAAGGTATCAGTTTGCTGACTTTTTGTTCTGCATTTTGCCAACATATTGTTTTTGTTTGCAAATTTTTGGTCGATAGAAACTTCTCCAGTTTTCTTCCTAACGAATTTTTAACTCCATCGAATGCAGCCAGGGCAGTAGCTTTAGTTCAAGATGATCGTAACCAATATTATGCTGCTCGATACTAGGCGTTACTCGTTCAGCAGTCCAAAGAGCTGTTCAGCGCTTTAACGAAACCAGCTAGGCTAGGCGACCAGAATCAGGCCGTAGAAGAACAACATCCGAACGAGACGATCGATTTGTGGTTTCTTTAGTTTTGAGGAATGGACATCTGACTTCGCTTGAGGTGGCAAATGGATTGAGCGAAGTAAGAAATGTGCATGTAAGCAAATTGACAGTTCGTCAACGACTAGCCGAAGCTAATTTAATGTCTAGAAGACCAGCCCAATGTGCACAGCTGTCTATGGAACATTGTAGAGCTCGACTAGCTTTTTGCATAAGATCACGAAAATTGGAATCACGCAGATTGGAGCAACGTATTATTCTCGGATGAATCCAGACTTTGGCTAAGATCACCAGATGGCCGGGAAAGAATTTGGAGAAAACAGGGAGAGCGATTTGCTCACTGTAATATTGTGGAAAGGATTAGCTACCGGGGAGACTCCACTATGACTTGGGCTGGCATAAATAGTGAGGCCCGTACTGAATTGGTGGTGGTGGATGGATGTTCTATGACGGCTGCAAGGTACATAAACACCATTTTAGAAGAGCACGGGGTTCCTTTTGCTTCATTTGAAAAGCCTAATTTCATTTTCATGGGCGATAACGCGCACCATGCTCGGATTGTCAAAGAATATTCAGGTGAGCTCGAGGTTGTGCGTATGAATTAGCTAGATTGCAGTCCCGACCTCAATCCAATAGAACATCTCTGGTCCAAACTAGCAAGACAGATCCGAGCACGTGTACACCGTCCAAACAAATTGGCTGAATTTGCTATGGCGCTTCAAACAGAATGGGAACAGTTGGACCAAAATGGTATTCAAAATTTAATTAATTTAACTTCATGCCGAGACGTATGGAAGCTGTCAGAAGGGCCCGAGGTGGAAATACTTGGCATTAATTGCAACAAGTAGTCTAAAATGTTATTACTGTTTTTTCTTTATTCATGTATCCCTTTCAATTTTCTAAATTCCCCAATAATCTAATATAATTCAATAAATTAATTTGTTTTTTCTTGAAAATGTATTTTATTAAATTTTTTCTGTTCTTCTTAAATTTATTACCAACCTTAAAATCATATCCCAAGACATTTTTCTTTACGTAGAGAAATTCAAATGGATCGAATTTTTTACACCTGTATATTTTGGCTTTCCTCGGTGAAATCTATAATTTTCCTTGGAATATCTGACAATTACTTGCTGAAAAAATGGCCCGGTTAGGAATCGAACCTCACATCTCCTGCTTGCTGGGTGAACGTGTTAACGTATGTGTTTTGTTTACTTATTATATATGAAGCATTACTTATTCACTGTTGAAGTAATGTTTGTATAAGACTTTGAAATCAAAAATATTGGCCGAATTTAAAGGTTAGTCGATCACATGGTGATATCTTTTCAATTTAATTAATTCTTCTTATTACAATTTTTAAAAGACAAAAAAGTCGTTCATTTTATAGACAAACTACAAGAAATAGTCATAAAATTCATATTTAGATCAGAGACTGAGGTTGGTTTTGATACTATACTACTTCAAGATAGTAACGAAAATTATAAGCGAATTTGACCGCACATTACTTAAGAACAAATTTTATCGATCCAAAAGAAGAGGCACTTAAAAACTACGATAAATATGCAATCAATTTATAATAAAGGTATCTTAATTAAAATCGCTAAGATGGTGGTATAGTCATCCCACGCATCCCAACCGTATCCTTGAAGGGAACCTGTTCTGGAAGATCTTCGGCGATGCAACACCTCCACCTCTCTGCTTAATTAGCATTTCACACGCTGCGGCAAGGTAATACGCCAACCGCGATCAGCAACAGTGATCGACGCGGCAATTCTTGACCGCGACGGATGAAGATACGGACACACACACGCATAAGTATGGCGACACGCACGCCGTTAGCTGGTGGACGGATGATTGCATGTATAAGCAGTCGGTTGATCGAACTTAACTGGGAAGCAACAGCGGCCGACGACAATGGCGACGTCGCCTTCGACGTACTCCGACATGTGCCCGGATTACTAAATTCACCGGCGAGCGATTAAACGGCTGTCGATATGCACGTCCGGCGTGTAATCGATTGTGTTAGGCAATTGATGTTAATAATTGGTGGCGAAGGTTGACCGCGTATTGTCATCGTCGTAACGTCACTTTAAGAAAAATATAGTCGGCCATAAGCGATCTGTTATAAAAGTTTTATGTATGCGATGACGAAAATACGATGACCTGCATCGAGATTCTGAGAAGTCAACATCGATTGAATTAAATAAATTAGTCATTAGCTATTATAGAACAGAATTATAACGTTAGAGTTGGCACACGCTATTTGGAATTGCTATTTTAATACTTTGCATAGGATAAAGCAAGATCTGTGGATATGAAGCACAATGTGAGTATCAAAAAAACGGTATCGAGAGGACAACGTTTGCTTTTTAATTACTCCCTATGTCCCATAATAATAGTGGCAAATGAAGTCTTTTAATAAGATTATTGATATTTACAATTAACGCTGGCCACGAGCGGTACCGCGCATCGGCGTAGAATCAGTTCGGACCGAGAGGAACGGTAGTATTACTTCGTCTGCGGAGCAGTACGGACATTTTCGCTGCCGGTCATTTGCGCAATTGTTTATCTGTCCTAGAAAAATTATGATTTCGTCAGCAAAACGACCGCGGTCGGACAAACTTCGAGAATTTATTGCAGAAATTCCAGACTTAATATATGAAGGTGCTAAAATTAAATGTGTAATCTGTAAAATCCCGTTAATGTGTTGGTCCAGACAACATTGTCTACAACACGTAAATAGTGAAAAACATGTCTCAAAAAGAAATTGCGCACGAGACAATGAAAAATTTATATTTAATTTATGCGTTACGTTTATCGCATGTAATATACCGTTTAATTTACTAGACAAGGAACCATTTATGTGCTTTTGGAATAACTATTCGGAGTGCAAATTACCAAGTCGAACATCGTTACGAAGAATTGTGCCATCTGCGCGCGAACATATTGAACAAAAAATAAAATCGGAGTTGAAAGATCAAAAATTGTGGTTATGTGTCGACGAAACAACAGATCGGAAGAAACATTCTGTTCTTAATGTAATGGCACGCAAATTGGAACCTCATCAATCGGCACCTTCAATTCTATTAGTCTCCAAACGAATACAACAGTGTACTGCCGAAGTAATTTCAAAGTTAGTGTTAAATACATTGGACAAGTTTGAACTTCAACAAACCAACTCTTGATGTTAGTGAGTGATGGTGCTGCAAACATGCTTTCTGTAGGCCGGTCTCTTAAAAAGCATTCTGCTAATTTGTTACACATTACGTGTAAAATTCATGCTCTCAATCTTGTGGCGGATAGTATCAGAAAATGTTTTCCTGAGGTAGACGCTTTAATAGCGCATACCAAAGCAGTATTTGTCAAATCACCGAAACGTATTCGCGAATTTCACAGACTGTGCCCCCGTATACCAGAGCCATCAGAACCTATTCTAACTCGTTGGGGAACATGGTTGCAGGCCGCGTTTTATTATCATAAATATTTTGACAATATTAAGAACGTTCAGTCTTGCTGCTGATGATGATAGCTTGGCTATCGAAACGTGCGTCCAGTACGAATTAAGTGTTGTGGTAAGGGTTTTAGTGAACTGTTTCAGTGTTCCAGTGCCACAGTTTTAGAGTATCCGTTTAGTATTAAGAACGTGGTTTTACAATTCGATACAAAGGAAGCTGCCGCTATCCAGAAAAGCCAGTCGAAATTTCAAGATAGTCAGGTTAAAATGGATTTAAAAATCATTCACGACAATTACTTCGGGCTAGCAGATGCAATAGAAAAATTACAAAATCCTGCGGTGCCGTTAGAAGAATCTCTACAAATAGTGCAACATGTTCACACACAGCTATGCGCGATTGAAGACGCAAAAATGTTTCTGTTCTAGAAAAATTTGAAAGTGTTTTTGAGAAAAATTCTGATTTTGGCACATTAAGACACATTTGTGAAGGTGCGTCAACAGAATCGTTAAGTTATTTGAAAGATTATTTTACTTACGCAAATATTACGTCACTAGATGTAGAACGTTCGTTCTCTGCATATAAACGCATTTTTTCCTCATGCCGTACTAGTTTTGCCGAAACAACAGTTGAAACATATGTAATGTTGCAGATATTTAACAGACATTATTCACTTTGTGATTTCACGGAGGACTCTTAAAATGGTAAGTGTTTGAGCACGTGTTTTTTAATTTTTATTTAAAAGATAAGCGAAATTATTTGCGGCAGCAAACATCTCTATTAGCAGAATAACTCTAGTGGAACGCGAGGCCTGGTCGACTCTACGCTACTGCGCGGTACCGCTCGTGGCCAGCTTTATTTATAATTAAGAATGAGTTTTCGTCCAACGTTATCAAGCTGTGCTCTAAAATTAAGCGTGCTATGACTCGGTTATTGTTTTCGAAGTCTTCTGTCAAATTTAACACAGCAGTAAAGTTGTCTAAATTTTGTGACACTCAAAGTGGTACCTACCATCAGAAGGAAATGGCTCAACACTTTAACTCGATTCTGTCTTTACAGCATCAAGCATCGCCAAACAACATAGATAAATTGATAGACGCCGTTGAAACAGCTTTAATTTTTTGTAATGAAAGGTTGGACAACATTTTTATATCGCTCCAACAAGCTCCGTAGGAAAGGGACGCAGCCACAAAGCATTCGATACGATCAAGACGTTATTCTTCAATGTCAAAACTACTTCAATGCAGATACTAATCATTAACCTGGGCAAATATGCGGTAACAGCCAGAGGCGTGGCGGTAATTGTTGTGAATAGTTTGTAAATCTCTTTTAACCTGGTTATCTTGAAATATTTCCTTGCTTTTCTTGATTGCTGCAGCTTCCGTCGGATTGAATTTTAAAACTGCCTTCTTAACTTGATCAAAATATTTGTTGTAGTAACCATGTTCCCCAATGTGTAACAATCGACTGTGGTGGTTCAGGTAAATCAGGACACAGTTTGTGAAATAGTCGGGTACGTTTCGAGGAATTTAGAAACACTGCCTTTGTACTAGTAATCAATGCATTTACTAGTGGAAAACATGTTGGAATCGTTTGTGCCGCAAAATTTAGAGTATGGATTTTACACGTTACATGTAAGAAGTTATCACCGCGTTCTTTAAGGGATCGGCCCAAAGAACGCATGTTTGCAACATTAAAAGTAGCTTAGTTGAAACTTCAAATTTGTTCAATGAGTTCAACACCACCTTTAAAATCTCATCGGCAGTACAATTTATAACTCCTTTGGAAGCAAGAAGGAGGATGACAGTCGATGTGGTTCCATTGTACATACCATTACATTAACCACGGAATGTTTTTGACGATCTGTTGTTTCGTCCACACACAACCACAGCTTTTTATCTTTCAGTTCCCTTTTCATTCTTTTTTCTATATGTTCACGAGCAAATGGCACTACATTTCGTATCGATGCCCGACTAGGTAATTTACAGTCCGCATATTTATTCCAGAAGGAGACAAATGCTTCTTTGTCTAGCAAACGAAACGATAGATTACATAAAATAAAAGTAACACATAAATTAGATGTAAATCTTTCTTGGTCTCGTATGCCACTTTTTGCAGAAGAATGCTGTTTGCTTTCGATGTGACGTTGACAATGGCTTCTGGACCAATACATTAAAGGAATTTTACAAACTAGACATTGAATTTTAGCGCCATCAAGAATTAAGTCCGGCATGTCCACTATACAGTTTTTAACTATGTCTGCCATTGGTCGTTTTCGCGACGTACCTAACTGCGACATTTTTAAAGCAAACATAAGCGTACAATTACGAAATAAGTTACGACAGCCTACATATACACAGAACTACTCGCATACAGCATCGATTTAGTACTGACGCTGTGAATGCGTGAAATAAGTAATCGCCGACTCCGCACCACATATCTACTACTCTGACTGTTACCGCTGTTTGCCCAGACTACTAATCATTAATTGTTATATTTTGTTTGTCAATTTCAATAGTTCCAATATACAACCTAATTTTCAATGCTTTTAGTTTGCTACTATTATTGTGGGACAAACTTGTGGAATATGCTACAATTATTACGGGACTGACAAATAGTACAAATTAATAAAACAGTTAATAGCACATACATATGTACGTATAAGCGTGGTAGTTACTCAAGTATTTTCGAAAAGCTCATATGTTTCGATTAAAATCTGTTTTGCCCTTCTATCTCCATTCAATAAAAAAGTCAATAATTAACAAATAAACAACGCGTCTTCATAAACAGCTGAACGTACATTGCTATAATACTAAGAAGTCACATAATCAAATTTTGCATACGATAACTGGAACAACTGCTTCCATGGAAAAACCGCTTATATTAAAAATGAATGCACCGTTATCTCACAAAATTATCGGTAACAAATATTCATATCAACAAGCGATGATTTGGCATGGTTTCCCAGTAACATCTAAAGCGATATCAAACTTATGCAAAAGATACACTTAGATTGTATTAGTTTAGAGAAAAAAAAACTACTTCTATTTATTTAAATTATACATATACCTGTTTGTAAATAATAACCTCGTATAATTCCGTGGAGGAAATTTGTTTTGCTTATCGATTTGCTTTTTGCAATAGAAGTAAAGCGAATATATGAATTATTTAATGTTTACCGTAGGTATTTACACACATCCATTAGCGACCAAAACATGTTTTGTTCTTCAAGCATTTTCACTGACTAGCTGTATCGATATCTGCTGTTTGAAGGTAAGATGTTTGTTTTTGATTTGATTATACGCGTTATTTTTGTACCACATTACATTGTGCCATGGATTTTTCCATGATGATAAGTTGAATAATAGATTTAACGAGGAAACACCAACAATCCGAAACTCTAGAGAATGAAAGAGTACCTTGGTATAAGAAGAACACCATTTTTTTCAACGGCCGAATCGCCCGATTTTGCCCCCTCCGAAAATTTACACGATTTTTAGATTTTTCTAGATATCTAGGATACTATAACAGATATAATGTTGTTTTAGAACATAATTTGAAGTATATTACATAGTCTCAAGGATTATGCAAATTATTTTCGGAAAAATATATATAGGGGGGAGCGGGTACCGCGGTATAGTTTCCGAAATTTTTATAGAAATTTAAAAATCGTGCAATTTTCAAAAGGGCTGTACCACAAAATCGGACGATTCAGCCGCTAAAAAATTATGTTCTTCTTCTACGAAGGTACTCATTTAGCAACTAGAGTTCCATCAAAATCTGAATTTTGGGTTACCGGTGGCCCCTTGTAAGTGCTATTTTAAAAAACTAGAACCAAATTCATTAAATTTAAAGCAATTTTTTTTTTCGAAGAAATGCCCGGACAAACAAATTTTATTTTTTTTAAATGAACACTTTTGCATCAGTTTTAATTTACCTCACTTTTGGTTTTCAAGTAATGATATTATAGACAATTTTTTTGACAACTTTTATTTTGATAGATCATTTAATTGTCTGAATACGCAGAAAAACGTTTACTTGTATCAAAGCTGTCCGCCTTAATTCAAGACAATTACTGTTTCAATTATCCGCAATACAATAACTTGATTCAAGAGAATCTTGCAGAAAATTTGAAGAAACCGATTCTTAGTATAAGTAAATGGCCGTTGTAACACAAAATATTTTCTTAACCCTTTAGCGCCGCGCGTGTTCATATGATCACAGTAAACGAGCGCCTAAAGAAAAAATTGTAGCAGTCAAATTTCACTGAAATGTGTCCGCTTATCTATTTGAAGTGGTTGTTTATGTTACACCTTTATGCATTCCATATGGATTTTGCTCTTGGTTTGTTTCGTTAGTTGTGTGTGAATTATAGGAGTTATAGAAATAGTTCTTTTATTGACATCGAGGCAACTGCCACTATAAATTTCACGTAAGTACATTTATATCTCTGTATTTATTAATTTAATTTTTATATAATACTAACAATAAAAGTATACTAATTATCGCAGCAACATACTCAAATCGAAATATTTATTATTTCAAATTATACAAGAAGAAATATATCTGCGTGTTCATATGATCTCGCTAGGCGTATACGATATCACAATTCTATATTCGCGCTCTATTTTATAGGTATACTCTTCTAGAAATCTGACGCTGCGAGATGCGATTGGTATTCTCGAAAATGACGACGTAGATGGAGTGGAACAAATTTTTATTGAACCAGCAGAACCAGTTATTTATTCTGATGAGGATTCAACTGATGAAGATGAAAGGGGTTTAGATGATAATTTGACTGGCCGTCAATTACTAAGTCAAGCAAAAATAATATGAAGGCATAGTCGATTAGAAGCTTCAGAGGAAATAGCACAAATAATGCCAAAAAGTTGAAAAACGGAATAAAAGTGAGTCAACGGCAAAATAAAAATATAGCTGGAAAACATTCCACGGTACCAGAAGCAAATTATACTGAATCTAATTGTGATAATTGAATAAGATGGTATGGGCACATAAGAAGGAAAACACAGTAAGAAAGATAACGAAATGGATACCACAGGCAACGAGAGTACGAGGAAGACCCAAAATTCTTCCATTTTATTTTTGGTCTTCCTCGTACTCTCGTTGTCTGTGGTATCAATTCCGTTATCATTCTTACTGTGTTTTCCTTCTTATGTGCCCAAGTGGGGGATGATCTAGGAAAAATGGAGATAGGAAGTTGGAGAAGAAAAATAGAAGATAGGGAAGAGTGAAAGAAAATAGTAGAGAGGGCAAAGACGTACCAGAACTTCTCAGAAATTAATTAAAAAGAAATGTGGACTGATCTACCACGTACAATATGATCATAAAAGTGTAAAACTGCTACAACTCCCATGAGAGTGTTCTAGCTTATATAAAATTATAATAAATATATGGGATGGACCAGAATACGACCTGTTATAGAATAGGCACACGTGCCAAAAATGGTACTGGTCACTGTTTACATGGATAATGACGCAGTAGTACATAATTCATGGTTACTGTCGACTAAATTGGAAGGAACATATCACAAATAAACTTTTGTGGCGAAATAGTAACTAAATATTTGAAACGCTACAGAGATATGCCTTCTGGATCTGGTCAGCCTTCTATATCTAAATTTAGCAGCATACCGACTATCTGCCGGTATCCAATACTGTAATACCGTACGCACCCAATGCGTCAAGTGTGATGTAGGACTCTGTATAAATCGTTTTATCGTGTTTCACACAAAATAGAATTATAAATATTTATAATAAATGTATACATTATAAAACAAATAAATTAGATATCTAAAATTAGATATTCCCATTTAGAAAAGAAAATGAAAAAAATGCTACTCTAGCGCCTAGCGTGTTCATACGAACACAGCTTATATTTTAGGGCCGGAGGAATAGTATTCATATTGAACACCATATTTCACTTCCCAATAACAAAGTCAACACCATTTATAAATATTTAGTTTATATATCAAAATAAAAATATTCCGGCGCTAAAGGGTTAAGGATAGTAAATAGCTTTCATAATTCCAGAAAACGTTTAGGTATTATTCATAAATCAATAGCTTCATTTTCTTAAAATAAAGCATTTTTTACTTAGGATTCTTAAAATGCATATTATTTATACGCACATTATTAATTACGCTTACCTTGTTTAGAACGGTACGACATATCCGTACATAATGCAGTAAATTATTCACATTGTTTATGAACTGTGAAAAATGAACTTAATGTAGAAGTACACATGAAAAAAGTGTCTAGAAGCAATAACCATAATGCTAATATAAACAGCTCCTGATATTGATGAAATCACTACCGACAAAAACAATGTGAGAAGAGAAAAACATTAAAAGCATCTTGCTCCTGGCCGCATTGATCTTACATCTCTCAGTTTAAGCCACTAATCTTCAAAAGCAGCAACTGAATTTTCCAGTAGTTATAGTCATGCCGTACTAGATAATAGCTATGGAACCAGAATACAGATACCGTAAACCGGGGTGGGGTATATATAGCCGCCAGAGGTGAAAATTGCCAATATTTAAAAAAGGTTCAAAAATGCATATCTTAAAAATTTAATAATTTTAATTCGCAAACAAAGAAAAAAATAAATAATTTAGACTTGAAAATTAAAAATATAGGTGTAAACAGACATCCAACGCTTACCTTGTTTATTATTATTAAAAAATAAAATTGACCAGACCGAGCATTTCTTCGAAAAGTAAATTACTTCAAATTGAATGAATTTATTCTATAATTTTGCCGCGCACGGTGGATGTAAGTGCAAATGCTGAAGAGTCAACTCAACAAAAACATCTAAAAGCAGGAAGCATCAATAATAATCCATTCTTCGTGATAAACAGCTAGAGATAATCTCCTTTGCCGTTGAAATGAAAATGTAAAGGTAATTTACGGCTTCGCTTATATCTGACAAAAAAAACAAAAGCGAAAGCGGCATCATGTCTTTATCATATAAACATTGTATGCCAACGTAGATACATACCAACACCTGTTTCCATTAAGATTTAAATGCGATATTACCATTAACACAAACTACATTAACGTTTGTGAAACGCATGTCAAGAGGTGTGAACGACAAGGCAGCATTGCTCAACATCTAGGACGTATGGTAATAGGAATAATATTATCAGTCGCGCGGACGTACTGCGTATAACCATAGCCATACCTGCAACAAAAAGAAAAAATTCCTATTAGCATCAAACCGCGAGAAGGCGACGTAATCTTGCATTATTCACACGATGCAACACTCCGTTATAGGTTAAGGGAATGGCGCGAAAAATTCCGGTTATGATATGAAAACATTAGGGTAACATAATAACATAGTTTACAGTCCATATGTGACCCGATCGAATTCCACGCAGAGAAAGTAGCAACAATGGCGCAAACAGCATACAGCTCGCGTATACACCGTGCACGGTTCTGCAGCAATGTGGATGGTATGCAGCTGTGACTTTGCGCCAGTTGTTAGACAACAATCGTACTTATAATAACGTGCTAAATGGTCCATTATTATCCGGAGAAGGTGAAAAATCAAGAAGGCGTGAATTCGGTAATGTATATGTCATTAAATGTACGCATGTTGAGTAATAATAATAAATTATATACATATTTTGATGGTTGACACTTACACTTCTGTCCCTGAATCTATTATTAGTATTACATAATTTTCCAGATATTAGTTATATTCCAATACTTGTATTCTTTCGCTACATGTTAATAATTCTTTTGGAATAAAAAATCATAATTATGATGGGTGTATAACTTTGGAGCCACGATCAAAAATTTAGCTACCTGGTTTGATGGATTTCGTACGGAAAAAATCACTTGATAAAATGTACTACAATATTGTAGGAAAAATATTGTAGCAATCGTTAACACAGTTATGTAACCCGACGCAAATTTTTGTTAATAATTCAATGTTGCTGTCACGTATAATATTTCAAAGTTATGGTCAAGTTTCTACCGTACTTCTTCACATAAATGTATTATTTTTCCAACAATCTCTGCGTCGAGACCTGCAGGACAAGATTGTGGCAATTTTTGACATAAAACTTCCTATTTTTTTCGAAATAAACAACAGAATATAAGTGAGTTTATAAATAAATCATCACTTATCGATTTTAATATCAAAGTCTACCCACATGTATGAACCAAATGTTTCCTGTCTCAGGATTAGACACATATAGTATTGGTTATTTACCAATAGATGTCGCAGTCAAAACTTTTTTTTTCTAATAAATCATCTGGTTTTACATAGTCGAATCATTTTCATAGGGTTCACATTTTTTCCGGAATAAAGTCTTCCGTAGTTCTAATTCTTTTACTCCAAATTTGTCGAATGTTTGGAGGGATGGTATCACATACCTGTAAAACTGTACAGGTGTTGGTAACATTCTCGTGGCTGACCAATGCCATCTGTTAATAGGGAAGCTGTTGGAGATACGAAAACATAAGTTTCTGTTGTTATAAAAAATGTAAAACAATTGTAGAACAATTTACTACAATTTGTCTGAGAATATACGGCTGGTTACAACTTGCGCAAATCCCTACTACTCGATTGTGGTTAACGGATTGTATTTCTATTAAACACATTATTGTTGTAAAAATTTACTGACTGATCTGTTATATTGTTCTAAAGAATATCTTGCATAATATAACATGTATGCATTGTTCTTATAATTATAATGGTCGAAAGAACGAGTAAAACGCAATAACAATAACTATTCTTATGTTTTCGTATCTCGAACAGTTTCCCAACTTACAGGTAGGATTGGTCAGCCACGAAAATATTACCAACACTTGTGCTGTTTCAGAATTGTGTACTCGATGAAAATAATTTGATTATATAAAACTAGATTTATTAGAAAAAAAAAGTTTTCGTTGCGACATTTGATGAATAACCAATACCTTCTGGGTCTAATCCTAAGGCAGGGAACATTTGATTCATGCATTTAAGTAGGATTCGATAATAAAATCGTCTGCACAGATAAGTGATGATTTATTTACAAACTCACTCATTTTCTATTATTCATTTTGAAAAAATTTGAAAGTTTTATGTCAAAAATTGCCACAATCTTGTCCTGCACGTCCCGACACAGATTGTTGGAAAAAATGATACATTTATGTGAAACAATACAATAGAAACTTGACCATAACTTTGAAGTATTATCTGTGACAACATTTAATAATTAACGAAAATCTACGGGCTACATAATTGTGTTAATGAGTGCTACAATATTGTACTACATTTTCCGTGTAAATGATACAATATGGTCCAAAGAGCAGCCCAGAGCCTAGTGTTATAAAATATGGTGAAAATCATATTGAAGGGGGAGGCAACATTAAAAAACATCTCCCACAATGGCCAAAAACAGAGTATTAAGAAGTTGGCTTCCTATTTCTAACTGGCCAATGGCCAAAATTCTAAACGCACCCAAATTTTGGGATTAATATAGGTATGTAGTAAATGCTGCAGATATTGTCTGCAATTTCGGTGAGTAGCTCATTATAAATTATATTCTCCTCAAAAGTACAACTTTAACCTCCTAGCTGTCATGTCGGATCATATTGACCCAGTTCGCCGTTCGCTTCTATGCTACTCCATGACAGGCGACGACAATGGTTAAATTCAATATCAAGGTTTACTTTACTATAGGCTACCAATAAATATAGAATTTGAAAGTTTAGTTTTTATTATTTAAAAATGATAGACAATAATATTCCAGTTCACATTATTTAAAATTTTAATTTCTAATATTACGGATTTAATTCCCGTCTCAGATATTTCGCTTACAGGCCAAGATAGCCGCAAACGCTGAACTTTAACTAAATAAACAGAATAACTGATTCTTAGACGACAGCGAAGCCATACTATCCCAGTATTACAGTTAATTAGTGAAGGAAGCATACATGACTACCACCAGAATCTAACATACAGCCGAAGGCATAGGTAAGAAATTGATTACTCGTTTGTAATTATCGTGCTTGGCATCGAATGGAGTATAAATAATGGTATCAATAGCTTTGCTAGCAGTTCTGACTACTGTTATCATTCGTTTCATGTAATGGCTTACTGGTTTCACATATTATTTAATACGAAGAAAAGCAATGTTCAGCTCATAACAGCTGTTTCTTTTAGGAATGTCGAAAGAGGTGTACATTCAACAAATAAGAAGGAAGCTTAACTGCGGACTTTATTGTCCTGTTTGATATATGAAAGTGTATCATCGAACTTTTGAGGCAAGAACCGGTCATGTTGCTTAGTAGCTCGAGGACAAAGTGCTGTACTGTAATGGATGCATTACATCATAACACAAATGAGTTACTGCATAGGCAAGATGAAATATTAATCCAATATATAATCATTAAGAAAGAGAAAATACTTCGATCACATTATTGGCACATAAATATGAATTCAGACTCGACCGCACAGAGAGTATATGAAATTCCTAAAGTAATCGACGAAACAACCGGGGAACTTGCCATCTTAATTAATGTATCATCATGTCAGCCGGCTACTGAAATCTCTGTTGAAGATCTCAAAAGTCTAACCTGACATTACACCAACCTCTCATGTCAAATTCATTCTGTACATATGGAAAGTTCTTGGCACAACTTAAACTACAAACTGGAAAATATCTCTTTTTTTATCAAATTGGAAAGATTTAATAATAGTTTGTTCATTCTTAGATCATTTCCTATAAAACAAGCAGGTTAGATTGTCCAAGCGCAGTGTTTTAAAATTAAGTTCAAAACCTTTTATGATAATAATCCCAAAAACCACATTATTTCTCTAGAAGAGAATGCAGCTGGACTTACTTATAGAAATGTAGATGAGCAACACCGCCCAAGTTTTTTTTTTTTATATGTGTCTAAATGTACTAATAGTCATGTTAAATTAGCCGGTGGCAAAATGTATTTTCAGCATAAAAACGTATCATTCGGTGCCTCGCTGGAATCAATGTTAAAGAATCGTGTAGATCTTATTTTAACAGATGGAATATTCTACCCCTTCTTCAGGTTTGGAAAGAGGCTGCAGTCCACGGGGGCCATGTCGGGCGAAAACTTCAAACTTCAATTGATGAATTTTGGGCATCACCGTGACAGCCTTGTTGCATTTTACTGTGGCATCCTAAAATACGGTGCAGACGGATCGCCCTTTTCGGTGCTAATTCGCCCATGTCTGACCACTATTTTGATTGCTGTTTGGTTACGGTATAATGGCGGACCCAGGACCCCCGGACAGTAACAAATAGCTACAGAAAATCAGTTGGGTTAGACTGGTACAGAGCCAAAACCTGTTCCGACACGGTCACGCTTTGCAGCTTCTAGCCCGGCGCGGAGTTAGCACCTCCCTAACAACATTCTCATTCAAAAGAAATCAGCTAGGATATGATGCGCCCTTTCTTGCGATATGCCAGGAATCTTACTCAACTCCGTCACTTTCAATCAGCGGTGGTTCATGTTTTTATGGATTTTTTGACGATTTCTTCGCATGTGCAGATGTTGGTTTTCCATAGCGCCGAGCACCTTGACTGCTTGCACGGCCACGCTTGAAATCAGCAACCTACGTTTTTCTGGTCGCAAATGAAGGAACGGTCTCCCCCAATGTAGCGTCTAGCTTCGCCTTAATCTCTGTAGGAAATAAAAACATATTTTATCATTGCTCACACCTCGGTCTTTTCCACACTTGGAAAACAACAACAAAATTGAAAACTTTAAAATCGCAGAATAACAATAACACAGCACAGTATTCTGAAACGCTCCGGTATTACTGTAAAAAGATGAAATGTTAAGGTGACATTGCCAAAATGGCTCTGGGATTGCCACCTGTTGAGCAAGCCGGAAACTTTTCATCCCACCAACAAAATTGTCAAATATTATTTAAATTTAAAAAAAAAATGTAACACCTTGCTTCAGATAGTTTAGGTGCTTATAACATTAATCCACATAACCTGACATAAAAGCATTCTTGTTGCAGACGTGTGCGTACCCTCTTGACAAATTTTTTATACTTGCGGTTTAGACTTATACCGATTGGGAAAACGTGAGATTAGCTATATCGCTATATGTACGGCGAGAGAGCGGGGAGGGGATTGAGTGGAATCCGATCAATTCGATGCGGGTCGCGCTAGTACACTTCTAACAATGTCGGGATGTAGACTTACTGTGTGAAGAGCGCACGTAATAATTTGAAGTCACGGTCGCCTGGAAATGGGAGTTTCGCATATTTATTTTGTTGTTGCTACGAAGCTTAGACGAAATTAATAAGAAATTCTAAAGACGAAAGTAAAAACAGATTCTGATGAAATATAAGAAAAGAAAATTAAATACTCAAGAAATTCTTACTAAGATCGTCCGCAGATCATGCAGTCTACCTCGTAACTAACCACATCGGTAACCGTCGTGAGCCGTCGACTGCCGCTAACCTCTCCGCCCATTCGCGTTTACCGTTGTCGCATCTACGCTTTGTATAGCTAGACATTCTTTTTCGTTATGTGTATGTATACAGTATGTTATTGTAATAGTGATATGTATCTGTAAACTATTATTGACAGGTCCTACACATTTATGTATACAGGATGAAATATATTATTAAAAAAACGGAAGCCTTAAAAAAAAGCAGGTAAGAGATTGAGACGAATTTAATGGACTGAAAATAATTGAGGTGATTTGTTATACCTGGAAAACTGTAAACAAAATGCTGGAAATAAAAGATAACAGCGTATGAGGATGGATCAATAAATACTGGCGTTAGGAACAAATTTAAAACAAAAAAATTATTTTTCCACATCCCTTTTAATAAGATACACTTTTCCCAACGTCCTTCTCATTTCTTTAACCCTTTCAAAAAATACGTTGTTTCAAAATCCTCTAAATAAGCTTCTGTTTCAGTAGTACCTGAATTTTTCCCTGCAAGCCACGTTTTCATATTGGGGAATAAACAGAAGTCGCAGGGAGCTAAGTCGGGCGAGTAAGCTAGATGGATCAGTAATTCATAGCACAGTTCATGCAATATGTCGTTGAATCGGTCCACTAATTCACATTGACAAAAGGTCAATGAGTCCCTTCAAACCCCAAAATCGCGGCCAGAATCTTTCCGGCCGATGGAACCGTCTTCTGCTTGAAAAATCCATTGTTTTGACTATCGCTTCGTTTGAGGAGTACAGCAATGCATCTAAGTTTCATCACAAGTGTTATTGTTTCTCTTCCATTTTATATAGACTCTAAACACGTCTGATACCAATGGCTATAAAATCAATATTAACCCATGAATCTGGCTGAAGTTTTGTACGGCGCCGTTTGAAAAATGGCAGTGCACGATAGCAATGTAAAAATCACGTCACCCATCTTTAAACACTTGTAATTATTGATCCACCCTCGTAAACACTAAACTAAAAGAGAAAATATGGCAGTTCCTAAAGCGAATTAAAGAACACCAATTAATAAACAGATGACTAATTGTAAGTTCATTAACATGATATACTCCATGTAAATTTTATTACAATGCAAGAGGTCAAAAACTCATCGGATGATATTACCATTCGAACATAACCAGACAATCAATTATAATAAACCATAAATGAATATCCGTTTAATTCACTTTCAACTCTTTAAGTATTTCCTGTATGTGCGCGCCACATTAGTGGTACATTCTAGGTGTAAAAAGAAAGGTAATGAAAAGATATACCTGCCATGAAGCAAGTACTTCAGACGGATTGTCTTAATTTGACTATCGACCGCAGTTCGTCAACTTAACACCGAAATAGGTAAACAATGGCAGCAGCAAATAGAGACGTTCATCTAATTCAATATTTATGACACGATACGCCTCGAAGTCTTATTGAAACATATACATATTGGGTAGAACCATTTGGAGTTAGGTTCAGTAAGAAACGTTCAATATGACTGTTGGAGAATTTTAACAAAATTACTCTTACATTTGCATATGGTATTAATACTCGTGTTAATTTCAGTTGCGGAAATCTCACAGTAGGATCATTTCTAAGCAATAAACTTGCGGAATGAGAACATCTAGCATGTTGAATATTTATGTGTATCGCGTGAACAATAGTTCTGTGACGACCGTTCGCAACGTTTTAAATTTAGATATAACCCAAATGCCTGTTTATTGTGTATAATGGGTCTCATAAGACGATTTTTCTCATGAATTGTGTAACGTTGTGGGCTAAATTAAGAAGCAAATTGTACATAGCAAACATCGCAAGATACTTTACAAAACAACTCATTGATATCACAGTTATTACATAATGTAATCACGTTTTTTTACGAACGTAAAGGTATGGAAAGATACCTTTAATTTGTTTTTATTTTCTTAAATCTCAATAACAACATAGTCATGCTACGTTTTTTTAACACCCAACAACGATATAGATGGATACTGTTTTGATATACAATTAGTTGTGAAGTAAAGCACACGAAATCTTCAATACATATTATCAAAATAGTGAACATAGCTATTCTTAATTTGTGTTTTGATTAACTTTCTGATGCGCTTAAATTCATTACAATACATTATATTTTTTGTTTTAATTCATTTGCTGTGGTAAAAATTTCTGTATTTTAGATTACGAAGAATATCTGATGTAAACCAGGGTGGATAAGAAGTATTTCTACGTGGTTTAGAAGGAATGTAACAGGGTATTGGAAATTTTAAATTCAAACAGGCGAACACTCTTGTAAATGAATTTCTTAACTTGACGTAGAAACATTTTCTAATTGGCTTTCAAAATACGAGGTGTGGTAATTAAATAACCGGATTGGTGCTACAAAACATTTTATTGATCACCAATTACATTACAAAGTTTATCCCTTTCAATGTACTCTCCTTGTCAATCCCTACAACGCTCCATACGAATTTTCCACTGTCGAAGGCAGTGCTGGAAGTCAGTTTGTTGAGAACCTCCGTCGCTTTTACTTTCACCGCTTCCACACTGTCAAATCTTATCCCCTAAGCTCCGATTTTACCTTAGGAAATAAAAAAAGTCACAGGGGGCCAGGTCGGGTGAGTACGGTGGGTGGACTTGAGGTTAATTCGTTGCTCGATCTGAACACTCTGCATTTTTCCGACGCGACGCTAGCGTAAGGACTTGAACAGACGATTGCTGCAGCGAGACTGAGCGACGTACAACCGTACCCATCGATCTCAGGGTGGGGGAAGCATCTACAAACACAGACAGTCCGGTTATTTAATTGCCACAGCTCGTATATGACTCCAGTTGTCCAGTGTTTTAATACTGCCCAAATTCAATAAATATATCTCGTTCAATAAATTGTAATCTTGAGCACTAAGTTAAATACAAAACACACAGGAAACACGCGTATACTACAGAAACAGATTGTTAATTTTGCAAACATGTACTTAGCGTACAGTTTCACCAGAACATATTAAATAATTAATGTAGGTACTCTGAACTAAAATTTATCTAAACTTATTCTCATTGCTCGACGTCCGCAATTATTATTAAAGCTACGACTCTCTTCGCCCAACATAAAACACCAATATAACTAGCATTAAATTCCTGCAGTAAAACCAGTTATTGTATCAAGCTAAGGCCTATATATGCGTACGGTACATTGTAAAGTGTATATTTCGTAATTATAATTTATAACCTCGGAGCTTTCTTAATGGCTTTCTATCTGGATAATGCAAATATCTGCTTTATATTCCCCAATAGAGCTCTGATAATAATCAGGTAACGGCTAGAACAACGGCGGTGGCTGCTGGTCGATGCAGCGTCCATTTTTTTGCTGCATTCCGATGTGAAAATATCTTCTAGATTATTAAATTGTGATTATTATTGTGCAAATTCAACCCACGCATCTTATTCGGTGCGACACGTTTTTATTAAGGCGAAGTAATTTTCCGTGGGCGATCCTAAACGTTCGCAGTAAATCTAAATGTAAATAGGTTAAGATGTATTTTGATCTTCGTTTATTAATAACTTATGTTTTTTACAGCAGTATCAACCTTACCTTCCAAATACAGGAAAATTCCCTTTAGAATTTGGCTGATATTCATATCTTCTAGCAGCAAAGCGTCTTAATACGAGGAACATCTTTTAAGTTTTTACAAAAACAATGAAAAAAAAAATTAGCACAATAGTTTTATTGTTTTTCAAAATATTCGCCATTAAGGTTCTGCATGCGTTCGAACCAATTATCGAAACATTTTTTCCACTCTGAAGGTATTCTCTCCAAAACAAGATTTGTGGAGGCTTCAACAGCTTCTTGAGCTGACAAAAACTGCTGTCCATGCACTCTGTTTAACAGTAGGGAACAAAAAGGAGTCGATAAATCAAGCGAATACGGGCAATAAGACATTTATTCGATGTTTCAAATAATCAACTGTTTGACGTGCTGTTATTTTTCCTGATTTCATTGGTGACATCTGGCAAACAATTTGTTGTATACCATTCAGCATTAACTGTTTTTCGATCCTCCAAAGCAATGCCTGCGACATGTCCAGGACAATGAAAGAAGCAAGCAATCATTTTCTTGGAAGTGCTTCGCGAACGAACAACTTTTGTTGGATTCGGTTCATCTGGGAATGGCCGAACAGTTGATTATAACATAGTTACCGGCTCGCACAAATATATCCAAATTTCGTCACCTATTATGTTGTATACGCATTTTGGAGTATCCCCTATCGAATGTTTTGAGCATTTCCTTACACTAATTGACACAAGCCTTTTTTGTGTTTCGGCCAAATTATGAGAAATCCATCGGGGGCAGATCTTTATCACACCTAAATGCTCATGCAAAATCGAATGTACTGCGGTCTTCAATATGCCTAAGGATGCCGCTATCTCACGGTAATTCAAATGCCGGACCCTCTTCATGCGTGCATAACATCGATATTTTTTGGAACAATCGATTTTGATCGACGTTCACGAAATTTATCACTGATGGAAGCACGACCGCGACGAAATTCTACAAATCATTTGTAAATAGTCTTTCCTGATGGTACTTCATTGCCAAAAGTTGAACGAAGCGATTCGAGACATTGTTGTGTTGGGTTTTTACCAAAATCGTAAGAAGTCACCTAACGAAAATCTTAAGAAACGTGAAATTGCTGCTATCACTGCATAAACAATAGCAATAGCGCCATTTAGCGGTCGCTTGTAAAAAGTTATGATGCTGCCCTCGTATCATAAGTATATCCGAAGCACTGCGTTTGTCCTGTCCATCCCCGGATATGGGGATAACTTGGACGGCACGCGGGGATGGTATGGACGTTTGGTTAGAGACACACAAACAACGATTTGATGACATAAAGCTTTATAATTCAATCCATATTTTTCAAACATAAAAGTAAAAAATGTTGGTGAGAGTTACTACAGACAGAAGCATGAAAGATCGATATTAAAATACAACATGCCTTTGAATCTGGGATGCTGGCGTTCCATTAATTTTGGAAGAATCGAAAGCCCCTGTGGAAAAGTCACGCAGGAAGCACTTCATCTGTAGCTTAGAAACAGTTGGACGGAAAAGGCCGTTTGTAAAACCTTACTTGAAATCCATCTCACACTTCTTTACTACTCATCCCAAAGTTGACTGTTTTCCACGGTACTTTAACAATTATAAAGACGCCTCCTACGGCATCCTTGCTATATTTAAGGCATAAAGATTTTTCTAATTCTTCATCCAAAGAGTCTTCCTTCAAAGCTTCCCTCTTTTCTTTCGATATTTTCTTCACCTAAAGAATCGATCGAGTTGTTACGTTGTGGGAAGCTACCACGTCCCGGATGCTACCGCAATTATGAAACACATTTTCCACTGCACTTTTTAGGCCGGCTTTGGGAAACGTTCGGCCAGTTTTCTTTTTAAATTTATTAAAATGCTATCTATAATAAAAGGTGTAAAACGAATATTGGCGATACAATGGAGAGGTCGAGGATACAATGTCCTGTCTGTTCATTGTATACCCATAAGCGTTATTACGACAATTTTCTTCATAGAATCAGAAAAATGTATTAGATTTGTTTGGAACATTCAACATATTTTTCCATTAGTCACCGTTAAACGTGAAAGAAACGACAAATACAAAAAATTAAAATATAATACAGAAAAACTTTATGTTCTTACCTTAAAGAGTTACATGGAAGGTGTCGAAAAACGAAATTTTCACTTAATTGTAACCGTTTTAGAGTGACGGCTACATGTTTCTACAAGTTGGTTCCTTACAGTGTTACCAATATAAAGAACTGACGTTTGCAGTACAAATCATATTGAGGCGGAAAATTGAAACTTGTCCCTTGTCTCCCCGTGTCCAGACCATCACTGGTATCCCCTATGTTTAAAGTGTTCCATGGCTTTGCTACTATCACCTTCTCGTTGTAAAGGGTGAAGCGCAATTAATTATCTCGGCTCGAGACTTTACCAGACCCAATAGGAAAAATCTTCTACTAGAACTTGGTAGAATTTGAACTCAGTGTGTAACTCCACCATTGTCAGGAGCAGGCCACCTTACCACTGGGCCACAAAATTGAAGCAGTTTTCAACATATCTCTTATTTTAAAAGCATTAGTTTTAATATAAAGAATTAATGGGTGTTCTAGTTGCCTCAACACCCCTTAGGATAACACAAAATTGCTTGCAACTGAAAAATCACAAACAAACTATAAACAGAAAATAATTATCCATGTATTCCCAGACGATTCTGATTAAATAAATGTAAAAAACAACAGGCCAATGTATTGCAAATTATATATCGGCAAATACCAAATTTTCGCTAATAAGTTGTCGGCTTTTTCGGAGCAGATCAAAGTTGAGTTATCTTATAAATGATGTAATGAAATTGCATTGAAATTTTTCAAATTAGTAATAAATACAAGCTGAAGATTGATGGTTACGTGTATTCTAGTTTTTCTGCCTTTCAGTGGAGATTCTTAGTCAACCTACATCGATGTTTCGGCCACTTGTGAGAAGTGCCAGTCTCTCTTCTATAGGGATCTGCAGTAAAGAGCAATGCGCATCATATAAGAAACGGAACAACAGAAGCATTTGGTCTTTGATGAATTGCGATGCATACGAGATATGCCATTGACACATGGATTATATAACTTGCAGAGTTTTTCAGTTTCACGGGTTCAATAAGTGTCAAACTCTTGATTTTACCAATTCGTTTGAAATGGTTTCGTCCTTAAGTGCAGTTTCACCGTCTAGAGCCACTATACAGCTTTCCATTCAGGTCAAGTCGAAAAAAAACATCTGAGATTTGTTAATTTCATTGTATTTGTTTTTTTTTTTTGCAAATTTTGATCCACCTTGGGCAATAGATGTTGTAAGAAGCGAATTTATGAAATGTACGGTAAAGTTTGAAAAATAATATAAAAAATCTTTGAATGAAGTTTTGGTTCTAACCATTTTCTGAATAGTCATACATACATTTTGTGTGGAAGTAGACTTTTTAATCTACTTTGTATTCAAAAAAATTGGTTCCGTTTTAGTGTAAAATAGAGGTTCTAGAGGGTGCTTCCATTTCAAATAAGTCACTGCAGGAAGAATGATGAGATCAAAGCAACAAAATAAAGGCATAGGTAGATCATTGCTAGCAAGCATGTGTGTTGTTTGATAGCAATACAACACAATCAATCAATGACAGAAGAAGAATAACTTTTACATTATTTTTATTAACTCCTTTCAATTAGCATTAATTATTACCTTAATCATAGTAGTTAGTAATTCGGGGAATAGGTACGTCAACTCAGACTGTAGAATAATATAATATTGTTAATAAAATATTACTCTGACCTTGGTATACGCAACTAACGCAACTACTATCTTAAATACGCTCAAAATACCGTTGTTCATAACATGCAAACAATTTGGTTTATCGACTGATGTGAGCTCAAGTTACACGCCGTCTAACAAAAATACTTTTGAGTTAATTGCTACTATCCGCCACTACATAAAATAGCATTTCTTTTATTTGTACGCGAAACACCAATTGCAACGCTAGATACAAAGTTTAGTAAAAAGGAAAAGGTTTTCCCAAGATCTCGAAAATTACAGGAAAAGTTTTAAACAAACTCCCTTTTCTGCTTCCTCGCTAAAAGAACCGTTTCCCAACGTGCGGCGGAATTTTACGTAATTGCCGCTTAACTCGAGGTATAAATCTGAAATAGGTGAGTAGCAAGTCTGCAGTGAATAAAACCAGAAATGTTCCTTGCGTTACAAAGTGCATACATAAATTCCTGGCGGAGTAATGTTGACGCTACTATTACTACACCACCGCCGTTACTACTATTCCGGTTGGCTGTTGTTCCGTTCAGATTGAATCATAAAATTCGCCGCATTGTACGAGTGTCTGTAACACGTATCCCAGCGGTAAGATATACAAGTACATTTTACAAGAACTCATTTCAGAGGTAGCATGTACGTTTCGCTTGTATTTGTATATATGAAAACTTAACTCTGATTGCATGTAAGCCGAAAATTTTACCAAATACATATTCGTTAGAACAGTTAAAATAAAGCATGCAATTTAGAAGAATAAAGTATGACTTTGATGTTACTGTCACACTGCAATCTCGGAAATAAGGCTAGAAAGGCTAAGGAATAAGAACGCTGAATATATGTTTTATAGTATTTTGTACATTATTATTCATCCTAGGTAACTTACTATTTCCTGTTCCATTATTGCTTGTAATATCCTTTTATACTACCATTTACAACTGGGACTATAAATATAAAAATTAAAAATCAGTCGAACATCTCGAACCAATAACAGCTATCTGGCCAACAGTTTGTAATTTTAAACACAATTTCTAATCAAAACTTGTAAATTTGGCGTACCATACAAGTACCTAAAGTAAACTTTAATCTCCAGGAACATTTATTTAATTACATCTATAGTGGCAAGGGAAGAATTCAGGAATGATTGATCCTTAATAGAAACCTTTGACCAGCAAATGTAAAAGTCATCTATTAATGATAGATTTTGCAGGGTTCTACCGGAAGGACAAATGTACTTGCAGTGCTACCACCTTCACGTTCAATTTTAAAGCGCTTCCACTCCAGTTACCAGTCCCAGTTATCCACGAAGCGAAAGAACAAACCTTTGCCCATTAACGCAGAGTTACAGCCAATGCTGCATTTGGTTTTATTGGCTTATGGCAGACTTCTTCAACTCGCGCATTGCGAGGCAAGCTTTGCAACGTTGCACCTACTAGTCTTGCTAGAAGTACCATACCATTAGGAGGGAGAATCCTTCCAGCAGGACCAACCGTATGTACAATCGTCCTTCTGGATGTGTTTTCCGGTAGAACAAAACGTTGTAGAATCGATCATTAATGCTACTGCGTGGTTGAAGCTGTCTGCAATTGTATTGCTATATTAGGTCATCCTACCTCTTCATACCATTACTTTTTTATAACGTTGGTCGAATTTTAAATTGTGGATTCACCACAGCCCAATGTCTTGTGTTCTAAGAATAAACGTGGTCGTTGGTTGAAAATGTTGCTTCGTCAGTAAGGAAAATTGCACACATTGATCACTTTTATCACAAACTAGTGAAATTTCTAATATTGAAGTGCTTTGTACTAATGGGCTTCTCATGTATTTCTTTCATCTTTTGCAGGTAATTAAACTTTAAAATGGGAACCAAAAGAGGAGTTTGGCTGCTAGAAAAGCTGCTAGAGTTTTTAGGAGCTCGGCTCCCTTCAAAGGAACAAGTACTTTTAGTTTTTATTAACCATCACAAGGAAATGAAAGAAACACTTTCGGATGCTGCTAAATCTACCAGTACTAAACTACAGGAAGTGTAGAGAAAAGCAAGTATCCCTGTTAAGACGGAGGGGAATATCCGTGCTGGTATAAAGAAGGTGTACAAAGAATACCAAAATCTGGGTAAAGGGAAATCGAGAAACACGGATAAAGCAAATGTGAAACCGCAGATTTATAAAGGTGATCTTGTCGAGTTATTTGACATTTTCCGGCAAAATGTGATGGCTATGACGTATCACAAGAAGATAAAGAATTTCCTAGGTCACAAAGAAAAGATCGTATGAGTTCGTCAATGAGCGGAGAAGACAAGATTTTCGCCTCGAAAGAAAGATGTAAGTGTACAAAAAAAGAGAAAAAAGATTACAAAACTATCGCTGAAATCCATCATCATCAGCATCTAGTGGTAAAGAGGCCGAGTTTTTGCCTCCAGCAACGAAAAAATTACGTTCAAGTCATAAATTAAAACCTCTTGGTCACACATTCACGTCTACTTGGGATCGAGAACGGTTCTCTATTCGACAAGCAAGTACTTCATTTATAGCAACGGCAGAGCCTTGGTCACGATGTTTCAAAAATTTCCATATCTCCAGCTGCCGTTTACCGAGCTCGGGCGATCAATAGACATAAAATGGCAAAGAAAATCGAAGAGTCACTCTTTGAAAATCCTCATTTGGTCTTGCATTGGGATAGTAAACTGTTGCTCTCAGTTGCTCATGGGAGTGTCAAAACTTTAGAAAATAGAGTTGCAAAAGATTTTGTGCATTTGCTTGGCGTACCTGCTGCCCTGAAAGGTACTTGTGAACAGATAGCTGAAGTAGTTATTCGGGAAGTGGACCGATTTGGGCTACGCGACAGTATAATCGGTATATCTTTTGATACTACAGCATCTAATACAGGACTGATCCAAGGAGCATGTACCAGATTGGAAAGGGAATTCAGACGAACATTGTTGTGCTTGGCTTGCCGTCATCACAACCATGAGCTAATATTGAAAGGAGTGTTTGAGAAGTGTTGTAGCATACCATCAAGTGATCCTGACGTCCAGATTTTTCGGAAATTTCAATATCTGTGGGCTTCACTTGATAAGAAGTCATATGCGGCAATGCTGGATGAAGAAAGTCCCCTTCAAGGCTTTCTAGAAAAGCAACGAGTGAAAATGGTTAATTACATCCACAATCTCCTAAAAGACATCCAAGGGAAGTCTACAAAGGCTATACAACTCTCACTCCTGTACCTAGGAGGTTGGTCTAAAAACGACTTCAGTTTCAGGATCCCAAGGGCTCTGCATCGAGCAAGGTGGAGGGCAAAGGCAATATATGCACTTAAAGTTGTCTTCTTCACTAAACAGTTCCTCTACAAGAATTGAAAGGAATGAAACGGGTTGCACATTTTGTCAGCCTCATATGTGTTCGCTTTTGGCACGGGGCAATTGTAAGTCGGTGGGCCCCAAAGAATGATTTTGATACGCTACAGCTTCTGAGCACTTACCCAGATGCAGACGTCAAAAAAAGTGTTCTCAGAGTTGCTAAGAGATACCTTTGGTATCTGTCAGAAACAAACGTAGGATTGGCTTTTTTGGACGAAATCAAACCTGCAAAGAAAAAGAAAATGAAACGATTAGAGGCTAAAAACTTAGTTTTTGAAGGAAGAGACCTGAGCCATTTCGTTACTAATAAAACAGAAACATTCTTTGAATTGTTTGGAATCCACGACGTGACAGAATACTGCAGTGATTCTCTAAGAAGCCATGTGAACGCTCTTCAGGTGGTCAATGATATCGCAGAAAGAGGAATTGATCTGATAAAAAAGTTTAACGAATCGGTCAGGGACGAACAACAAAAACAATTCTTATTGCGGGTAGCCGAGCATCACAAAAAAGTCGTCACCAAGCGAACAAAAGAAGGGATTGCATCGTTCAAGTTGATTAATATAGCACATGTTTTGCCTATCATACTTCCTATTAATCATAGTGTCTAGTTTTAATATTATTTTAAGTTTGTGGTTTCTAGTTTTCCCAATAAAAGTAATTAACAGTGAAAAATCGTATTTTTTGCCTACCTTTACAAAACTGATCAAAGTGTGCGACCTCTAAATATTATCCAATGTTCTTGAAATTTGGCAGATATATCTTTTACATCACTGACACTCGAGGGTTAAGCAAAGTCTGCAAAAATTTTACATTTTATTTTTTTGCCTTACAAAATGAAACACCCTAATACAATATCTAAGCTATGGAGGAAAAAAGATGAAGCGCATTTTCTTCCACAAAAGAAAAAAAAATCCCATAGAAGTTGTATTTGTAGTACCTAGTGTACGTAGACATCTGCATATCAGAACAACGTAGTTCCGTTCCACAACCGCAGCAATGCAACAAATATACTTCTATACGACGTCGGCCATGTAGTTCGCTGATGCCGTTTAAATAGATGGCACAGAATAACAGATGTTCGTTCTTGTAAATTGCAAAGGCGTACGCTAGTCGCCGTTAATTCGAAACAGAAACGCGAAATTAACATTCCTAGACTGATGTCGTTGGTCGTTACGTCCGCTCTAGAATAATGGAATTTCTGTATTGGAGACCTATAAAAAGTACACTGTACATATACATTTTATACGCGCTTCGTAATTTCATCCGTTCCAAAAAAAAACCTGTTTTAAATTAGACGTTGGTTGATGGTTTATGTACGCGTACGCGATAAGTGGTCCGATTCACACGAATTAAATTTGTCTCTTTCATAAAACAGGACAGTTTTTGTTCTCGTTCGGATGTGTACTTGGATGGAGAAAAAATACAAGTTGTACAGCCTACACAAGTACATAGTATAGAAGTTATAGTTTCCTGTGACGTTTAAAGGATTAGACAGAGCTCACATATCATCGCCTGCAGCTGCAGTGCACGCAGTTAGAGATGATTTTTGCTATCTTTCTTTCTTATCGCGCATATGTTTCAAATAACCAAGTATTAATTAGAGCAATAGTGTCACATATACGAAGAGAGACATACATATATCATGTGCATTCCAAGAGATGGTAAACAAAACAATCTTGTATTAAATAATATAATATATAGCGCCTATCTTTAAAAATATTCGTTTAATACTGATATTAATCATGCTTTCCTTAATCACCTATCGCGTTGCTGAGAAATACATAAGATATAGATAAAATACTTTGGCACAAACATCATTGTAAGTACGGCAGGTTCTAGCACCAAGTATGTTGTTACCTTTCCTGACATCACCCAAAATGTTAGAAATAAATCCTTTCAAAATTTGTAGGTATACCTTGCTTGGAGTAAGCAATATTGCAATATTTCAGTAATGGCTTCACATCTAATCCTTTTATTGTTCAATCGGATGCACCACAGGGATCAAGTCTTATTGTTTACTTACTATTTAATTTAAATTTCAGGTTTCTGGAATATGTGTATGATCTGAAGATTTTAATAGCTGTGTAAGTATAATTGAGGACGTATTTGTGCACTCAGTTACAACTACAATGCTTGATCTTACCTTTCGCAATTAACGTAACAGTTTGGTGGCCCAGTGGTAAGGGAATCTGCTCCTAACTGTGACAGAGTTAAGTGGCGTTTACATGGGGTAGTGCAACACTTACACAAGAATTGAGGGCTAGTGCGAAAGCTTGTACAATCATGAATGCTGTGCAAAATTAAGAATTAGTGTAGTGCGAAACAATGCACACGTGCATTGCTAAACTTTGACACTACCATGGCGTTGCATTAAAACTTTCTTAATTTGTTTTTGGATTTGTATGTCATGATTACTTCTTCTTCAAGAAGAAGACTGAAAAACTACGCAGAAAGTAGAAAGTATTTTGGAAGAATACCAAGCAGGTTTTGAGAACAGTAGATCTAATACAGATCAAATATTTGCCCTTGATGAGTTGCAGATCTCGTGTTATGAAGTGCTATGAATATAAAATAGAACTGTATACCCCTTTTATTGACTACAAACAGGCATACGACAAAATAAAGAGAAAAAAAATGAATCAAGGTATGGAACAATTTATGTAATATACAAAGAAAATGAATTATATTGACCAAAGTGCCACTACCGACGACGCTTTTTCTCGTTATTAAAGTTATACTAAGAAATAGCAATGCAATAACTAATGGAACGATTTTTAACAATAACCGTCAATGCATAGCCTTCGTTGATGATTTGACAATAGTAACACGTACAGAGAAAAAATTGAAAAAGATTGCAAAATCAATAGAGCAAGAAGTAACAAAATTTGGGCTATAAATGAATGAAGCTAAAGCAAAATATGTGTTAATGGAACAAACAAGAAGAAAGTATGTAGAAGGACAAAACATTAGGATTGTAGCCAACAGTGGCAAGGAATTCGTGTTTGAAAGAGTCAATAAATTTATATACCTAGGAGTAGCCATAGAGGAGGCGGGGCGTAAAAACAAGGAATCCCTGCTAGGATATTAAAAGGAAATAAGAAATATGGGAGTTTAAAACCATTGCTTAACTCAAATTATGTCTCAAGAAAAATGAGGGAGACGATATGCGCAACAGTAATCAGCTCCACAGCAACATATGCATGCGAAACGTAGACGTTGAATAAAAAGGGAAAGGAACTGATGAGAAAGTGGGAAAGAAAAATACTAAGAGCTATATATGGACCAGACAGGAGGAAGATAGAGAATAAGAAGCAACCTGAAACTAGAACAGCTATATACAGTCCCTGCCCAAATTACTTGAAACACTCAATATTTTGTAGTTTCTTCCTAATAAAATATAAAATATACATGTATTATATTTTTTATTTATAAAATATATTGTAAATATATGTAACATGTAAATATTAAATAAGTAATTAATATTTAGACCATAATCCATGATTTTTAATAAAACCCTTAATTCTTCGGGGCATTCTTTCAATGCAAGATATGATTGTTTCTTTTATATCTTCATGGTTCTCCCATACATCCTTTATATTTTTCATTAATATTTCCTTTGTAGGGTTTTCTCTTTCATATACCTTACTTTTTAGTCGATTCCATACGTTCTCGATGGGATTGAGGTCCGATGAATTTCCGGGCCAACGTAAAAGAGGTATGTGATTATCTTCAAAGAATTTCTTAACCTTTTTTGCCACATGGCAAGAAGCCATGTGGCAATTATCTTGCATAAATATACGCCCTGTTGGTATGCGACGTCCTGGCTTAAAATACGGTAATAACGTGTTTTTTAACACATTTATGTACTGCTCTTGACGCATTGTACCTTCTACAAAATACAAAGGGCCGGGTCTGTCGCCACTAATCACTCCCCAAATCATAACCTGCGGAGGGCGTTTTACAGTTCGAAGAACCGTGGACTCTGTGAGACGTTCGCCAGGTCGTCTACGAACAAATTGTGCTCGCTGCACTAACACACAGAGCGAGAACTCGTCACCAAAGAAAACCTATTAAATAATGCAAACATTAATTCAGTAAAAATCACGTTGTTAAGTTATTCATCTTTTTCCAATTCTCGTCTGTGAAATGTCGATATTCTCTTGCAAAGTTGAGATGAGCAGATTTCATTTTTTCTGTTAAACGCGGCTTTTTTACAGGTCTTCGGCCCATTAGGCGATTTTTGCGCAATCGGCGCCTGACAGTTCTGCTCGAAATCTCTATTCCTCTCTCTTGTAAATTTTTTTGAATCATTTTAATTGTAGCAAATCTATTGCTCAAAGATTGATGAACAAAATCAGATCTCTTCGAAGTTTTTCTTCTCCGACGGCACTTTGCCCGTCTTTGTGTCGATGTGCTAACTCCTTCGTTTAAGTTTCTAGCTAAACGCGATACAGAAGAAGGAGATACTTTCTGTAATTTTGCAATTTCTCGTTGTGGATGTTTGTTTGATTGTAGAAGAGCTTGTATAGCGGCTTTCTGTTCACTTGTTAAATCTTTCCCGGGCATTTTCTACAAAAACCCAAAATATTTCAATTTTTTTCGAATTCCAAATAATTAATTATTAAGAGAGAGATAGAATAACAATTTTACCTTTGCAATAACGATATATCAACACAAAACACTTAACGATACTCCACAACTTAGCTTCTATACGGTTATGACGAAATATTTTAAAAAATATCGATGCATTCTCTAAACTGTGAACTCGCTAATTGTAAGTTGATAACTGAAATATTTATATATACGTACTTTACTCTTCTAAATATAATTTCTCTGGTATTTTTATTTATTGATACAATAATCTAGTCCCCCTATAAACGATCGGATTCAAACCAAAAGAATATCACTATAATAGGATGGGAATTTCCAGGTTGATTTATGACATGTTTCAAGTATTATGGCCAGGGACTGTAGTTATGAGAAAGGAAATCATTGGTATCGGTTGTCAAATTAGTGCAAAATGTTGCACCAATTTCGGTCTAATTCTTACATTAATTTCGCCGTACTCTCTGTGGATGTTAAGGCGTTGTGCGCTTGAGTCCCACTTGGGTCCAATGGCAGATTTTTCACGGTAAGTCCAATATAATCTCGAGCCACCTTTCACATGTTGGAGAGCACTTTACCCTTTACGAAAAACGACTGATGGTAACACAGTCATGCAATACAGCGCACACTAAAAGCTGTTGTTAGGTCTAATACAGTCTACAGACTGTTCACAGTTAATGATTCGGGTATTTTATCTGACCTTTCTCTTTTAGTAAATGGTTATGCTAAGTTGATTGTCCACATTTTCTTGTTTTAGCTGGTCATAATGTACCATTTATGAACACTTGCATTTATATCAAGCAAGGACAGCCACCAATCTGTTTGGTTTATTTTCAAATCAAATTCATGTGTTGTAGTGTCACAAGTTTAGTTCAAGAATAAGGTAAATTCGAGATTATATCACTTATAAAACGTTTCTATTTGCAATTAACGTTTCTAAACTGGCCAAAGGGTATTAAAGTGATACTCCTTGATCTACGAAGTGAAAATTAGACCATTTCAATTTTATAACATCACAGTAGGTTCACAAAAAAACGTGAACCACTGGGAGAACACGGCTCTTAAATTGCGTAACATGTTGCCCTCTGGATTAAGGACTGTTAGTGTCGGTAAAATTTAAAATGATTTTTAAAAGACTGTTAAGAAAAGAAGTCCTTTACAATGCAAGTGAGCTTTTTAATTGTGATCTCGAATTTCATGTTTTGGATTTCAATTTATTCTTCGAATTCAATACTTATTATTGCCGAGAGTATTTGAAATTGTATTTTGTACATCTATTAATATTCCCAGTGATTTACCACATGATTAAGAATGTCAATAACTTGATCAGAGATTAAGGAACTTTTAAATGATTAAAAATTATAAAACTAAAGTTTTCTATCATCCCATTAGTTCCAAATCGATTCCCTTTAAAAATATACGTTCAAGTTCGACTCCGGCAACTATTTACTGAACTTGTACGGTGCAATGAAAGTCAGTATATAACTAAAACCATTATTCTTGCCCGTAACTACCGCTGCTGGGTGGAAAAAGGTGCGCGTAAAAGCTGGAGTCAGCGGTTTTTGTTTTAATAACGTCATTTATCCTGGTATTACGTGGAAACACACAACCGGAAAGAGTACTGAACAAGCAAGAGTTCAGGTAATATGAGGGAATTACGTTCGCTCTGTTGACTGGATCTGGCGACTGCAGGAAGAACTAACATCTCAAACAAACAGCGAAGGAACGTAATACGATCTCGATGAGTTTTCAAAAATAAACCAACTGATCTCAATTTAAACTGATATGCTGCTCCTTTAAGTATAATTTATAACATGCACAATAGCATTACGTATAAGGAACTTTATGAAGTAAATCGAAGTAAACGTGCTCTGTGGTCTATTGTCTTCCCCTGCAATTATCTTATTATTAGGTTATTGATGTTCGTCAGAAAAACTCAGAAATTATAAGAAGCGGCGGGACAAACACTACCGACCATTGACGTTAGGACTACTATTAGAGTTGGGATAACACTAAGGTATTTAAGACGGAAATGCTCATTAGAATAAATGTTTAAGAGAGAAATTTCAACTTATCCTAATAGCAGGTAATAAAACCATTAGAAACGATATTTAATGAATAGAGTAACCAAAACTTGCGGACTCGCATAGGTGTCGGTATTACGGGTTAAGAATACGAAAAATTCATAAATAAACTTACTTGCTAATTATTCAAGAAATTAGAGGCATCAGGATGTGAACTACTGTAAACTTGCATCATCGCATATGTTTCCACAGTTACTTCTTTAAACCTTGTGCGTCGACAAGAAAAAATATTCTTATACCTAGAAAACGATCTCTCCACATCTAAGGAAGTTACATTTGCATGTAGAAACTGTTTTTCAAAATCACTTAAAAGTTCACTATTCTTACACTTATTATAAACGGCCTCTAAAGTATTAAAATCGGGATTTTTCCTTAAAACATCTGCCAACTTTTGACTAGCGCATAATCCTGGCGTATCATTTAATGTGTGTAATTCATTTTTTACACTCTCCACTATGTCTAATGATTCCTGCAAAAACAATTCAGTACATTGTAGTTTTCTGATGGCACCTAGTAATACTGTATAATTGGTACATATTGTTGTTAAATCTTCTAAAAGTTGAGGAATTTGATATTCTCTTTGACTTTCTCTAATTGCTTTGGATTCATTCCGATTAAATCACATTATAACTGATTGAATTTGTTGAAAATGGATCAAATAGTAAGAAGCTGCTGTTAGCCAAGTACCCCATCGCGTTAAAATTGGTTCAGGAGGTTCTGGAATACCTGGACAAAATTTACGAAATTCTTTTAAACGTTTAGGAGATTTACGAAACACTGCTTTAGTACTTCCAATCATCCGATCAACGTTTCCGTAATGTTGTCGAACAACTTCACCAACTAAATGCAAAGCATGCAGCACGCAGGTTATATGTATTAAATTAGGAAATATACGTTTTAAGGATCGCCCAACACTTAACATCGTTGCTGCACTATCTGTCACAATCATCACAACTTGATCTTGGGCAATTTTAAATTTTTTCAAAGCGTTCATTATCACTTTTTGAATATTTTCCGCGGTACATTGTTGAACACGTTTGCAAGCTAACAAATATCGAGATGCTGTGTTCTCGCTAGATAAAACGCGAGCTATTACATTCACAATACTGTTTTCCTTTATATCGGTCGTCTCATCCACGGTAATCCATATTTTGTTGGAACACAAATCACGTTTACACACATTTTCTAGCATCTCTTTCATTCGAGGCAAATGATTCTGTAATTGTGTTTGTGAGGGTAATGGGTACTTTGGAACGTATTGTCGCCAAAACGTTAAAAGCTGCTTTTCTCACCAACGACAACGGAAGATTACAAGAGGTAAACATAATTAATAAATGTATGAGGAATAGTGTATAAGGTATTTCAGTTCTTGCATTTCTCATATGCTTAATACCATTGACATGCCTCTGTCCAATGCAGCCAAACGAACATTGCATATTAAGCAAAAAATTGCACTACCGTCAGGTTTTAAATGAGGAAAAAGTGACACATACTTATGTACATTAGTAGCAAATCTATTACGAGGCATTGTTTTCTTAGGTATGTAAATATTAGTTCTATATGAAACGATACACTAATTATGTACTTGGTATAATACTACAACACACAAAAAACACAAGCTGTATTTTCAAAAGCGACACGTAAGTACATAACCTTGACCGTTCGACTAATCTCTGCAACAGCTCAACCGGTACTAAAACGAAATCTCTCTCAGCGCCATTTAACATGATTTATATTCAAGGTCGACACTACATGCCTGCTTCTCTACCGGTTTAGTTTATTTATGAATTTTTCGTATTCTTATATTAACCCGTAATACCGACGCCTATGCGAGTCCGCAAGTTTAGGTTACTCTATTAGTGAATGGCCTTTAAACACGTTTACAAAAGAAGGAATGGCTCTAGGGTGTCATAAAATTTTACCTGCGTGTCTCCGATCATAATATGGAGTAATTCTCATCATACTCACTGTGAACCAGACTGTTAGTAAACCAATTCCGATACGGATATTTGAAAAATGCCGAAAAAAAAGCCTACAACTGTAGCAAAGCGATCGGCTATTTTCACATTACACGAGGAAGAGGGATAATCCCTGCGTATGATTGCGGAAAAATTGCAAGTTACAAAGTCAACTGTTCATTATACTATTCGCCGATATCGAACCACCGGGACATTAGAAGACCGTAATCGTCCAGGTCGGTCAAGAATGACAACGCGTGCGAAAGATCGACGCTTTACAGTGCTAAGCAAATGACACGAGCGATTGACAGCGCCCGAAATCGCAGCAGAAATCAACAAGAGAGGCGAACGACTGATTTCTTTAACAACTACTAAACGCCGCTTAAGAGAAGCCGGTCTTCATGGTCGCGTTGCGGCAAGAAAACCGTTGCTGCGTCATGGAAACCACCAAAAACGACTACAGCCGGCCGAAAATTATAGGAATTGGACAGAAGAAAACTGGAGAGATATTCTTTGGACTGATGAATCCCAGTTCGAAGTGTTAAGTCAGAACCGCAGAGTTTTCGTGAGACGAACGATAGACAAAAGGATGTTACGCGATTGCGTCGTTCCCACAGTAAAACACGGTGGTGGTTCGGTTATGATGTGGAGTTGTTTTAGTAGTACGGCGACCGGAGATCTAGTAAAAATCGACGGTATTGTACGCAACGAAAATTATAGACAAATACTAGTAGAGAACGCAAACATACAACACAAGTCTGTAAAAATTATCTAACGTCTTAAGCAACAGAGAACGTTGTGCAAACCATGCCCTGGCCCCCGCAGAGTCTGGATTTGAACCCCATCGAATTACTGTGACGTAATGTGTACGAATGAGCTTGACAGACGAATACGAAAAGTCTGTCTAAGTTCGAAAGAGCACCTATGGTGACTTCTCCAAACTGAATGGAACAACATTTCCGGTGAAACTCTAACCAAACTAACAGGACGCATGTCACGAATGGTCCGGAGAGTATTACAAACCAAAGAAGGCTATTTCGATGAGCAAAAGATATAGCCTGATACTTTAATGGGAATGTTTAGTTTTATTTTTTTATGTTATTTCTTCTTCTTGTTTGCTTATGTTTTAATTCCTAGCAATAAATTTTTATTTCTTTTGCATTATTGCCGTTTTTATTCATATTTACAATAAATCACTAGTTGTTCTAACTTTAATAGCCGCTGGTGTATATTGTTAACGGAATGTTAAACGAAACACTATTTCTTTCTTTAAATTTAAACGTTGTTTATTTTTTTAAGTTGCAAGTAGCAGTAGTTCCCATGTAATAATGTAAACATTTTTTACAAACATTTACTACTACATATCATTCATTAATGTTACTGGAATAATTTACAACTACGGTTACCAAAAATGCAAATTATATTGGCAGTTCCTTACTACAATGAAAACTAATATATTTTGTATATCATTAACAACATGTAAGGAAGTGTAAGAACTATTAATAGCGAGTGAAACAATTTGAAGAAATATAATCAACTTCGATATCAACATCTGATTTTGGGCCGGGGCTAAGGATGGTAAAAATTCAACATAGTTTAGGAACGTGGAAGAAATAAAAGAATTAATACAACATTATTAACTGTTAAGTAGGGTAGGTCGAAACTAATGTAATGCGAAACTATACACACGTCAAACTTTTGCATTATTCTAGGCGTTTGCTTTTAAATTTGTATCATGGTTACTGCAGAAACTGCTAATAAACATAGCATGCAACGTTTCTATGCAATTATGTGCATTATAAAAGTAATTGTTGATATCAACAGATAAATTTAGGTTAAATTATGAAAAGCCAAATCTTGGCCTCTGTTCCAAAAGTCTTACACTAGTTTCGCGCTACCCTAGTAGGGAGTTAAAACTTGAAACAACATTGGGGATTGCATAGTTTTATTTCAAATAGATTGTAGAAAATTGAACAGCTTGCTAGCGAAACGATCCTACTAATACAAAAAAGATCTATGAACGTCATACTCATATTTAATCCAAAATTTAACTAGTGTAATTTAATAGTGTATACCATGATTGGTGAAAATTTGAAATTTAATCTAATTGTCGCAAACAGTTACAGGACGCTTTTTTAAAATTTCGCGGACAATTTGAACAACTTAAGCTAGATAAAACAAAGGCACTGCATGTTTAATTTTGCCCGCTAGAGCCACTACAACTGTGAAAATAGCCTCAATCTTGAATCTATCATTCAGGGTTTCAAAACGTAGGATGAACGAATTTTAATGATTTGACAAATTAGTTGCTTACATTGAGCTATGTACTCTATTTTTTTTTTCAAATAGAAATTACCATACGGATGGAGTTAAAAAAGAACCTTTACTGACTCTTGCTAGCTCAGGGAGTATGGGCACCTCCACCAAAATTGTAATTATATCTGAAACGATCAAGAGTTGCTTCTAGGTGGACATGTATGTTTATTATTATTCGTAGTCACCAACAATTTCAATAGTATTTATATATGATTTCAAAAGTTGAAGATTTGGAATGAGCAATTCAAATAAGCAATTCTAGTATGGTGAAGACTTTTTCAGGAACTGTTAATATTTTTTACATAACTTATTTCCAAACAAGTTGTTAGTTTATTTGTTTATGAATTGATGGTGATAATAATAATAATATATTTTGCCCAACAGTAATGATAGCAAGGACTGTGGGGTCGTATGGCAAACAACAATATTCTCGGCACACTTGGGTCTTCAACCGGTGCGCAACTGAAGATGAAGACCCACGTGTCACCGAAACGACGTTTCCGAGTTAATTAATAATTAGTGTGGTGCGGAGTGTGACGAGAATATTGTTGTTTTGCCCAACAGGTTAACCCCAATTACAGGACAAAAAGATATACAGATTGTGAATACACTATAACATTACAAAAGAAAAATAAAACATTGTACACTAAGGAAGATACAAGTATTGGTATAGGTGCACTAGTATTCATTTTAAAAAGGAACTGATAATGATGTCTTCATACTGTACGTTGGCACTGCGTGTCATGTGGAGCTCAGAGTAGTAGGTTGGTCCTTGGTGTTGGCATACTGAAGGAAGACGCATGACAGGACGCCAGTCGCGGAACGTTAAGCAAATAGTTGACAACAAGTAAGGACAATCAACTTTGTTGTTAAGAAGCTGCTGTAGGTACCGAGCGCTGTGGAGCTCGCATCGATGACCTAGTGAGTCCATTTGATACCTACAAAGTAGATCATGGTTTCGGATAAGTTCCGTCGACTTTCCATGACAAAAACTTCAGAAAACGTCGGTGAATCCGCTCAATTGAAAGCTATTGAGATGAATAAAGAGGATACCAAACTACACAACCGTATTCTAAATTTACTGACGATAAAAGCATTGGTGTAAAAAGCATAAAAGTATTGATGTAAGTATGCAAGTAGTTCAAAGTTTAGGAAGGAAACACGCTTGGTTTACAGAAAGAGAATCTTAGTAAATGAAAACTGTGTTTTTCTTTGCTGTTTTGTTGCATCTAAGGGCGAAGATATAGGATAAGACATACTGATCGTTACTCCAAATTGGATATTATTAAATCTAATTGAATCAAAAAAATGAACTCTTGATTCATTCAACTCCAACAGAATTTACAATATATGTAAATTGTATCAAAATAATTAGGATGCTATTTCATGTCAAACCAATTCGAAATAGGGTAAATATCGTAATATTAATTTAAGCGAACAAAACGTTTAACAAATTGTTGTTGCGGTTTGCCCAAGAAATTTGATACCACGGTGTCAACTAGGGCGGTGACACCACATCGTCGTACGTACAACGTACAGTTTATTACCTCTCATACAATTATGAAGTCTAATAAAGCTGTCGCTATGTTGTTTTGTTCTGGGTAAAGCAAAGGCGCGTTTTAATTGGCATAAAAAGCGACTGGAGAATTTCGCGAAAATATGAATTATATTTTCACTTTGAGTATGAGAAAATGTCTGCGTACGGGGTCATTTTAAGTATTAGTAGAAATGGAAAATGTCCCTTTGTTTATTTTATTATTACAATGAGATTAACTTTAGTGATTTGTTGTCAGTAGGACAATGGTTTAATTAGACGACAAAATATGGAATTTATAAGTGCATATTAATTATCTTTGCTTAATTTGGGCTAAAAAGTTTGTTTTTATTGTGTAAGACAGTGAATAGGCTTCGAATGTCAAAATTGCTAGTGACTGCTGTATTATATGCATTTTGGCATCTGCTTCGTACGTTATATTTTCGACGTATTTTCAGCTATTGGTATAGATCTGTTTTTGATATATACGTTGTTTGAAACTTGGCTTACTATTACAGTGGTCACAATTAAACAGTAAAGTTCGTTGTTATTACATGGTATTTAGTTTCAGTTTATAATATGCCTTCATATCTTTCTAATATTAAACATAACAACATTACATTTTCATTAATTAGCTATGGCGGTTCGAGCCAGCGGTCATTACCTACTACGGTTTCAGAATGTGGAGCAATGCGCTTTGCTTAGTTCTGTAGAAGCGGTTTAGCAATTAGTTCGACAATAAACGTGTAATGAGGGTATCTTTATCAAATATTCTCATCCACACATGTTACCACCTAATTCGTATATATACGACAAATATATCAGGTGCCACTACCCTCCATGTGGACCCAGTAATGAGTCGTAGATGGTGAAACAAGGCTGTGTATGGTGGCTTACATTTTCATTAAACATAACAAGTTTGATGTGACAAAACTGCTAACAGAAGGTATCTCATTCAGAGCGGGAGCCAGCGGCGAATTCAAAAATATTGTATATGACCCATCCTTTTGGCCTTTTCGAACTCATATTAACTGTGCACACAGAAAAATTTTGGGACAGCAAACCCCTGCTAAAACTAGAATAATTTTACTAAGAATTACAATACGTTAATTTAATCCAACAAAATACATAGTTGCTCTAACAAAAATTATAGTTAGATTTAAGATAAAGTGTTGCTGCCACATATTTTACTATATGCAGAGTCATTTAATCCAAAAAATGTTATATAAACACATTTTATTGATTTAGAAATGATTAATATTATTGTTATATGCGTATACAATAAATTAGGTCATCTATGTTTAAAGGCTGACGGCTTTCAAAATAAATGAGTTTAATGTTAAATTACTTGAAACACTCAATATTTTATAGTTTCTTCATAATAAAATATAAACTATACATGTATTATATTTTTTATTTATAAGATATATTGTAAAAATATGTAACGTATGTAAATATTAAATAAGTAATTAATATTTAGTCCATAGCCCATAATTTTTAATAACACCCTTAATTCTTCGGAGCATACTTTCAATGCAAGATATGATTGTCTCTTGTATATCTTCATCGTTCTCCCATACATCCTTTATATTCTTCATTAATATTTCCTTTGTAGGGTTTTCTCTTTCATATACCTTACCTTTTAGTCGATTCCATTCGGCCCATTAGGCGATTTTCGCGCAATCGGCGCCTGACAGTTCTGCTAGAAATCTCTATTCCTCTCTCTTGTAAATTTTTTTGAATCATTTTAATTGTAGCAAATCTATTGCTCAAGGCCTGATGAACAATTTCGCGGCCAGATCTCTTCGAAGTTTTTCTTTTCCGACCGCACTTTGCCCGTCTTTGTGTCGATGTGCTAGCTCCTTCGTTTAAGTTTCTAGCTAAACGCGATACAGAAGAAGGAAATACTTTCTGTAATTTTGCAATTTCTCGTTGTGAATGTTTGTTTGATTGTAGCCTGTATAGCGGCTTTTTCTTCACTTGTTAAATCTTTCCCGGGCATTTTCTACAAAGAACCCCAAATATTTCAATTTTTTTCGAATTCCAAATAATTAATTATTAAGAGAGAGATAGAATAACAATTTTACCTTTGCAATAACGATATGTCAACACAAAACACTTAACGATATTCCACAACTTAGCTTGTATACGGTTATGACGAAATATTTTAAAAAATATCGATGCATGCTCTAAACTGTGAACTCGCTAAATGTAAATTGATAACTGAAATATTTATATATACGTACTTTACTCTTCTAAATATCATTTCTCTGGTATTTTTATTTATTGATACAATAATCTAGTCCCCCTATAAACGATCGGATTCAAAGCAAAAGAATATAACTATAATAAGATGGGAATTTCCAGGTAAAAGGGTTGATTTATGACATGTTTCAAGTAATATGGCCAGGGACTGTAGTCTATGTTTAAAAGCCGAGCAACATAATTTGTGAAAAAATTAATTTAACAGTTTTTAAAGTGATTGAGTGTGAAAATTTCCTGATAGGCGTCAAAATTCTCACAGCTTTCGGCCGTACTTTTCAGCGACTCGGAGAAACTGGTTCATTTGTTCCATGTAATAATCGAAGTAATCAGGCTACAGAAAATAATGTAAATAACAAAAAAATTTAGTTGATGCAGTGTTGGACAATCCAACCCAATTTTCTTCCATAGTCATTTATTTCTAGTTCTTTTTCTAGTTACTTATTTTTAGTTTGTTTAAGTTGTATTTTAATAATCATCTCTAATTTATTAAAGTTTGTATCTGTTTTATTCCGTAAATAACAAAAGAAGACCTACGTTTACTTACCATTTTTTATTTTAAATGACTTCCCGAACAAGATGTCAAGCTTTTTACACACACTTATTATAAATCACGCTGTATATTGTTATATTAAGTATATATTTTTCTGGGTGTGGGCAAACGCACCTACCTAGTGATATAGCTTCTGGTGAAGTATTTAAGCCTCATACGCTGCTATTAAATGTTTAAATGAAGAAAAAATAGGTTTAATTGAGACAAGTTATTTACAAGATTCCATGTGTACATCTTTTACGTTTGACTGAGACATGGTACAACAATACATCTATTAATATACATTAATTTATAGGGGAAAAGGTTACAATTTTTGCTAAATCAAATATAAATGTTAACCTCAGTTTCTTTTGGATTAAATAACATTTTAAAGTTTGTGCTGTGAAATACTGTTGTAAAGGTTGTCCTATACATATACGCTACCGTTCATGAAAGTTCGGGCAAGCAAAAAAATGTACGGAAGTCAAAGAAAATAAGAGAAATATTAAATGGCCATGTATTTAATACTTACTTACATGATTTTACATATTTTCAAACACAAATTTATTAAAAAGAAAAAGTTAATGTAATACAAATAATCTAAATCCGATTTTCATCGAAAAATCCACCTTTTGCCTTTAAGACCGCTGCCACTATTATCGGCATCCGATTCACTAATTTTGCTAATGTTTCATTGGGCCAGCTTGTCCATACCTCCTGGAGAATGGTCCACAAATGTTCCTTCGATTTTGGACACTTTTTCCTAACACATCTGTCTAATTCTTCCCATAACAACTCTATCGGGTTCAAATCGGGGGAATGTGGCGGCCATTCCATAATTTTTAGGGTTCTTTCATTTTCTTCTTGCTGCGGGTAATCTGTGCACAATTTAGATTTATGTTTGGGGTCATTGTCCTGCATAAATTCAAATCCACGACCAATTAATCGGACTCCTGACGGTATGGCATTTTCCTCCAGGATTTTCCGATATTCTTCTTTTTTCATGATGCCCTCAATTTTGAGCAAGTCCCCTGTTCCGATTAAGGAAAAACAACCCCAGACCATTACAGATCCGCCTCCATGCTTCACCGTAGGAACTATACACTCCCGTAACATTCTTTCCCCTCTTGATCTGCGTACGAAAATTCTCCGTCTATTTCCAAAAACCTCAAACTTGGATTCGTCAGTCCACAAAACGTTTTTAAAATCGTCCACTGTCCAATCTCTATGAGCTTGTGCCCATTTCAGCCGTTCCAGCCTATTTTCTCTTCGGAGTAACGATTTTCGACAAGCCACTCGCCTATGCAACCCAGCCTCTTTCAGCCGACGTTTCACAGTACTCACAGAAACTTTGGAATCTCGCTCATTATTGAATTCTGCAGCAATTTCTGATGCTGTTAGTCTTCTATTGCGCTTACTAATTATTTTTATTCGTAAATCTTCCGCAGGAGTCGTTTTTCTTGACGGTCCTGACCGATTACGATCTTGCACGTCACCGATTGTCTTAAATCGAACTATAGTATCATGTACTGTAGATTTTTTTATTTTTAATTTATCCGCAATCCGTCTTTCTGCGTACCCTTCCTGATGCAAGGTAATAATAGCAGATCGTTTTGAAACAGCTAGAGGCTTTCCACGGGGCATTTTAAGCAGTCAAACCGAAATTATTTTATTTTTCACTTGCACAACCACAGATACTTTCACAATAACTATCTCTTCAGAACTACTGCGTTTACAAATGTTATAATACTTTATAAAGGGTATACGAATATTTCCAGGTAACACGAGTGAGTCAGCTAACCCTCCTAGGGATTATTATAAAGCTTTATTGTCACTGCAATTATTGAGGATTTCCAACATAATTATATATTTTATGATAATGGTCTTATAATAGACAAATACTACCTGGAAATTGGTAAAAGACTTCCAGAAAAGGTTAGTTTTAATAATTCCTCACAGAAATGTATATTATATAATTTTAATTTTTTTTCGTAAACAGTTAATATAATTTGTCAGCTTGCCCGAACTTCCATGAACGGTACTGTATATTTTATTGATCACCCTATGGTGGTGTAGGTGTATTTTTTAAAAATTTCAACGGTTTTAACTTGCTTATTCAAGCCTACTGCTTATTTTATTTGCTGTGGCAATTTTAATATGAATACAAGTACTGTCCATTTTAGGTCCGTGTATGGTCTGATGGGCAGTTATAATATAAGCTTACACATGTGGTGGAGACCCCTACCAAGTTGATGGGTGCCGTGTCTACCCTGGACCAAATGTTTCTTTAACGTGTCTGTTCAACTGAAGGTAGTAGATAATTTTAATGTGTTAACATTAACTTGGTTATATGCTTCGAGATGTGTGTATATATATTTATATATTTTTGAACAGAAACAAGTTGATAAAGAACTCCAAGATTCATGAATACCACACACAAGCTGGCAATCGATTTTGTGTTCCCTTTGCAAGATTAGAAGTGTCCAAATTGTCACCAAGTGGCATCCCACCAACATTATTTAATAAATTACCTTTAAATGTTGTTAATTGTACGAATTTAAATCACTTTAACGGGTAGTTAACACCGTATTTAATCGATAAAGTATTGTATAATTTAAATGAATTTCTTAGTGATTCACTTATTGCTGTAAATTGTATTTTGGTTTGACTAAACCCATACGTCATCCATACGTCATCCAGAGTTCATTTAATTCTTATTATATAATCAATATCCCTATTGCAACTTTATACAAGGTGCTATTTAAGATTTCTAGGAAATTGCCACCAAATACCACAATAATCAGCTTACCTTCCCGGATCTCATACAAGCCAATATTGTAGGTAGACGTTTATTAAAATACATCGAAATATATTAACAGCTACGTACTTTTTATACTTTTTATCGCTACGCAAAGGTTAACATGCGCTGAAGTTGGAGCGAAGCTTTCAGGTTATCTATTTTTGCAATTTCGCAGCTTAGGTTAGGGCGTCTCTGCGAACGCTAGGTGAAGCAAGCGGCAAATACGCGAACTAATTAATTTTGTTGCCGTTATTATCTCATACGCGTTTAATTGTTTTTATTAGGAGGACATGGAAATCCTGGCGGGTGCGACGGCGCGGCACGAGTCGCAGCAGTAGAATTTTCCAATTTGACGGCGTTACGAGGCGATATTAAGATCTCTGAAATGTGTGCTGGAAAGCTGTCATGTTTTCACAAAAGCGTAATACTCGTTACTACCGGGATACATTGTGTGGAAAGGAAAGATAAAAACACGTCGCGATGGTATTAAAAATTTCCTCTATTTTGTTCTGACTTTAAAACGCCGAGGTATATACGCCTTTTTGCATACGATTTTAATAAGCATCCTTTCTACAAACTGCACGTAATGTGTACGTCAGATTCTAGTTGTATTTCTTTCAAGTGAATGGAAAATAAAAGCAGGAGGAATCTAAAAATCATTCGCATAAATCCGGTATGCTCTACTTGTTATAAAAAAATATACTGAAATATTGTTCTCAGGGGATTTTGGGAAAATTGTTAAACTTTCTAACTTGAATTAAATTTTTCAATTCTTAGTGGGTTCGGAAGTATCCCTGGATACCCTCGTGGCAATTTTATAACGAATTTCCAAATTAATAAAACGAAATTAACGAATTTTTTTATAAATGTAACTAACCTTGAAATTTGAACGATGCCAATGTTATATAAACTCTCTGTTTATATAACCTCTACAAGAAACTGCCTGTTCTGGAAATTTAACTCTTTTTCTCTTCAAATAAATACTTTGATTTCACAATCGAGAACTTTAAATTGGGATCGGAGTTAAGAAACACTTTAATTCAACGAAGGCTGAATAAAAATTGATGAAAATTTTATGGCGTCGCTCATCTTTCTTTTATTTTAAATCGCAAAAGACCGGCGATTGTTTTATTCCACAGCCAATTTTGGGAATTTATATAGAATAGAAACTTTTACGATGAATTTCGATAAAATGAAATTATTCCTGCAAATAGCATACGAGAATGAATACAGTGACGCAACTCTCCAACAATTTACTTAAACCTTTCGGATAAAGATTTAATTGATGAAATGTTGTTTAAAATACCTTTCAATTTACGCTATTGCTTGTTTTAGCCGATTTCTACATGAATTTGGACGAATTACGTGAATAGGAAAATTAACTGAAGAGTAGATTTGTCCATGTTACCCTACAGTCGTCGTTATCTGGACTTATATTCAATATTTAACATCAACGCCCCAAGGCTCGTTGGCTGGGGGGAAATGGTAATGAGGAAATTTCCATTTCTCTCCGCAAGAGGGATATTTAACTACCGACGAGTGGCTAACCTGGCCATCTTCTACTCGTTCAAAGGTGACAGCCGATGCTGTTGTTGCGGTACATACAACGTCGAACATAACAATACATACCTACACTATTGGCCATAATTATTTGCCCACCCAAAGAAATGCACATAAATAAAGGAAGTGCAAACTCAAAAAGAAACTGTAATTTTGCATTTAATAAAATACTCTTCAAACAAATAAATTGATAGTCTTTATTAAATTATAAAATTTATTTAAATCTTCCTCACCTCGACTATTAATAATTGTGGCACATACTTGCGGCATTCTTCCTATCAATTTCGTCAGAGTAGCGGGTTGTATTTTAAGCCAGGCTTCGTGTAGTTCTTTCCACAACGATTGCTTGGAAGTTGGAGGATTTATTTTCACCTGCCTATCGAGTTCGTTCTATAAAAGCTCTATACAGGTCCCAAGCGGCAAAAGTAGGTACCTGTATATATTTCTCTTGAGAGTAGGGATAGAGCGGGTTCGCTATAATTAAAATATTTTCTCAGATCATTCAGTCACGCGGCTGAAGATGAGGACCCACGAGTTCTCGAGACGGCTGTTCCGATTTAATTAATAATTTGTGTGGTGCGGAGTGTGCCAAGACTTATTGTTGTTTGCCAATAGAATGCTATGACTAAAAAAATGTTAATGCATGAAATTTTGTTTATTTGTAATTACGCTACTACTTGAAAACAAATGAAAATCGGATAAGAACATATGGTTTTTCTACATTACTTTCACGTATACAATACACTCCTAGAGTTTAGTCCGTTCCTCTCGACTCATCCTGTATAAGCCACATGAAATGGGCCAGAAAAAAAGATCCCTGGGGATCCCTTGGCACACGAACCACATTTGGGTGAACGTCAACTCACATGGCGTTACTCGATGTTGAATTATTGTAATAATACCTAACAGAAAAAATATTTCACAAAAATACGTCACGCAATGGACGGAAGGCGGTAGACGGAGGCCCCATCAGAACATTCAACGCCATGCACTCTACCATTAGCTCTCACAATCAGTCTAGTGGTAAAATTTCGAGAACGTTTTACACGTCACATAGTTTGTATTTTTTATGCGGGATTTATTTGAAAACGTGTTAAACCAGAAACTATTTGTTTATTCCTAAATTTTAGTTGTTTGGATTTAAAATGTCGTTTTGAGCTTGGCAACTTATACCTGAAATGCTTTTTTATAAAACACAATTAATAATAATAGTAAACTTTATTTCTCTTGCTTTACATACTGTAAAGAGTATAGGAAAGACACAGAAATTGATACCAGAAGAAAATTTGATATCCATTATACAGACGAACACCAAGTAATCATTGACATTGCGTGACTATATATCATAAATATGTCTAAATATAGTTGTTTTAAGTTTATTGAAATGTTATTCTTCTTTTATAGATACTGGTACCTTATTGAACAATTTTAGATTCCTGTAAATAATTTTTAAACCTTATCGTATCAATGTGACCTCTCTTATTATTAGAAAGTAACATTGCTTTTGTTACCTTCTTCAATTACACATTGGGTAACACAATAAATGAAACTAAAATCTTTTAGAATACATTATTGACAGCTATCAGTGGCAAGCGGAAATGCTGCTTGCTGTGGCAGTAAAATGCTGTGCAGTCTAGCAGAAAAATGTTGCCGGATTGGCGGTTTGAAGCTGCTGACAGCTATCGCAACGAGTAGCTCGCCGATAGCAAATTGTTGCCTGCAGCGGCAGCTTGAAGCTACTCGTGTATTCCAGCCCTTACGCTAAAATGCAGAAATATTTGCGTAAACAAGCAAAAGAAATGGTTGCAGCGTTAATAACGTTCTTTGAACAAGAACCTGATAGTATTCGCATTCACGGTAAACCTTTGATACCTTTTGAGGCACTGAGAGAAGAAAGTAGTGCACCTGCGCAAACATAGTGTTCAAAGAATTATAACCTGTGTAATTTTATCATGTTGCTGTTTTGAATATTAGCATATCTTCCGTTAGTGCCACATCAGAAGCAGTGAAAAACAACGAACCCCTGACTGATCCCAATATAAATCGACAAAAGCCTAAACCTGTGTTAGGACATGTTCTAAAATCGCCTAGGTGTAATCATTGTCAATTTATTTGTTACGAGAATCTAGTGCTTCATACTTTACATAATTAACTCTTAATAATCATTAAAGCTGGCCACGAGCGGTACCGCGCAGTAGCGTAGAGTCGACCAGGCCTCGCGTTCCACTAGAGTTATTCTGCTAATAGAGATGTTTGCTGCCGCAAATAATTTCGCTCATCTTTTAAATAAAATTTAAATAACACGTGCTCAAACACTTACCATTTTAAGAGTCCTCCGTGAAATCACAAAGTGAATAATGTCTGTTAAATATCTGCAACATTAGATATGTTTCAACTGTTGTTTCGGCAAATCTAGTACGGCATGAGGAAAAAATACGTTTATATGCAGAGAACGAACGTTCTACATCCAGTGACGTAATATTTGCGTAAGTAAAATAATCTTTCAAATAACTTAACGATTCTGTTGACGCACCTTCACAAATGTGTCTTAATGTGCCAAAATCAGAATTTTTCTCAAAAACACTTTCAAATTTTTCTAGAATAGAAACATTTTTTGCGTCTTCAATCGCGCATAGCTGTGCGTGATTCTTCTAGCGGCACCGCAGGATTTTGTAATTTTTCTATTGCATCTGCTAACCCGAAGTAATTGTCGTGTATGATTTTTAAATCCATTTTAACCTGACTATCTTGAAATTTCGACTGGCTTTTCTGGATAGCGGCAGCTTCCTTTGTATCGAATTGTAAAACCACGTTCTTAATATTGTCAAAATATTTATGATAATAAAACGCGGCCTGCAACCATGTTCCCCAACGAGTTAGAATAGGTTCTGGTGGCTCTGGTATACGGGGGCACAGTCTGTGAAATTCGCGAATACGTTTCGGTGATTTGACAAATACTGCTTTGGTATGCGCTATTAAAGCGTCTACCTCAGGATAACATTTTCTGATACTATCCGCCACAAGATTGAGAGCATGAATTTTACACGTAATGTGTAACAAATTAGCAGAATGCTTTTTAAGAGACCGGCCTACAGAAAGCATGTTTGCAGCACCATCACTCACTAACATCAAGAGTTGGTTTGTTGAAAGTTCAAACTTGTCCAATGTATTTAACACTAACTTTGAAATTACTTCGGCAGTACACTGTTGTATTCGTTTGGAGACTAATAGAATTGAAGGTGCCGATTGATGAGGTTCCAATTTGCGTGCCGTTACATTAAGAACAGAATATTTCTTCCGATCTGTTGTTTCGTCGACACATAACCACAATTTTTGATCTTTCAACTCCGATTTATTTTTTGTTCAATATGTTCGCGCGCAGATGGCACAATTCTTCGTAACGATGTTCGACTTGGTAATTTGCACTCCGAATAGTTCTTCCAAAAGCAGATAAATGGTTCCTTGTCTAGTAAATTAAACGGTATATTACATGCGATAAACGTAACGCAGAAATTAAATATAAATTTTTCATTGTCTCGTGCGCAATTTCTTTTTGAGACACGCTTTTCACTATTTACGTGTCGTAGACAATGTTGTCTGGACCAACACATTAACGGGATTTTACAGATTACACATTTAATTTTAGCACCTTCATATATTAAGTCTGGAATTTCTGCAATCAATTTTCGAAGTTTGTCCGACCGCGGTCGTTTTGCTGACGAAATCATAATTTTTCTAGGACAGATAAACAATTGCGCAAATGACCGGCAGCGAAAATGTCCGCACTACTACCGTAATACTACCGTTCCTCTCGGTCCGAACTGATTCTACGCCGATGCGCGGTACCGCTCGTGGCCAGCGTTAATAATCATCATTGTAGACATTCATTCATCCTCAGATGTTTTTTTACATTACGATTAATAATTGCAAAAATTCCAATTTTTTTTTTAATAACACTTAGATTTTCTCGATGCAACATGTCAATACAAACAAATTTTACCTTATACTTGATATATCTTTCTCATTCTTTTTCTTGCAATATAGGTACGATGGCAATCTTGTACGACTGGCAAGCGAGGAGGGAGTGTTTGGAGCATAAGTAAGGCTCACTTTTGTACAGGTTTCCTGTGTATCGTCCAGGTTTACTTTTGTGCCATTGTACATACCTACATTTACAATGAATAATGTAACCTAATATCTATTCAATGACAAATCATATGTGAATATCAACGTGTTTTAACAACAGCGCAATATATGATAGCATTTACGGGCAATGACCCGCGTCGATATTTATGCTGCCCCGAGTATAATTCAGAATTGCAGCTTTTTTTCTTTAATAAGGTTCAGTATCAACTCCAATTAGAATTAAACTGAAATTATTCCGGCAAAGATGTACGCATCAGACAGTATCAACTATAATACCCCAACAACTAAAGCGCAACGCGAGTACGCGACATTCTGCCAGATTCTTTAGACGACACATTGCCACCCTTAATTGCATCACTTTCGTTTTCCGCTTGCCCATTATACGGCAGTTTTCAACAACGTATTATGCTAATTTATTTACACTTTATTTGTGAAACAGATGTCATCGTCTCTATCTGTTTCGTGTCTGCGCCACCACGCCGTCTCAATTTTCCCGAGCTCCCCACCCGCGGACCGGAATAATTACCGCAGAAATAATACGAAACGGTAATAATAAGCCGTTCCGGTCGGCAAAGTTTAATAACCGAGGCGATTTGGCAAATGAAACTGGGAACCGAAAGAGCGGTAGTATGCCAGCAGATCTCGGTAAGTTAAGCTAAAAGTCAGAGCCGTATTATACACAGTGTGAGTTTTGTGTTATCGTGGACAATGCGATGTAAAAAATAATATAAAAGGAGATAGAAATAGATCTTGAAGTCAGCATTAGTGATATTTTTAATAAACTAAAATCTCGAGAAAAATTTCGTAACGATGGGTTTAAATATACATACATGCCTAGTCTGAAAATATGTCAAGATGCACTGAAGAATAAAATGGTTATGGTTTAATGCATAAAGAATTCGTTCCTTCCTAGGAACTTACAAGCAATCGTAATTATTACGTTAGGTCACAGAAGACACGGCATTTTCAAACATTTAACTCACTAATCAGCTTTTTGGTTTGATTTTAGAACAAGTAGTGGCATGGTTGACTCCTACTTTAATAGAAACATAAAAATGATATAAACCCTAAATATTTGAAATAGTCAATCACTGATGAAACCCAGTTATTAACTTTTTCCAATGCTGGTTTTGAAGTGGCAGAAGTAGTACTTCTAAACTCCTTCCTTTTAGAAAATAATTGTATGTAACCCACAGTATATAAGAAGAGGCACACCAGAAACATATGGTATTTGTTTATGTTCTCATTTTGAACCACTAAGATCTTTGCCACAAAGAAAAATACTTGTGAAAACAATGCCCAATGTCACTTTGCAGAATGTGTGAAAAGCTTATTTATCCTAGTCCTGAGACGGCCCAAAAACTCACATTTAAATCAACTAGAAAATATACATTGATAATGCAAACCATTATCAATAGGCCGTCTTAATAAAATAAAAAGTTACTGAAACTGTTCGAGGAGTTGTGTCGAGAAAAAACAACACCATAATGGACGAATTAATGGGAACGCGGCTAATCAAGGATTAGACCACTACTTTGAGATTCGAGCTTTCGCCAAATTTAGTAGCTTCCTGAGAAACTTACTACAATTTTGGCTAAACAAAGGAAAGGTTGCTAATATTCAAAATCATTATTTCAAAAACTGCAACATAACATATTATTAAGGACATACATAAAAATTGTTGAGTTATGAGATATCTTAGAGGTTATAAATCTCAATTAAATGTCTTCAAGCAGTTGCAAATAACTCTAAAATCCCCTAGCAACAGCATTCTTGATCGATGAAGGAATCTATACTATACAGAGTCACTGAAATTAATACAAGGATGGTATGAGAAGTACCCGTGTATGGAGACAGATGGCGCTGTGCGTCAAAATCTGCATTACCGACTGTGAATATTATTCTTTAGCCGACGTCTATCAAACTTTCGGTGATATTCATCGAGCAGTGTTGATTTGAGAGATGTTGAAATTGATTCCATTCCTTTTTTTGGACCATCCACCTTCGATAACTACCAACAGACAAGGGTGTAATGAATTTAAGCGTGGCGGAACATCTGTCTTTGATGAGGAGTGTCCTACTCGCCCGATTGATGTGGCTACGAACGATATGATTAATAAAGTTTATGACATCATGTTAGCAGACCGTCGGGTGAAGATTAGACGGATTATTAAAATGATAAACATCTCAACTGACCGTGTGCAAATCATCCTTCACGAAAAATTGAGTATGAGAAAGCTATCGTCCACATGGGTGCCGCGTCTGCCGATGATTGATCAAAAACGGAATCACGTGAAAACTACAAAGCAATATTTGAACATGTTTAAGCGCGCTACGAGTGAGTTTCTGCGACGTTATATTAAAATCCCAGCGAACGTGCATCAATGAAGGAGAAGATGATTCCATCAGTTGGAAAAGTTATGGCGACCTTTTGGGATTCGCATGTAAATTGGTGTCCTATCGACCATATTCGCCAGATTTAGCCAGCTGTGACTTCTTTCTCGTTCAAACTTGAAAAAATGGCTTGGCGGAAGGCAAATCACGTCAAATGAAGGGGTCATTGCCGAAACAGAGGCCTATTTTTCAGGGTTCGACAAATCCTATTATTTGGATGGCTTGAAAAGGTTGGAATATCACTGGACTAAGTGTATAGCGCTATAAAGAGATTGTGACAAGAAATAAATCTCCGTGTGTGTGGAATGTTCCATGCCCTTTTCGATCAATCTTTAAATGTAATGTCACTTTCAACTCCTTTTTGGACGATCTTCGGTTCAATGTCGCTTTTCTTTATTTTCAAACGGTTGTTGAGTTCTTTTAATGTTGTTTTATAATTAAAATACTTGTCATATTCATTTTTAAAGTAATTTCTAAATACTTCTCTACCAAGAATACTTACTATGTCCGTTTATTCATCCATCTCCGCAGGAATATCAATTTAAGGACTTTCATATCTTAGATTGGTCTTTTGATGATAATTAAAATTTTTGATGACTTGATTCAAATGTAGATGATGTGTTGCATGATTTTGAGTGTTTCTGACAAAATTGTTATTGAAAGATAAATTCTTGAAAATAAGTTATGACTCACAAAATAGAAAATTAGAAACGTAATTCTATAAAATAATGAAATGATTTTACATACATCACATAAATACCTATGATGCCTATTACTTCAAAATAAAAGAGCAAGGATCTTAAAAGTATGTAGTATGTAGTAAGTGTAGTGTTCCAAGGCGGTCGGTGTTAGCATAGGATATGTCGATTGCCGTTAAACATGGTCCTGTTTACATTACGATGTTCGGTACTGTAAACACGATAACGCTGTTATATTAAAGAATATCACCGTGTAGTAAGGAAAAGTAGCTCATTTCGTCGACTGGGTCATGTTTTTCTCTGGCACTGAGCAGATATTTACTCCCGTGCCAGCGGAATGATTACTGCTTCCGGGTGTCATTAGTATAAGTGCGGCTGTGTAACAGCGTACACGGTTAAAACATTCGACGGCCGGGCCCTAGTAGCTCCTTTTAAGCAGATAAAAAGTCAATTCTCAAGAAACGCTTAAGCAACCGCACATAATGGGAGAACGTCCTAAATTATATTTGGTTAACAGTCGCCTTAATGGACCATTCATATCCAATAAAGGAGGGCCTTCTTCCTTTCGTATGGCGTCTGTTTCCTTTCGAAGAACAAGATTTGTTGTGTAATTCCTTCGTAAAATATTGTAATAAATTACATACTTTTAAACACGTCTTGATTTAATCGTCCCGGCAAGCTCTTGTACAAACGAAAAATTACCATACAAAGAGCAAAGAAACTTTAAACCTGTATAGAAACAATACAGGAGATTGTAAATGTATGTCACTCTTTTAAACATGAAATTATTATAGAATTTCTGAAAAAACGCATTTTTCTTTCTCAAACAGCGAAATAAAATCAAGCATTTTACTTATGTACATATATGCGCTTGTAGGACCCGAAAAGAAGACATCAAGCGTGTACATCTTGTGAGATGCATGTCAACCGATGGTTAGTTGTCATATACCGTACCGGAAATGAATAAAGAGCGAATTTCCGCCGCTTTAAAACTGGAATATTTCTACGGAAGAAGTAAATCCTGACGGTGAAATCCCAGATGTAGTAGTCCGGAGATTCACGTGATAGCGTGCGGCTCATCAGTCATAAAAATATACTCGCAGAGAGATGGAAAATTCCCGCAAATCTAATATATTCGCCAAGTAGATTTATCAGTTTTTCGACGGGTTCTACGCTATTAGAATATCAAAGTTTAATAAGATAAAGATGTCATACTTTGACACTTTTATTTTTCTAATCCCACAATATGCGAGGAACACTTCGATAAGAATAATAATTGCGCTCTAAGTGTAGAAATGAAGGTTCATTGAAGTTGCTGCTTTAATCATAGCAATGCGATGAAAAGCTCCTTAAAAGAAGGAAGACCTAAGGTCCTCTTGCTGCAGGTTGAAATACAAAGCTAGACTTGAGAAATTCCCCCATACTGGTTGAAAATTCGCATGAAATTATGAGCTGTGCAACTAAAAATGGATAGAAGGAGGATTTAAAATGCGCACGTTTGTTCAAAATATATAGGTATTAGACTATAGTATAATGTACATAACTATTTCTATTTCCTTACACTCAGAGAACAAAATTCATTTAACAAACTCCATTTTGTTATAAAATTAAATTGTTAAATCAATAATAATTTTAGTTAAGTAAAACGAAATACTTGATTATAGTAACTCCAAGGAATTTTTAATAACAATATTCTTTATTTGTCCATCAGTACCAACTAATTACAGGGCAACATATCATAAGTAATGTATATGTTTGAAGAAAGTAAGTTAAAGAAAGGATATGTCTGCGTAAAACCACATTATAGTTTTAAGACCATTTATAAAGTATACGAGGTGTGGCAATTAAATAACCGGACTGGTGCTACTATCGGTAAACAGTGAGCACGCCACGGCAGATTTGAACGTGTCTGTGCTTGTAGACGTTTCCCTCACCCTGAGCTCGATAGGCACGGTTGTACGTCGCTCAGTCTCGCTGTAGCAATCGTCCGTTCAAGTCCTTACGCCAGCGTCGCGTCGGAAAAATGCAGGGTGTTCTGATCGAGCAACGAGTTAACCTCAAGTTTCTTATGAAACTGGGAAAAACTGCTACAGAAGCTCATGCCATGTTAAAGAAAGTGCACGAAAGTAGTGTTTATCGCCCGCACAAGTTTTTGAGTGATGTAAAAGGTTTAAGGAGGGACGCGGAACGACCGAAGACGATCTGCGGCCTGGACGACCCTCAACATCAAAAATAGACGACAACATTCAGAAAATTGGTAAATTGATCCGCGAAAATCGTCGTTTGAGTGTCCGAGCTCTTGCTGAAATCTCAGAAATTAACAAAGAAACTGTCCGTCAGATTTTGCATGAATCATTCAACATGCAGAAAGTTTGTGCAAAAATGGTGCCAAAACTTTTCACTCCAGAGCAAAAGGAATCTAGAATGTGCTGACCTTTTAAACAACATTGATGATGATCCAGAATTGTTAAACAGAGCGATTACTTGTGATGAATCGTGGTTTTTTACCTACGATCCTGAAACAAAGCGCCAATCGATGCATCGGAAGAGCCCAAGCTCACTACGGCAAAAAATGCGAAAATGAGCAAGTCTGAATTCAACGCCATGATGATCGTCTTTTTTTTATATATGCGTGGAATTGTTCACGTCCACTGGGTCCCCAAAGGTCAGACAGTCAGTCAATATTATTACGGCGAGGTTCTAACTACCCTTCGTGAACGAGTGAGAAGACGAAGACCCGATTTGTGGAAGAGCAAATCCTGGATGCTCCACCAAGACAATGCGCCAGCCCATTCCGCCTTGTCTGTGAAGGCGTTCTTTGCGAAATCCGGCATCACCGTGTTGGACCACCCACCGTACTCGCCCGACCTGGCCTCCTGTGACTTTTTTTATTTCCTATGGTAAAATCGGAGCTTAGGGGACAAGATTTGACAGTGTGGAAGCGGTGAAAGTGAAAGCGACGGAAGTTCTCAACAAACTGACAGAAACGGACTTCCAGCACTGCCTTCGACAGTGGAAAATTCGTATGGAGCGTTGTAGGGATCGACAAGGAGAGTACATTGAAGGGGATAAACTTTATAATGTAATTGGTGATCAATAAAATGTTTTGAACCACCAGTCCGATTATTTAATTGCCACACCTTGTATTTGTGCTTGCTCTAGAGATGTTAAATCATATGACTGAGTATTATGTCTTGGTACATTGAACCCCATTTGCGACAGCAACCATCGCGAGTCAATTTTGTTTGTTAATAGCCCATGCAAAAATATGGTACTATATTTCTGTTTCCGTTCAGAAAGTGATTCCACTTCATGTTGTCGTAGAAGAGCTATGTCGTCCGAACCCTTGCAAAGAATAGGTACCAGAATAAAAACAAAACCTTAGTTTGCATAGTAATGCTTCGAAACCTATACTACAATATTACAAAGTTACACTGAAAGCGTTTGTAATAAACTGGTGTTTTCTATCCTGGCTGCCTAAAGAGTTTGAATTTGTAGAAAAAAAACAAAGCGAGGGAGAAAGGGACAGCGCAAACCCGCGAACATGTTTCTATCTACCCGGCGTCATCAGCGCGGTTCCGTACGTGTCCTTCTCCCTCCCTACTGTTTTTCACCTCTCGAGTATATGTTGCAGTTCTCCACGAACAGAATCACGATATATCTCCCCACGCCACCTAGCGTCGAGAAACGATTCCATCAATACCATGAGCTATATTAGTATTAATTTTCAACGTCAATCTTTATCCAAACTTTAAATATCCTACAAGGGCATATTTTACTTAAAAGAAGCTAGTTGATATCAATTTCCGGTATAATCGAAACCAATAGCCATGTATTTTAGATAGTGATGGGAAAAATCGTTATTTTAAAATAACAGTTTCAACCGTTATCGTTATTTTGAAATAACGGTTGCAAAATAACAGGTTTAGCGTTATTTCGTAGTCTACAGTTCTACACGATAATGCATCATGATTCCACATAGCACATATGCAACTGCTGATATTGCAGCACGCTAAAATTTAATTTCAGAAGTTTTTTGTAATATAAATATTTTATTGCATTTTTTTTGCAAATAAATTATAAACTGGTTAATAGATTAAAATAAATTAAGTGATAAACAGATTCAATGCAATCATTATTACAGCAGCGTTTAATTTCCACCATTTTGATTGATCCTACTGTTAATTTTCTTATATTTAATCTTAGTTAATCTTCGGAATGCGAGAACATCTATGTGCTTAAATGCTATATAATAAATATAACGGTTTTATTTTTAGTTTTTACAAGTAAATTTTTTATATAACATCGGTTTTTTATTTTAGATTTGATAATTCCAATACATACAATTATTTAGAAAATATGTCCATAATCAACGTCCGACGTCCGACTCGATGTCGGCTACCGCCGTAATAACCGTCCGAGAGGATATTTATGTAAGTACGTGATAAGTTATTTTTTTAAGGGAGCTGTAACTATTATCTGTAATAAACAGCGGCTTCGATCATACAGTCGTAACGCCACGCAGTTGAGTACGCCGCAACGGCGGTCGATGATATGTTCACAACAGTCCGAAAGCAACCATGCTATACCTGTTATTTTCCCAGCGAAATAACAGTTGCAACCGTTATTGGATCCATAACAGTTATAAAATAAGAGATAGTTAAATAACGACCCATCCCTAATTTTAGATGAGTTAGCTGCACTGAAGTGTTAGTAATCAACCAAAAATGCAAAATTTTCAATACTTTTTTAGATATCGACAGTTCCCAGTAGGGCACCTTGCGTATTATATATATATATATATATATATATATATATATATATACAAGAATTTCAATGTGCAGACACTAATTTATTATAGACACAGCATTATAAAATGAACCACTGCAACTCAAACATGTTAGCTATTTAGAAGCATTCCAACATATAAGCGTTCGAGTTGAAGTTCACATAGTCGAAATCCTACCATTAAGTACAGGACAATAGACGTAAACAGTATGTATTTATATTGTTAACATCAACGTTTAGACCAGCATGATCAAAAATATGCCAGAGTACGTTGAGCAAATAAAATTAACTAACGACGATACAACATGAACGCACGTATTTCGTTCACGTTATTCAAATATAAATAACTCGGCACGTCCGTCGCAAAGTACTTTAAAGTAAGGTACGTGCGTGTAAATTTCGAGTTTAAATTATTATTCCCCCAAAATAACGAATGCAATTCGTTGTCATGCCAACTAAATATACAGCAACCGACGAGAAGGTTTGAAAGGCAGAAACAGAAACGAGCACGATGGTCGAACATGGTTTAGTTAATTGTACAGGGTGAACCATTTAACCTGAGGCGATGCACTTTAGTTGAAAGTGTATTAAGTTGTTTGCTGTCGAATGAGAAACGAGTGGTGATAGAAGTTCATTCTGAGGTAGTTTATTTCGTAATCATTTTTCTCTTACCTAGTGGAAACTTCCCTTTACAAAATCTTAATCTCCAGTGTTACAAGGTAGAAGAGAAGGAACATCGATCTTTTTTACTATTAAATACTCAAATTAATGACCGTCGGCGAGTAAACAATTGTGAATTCTCTTAATGAAAAATTCCTAAGTGTATAGAAGAACAACCATAGTAAACTAATATTAATCTGATACTTTACATTTTTAGGTATAGTAGGAGCATGGTGACATAGTTTGTTTGTAAGAATATAATTTATTTGACCAAATAGACAAAAAAAATAAATTTAATCCAAGGTTCAAAAATCTCCTGAATTTGCAACTTGATGCTAAATAATCTTAATACATAGAATAAAGTTGTACTCTTTTGTAAGGAAACATGTATATGCTTTGTACCACCTTATTTCTTCCTCTGCTACCATGAAACGTCTTTTAAGAAATTTCCTCCAATCTTTCCTATCTCTAGCCAGTTGAGCTATCTGCCATCATGTCTTGTTTTGCATGGTATATCTCTTCTATTTTCTCCGATCACTCTTGCTTTCCACACCCTCTTAGTTTGTCGATCGTCTTCCATTTTATTCATGTGTCCAAACCATCCCAGTTTAAATTCCTTCATTATTTCATTCACTGTTTTTCTTCGTAATCTATTCCCTATTTCATCCATTCCTTTTATACCCCCTACCCTTCTGAGATGCCTTACTTCTGCTGCTTGGAACCTACGTATGAGTCATTGACTTAGTACCTAGTTGTTATATCCATGTATTATTGTTGGCATGCACAAAGAATTTATTTTAACAAGATGCAGAGATCAAATGCTATGCACTGTTGAAATTTGGGCGAGCCATCTATACCAGCTCGGAAGATTGTACCTTTAAGAATGGATTTTTGGAAACGGTTTCCTTCTTGTTATGTGGTTTGATTATGGGCATGGTTTAAAATAATATTGAAACCTACATGGTGTTTCATAACTTCATAGCTACCCAAAGATGTGTCTTCTTAAATGGAACATGCTATATATTATTGCATTTCTGAAATTCTCGTTAAATTCGCTGGCAAAGTGTAAGAAAGTACTATTGTCTTAAAGCTAAAACGTTTCGGAGTTCTTTGAAGAAGTCAACATTTACAGAAACTGTTATTTCTTCCAAAAATGTAATATGTTATATGTATAGCACATGCTATCTAAAAAGTACAAGTTTAGCTAGCTGCGAAAATATGAGACACTCTGTAGGTCCCGATATAATTTTAAACCATGCTCACGATCAGATCCCATAACAGGAAAAAGACCATTTTGAAAAATCTTTATTTAGAAAAGCACAATCCTCCGAGTCGGCGTAGATGACTCACTCTGTACATGATCATTTTGGTTTTGTTCGATATTTGTTTGTGATAACAGTCCTGTGTTAATGTACAGAGCAATCTTTCAGTGTTGTCTAATCTACCGTTTAGCCCATTTTCTGTGCCTCTACTATTAATTATCATTTCCAAATACATGTTTGTGTCGTTTTTTTAACTGAGTATATTGTGCCTGAGTTCAGTCAAATATTTTGCCTTTTTTAACTACATATAGAAGTAAAAAGAATGCAAATTATTCCTTACATCTTATGTTACTTCTAAGATGCTTTCTTAAATAGCTCATCCTGTATATGTATGCAATGTAGTTTTACTGCCCAAGAAGAGAGAGAAACAGCAACGGAATTAGTGGGCCGCCGTTAATGAATCGGTCGGCCTTGGCGCGTAAATTTGGCAACATCCCGCAGATCGAGTTCACTTTCGTCGCATGCAGAAACGGGTCGGGTCGACCGAGTTCGTGAAACGAGCGCGTCGCCCAGCCGGCGGCCGCGACCGTTGCACATGCGATGTGTCTGGCGGTTTTCGACGACGTCCATTGATTATTATTATACCGTTATTAGCGGCTCGCACATGGTAAATGTAATTGTCAATGGATCGATTTCTGCAAGCCGTAGGATGATAATTTTTAGGTTATTTCCAAGTCGGGATGTTAATTTTCGATTACTATAATCTTTACTTTAAAACTACAATTGTAGAGTAGGAGTTAAGAATACTTATTGCGGAGGATAAGCGGTATATTACAAAATCAGAAATCGTGTCTCACTGAAGGTTTTTCATACTTTAAAGGAGTGTAGATGTATGACTTTATCAAGGCATCACAAATCATATAACCTTAGGCTACAAGTATTGTTAATTTGATAAGTACACCCCCAGAAGAGTGCACCATTTACGTGTGTATTAAATTTCAAAGGAAACAAGTACAACATGTTGTATCTATACATATTTAAATGATCTCACTTTGTTAGTTTTTAATTTGACAACCTCACTAATAATTCAAAATCAAAGATTATTCCTTTCTCACTTAACTTTTATCGTTTTATCATACACTAAAATCTCAAGTTCAAGCTTACCTGTTAGGGTAGAACAGATGTGTTTTTCTGTTCCAAATATATAAAAATATGTAAAGAAGAATGTATAGATAAAACGTATAAATAAAAAATATATGAACATACGTGACCATGTGGTCACATATATTCATCTGCGTTATAAAAGTTGTGGGCTGCTAAAAATACTTCAAGTAATTATTTAAATCTACGCGTGGCCGGTTCTCTCCTTATTTCGTTTGGTAGTTTACTGTATAATAAATAATTGAGTGGTATTTCGGACTCTTCTGATATACTGATGTACGATGAAGTAGTATGTAGTAACTATTACGAGATCTCGTGGTCATGTTATTATATATATCAGTTTTTAATAGAGTCCGTGGCATTTCAATTACAGAAAACGAGCAACTCGCACAAGTAAAGTAACCAAAGTGGTAAGATACTTAAAGAGCGATCGGCATGAATCGGTGCACGCTGCCTCAGTCATATGTATGTCGTATTACCCTCTTTTGTAAAACAAATAGCCTTTGCAGGCAAGGCATTGAGCCCCAAAATATGATGCCGTACCGTAGGCGTGACTCCAGATAAGCGAAGTAAAACTGACACATCTTCTTCATCTATTTCTTCATGGGTTATTTGGTGTTCTATTTCTCTGGACGAAGAAACTTCTCAACCACTGGATCCAGAGGTTTGTGGAGATAAAAGAAAGGACGACAAGATAAATATTGGAATGATTTAACCATAAAAGAGACAGGATATTGAATGGAGGACAGATTTTTAAATTAATAAGTTCTTGAATCAAGTCTTTTGTTTCTTCTTTAGATCTGGAGCAATTGAAGAATATATGGTTTAAAGTACCTTTGTCTAAAATAGAGTCTAAAATACCAATTTTGGATAAATGAGCTTCCTTTAAACAATGTACAATTCTAATTCTACTAATGGATGTGATAAATTTTCTTGAAGTTGAGAGAATGCTATAAAACCGTGGCTGGAATTCAACTTGATTCCGTGTTTCTCAAAAATACCTTCCTTTAACAGCTAATGTCTCATCCTACCCATCTTGCTACTCATTTCTTTTTTTTTTTTAATCATATAACAAATCCAAGTGAGGGGTTCTTCGCCTCATAGGGGTTAAACATGAACCAGCAAAAATTCCACAATGTCCAGGGATCCAGCATAAATGGACCGATTGTTAAAAACATATTATGTTTCCAAAGCCCATAATGAAAGAATTTGATAAAAAATTACTTACAGTAGCTTCCACTGCGGCTTTAGAGTCAGAAATAACTGATTTAGAAATAACTATGCCTTTAATAATGTTAAGAAAGATAAAAATAGCCATCAATTCAGCAGAGAAGATGAAGTAAGAATGAGGAAGAGCTCCCGATACATTACTGTCAATGGACAGGGAAAAATACCAAATGAGACTCTGTGAGGAAAGAAAGCTAGGTGTCATCTGTAAAAAATTAACACCAGCCAAGCCATTTCCAAGAAACACAATCATTAAATGCAGAATAAACTGACGCATCGACTGCATCCCTAACAAACCTCAAAGATTTCTCATGCTATACACTGCAGAACCTAATTTAGTCTCACAATCATCATATCTTAAAGGAGGATCTACAATTAAGTAAATCAGTGGCACCAACCAACGTTACTGTAGCTGTCGACATATTCTCCAACGATAGATCGCTTACAACACAGTTGATCATCCGCGTACTGAGACAGCAAACCACCAGTCACATGCAATCCATTTTCATTTGCGAAGACCGTAAAATGTGTAGGGGCCAAACCTGAAACCTAGGGAATGCCAGATTAGTTAGTCGAGCTACAGTCGACTAGTGGTCACACATCTTCCATTGATGTTATTTTGTATACAGATATATGCTCGACGATCAAAGACATAAGATGAGACCAACCCATGTGCCACATCTCACACTCCAAGTGCCCGCAATGTTACTAGCAGAACAGTGTAATTAAGTACATCAAATACTTTGGACCAAACCACACTGATCAAAGACATGACTCAATGAACGAAACAGAACATCGTTTGTGGATTTGCCCGACATAAAGCCGGGCTGACTATCAGAGATAAGCCCATTTTTGTCAGGTAAGTCGTTAATCGTTCATCGATTATCTTTTCCAGGATTTTTGTAAACGCTGTAGGCATAGCTATAGGCCCATGGGTCTATAATTCTTAATAAGTTGTTTGTTACCTAGTCATCAAAATTCACAGCGTCATCTACATCATCGAAAATGATCATCATTAGGCCAACCACAAAACTATCAAGTCGTTGGATGTGACAACGAATAAACAAGTGGACAGATAGAAATTAATTTTTGTGGCAACATTTTTTGGCGAACTCATCCCGAAATTCAGTTTAAAATAATATTTAAAAGTATTAGAAATTGTTAAAGTAAACAAAAGGACGGTGAAGAAAATAACCAAGAAAAATAAACTAAAGAAGCTAAGAAAAACGACTGGAGGGGATTATTACAAAAGGATTTCGAGCACTAACTTAAAAGGAAGAGAATACAATTTAAAAGAAGAAACACATCGCACTTTACTGTAAGTCAAAATTATTTATGTAAGTGGAGCATTGAAAATAATAAAACAGAACTTGTGATTATCATTTAATTTGATATTTCATTTAAAAAAAAAAACATCTCAGTATATGTGTAATGTCTGTATAGGACGTTTCTTCCTATTACTAATAATAAAGGTGCTATGAAAGAATCTCGCACTATTACCTCAACCGCTATGTATGAACAGTTGCATATTACAACGAAACATATTTCAACAGGTCGGCATTGCCAGTTGATTAAAAGTTTCGATTCGAATAGGATCGATACGCTTGCATCGTCCTGGAAATAAATTCCCATAAATAAAGAAAGTACTTTGAATCTAACTGAAAAACATTTGCCTTTTTCGATATTTATGGCGTACACATACGGCCGAATTACTTTACCGATAACGCAAAGTAATATACTACACATACGTACAAACCCTATTTTCAATACTAACATCAGACGTTTCGTATATTTCTAAAGTAGTCATAACTCATAACAACGCATGTCAGGAGTATCTTAATTTGTCATTGCGGTAAAGTTTAAATGCGACCCGTGTTCGGTATTCACAAATTAAGTTCAAAATTGGGTAAAAGCAAAATACACAAAAAAGTAAAATACACAAATTTTTCCTCTGAGGTCTTCTGTCGAATTTCGTATTGAAATTTCGCACGACTGACGCAAGAAGATGAAACGTAACTTCCAGATTGATGCTTAAATATTTAAGAGTCTTAACGACCTGTTCCTCTCTCTCAGTGCGCGACGCAAAACAAACAAAATCGAATTTACGTGTCGCTTGTTTCTTCTTCTACGTCGTGGAGTTCGTTTGTTTCCTTTTCGATTTTATTTTTCTCCGTTTTGCGTTTCAGAGATACAGTTTGAAGTATTTATAGAAGGACGACGGTAGTGTACGCCGCGTGCCAGTCTTTTAAGCAAGTTCTTTCTTCCCTTTTCTAAACCTTTTTTCGTCTTACTTTCTTATTTCTCCATTTTGCATTCGTTCCTGTCCTTTTTTCATCTCCGTTTTGTATTTGTTTTAAAATTGTATCTCGGGATATTAACGGAACAGAGTAAGCCGTAACGCGAAGACGGCTAAAGGTGACGCGACTCAAATAGCGTAACTAAAGACGAATGCTACGCTGGAAGGACTTGAAATAGTATCCACATCTTAAAGAGTACACGACTGCAAATCGTAGCAAATTTCAAATTATTTCAATGATCAATTTTAGTTCGCTGCTGGATCTTTTCTCTCTTTTCTGTTTCGACTACTTTAATATCGCCTTTCCCATGAATGAAAATCCCCACGCGATCTACTTAATGTTTCTGTTTCCGTGCAATTAGTACGGAAAGAAGTTCATTGTTACGTTTGCTGTCGTTATTTTTTCTTCGCTTCCTGACAAATACGCGCAGAGAATCACCTCGTATTTACGTGCTAACTTGTTCTTGTTCCTTTGTCGGACGTTTCCATATCTTTTCAATTCGCTTCCGTACGAAGCGCACGCGAAGGAGTCGAGTTTTGCGTCATGTTTAATTAAAATTTTCTGGATTAATCTGTTTCGCCGATTATTTAATTCAGATGTAATTATTTCGGAAGTTAGTTTCGCGTAGACAGTTTTAAATTACGTTAAGATTATTTCAGTAACTGCAACACAGAGAGCAAAAGATTACCTAAAAAAAGAAATATATGTTTCGTCAGGAATAAAATTACTTCTAGGAAGTAGTTCTCATTGTTAGAGGAATTTTCTAACACTATTAGAACATCTATTAATTCTACAGCTACACGCTATAGAATTTCTGAAGCAAAACTATATGCAAAGTATAACTCCTACTATTTACATTAAAACACAAGAATTTTTTTAGTCTTTATAGCTATTTAATCGTTTAAACAATTTAATTGCAAAGGTCGATGAGATACGAGCTGTTAATTTCGAAACGAGTACTGGGACAATACAAACCATTAGGTTTTTGAGGATACTCATTGATTCAAGCCTGAACTGGCATAGTCATGTGAACTACCGGTTTAAAAAATTATGCGCCACTGTTGATCAAATTAGAAAAATTATCATCACGACGAACGCCAACGCCTCCAAACCAATATACGAGGGTCAGCCTAACACAGAAATAACTGTTTTTTTTGTTCAAATTAAGTTTCTTAACATAGTCTCCTTATAAGTCTATACACTTTTGCAAACGATGCTCCCGTCTCTTGAATCCGTCCACAACAGTAGTTGGCATCTTGTTCTCCAAAGTAGGCGTTTGCGAATGTGATGGCCTACTCAATCAACGAAAATCTCTCCTCCGAGCGAAACTTTCAACCTAGGATCTGGTGAATAGGCTGGGTGAACTATCAATTCGAATCCCAATTCCTGATTTTTTGCCATTGCGACCACTGAAGTGTTGTCTTGGTGGAACAAAACTTTCTTTTTCTCCAAATGCAATCCTTTTTGTGTGCCCAACTTTTTGCTTTTTTAATCAACACAACTCCATTACTATCCTAAAAAAAATCGCCATCATTTTCCCGCCCGATGGAACAATATTCCCTTTTTGAGAGCCGATTCACCCTTCCCAGTTCACTGTTTTGGCTGTACCTTGGCTTCAGGGGTATACTGATGTATCTAAGTTTCTTTTACAGTTATTAGTCGATGCCAAAACTCCGATTTATTTCACTTAAGCTGCTTCAACCGGGCTCTACAAATGTTCATTCGAATGCGTTTTTGATCCTGGAGTGGACAAACGTAGCAGCCAAGGCACGGTTAGCTTTTTCATACCAAAAAACGTTTTCTCGAGATGCCCACAGCCTCTGCTATCTCTCTAACCTTAATTTAACGGTCGTCTAATACCATTTGGTAAACTTTTGAGATGTTATCGGGGTAGTGGTTGCAGTTTCTGGCCGTTCCGAAAGTTCATCGACAACCAAGCTGGTATGACCACGTTTAAATACATCTGCCCAAAATTTCCCTGGGGCAAATGATGGTGCAGAATCCCCGTAAACAACATCCATCTCGGCTTTAATTTGCGGAGGCGTATTTCCTTTCAAATGTAAGACTTTTTTCATTTTTACAGAAACACCAACATCGACTGACACGAACGACTGTTAAACAACAACTGAGCGTCCAACATAGCTGAAACTTTCAAAAGTATCTTTCAACGCATGCGCAATTATATTACCAGAATATTTTTGACGAGTAATGCCATCTTCATGCTGAGGCTTGAAACTTTTCAGACTACCTTCGTATCGTGACACTCTTTCTCAATCATCAGGAACAATGTTTTGTGCTAGGGAAGCTCATGATATACACAGAGTATTTAGAATTTCAAAAAAAGTGCTAAAAATCGATCATGCGCACCAGTACCATGAGGCATTACCAATCATTCTTTAAAGAACTGGAAGTTGAAACAATTTCGACTTTATCCGTATATAATAAATTATTGACTATCTGCTAAGGGAAATATACAAGTTTGAGTTGCAATAGTTACTAATACAAACTGTATAACTCAACGCGATCAAATACTTTAACCATTTAGATGAACAAACTGAAACATTATTAACAATGATGTACTGTAAAGAATTAAAAAAACAAATTATTTGTAGAGCTTTCTATAGCATAGAAGATTTTTTCCGTCCTAACGAAATATAACGTGGCTAGTAATCTCCTTTGTTCTTCACTTTTTTCTTACTTTTATACGTTTCTTCTGTTTCTGCTTTTGGTAAAATAAATACTCACACATATGTACCTTGAAACACTTCACTAAATCCATGGCCACAACACTTTACTCGCACTGGACGCGCGTTTCAATAGCCAAGCTCATCAACAGCAGTAAAACTAAACTTCAACAGTTTTACTGCTGATGATGACAGCTTGACCATTGAAACGTGCGTCCAGTGCGAGTGAAGTATTGTGGTAAGGGTTTTAGTGAAGTGCTTCAGTGTTCCAGTGCCACAAAGTTCAAGTACTTGATTATATGTATTTTGTCTTTTTTTAATTAAGAATCACTAATTCCCTTCACAATCATAACAATCAGCGTTTTTATTTTTCTATGATTGTTGTTAAGGTGTAAATTATACTACCACATAATTATATCATAACCTTCAAAATTCATCCTAAACAGACGGAATTTATTTATTGAGTTGGATGGAATATAAATAATGTTAACCACATCAGCAAAACCGAAAAGTTTTCGTTGTCACGAAGAGTATGTTGTTTACGTAACTAATTGCAAACATTCAATAAGTACGTGTGTAAGCAAAACTATGTAGCAAACAAGCAAAGCAAAATTGATGGAATTCACAGAATCTGTAATATTATGGTATAGATTAAAAATCGAAGCATTTGTTTAGTTTTGGTAGGCATGAACTTATCACTTGGAATGAAAAGAAAAAAGAAATTTTTTGTTTATGATTATTATTAAAACATCTTATTTTAATAAAAATGCAAAATCTATTATTAATTTAACTACATCAAAATTTCTATTACGTCTACCACAAGCAATAAAACTTTGTCAATATGATGAATAATGGTGAAGTGCTTCTGTAGCGTATTACAAGTAAGAAATAATAATTAGTAATTCATGGAAATATTTTGGTTTTTTTATAACAACAATCTTACCTAATCTTATCCAAGCTTTTCTGATAAAAAGAATACAGCTAATCTTTTATACAGGTATCCTTCAAACAAAATTTCTCCGCATATATCTAAAGTGACACAACACAATTTTGGTGTCCGAGAATCCATGGTTGGCATATGATTCACAGATCGTAAAATTGTTTGACAGTAGCTTTAGGTACACAAACACTGATTTATACTTTTTTATACTAAACAATGTAATCTTAAAAAGATGTTGACATTCGAACTGTTGTCCTTATCTTCTTGTACGCAGTTGGTACGGCGTTTCTACACTACGATATGCAGAAGAATAGGTGGCGGTAATGACACATCCAGCTCATAGATGTCGCCAAAAGTCCGTTAGAACAATAGCAGGCCTGCTAACAGGGCATTGTATGTTCAAGAAACACATGAGCAACCTTGGCCTGACAGGAGAAACAGCTTGTAGATTCTGCCAGGAGAAAGAAGAGGCTACCGTCCATGTGCTGTGCGATTGTAACAGCACTTACAGGAATAAGGCTCTCAGAAATGGGCGCGGAATATTCAAAAGCCGAAACCCACGTAGAGGGATCACTCAGAAGGCTGCTAGATCTTGTAAAAAAGGTAAAGGTGACTAATAGATTTAATGATAAAGGAACCACAATAGATCTGAAAAGGTCGCAGTGGGATAGGTCAAGAACTACCTCGAATACCAGTCTAATCTATTCTAGTTAATTACGAAGTTGATTACGGACTTAGTGTTTTTAAGGTTAATTTACAGCGGTGTCGAGCACCATGTTCATCAGCGTTCAACCTGGATAAGCTGTAGTATCCAGAGTTCAATGTCAGGACAAAAAGTATGAGTCAATGTACGCTAAACAATTAAATGCTTGCAACGGGTGAAATGGTACAAGTTAAAATGCATACTTAAACAATTTTAATGGCGATGTCTATCAATCAGCTGAAGGCTGTTATAACGGAAAAGGTAGAAAATATTACCAAGTTGCCTGCATAACACGCCGATAGATTATGGGACACTTCTCGGACTTCGAGAAATATTCAACGATTTCCAGTGCCAGCCGACTGCCCGCGAAATATATCCCGGACCAGGCTCAGCTTATTACAATCAGCTCAAGCTGATTTGCTACGCAGAGTTGAGCCTCTAATGTTCAGCTTATTATAATAAACTCAAGCCGACTTGCCACGCGGAAGTTCTCCAAAATGCAAATCTGAGGGGTTTATAAACAAAATTTTGCAAGACGTTGCACTTCCTGCTTATAACGTATTGCGACCTTGTACGTGACGCGTACAAGCAAAATAATCTATAAAACATATCGTCACACAAGCTCCAATTTGTTTGATTAATGAAATTTATACACTGGTGTCCAGAACTAGTATAGATACAGCGCTTTCGAATTTCTTTTAACAAAATAAAAGTTCAACAAAATTGAAAGATAATTTAAAGAATTACTACAAAATGTGTGTATAATTTGTATACTCTTTTCTAGCCTAAAAGTCTTTAAATTTGTGCGATTCGTCACAATTAAAAACATCAAACTCATTCGAGTATCCTCAAATAAGAGAAGTTAGATCAGCAAGAGAGAAGCTAACTCTAAGATTTTTGGAAACTGGAGAAATAAGCCAAAGTTATTACTATTTGCATTCAAGTTCATAATTTAGAAGATTTACAAATATTTGCAAAGTACATGGCAACACCAATGAGTAAATGCAAATATCACCTAACCTCAAAGGTCAAAAAGATTTTATGTAAAATGAAATAGTGTTGGTATTCCTATATTGAAATGCTATAATCGACCAATTTATTATTTATTGATTAATGTAATACAAATCCTAAATTTTCAATTTGTTGACCAATTTCTTGACCGATCAATTCATCAGTATAGTACTGCTCCCAATTACCTTCACAGATACGGTTAAATTTCTCCATGCCTCATCGACGTGTGAAAATTCAATCAATTTACCCCCCAAACCACTCCAACCCCTCCGACGATAACGATTTCACCCGCGACACGTGAAAAGGCGGCATCCAAACACCGGCAATAGAGCACGGAAAAATTTCTTTGCGTCGTGAAGCATTAAGCATGAAAAAAAGAAAATATAAATTACCAGCGCCGCGTCGCGTCGTTGCCATTGGCAATTATGATTGAGCGAATGGGAAAAGAATTTTCCAACACCTTCCACGCGTATAAAGAAAGGGGGAAAGGAAAAAGCGAATTTAGTTAATCATCGTATACTTTTGGTGGCGGCGTTGGGCGCTATTGCGGTTTGGCGCCCACGGTGCATTGATCATCTAGAAAAATATCGGCGCAAAGAATGATTTATGAGCAAGACGCGCTGACGAATTCTAGCGCGTTCAACAATTTTCGGCGTAGAAAATTGAGTTTGCGATTGCGAAAAAAATGTATTGGAGGAAAAATACGTTTTACTTAAAAGGGAAAAAGATCAAAAACAGCGTTGAATGGCTGATGGAAATTCGTCGAGCAAATATCCGATTATCGATTGTTTGGTTCGCTCGCGATCGACGACTCGATTGCGCAAGGTCAAAGACAGACTTTGCGATTTTGGGAAATTACCAAATCTAGATGTTCGTGCATAATACTCAGGTAGCTACCTTGATGTTTTTATGTTTGATGTCCGCTCCGTGGTTTAATCAATTTTCAGTCATAACCGCATATTTCGACGGATTAGAGAAGTTTACCGACAATAGTACCACTTCATTGTAAGGTAAATAACACTCTAGAATTAAAAATGGAAATAAAATGTCTCTGCTTCTTACTTATATACTCTAGGACTAGTTTCGGTTTAAGACATCATCAGGTAGAATCTAATGATAAAAATACATCAATAAGATACGTGTAATAATTAACACTGGCCACGAGCGATACCGCGCATCGGCGTAAAATCAGTTCGGACCGAGAGGAACGGTAGTACTACTTCGTCTGCGGAGCAGTACGGACATTTTCGCTGCCGGTCATTTGCGCAATTGTTTATCTGTCCTAGAAAAATTATGATTTCGTCAGCAAAACGACCGCGGTCGGACAAACTTCGAAAATTTATTGCAGAAATTCCAGACTTAATATATGGAGGTGCACGCACAGCTATGCGCGATTGAAGACGCAAAAAATGTTTCTGTTCTAGAAAAATTTGAAAGTGTTTTTGAGAAAAATTCTGATTTTGGCACATTAAGACACATTTGTGAAGGTGCGTCAACAGAATCGTTAAGTTATTTGAAAGATTATTTTACTTACGCAAATATTACGTCACTAGATGTAGAACGTTCGTTCTCTGCTATAAACGCATTTTTTCCTCATGCCGTACTAGTTTTGCCGAAACAACAGTTGAAACATATCTAATGTTGCAGATATTTAACAGACATTATTCACTTTGGGATTTCACGGAGGACTCTTAAAATGGTAAGTGTTTGAGCACGTGTTATTTAATTTTTATTTAAAAGATGAGCGAAATTATTTGCGGCAGCAGACATCTCTATTAGCAGAATAACTCTAGTGGAACGCGAGGCCTGGTCGACTCTACGCTACTGCGCGGTACCGTTCGTGGCCAGCTTTAGTAATAATTGATGTGCAGTACTTATGGCCTATAAATCTTCATAAATGATAAAATCATATTATTAAAAGCTGCTGAAAGCTAAATGTTAAAGTTGGAATTGATAAAACTTAAATGAATGCAAACAAAACTAAAGGTTGAATGGAGACATTTGAAGGTAGAGTTCAAGTAAAATTTAATGAGAAAGGTGATTTAGGTAAAAATAATAAAAATTGCAAGACTGGAATAGATCTGCAAGGCGAGGAAAAATTAGATATCTAGGATCAATAACAGACACACATGGAGAATTCAAAGAAGAAGTAATGAACAGAATAAGCAGAACAACAGCGAAATTCAGAACACTGTACAACCAGTTCTTTAATAAGAAAGAGGTATCCCAAAACACAAAAGTAAAGGTATATGAGGCGGTGTTAGTGCCAAAACTCATTTATGGAAATGAATCATGGGTCTTAGGTAAACAATTAAAAAGTAAAATTACGGCGTGTGAAACGGAGATCTTAAAAAAAATTGCGGGGGTGACGAGAATGAACAAAGTGAGAAGTGAAAAAATAAGAAAAGATCCAAAAATGAAAAGTGTTTTACAAAAAAACTCAACAACTAAGGTGGTTTGGGCATGTGGTAAGAATGGACGATAATAAGATGGTGAAAGTGACAATATGGGAAACGAAGAAAAGAAAACAAGAGGCAGACCGAGAAGGACGTGGCATGATGAAACAACTGCCATATTAAGATGGAAAGGAATGGACTGGACTCGAGCAAAACGAGAACCTAAGGATAGAAATAAATGGAGAACAATAACCTCTACACCCACGGTAGAAGAGGTCGAGGATAAGTAAGTGAGTATGTGACAGCAACATTTTATCTTAATTTTAACTATAATTTTTGTTAGGGCAACTACATATTCTGTTAGATTAAATAAACGTGTTGTAATTCTTAGTATAAATTGTTCTTATTTTAAAAATACAAGGGTTGCTGTTCCATAATTTTTTTCTGTGCATTTTTTTTTCTATTTCAAAAATGTCTAAAGGATGATAATCCATAGATTAATAAAAATAGACTGTATTTCAATTTATTTTTTATACTAGCCCTATCGATTTCGACTCAAAATGGACGTCTTCAGGCTAATAGTGATTGAAGTGTGTTGAAAGATAAAAAGAAGACTCTGTTATCAAAAATTTAAAAGTTAAAATGTTAAGAGGTAAATATTTTTATTGAACTTTGCTTAAAAAGGAAGCGGCAACCTATATGTCCACACACACATTTGCTGGTCGTGAACATATCGTTTCTTTAGAAATGTTAATACGTGCCGTAGTAGTGTAAAATGTGTCTGGGAATTTATGACTGTGCTCGAGCACGATGAAATGAATTCTACAAGGTAAAGCAACAGGACAATGTGTTGGTTTATATCTTTTATAAGATACTTCGCACTTGCCACATCTCTACGATGTGATAACGAGTTGCAATCATGCCTACAAAGTTAGTTGGTATAATCCACACTACGAGGAGAGTAAACGCTTTCAAATTTATACGACGGATATTTAAGAGGTCTCTTCTGGATTTGCTCAATTTATAGCTGATGGGTATTAAATAATTAGTAGAGTAGTAGACAGATTTCAATGTGCAAGTGCAAAACTGCTTGCAGATTCTGAAAAAAAATCCAAGTGATTTAGATGCCGCAGAAAGCATAAAAAATGGAAAACTAAGATGCTAATTAATATTACTACGAAAAGCGACTTTGAATAGAGCACATTGAGTATTTTTTTGTTTTTTTTTAAATAGCGATAACTTTTATTCTATTTGACAGTTTGTTATAAAACTTTGCTTTGGAAATTCTGTTTGCTTTGGAAATTCTGTTCAATGAAATTCTAAAAGCCGAGTTCGTATGAATGTAACTATAGATGATTCTATTCTTTAGTCACTAAACAATTAAATGCAAATAATGCGAGAATTATAAATATTTGTAGTTGTTTAAAATAAGGTTAATATCCATCCTATTATTTATATTAGCAATAGCTCTTACACATCCCTTTTGAATTTCAAAAATTCCATGAGCATGAAATCCCTAACAAATATATTGTTGTTTATTATGGAATAAACAAGCAAGCATGTTACAATCCAATAAAAGTAGAAGAGCATTTATGTAGATGTTGAAGAAGAGTGGACCTAAGTTGGAACCCTGAGGTGCGTCGTTGCAAGCAACGAAAATTTGAGATAGGCCCTTGTATTGCAACAATCCAGAAACAGAACCACTCCAATGATTTATTAGAATTTCGAACGTTTGTGCCTCTCTTGTGTGCTACTTAATACAACAATACATTACCGTCAACATGCTAAAGTATTTAACGTCAACATCGTCCGCGAAAGGTAAAAAATCGAAGAAAATTGATCTTGTGACAAACAATAGGGCAGATTAGATAAACAACAACAGCGGATAGAAATTACCTTATCAGAGACGATATAACCACTTTTGTCAATAACAGTCATCTATCACGTTTGTGTGAAGTTAACGTCCGTTTGTTTTTTTAAACGATGGCTATTTTTAAGCAACAGCGTCCTACTGTTTGCTCAAGTATTGAATTACATAATGGAACGACGAGCCTGACGTGTGCCATACAAAGGACTGGCGGTTGAACAAACCCGCTATTACCGTCTTTCTCTCCCATTGAGAGAAGACGCGCGCCTTTTGTTTAATATTTAGAATACGTCGGTGAAGAGATCTTTACCTAAGATACCGTTTCGAAATTGAGTCCTGTCTATTTGCGAGTAATGCTACAGAATGTATGGCATTTGGAGTCGCGTTATCTTTGCCGTACTACAGACTATTCAAACAACATTTGTAAGTACAAATATTTGAAGAATGAGACCAGTTACAGTCGCGTATTCCACTTGGAGACGTCCTAGGTTATCTTATTTTGCATAAAAGGTAGTATTACAAACGGAATCTGTTGTTGGATAAGCTCTAGGGTACTATGTATCTGCAAGAAACACTCTTTGGCAACTATCCGTCTTCGAAATAGATGTCGCTTGTATTAATACAATTAAACCAAACAGTCACTCTCTATATAACTTCTTTTGTTATTTCAAACAATGTATCCTGTGGCGCAAATCCATATTTACTTAACTAAAGCGGTTACAGCTAAAGAACTTTTTAAATCTGGAACACGCAAACTAACTGAAAATTAAAAAAAATAGAAGTGTCTGTTCTTATTGCGAAAAGATCCGTTATATTAAAAATTCATTTTGATTTACTTTAAACTGTTTAATCTACATAAACTAACGTTCAGAACTTTTGATGAAACACTTCACTATCACTCTTCCCCTAACACTTCATTGCGCTGGACGCATGTTTCCTTTACTAAGTTATCATGTTCAACAGCAAAACTGAACTAACAAGCTGTTTTACTGTTAAACATAGCTTAGCTACGGAAACGTATGTCCAGTGTTAGTGAAGAGTTGTGGTAAAAATGATAGAGAAGTGTTTCAGTGTTTCAATGCGGCAGTGGCTTAGAAACAGTTATAGTGCTATTGATCAAAGGTAAAAGATTTACAGATAAAATCCATAAAGTTATTAAGATAATCCCAACATTTTAAATGCATATGTTTCTATTTTTTTATTTTTACTTTACTTCTTCTTTTAATCAGGTATTAATTTAGTTTATAGTTGGCAACATTTATTGCCACTTCTCTTAATATATGAATGATACTACTATCACTGGTCAGATTTCGAATGTTCGACTTCTAACAATAAGGAGCAGATCCCCTAACCACCAATATAATCGCTACACAATTCAAATTTTTATATGAAGTAATAAAAAGTTATTGGGTGTACTCACTTCCCGTTGTCACCTTGTATAACGTTAGCCTTTAATATCAAAAACTGGACAACCTCCCAAAATTATGAAAAATATACTGTTTCAAAAAATAGTAAAATTTCATATTTTTATACGAATACATCATTCAACCGTTTTTTTTTGTCATCTGTGTATTAATCAGTAGCAGAAACATTACTAATTTGCCAAATGAACCAATTTCGCGGCGAGTTAATTTGAATTACCCTGCATACAAGGTGAGTCGGAAAGAACGGACCAAACTCTATAAGTATATAGTACACGTGAAAATAATGTAAAAAAGCTCGTATGTTCTTATCCGATTTTCACTTGTTTTCAAGTTATAGTGTAATTAAGAAATTTTAACTAGCGTTCTTGTAAATGCTCCAAATTTTCGCTTGTTTCCGAATTAAATAAAATAAAAATACCCTTCTATTGACTTACCCATGTAAAATAAAAAGTCAGGTATATTCTACATTAAAAGTTTCTTTCGCTTCTTATAACATATGTCCTACCGGCTATTTGAATCAATCCTTGCAAAGCCCAAAATCATTTGAATAATTTTGTTGTGCTGATATGTGTCAGTGTCAGTTTACTGTAACAGTGATGCCAACAGTGATCATTACCCAAATATGGCATTTGCTTATGGTTTTTGTAATGGAAATGCTACAGGTGCTGTTGAAGAATATCGTCAACGGTTTCCACAACAGAGAAATCCTGGTAAAAATATATTTGTCAGAGTTTTCAACAAATTATGCGAGACCAGAATGCTTCCCAGTACTAACATATCATTTTAGCAAGCTACTCCACAAGGTTTAGAAAAGCGTAAAATATTCTGGATTTAGTAGAAGAAGATGCAACGACCAGCTCACGAAGAATTGGTAATCAATTGGGCATTTCACAAAAAGTCCACGAGCAAGGCTTATATCCATACCATATTCAGTGTATACAGTACCTACAACCAGAAGATAATAATTTTTACGTATAAAGCAACATTCACCCGTAACGGTATAAATAATACTCGGAGCTCGCATGTATGGTCAGACGAAAATCCCAACGCATCAGTCAAAAGTAATTTTCAGCACAAGTTTTCGGTAAACGTATGATGTGGTATGGTGCATAGTTATTTAATTGGTCCTTTAATTTTGGCAAATAGCCTCACAGGAGAGCAATACATAATTTTTTTATAAAATGTATTACAAGGACTACTAGAGGATGTTTTTCGCTCGTCAGGTCAAGCAATATTTGGACCATAGGTTTCCATGGCTTTGGATTGATCGCGGTGGTCCTATTAGTTGTGTCCTAAGATCCCTACACCTTACACCGCTACAGGCGCCCTTCAGGCATAGCATAAGATGTTTAGAGGTCAATAACGGTATTTTTGAATATTTATTAAAAGAACGCTATGATTAAAAAAATGTTAATATATGAAATTTTGTTTATTTGTGATTACGCTATAACTTGAAAACAAATGAAAATCGGATAAGAACCTATGAGTTTCTTTACATTATTTTAACGTGCACAATACACTCTTGCAGTTTGGTCCGTTCCTCTCGACTCACCCTGTAGTAGGCAGAATTTACTGTATATTCAAATACAAGAGTCTCAAATTTTGACAGTGAAACCGCAAAATAAATTAGCAGATAATAGAACAAAAAAGAACATGGTATCCCAGATTTTAAAATCCAGTGAAGATTAAGATGATGCGTTTTGATGGTTGTTGTTTCTTCTATATTTATGCGTTCGCATTCCATTTAACAGACTCAGTATAGAAAGGTAAAAAGAAAACCCAGTCTTCTGAAATAATAATTACACCTCAACAGATGTTTTCCGAAAAAGTAAACGCCAATTGACTTCTGTATTTTTATTCGCGTTTCGAGCGTAACAAATTCGTGTTTAGGAATTTGTAAAACAATCTACCGTTTAGGAGAAAGCGGAGCCGTTTCCTTCGGGCAACCAAAAGCGCGGGAGTCCTCGCAATGGCGGTGGTGCGAGTTGAATAAAAAATTAGGCTTTTCCGGTCGCGGAACGAGCGTTCGTTTGCCATACCTAGTCGCATAGCAGTCGACTATTGATGAATTTTAAAAAGAACACGCACAGAAAGGCAGCAACCCTATTCGTCGTTCTCGGCAGAAGGCATCGTCTTCTTTTTCCCATCTTTCTCGTTCGCTTCTTTCGGATTCGTCTTCTCCGTTTCTGCCTGCTTTGTTTTATGTTTTATACATGTTCGAAAAACGAACCCCTTGGTGCTCTCCACGGTGGTTCCGTTCCAAGGGGTTACGAGAAAGTCGACAGCTACGCCACCAGGGAACTTCGGCCATTTCCTTCTTTCAGACTCTTTTTTTTGCAGGGGTAAGGTAAAATGAGATTTTTACCGGTGTTGCTTTGTTGTTGTTGTAGTTGACGAACTTTTTATTAAAACACCAACGCACGCTCGAGAAAACGATGGACCTTTATTTATATTTCATTTCTGGTAGGTAGATGTACAACGATTTTTCGTTAAAGAGTGATACATGGAGAGCGTTAATTGTGTTCGTTGCGAAACAAGAAATTGCCAGACTCGGTCCATTGTTACTTGGTCTCTACGTCAATAATAACAACATGTACGCGTATGATATACAAAGGAAATCGAGTTGGAAATAAAATGTTCCTTTCTGGATTTAAAAAAACATAAAGGTTGTTCATAATCATACCAACCTAAACAAATCCTGTTGGAGACAAATAATCGAAACCTTGGGCAAACAACCTAAAACAATTTGCATATTAATACTTATACCGCGTTAGTAAGTTTCGTAATAAAGTGAACCGCTAAAATATATGGACACTGTTGTAACGTTTGCTCGCTATGAAAGTAAAAGGGGCGCGGAGTCGCGACGAAAATGCATTAGAATCTGTAACAATCCAACCACTATCAGAGTACCATCGTGCTATGCATTATACCCCTAGTTTATTTCTTTAATTGATTATCCTTGCCTTTCTCGATCTTTTCTGCTTGGTTATTTTTGATTTGCTTTTTCTGAGTCTCGAAATTATACTGAGCAATAGTTTTCTTTTCATTTATGTTCTTATAAACTAAGAAGCCATGAAACGGTACCACATTAGAGGCGGCATTGCAAATGACTGCTTATTTGAACATATATTATAATAATAAGTTCAACTGAATTTTAACACATACAAATACGACATTTAGACATAAAATACCATTAATTAGATTTCGAAAATATGTTTTCGTTTTGGAATTTGCATTTAGAAGTTTATGTATTTGTTATGCACTTACTATCATTTAAACATTTAATATATTCGATATTTGGAAATGCAAAAATGTAATGTAGTTATTTTATAATGACAGGTCCTATTTAGTATTGAAATTCATCATTTTTCCTTTTAAATTAAGAACGTTTCTTTGTTTCGTATACAATATTACATTTAAGTATTTATTTGGAAATAATCAACGATTAAAGTCCATCAATAGAATAAAAATCAAATAAGATATATTACGTATTTGCATAAATCCGTGTCGAGCAGATATCTCGAGCACGTATGCTAGGAGACTGACTTGCGACTGTGTGGGGTTGTCTAGAGACAGAGGAGTGGAGAGGGCTTTTCTACCACAAAAAGGTAACGTTATTCGCTATATGTATGGGACCAGTGCTTATAAATGAGTCCTAGTATGGTATTCCATTATACGTAGACTGTCCAAACATGAACAAAAGTCTTTATAAAGCTTGAAGAGCTTTAACTTCCAATGAAATCTAAGTCAAAGCTGATAAACTAAAACATTTTCTTCGAAATCTTGCTGCTGGTATCCAAAAAAGCTGTTACTTAAACTATAATTAATTTGTGAACAGATCGAATCACAAATCACGTAATAGAATTACTTCTACGAACTAAAACATTACTATCGCATTTCGTATAACCCTGGTTTCTTATACGACTCCGTCGAATTTATATCTGTCATCCTCAAAGAACAACGAAAAGAACTTTTTTAATTTGAATCGCGTACATGTCACGGGCACAAAATCAACGAAGGAAAGGAGGCCACTTAATTGGAGTTGTTTTATGGAAACCAAGGGTTAGTAACACGATGGGGTAGCGTTTCAAGTTGACAAACTTTCGGCCCCTCTCGACCCGCCCGGTCGAGATTATTGATGATCTTGAGCAACTTTAGCGTCATTAAACTATCCGAAGTTTACCGGAAGAGGGAGTGACTAGCGTGGAAGGAGACGAAGTAGGCGATCGGAATGACGCAAACGAAGAGAAGATGATGGCTTGGAGAGGAGTTGCGAAGGAGGGCTCTCGAATATCGAAAGAGGAAGAAGACAAAACGATGTCATCACCGACGACTAGTCGGAAAAATCGATGAAGAGGGAATTAAATAGTTGGAGATGATGGTATAAGGTTTATATATACATACATTTATAACATGTAGGAGGAGATGACGTGCGCATGTTGAAGAGCATTTAACAAGTTATTTTGAATAAATACCAATCGTTAAATTAGAGAAGTTTCTTTCACTGATGCCTTTGATATTCATTTGAGAATATATTACCTGGTGTACGAATTTCCGATGTCATTAGTACACAAAACTTGTCCTCAGAAGAAACATGATCAATATGACACTTCAGCAATACCTTAAGTCTTGGCTATTAAATAAAATCCTTTATAGAAAATTTAATTTAAAATTTAGTATACCTTGAAGGAAATGCTGTTACGCAAAGCAAATTTAGCTTTCTATAAAAGCATTTCTTCTTTTTTAAACTCACTAGCACTAGTATCATTAATTTTTTCATTTTCAACTTACAACCCATAATGCAACTGTTTATTGTTTATTTATGTTTAATATTACATTCATACAAATATTAAGGAGCTTATCTTTACAAACGTTTTCAAATATGTAAAATACACAGTGCCTAATCCTTCTAATCCAAAAGAAAAAATACCAGCTGTTATGCATAAGCAGAAATCTCCTTTCAATACTAAATTGTACAGACTATATTATGTATACCTTTCAAAGATAGATACAAATTTATACTTATTCTAATACAAGCATGCGCAGTTAAATTTAGAAAATAACTGTCGTCAGTTATAAAATGTATATCACGTAGACCCATTTTTGCAGTTTAATGAATACGTACTTTACCATAGAAAGAAAAACAGATTCTTTTCAGTTTGAATTCAATTCAGTACATATGCACTTACTTAGCTCGTTCAGGAAGTTCTAAGGCACAAAGAAATCAACGTACCTGAAACAAAAAAAAAATAAGTTAGAACATTTGTAGCGTAGTTACAATGATTTTATTTAGGTATTTTCCAACAGAACAGTAGTATGGTGCACATTTAAAAAATCAAAATAACGACCATTAAATCAACACATTTCAAAATTTGACAAGTATATAACAAAGACGCGTCTCATAAATATCATTTGTGCGTTACCTTAGAGGATAGGTGGGCGCGATGGTGTGGAGCAGCAGAGCTTCGATTCCCTCGCGTATTTCCGTTGAATACTATAATGCACACGATATATAACGGAAATACACAACGGAATCGAAGCATTGTAATTGAACTCCTATTGACGTCACCGCGAAAGCCGCTACTGGTATGGAGGCGAGATGGACCTAAGTTTTGATTGGTGTAGACGTTTTAAAAAATACCAAATGTTTATTCGCAAGGCAATTGCAAGACCAGGAGAATGCTGAATAACGCAATCAGCGGCAGAAGCTATACTTCAGGCTGCCTAGTGGTAGCACTCGAAACAGCAGAAAAACAACGCTAGAGCTGATAAACCACGATTCGCATGTGCAATAAACAAGTAACTCTATTCATTCGAAAAAAATAACTTTACGGATACCAGAACTAACAACATCTCCAGCATAGATTTTTGAGACTGCTCCCCATTGAAGTAGTGCCTTTTGAGTTTTGCCGTGCTTGTTGCACCAATGTGCTTGACGTTTCGTTCTTCAGTCTCTTCAGAAGTTTTCTAAAGACTAGGCTGGTTTTCTTTTTCCCATATACCTCGCTCCGTTGAATTATATCCCTTTCAGTGTGGTATCACGGTAGTGTCCATTGTGGACTGCCCTCTTCGTGGTTTGCTGTTATATATTACCAACCTCCACGTATTGCTTAGTGTGTAACCATTTTCCCTATAATAATAATAACAACCACTACATCATCTGCATACAGCGTAACATAGCCTGAAAGATGTTTAGGTAAGTCATCTATGAAAGTTGTGAAAATAAAAGGCCCCAGCACAGAGCCTTGTGGCACGCCGTAGCCAACACCATGATGACCAGAACAGACACCTCCCAAATGCACTAATAAATCCTGCAAATAAGTCTCTATCCAGTTCAAAATATTACTGCGTATACCCAAAGCACAAAGCTTTTTCAAAACAAAGTCTACGTCGACACAGTCAAAGGCCCTAGCCATGTCAAAGAAGACAGCCGCCACCATATGTCCCTCGTCAACGTACCTGTACACACAATCGATAAAGTCAACAGCAGCTCTCTCCGTTGACCGGCCAGTGCGATAACCGTGCTGGCGCGAAGTTAATATGTGATACTTACGGAAAAAATCAACAATTCTGTTGCGAACAATCTTCTCTATAATTTTACTAAAAATGCTAATTAAACTGATAGATCAGTAATTGCCAATTTCTTTGGGATTGTTCTTTTTCAAAACTGGAATCACAGTACTGGTCCTCAAAACGTCAGGAAACTTACCGCGCGCCACAGACTCATTAAAAAGATCTGCTAAAACTGGTGATAAGATGTTGGCTACAATTTTAATGATTTTGACTGATATGTAATCATGACAAGTTGCGTTAGTGTTGCGTAGTAGATTAATAATATTTAAGACTTCATTGTCATTCGTAGGATAAAAATAAAAGGATTCAGCTATACTTGGTGGCATAGTACAAACTCCAGCGCCCGACACAAGACCGTATTTATCACAGACTAATGAATTTGCTGCTGTTGCAAAATATTCCGCAAAGGCGTTAGCTACCATATATTCATCGGTAATGACCAAGTCATTTACGATTAATTCAGTTTGCCTGCTACGTTTTTGAAGTTGTTGGTCTTCTTCACTGTTTCCAATAACTCTTTCACAATTCGCTGTTAGTAATGGTTGCTTTTAGCAAATATCTTCAAGTTGTCATGCAGTGTTGTTCCGCTGTGCTTTTCCGTAATCGGGAGATACCTTCGGCAAAATTCGATAAAATTCGGTAGATCATATGTATGTACACTTCTGCATTCGAAATTCAAAGTCAACAATTTTTTGAACAATATATTTATTGAGGTATCCAACAACTAAAATAATAATAAAAAATAACAAACTATTAACAAAACACGAAAATACCTGTAATATAATAACGAAATGTATAATTAAAACAAATTTGTAAAAAAAATTCAAAAACACAGATTTTTATTCATCTTCAGGAAGATTTTTTAAAGTTTTGTCCTTCATATTCTGTATTAATTTTTGTTCAACTGGAAAATTAAAGCAATTTTCTCGGTTGATATAATTTTTTGTATGTAAAAACCAGTAATTGATTCTGTGCTTAACCGATTCCATTCTTTTGTCTTCGCTGAGTTAATTGCAGAAAAAATTCTTTCCACATTGGCAGAAGAAAGTGGAAGACATAACATATTTTCCACAAGTTTACTCAAAACGGGAAATACATATGTACCATCACTTCGGCTAATTTGCTTCACTTATGTCCAAAATTATTACACATCGTCACTAAATGTCTGACATTCCTCATTATTACGAAGTAACTTCCATTCTGAATCAAATTTTTGCAGGTTTTGACGAGATACTATATTTGGGAAAAATGAACCTATGCTTGAAATAGAACTTATAGATCCATTTTTAACCACTGCAGGATTGATAAAATTAAATTCTTGGGTTGGATTATTTTTTAATGGAAATCGTGAAATTATTTGTACGCAACTTTCGTTATAAAAATCTAAGGAGCGAACTACTTACGCCGTTTCTTGCAAATACACCGCAACGCTTGTTACCAACTAGTAAAATATCCTCCAACTGTAAAAAATGTCTTGGATTTTTAAAATCAATATCTTCCGGGGTGTTGCGGCTATGTATTCTCGTTTTAAGAAACAATCACCAAATGTACGTAAAATATTACAGACAGTAGTATACAAGACATTTAATTTTGCAGCTTGGGATTGTATTTCGCGGTTCAAGTTATTAAAAAATGGTAAAACATGATCAAGAAATGACAAAAAAAGTTTATTTAGTGGATTATTAAAATTTTGGAGGACGTTGTCTGCAGCCGAGACATTCCTTCGGCCACAGCAGTTGTAAAATACAATTGTAGTGCACCAAATTCTAAAAGCCGTCTAAACGTTGTTTAATGTGATTAAGCGCATGCCCGGCTTTTGTTAAAAATTTAATGACTGCGCGGTACTCAATTTCGTTACCTGGGACATTTTCATGCACTAGTCACGATGTCTGGCTGGCTACTAAAAACTACTACCCTTCGAGATATATAGTGTAGACCTCGCATATATGCAACAAAGTTTGAACACGCTAGAACCTGTATAAGCCTGTCAGGCCGAGAATTTATGGCGCCTGCCTCGTATATCAATGAATTCATCACATATGTCTGCTGGAACATATGACGCATTCCCCTTTCTTGGATTTCCAACACCTTGAAAGCAAAAAATCGAAAAGTTAATACCGTCTAATTATGTTATTTTATTATATAGATTATTATGAATATTATACATCCGTATGATTGTTTAAAATAAAATATATTTTCAATTTTATTTTTATTTTCGGGTATATCCCTGTTAAAATTTTCATTTTTAAACTTTCGTATGCCCTAGGCACAGTACCTACTACGCCTATTGGATAATACGGTTCTGATTATATCTAGCATATTTTGTAAGCTGCTAATACGTGGTTCTAAAACAGAGGTAACGTGTTTGATTGGAAATTGACTGAAGTTTCAGTGTGCTGGTAGATTTATACTGTTGTACTAAACGTAAGTAAAACCCATTTGGATACTACATCTCCATACAATACGCCCCCACAAAAAAAAACACTCGAAAGGAAATCGAAAAATATCGTTCGTATGACAAGGACAAATTAACACGAAGGATCATCAAACCGACTTGAATACTCGTCTCGAAACATGCAATCAGGGTCGTACCAAGAATCCTGAATACCAACTAATGATAAACACACAAGCCCCAACTGGCATCTAACAGATCAATTACCGTGATAAGGACATAATCCGAGCCAGTATAGAAGCGGTGATGGCGTCAGTGGTTCGTCGGTAATGGCATGGCGATACAGAACCTGATGTTAATACCGACTGAACACACCGCAGTACCTAAAACGATATCTACTCGTTGCGAACGAAATAGCCTGCAATGTCTCCGAATTGTTTTGTTCTCCAACAAACTGGCAAATGCATATGTCGGAACCGATTCAACCATCAGCCGTCCAGACAAACAGACAGAACGAAATGTTCTCTTCGGTTCAATATCAGCCGGTCTGCAGGAAGGAAGATTGTAATCGAGAACTGTGTGCTATTGCAAAAAAGCTCCCAGGTACGGCGGAGCTGAATCGAACGCGGAATTAATGACAGTCGGGCATTAGGACAGATTCCCGAGGAAGTTACAGAAATCTCAGAGGTAATTACCCTTATATACGTCGCTCTCTCTGCAAATTTTTTCGCTAATTGCACCATTATTCGTTGAGATTCCTAATTGGAAAATTGGATTTACTGCTGAAGAGAGAAGCAGATGATGCAATTATGACGTGTTGAATTGAAAAGGATATCCAAGCGCAAAAACTAAACGGAAAAAAGAAGCCGTGCGTCCAACGATTGCTTGGAGAATTTATTACCTTTCTAATTGCCATGAAGCGCAGTTAATCGAGAACTATACATCGACTAAAAATTACCTATCTCTATACGAATTACAAAACTTATCAAACGTTTCACAATATTATGCAGTGAGGTCCTAAAGTGTGCCCTCCCTCCCCCCCTACTAACTTTTGAACGACAGAAGCTAGCGTTTTAAGAAAAAATAGGTCGATTTCTGTTTTTTGTGAACTAACTTTTGCCGTTATCCGCAGTTCAAATGCACTTCTGGTGTTACCGGAAATGACGTCAACTTTTTTATTTTAAATAAAACACTATATATTTTTCCTTTTTTGGAAAGGTAACTGAAAGGAGAATCCAACGATACCAATAATGTAATACTTTAACTTAAGAAATATTACGATTTGCAGAACTAACGGTTTTGGTAATCTGTTTTTGTTGTTACGCAAAGTTGGCTAGGAAAGAGCGCCAAATTGTTTCTTGTGATTGCGGATAACGGCAAAAGTTAGTTCACAAAGAATAGAAACCGATCTATTTAAAAAAAAAAACGCTAGCTTATGTCGTTCAAAAGTTAGCACGGGGGGGGGGGGGGGAGGATACTTTAGGACCGCACTGTATGAATGATAATTAATTATAGATGGTGGAGAGATTATTTGTAATTTGAGATACCTGTTACAGAATACTGGGAATGAAATGTAGATGTTTTTTCTTCAGTGATATTCTCTCTCTAAGATTATATACCTTTTTAATAACTGAAATCGTAACTACATTTCTGACAGGAAATATCTCAAAATTTACAAAACATATTAATAAAAATAGTGTTAATTTTTGACATACTAAAAGCAAAGTATAGAGAAACAATCCAGAAGTTTACTAATAGTAAAACACTTACCTAATTTTGAATTGAGAACTGCGTGAAAGTTTTCAAAATGATTGACGAGAATGTGATCAATGCCGTAAAATTCGCTTCGATTGAGATGATACTATTAATTTTCGATCTTAATGACAGTTGTACAACGCTCTCCCCTTCGGGAACACACTTCCAGAAGAAAAACGGTTGTACATGTCGTCTCGTCCTGCTGGAAGGATTCACCGTCCTTATGGCACGGTATTTCTAGCAGGACTAAGCCTGCGGAGCAAGGTCGCGAAACTTTCCCGTGTTTGTTTTCGTGATTTTGTTGTCTATATATCGCAAAGTACGTTAACAAAATTTTTTTAAATACTTTCTTCATTGTTCCCCAACATTTCGCACTTAAATAATCACCCCCAAATAGGGATCTGCTCCAGGAATTATCTGTTTTTGGAGGATCGAATTCTGTCACAAAAATTGCGACACGCGAGTTGAGAAAGTTCGCTATAACTGAATAAAGTCAAATGCTTTCACCGAGTTGTTTTCGACTGCGCTAGTAGACAAAGTAGGCACTCGTTTCATTTACAATTGGGTTTGCTACCAGGACTAGAAGTGCTTTAAAATTGTGCATGAAACTGGCAGGACCGCGAGTACATTCCGTCCTTCCGGTAGGATCTCATACAATCTATCATTAAACTCAATTTACTTAATAAAAAAGCACTAAACATGCACTTTGTCAAAATCAATAAAAATAAATAAATAAAACAGAATAAATAAAAGAAATATATAAATAAAAATAATGTATAAATAAAGATAAAAACCCCAAAATTATTAAATTTGAAAGTGAACTAGCTGAACTGGAAACGAAATGATAGGATGTTAGGAAAATGAATACATATTTTAGTTTACGTAACTACAACGTAACCAACCAATAAAATAAATGATTGTGATTTGAACTTGTCAGTATGTTAGCAACTGCACTGAAACTGAATATTTGTAAGTGGAACATTATCACCGTCAAAGTGATTATATGGTGATTTTGAATCAATAAATACGAGCCCCGACCAGCTTCAGTTGGCCCACAAACAAAATTTTGTAGTATTGTTGGCATTTATCGCTCAAGGGGTAAAACCAGCCGCTACAATGTAATATCTAAGACAAAATATGCTATGTAGAGGACTTTAGGAGAGATCGGGGCTCAATGAAGCGCGTTGCCTCATAAAAAGTCGGGAATTTTTAAAAGATGTTTCCTTGCATTCCATTACCCAAGTAGTGCTAACGGTGAGTATTAAGGTGGCCATAGAAACAACGCTTTTTTTGACGGGAGTGACGGTAACATATGTTTCGATTGTAGAACAGTTCATTGATAGTACAATTGTTGTCAATAATGGGCAGGGGAAGGGAAATTGATGACAAAATTCGATCAATTATAATTAATTTACACAAATCCGGAAAACCAAACGGCGAAATCGGAATATTCCTCAGCATATCCAGATACAGTGTTCGAAATATTGTAAAATTGTGCAAATCAAACGGTTCGGCTGCCCAAAAATCCCGTTATGTGAAAAAGTCCAAATTAACAGACGCTGATAGACGAGCTTTGGCCAGAATTATCAAGTCTAATAGGCGTGCTAACTACGGAGCGTTGAGTGTACTCTGGAGTGAGGCTATTGGAATACGTATTTGCAGGTCTACATGTCATTCAGAAGCAAGAAAACTTGGCTTTGGTACCTACAAGGTAAGTTTCATGAGTTCAATCCTATGGGACAAAAGATAATTCGTTTTTCCCTTCGCGAAGGCAAAAGAAAAACCGTTATTGACCCTAAAGCAGAAGCGAAGCAGGTTAAAATGGAATAGAGACCATCGAAATTAGGATATTGAGAGGTGGAATAGTGTACATTGGAGTGACGAGTCGCGATTTGAAGTTTGTGTCGGTGATAGCCGGAGCAGAGTTATTCGCCAGTAACATGAAACTTATCATCCTGACTGTCTTAAGCGTAAAGTTAAATTTCCATCTTCGGTAATGGTCTGGGGTTCAATGTCGGCTAGAGGAGTTAGAAAGTTACACTTTATCAACGGCATTGTTAACTCAGACAAATATTTAGACATCCTAGAGGAGTCTTTGTTGCCTACTTTAGAAGAGAGCAGGATTTCTGGAAATGACTTCATTTTTCAGCAAGACGGTGCTGCATGTCATACTTCCTAAAGATCCATGAAACAGCTTTCAGACCATGAAATACCGATTATAAAATGGGTTTCTAGTAGTCTGTAGTAGTATCTTTTGCCCATCGAGAAGTTGTGGTATATCATGAAAAAGAGGTTGCGAGCCAATCCTGCCAAGACTGTGCAAGAACTCAAGCAAAGGCTCCAGAACATTTGGGATAATTTCACTGCAGAGGATTGTCAGGATGTAGTAAATAGTTTACTGAGAAGAATGGAAGCAGTTATTAAAAACAAAGGTGATGTTACTCAGTGGTAGAATGAGCTATATCTTAGAGCTGAAAATCACAGATTTGAGATTTTTCAAACTGTTATTTGCAAAATAAAAATTGAGAATTATACCTCTATTAATTTAAGTGATCTTCAATATATGTTCATAACTGAAATTTTATCGGGCGGGCTAACTGAAGCTGGACGGGGCTCGTATATTCACTTAATAAGGTAAAAGGAGGACGCCCCTGATGTTAGTTTTCAGCATGACACCCGTCAAGAAGACGTCAGATTAGTTTAGTTTCGATTAAATACGTAATACTATAATGGAGATTGACTTTCGTCAATTGCATTAAGATGGACAAATAAAGTTTAAACATTATTCTTGTTGGGTGTAAAGATTCGCCTTTCATATCTTTCATATTAATAAAGTATAGTATACAAAGATCTAATGTGCCAGAATGGCATTTCGCCATATGTTAAATGGCATTTTCAAAATTATTTTAGCTTTTGTTGACATCTAGACACATGCGAATCATATCGAGGTCTAGCAAAAATGAGATGGTCTGTATACCGTAAGAGCGAGGGTACTATGATCGGCCAGCATAATCGGCATTTTTCGGAAATGCGAGAGCGAAGTCGTGTCTTACACGTGTATGTGAATGAGTACGCCGTTTAGAACGTGAGCAAGGTGCTTTCGGAAATGCGAAAGCAAAGTCGTGGCTTACACGTATGTGTGAAACGATACGCCGTTTATAACGTGAGCAAGGTACACAAATGAATTTGCGTTTGCACAATTTTGACAAGCAAATGACATTCCACAATGACATTCAACACGGTACACATTTAGATGCGCTGAGTTCGTGTAAAATCGGGTGATCATAGCACGCTCGCTCTTACGATATATCAACAATTTTGTTACCTAACATATATTATCCCCACACATTATAACCCACTGCAAGTTCTTTCCCTAATGCCGATGAAGTTTGTCGAGAAAATCCTTAGCTGTGGTTAGTCTTTTCTGATTACAGTGTTCTAACATTTACATTTAATGGGGGTCTATACAGGACGGGAAACAACAAACATGTAAAAATCTTGTATTGGATTTAGATCGATTAAATTTATTGGCAAATTTACAATCAATCTAAACTATCGAAATATTACTACCTCCATTTCGCATTGTGGCAGAAATATCTTTTTCTGATTATAATCACATAAAGAAACTAAATTTTGACTTCTGTAGATTAAGATAAATACAATTTATACAATAAACCGTAACTCAATATCTGTTTAATTTAAATTAAAAGAAGCTTTTTTATATAACTAAAATAAAATAACTCTGTAACCCAAGTCCTAATAAGGTTTCCCCAAAAAGGAGAGAAAACTTATATAACCATTTTTTAATTATTTATTGAATTTTTAACTCCAGTGAACAAAGCCAAATTTATTTCGCCAAATTGACCAACTACAATAAATTGCTACTGGTTTACTGCTGCTGATTTACTGCTGCTGCTACTGCAGACTGACTAGCGACTATTCATTCAGGTGGGGTTTATATAAAGCCCATTGTGGGCCAATGGAGCGGAAATATTACACATCAATGAAGCGTGGTGATCGCTAGAAAATATAATCCCAGGAATCCATGGAACCACTCTTCGATGATCCGTAATATGTTTGCTACATTGCCCCAAAATAAACCACTTCGGAATGAATAGTCGTTAGTGAGTGTGCGGTAGCAGCAGCAGCAGTAATACCAGCAGCAGCAACACAAGCCCTAAAGATGTACCATAGGGGTGTAGACGAAACGTCGGTATCAGCAACCACAACGACACGGTTCCAGGCCGGAAACTGAGAAAATAATCGAAGTAGATATTTCTTGTGTGTATGAATATTTGATTAGTATGGAATTTGACCAAACATATGAGACAACGTTAGAAGCAAAAAAAAAATAAGGAAACGGAGCAGAGAAATTAATGACAAAAATCGTAAAAAGAAGTAAAACAGAAATGGGGTTATTAACAAGACAGAAAAGTTTAGGAAAACCAAATTCATAAGGACTGCGTCCGCAATCTATTCCCTGTAGAAGCAGAAGGAGGAATAAAATGCAGACATAAGCTGTAGTCAGCTAAATTGATGTAATGTAAATTGCATTCAATATTCCAAATTGCAATTCCAAATAAACGTTATACAACATAGATGCAACTCACGAAACAATTCTAATAATTACTATAACATAAGCAAGTCCGTTAGATTTAAAAGCTAATTAGATAAATGCATTGCCAGTAAGACCACACAAAAATTTCTGAAATGAATTCTCTCATTTACCGGCGAAACGAAAGCTTTTAAGTTCCCTTCGATCTACGAATAAGTTTATTTTATAGTAATTTAAAGACTAACGCCGTATCCCGATACAGTTCCTCTATTTCCTGTGTACGGAAACCGGCTTGACTCTCTCGAAAATATCCTCCGGAGTTTATTTATATAGAGATCCCGGTGTCGTGTTCCCGTAACTTTCCCGCATCGCGCTCGCATTCACCATCAGATCTCATCATCCGGAACGAACAGAACAGGAAATTGTACGTCTCATGGCCACCGCCCGCGCCCTGTGACCAACCCATCATCACCATCATCCTTCTTCGAGACATTTTCTGGTTAGAAGGGCTAGGTTATAAGACGAAGGCGAAAGACGGTGGCAGATAGCCGGGAATATGAGCGATTTTGCGGTAATACACCGCACGTCATCGGAAATAAATACCGGGGGTTGGGTAGTGGAGTTTATTTAGGGTAAACGACCATAATTTGTTGAGAATTCTGCGTGTTGACTACCGAGCACAACCAGAATTACCTTTTAAAATGCTGTAACTGAGTAGATGCTGCACGCAGAAAACGTTTACTTGTATCAAAGATGTCCGCCTTAATTCAAGACAATTACTGTTTCAATTATCCGCAATACAATAACTGTTTTAAATCAAAAGAAATATTTTCTTAGCGTTTCTTTCTCCGCTTAAGGGAAGTATATACTTGTAATGAAATAATTGTATTTCTCTGTTTAAGGCATTTGTTAACTTGATTCAAGAAAACCTTGCAAAAAATGTTGAAGAAAGCGACTTTTAGTACAAGTAAATGGCCATTATAACACAAAGCAATATTTTCTTAAGGATAGTAAGTAGTTTTCTTAATTCCAGAGAGCCTTTAGGTATTGTTCATAAATCAATAGTCATAATTTTCTTCAAATAAGCATTTTTACTTAGAATTTTTGAAATGCATATTATTTATATGCACATTATTAATTGCGCTTGCTTCGTTTAGAACAGTACGACTTATCCATACATTATGCAGTAAATTGCTTGCGTTGCTTGTGATTTTAAAAAGGCCAAGGTGGGTTATCTGCAGAATAATTTTCAAACATAAGTGAACTTAATGTAGAAATACACATGAAAAAAGTGCTTGGAAACAATAACCAAGCTAATGTTAATAAATAGCTCCTGGTATTGATGGAATCACTACCGGCAAAAATAATATGAGAAGAGGAAAGCATTAGAGTTTCTTGCTCCTGGCCACATTGCTCTTATATCTCTAAGTTTATGCCACTAATCTTCAAAAACAGCAGCTGATATATTTCCTGGCGCCACCTAGAGCCGGTAGTCATAGTCATGCCGTCCCAAATTGTAGCGACGGAACCAGAATACAGATATCATACTTACCCATACAATGATATAACCTTTAACCAGGGTTGCTTGTCGACGCGTTGACTCTATTGTCGACCTCGACGTGTCGAATAAACGTCGATAATGTCAAGGACGTCAACAAAATGCTTTTCGGGGTTATGTTTAGCGTTATGGTTGTGATAATGAGTGGCAGAAAAATTAATGATAATTTTGATAAATTTAAGTTTCAACCAGTTAAGGTGAATGACCGACATGCAGCTCATTGCTTGGTTGGCAAAAATGTTATAAAAAACACAGGCTCGCGGCTATTGCAGTCGCACAGGTAAGAGAATTATCATGTTTTATGAAAAAAATCAACAGAAAACTATTTAAACGTATTGCTTTTGATTTGAAAAAAATGTACATTATATTGTAATGCTATCAGCTTATTATATGATCATTTTTAATTACAATTGTTTCCATCTAATATATTTGTATTCATATTTTATTCTTATTACTTTTAGAAACGTATGTAAACTCAACACTGTCCGCGGTGATGAATCTGAAGACAATAACTCTGAATCAAACGAAGGAACATATTAGCTTACAAATTATAAGAATAATTGGGTTTTTAGGCGTGCAATGCTAATTTTTGTGATTTAATTGGCGAATATACAGTTTTTGAAGATGGTGAACTAGAATTGGTGGAAACCATACCAGCAGCATCAGAAACAGAGATATCAACACCGAGCTGTTCTTCTGGCTATCAACCAGTCATAAATACTTCAAAAACTAGAAAAAACCAGAGTACACCACACGGATCAGGCAATTCAAAGAAAATAAAACTTATGATTGATTTTGTGGATTCTATTACCATGGATGGGGCATCAAAGATTGACGACGCTCTAGCTAAGTTTATATTTGGGTGCAATTTACCGTTTAGAATAGTAGAGTCAAAATTATTTAAACAGTTTGTAGAATCCTTAATACCGGCCTATGCAAAAATGATTCCTAGTAGAAATAGGCTTAGCACTAGTCTCCTTGACAAATGTTACAACGACTGTATGAATGAGGCTAAAGTAAATCAAGGCACCGAGTCCGTTATCATTTGTAATGGATGGAAAAATTCTACAAACAACACAAAAACTGTAGTCACAATGTTACAAACAACCGACGGTTCTAAGGTGTTTCTTAACGCTTGGGATTTTACTACAGTGTCTGAAACTGGAGAGAAAGTGGCCGAAATTATAACCGAATCTAAGCAAATTGTAAAACAAAAATACAATGTGGATATTTATGCCGTAATCACAGTCACAGACAATGCTAGTCAAATGGCAAAACTGGGAAACTTGTTGAAGCATTCTATTTGGTCTACTACATGTTGTAGCCACACAGGAAATCTTCTAGCAAAAGGTGTGGTGAACAAAGATTTGTGCAAGCGAGTTGTAGTAATGAAAGAATTCAAGCAATCGGATCTTGAACAGATGATTGTTGATAAAGGGGGCCATAGAATCAAGCCACCCGCAGGGGCACGCTAGTGCACCTATCGTGATACTAATCCGCTGGTGTTTTGGCGGTTCGCAAAAATGCGACATCCAAATTTGGGAACCTTAATATTAAAGTTGTTGAAAATTCCTGCAGCTTCAGTTTAAATTGAACGATTGCTTTCTGATTGGGGCAATGTTAAAATTAATGTTTACTTTACGTTGAGAGATAGAATTGAGGATGTAGGAAATGTTGATGATTCGGATAATTATTTTGAATTGTATGTTCCAGATGACTGACATGTAAACGTCCAATAAATTAAGTTAGATATTTATTCTATGTTTTCTGATAAAGTTTTATTGTCGACGCGTCGGCATTGTGTGGAGAAATTTTAGTCGACGTGACATTGCCGACGTGGACGTACACGTTGTATTGTCGACGCAGCACAACCCTGCCTTTAACCTAAAACATTTCATAGACATTTTCAAAAGATACCGGTTAATGTAATATTTTTTTTCTTTTTATTACTATTTACCACGTGCACTAATTTAACTATTCTTTTAAATATACAATAAATAATTACAAAAGGGATAAATAAACTTAAATATTAACTCATTAATTATTAAACTACATAAAAATAATCCCTATTTAATTACATTATTAAAGAAATGATTTAATTATATTGTAGCCTACAAAAAAAAACTTTTTTCATTAGTTCATTCACTTGCTCCTAATTCTAATTATTAACTTTAGGATTTTTTCCATTGTTGTAATTTTTCTTTTATTGAATATCATTGATCATGTGTTTTTTGAACACGAAACTGGTCGCCTAATTTCTCAATAGAACTTCGTGAAATATAGACGACTCTTTCATACTTACCTTTAATATGAATATTTTCTTAACTTAAAATTGAATGATTTAGTTGGAAGAAACAATTTTCTGTCTTGGATTTTCTTGATTTTCTAACCTTAAGAACATATTTATTTAATCTAAATAAAATTTCAAGAAAATTATTTTCTTCTATTATACACTTTTATAGTCTTGAAATAAAAATATTTTCTTAAATAGAGACTGATATTTGCAGTAAAATCTGTCTTTCTTGACGCAAGAAACCATTTCTCTGCGTGTGAGCGATGAAGGAATAGAATGCTTACATTTGCCACACTGTATTGTAATGATATATAGTAATTATAAAACTCCTCTATTAAATTTTCCACAACACAACTCTTTTTTTACAAGCTCACCACAGACCGTATGCTGGTTTTTTGGGCTCTAACTACTTTGCTAGTGTCGTATGATCGAAGCGCTACTGTTTTTTGTTTTTTTTTAACGTATGGTGACGGCCCAACGGGGTATATAAGCTTTTTAAGGTGTTCCATGGCTTTGTTACCATCAGCCCCTCGCCGTAGAGGGTGACGCGCAGTTAATTGTTCTCAATTAAATTCATGAATAAAAGATATGGATAGAGGGGAGATGGAGTTATTGTAGTGTTGAGATACGCGCAACTATTTCCCTTTTTTATACCATTACATTTAAATACTACAACTTGCAAGAATTTCGATCGCTTTATTTTAGTTCACATTTTAATGGTTTAAATTAACAAATTTATTTTAAAAAAGCGGTCCAGTTAAATTGAGCTAGAGGTAACGACAGAAAGCAATTATTTCCAATAAAATCTATTTTCTAAATGCATTTTTGTCAAAATTATACAAAAACGTTGACATTGAAATTAAGATAAAGAGTCCACATAAAATATGAAAGCCATTGGATTAGTATGCTTGTCATTAGACGTGAGCGAAGGGACAGACCAAAAACGATTCTGACAGTATCAAAACGCTGAGAAGTAAAATCGTTTAAAAGTTAAATAAAAACTAGGTTTTAACATCCTCTTTTTGTTCATTTTTTCTTCTTATTTTATATGCATCTGTACAATAAAGGCATTATTGTTATTACTGTTTTTTTTTTTGCTGTTAGATTTGAATTTTAAAAAAGACATATTTGGTTTCAAAAATTGTAGGCACTCACCGAGAGCGTAAGTTTGGGAAAATTGATCATAGACAATAAACTGGTATGTTCATTTGACTTACAATTAGTGGTAACGTTTCACGTTTCTTAACGGTTTGTTAGAATAGGGATTAATTATAAATCTTAGTATTTTGTTGGGATTTCTAATTAAGGTTTACTATTATGGTTGTTTTAATGGGTGATAGGTTTTCTGGTTATTATCTCATTTACACTGAAGTATGGAAGCCTGTTTCGCGTACAGGGCTTGCTTTCGAAACAAGTTGGGTGGAGGAAAGCCCCACTAAACGGGCGAAATTTAAAAAAATATTATTATCGGGACAGAAGACTTTCTACAACACAGATTTACATTTACGCACACAAGGTAAGTCAGTATTTTTTTTCAAAACTATTTCCAAAGCATTAATTTTAAAATAGAACGATCAATTAGATTATTTAAATTTATCTATTACTACCTTGACAAATCTAAACTGAATGTGTAAATGTGCTGAAGTGCACAAAAAAGTCTTTCTACCAGCGGAAGTCAGTAAATTCCTTCACGCTATTCAATGTCTTATCAAGCAATAGTTTTTCCTATCTCGGTTGCTAATGTATTTAGCGTTTCTGCAATGTTTCTTATTTCTTTCGTAAAAGAGCTGTAACATTTACATGCATTGTAATACTCTTAGTATACCTTAATATATTTAGCTCTTAAGCCTAGGTGTTACTTATCTGCAAATACTACGATGTATTTGCAGATAAGCAACATCTAGGCTTAAGAATGAACGAATCTTCCACGGTCCGCATGGTGTAGTGGTTATCACGGCTACCTGGCAAGCAGGAGATGTGGGGTTCGATTCCTCGCTGTGGACGGTTGTTTTTCAGTAATTAATTACGAAAAATTCCAAAGAAAAGTTATAGATTCTTAGTATACCTTTTTTGGTCTTTTATTGTTCTGCGTCTTGGTAATCACAAAGTATGTTCCTATAGTCATGTATACATCAAAATTACCATTATACCATTAGCTTAAACGAGTTGTTGAGTATCAGTAAATAGGACCGCAATATAAAATCTCCTTTTGCATTTTCAAGTACGTGCGCTACGCAGTATTTCTAACGTCACGTATAAACATGCAACAGAACAACGTAACGTAACATCGTCGCGTATCAAATGTGGACGTTAATCCGCAACAGCGTGACATTGCAACACCCTAACATCGCCGCATCCTATCAGTTGTCGGTCTTTCACCGTAGCGTCAAAGAAATGTTACGCATTCACGTTGCACTCAATGTTTACAAGTTTGGACTGGCGCATGCGAACATCATAGCATTTAGTCAGTATTATTATGCTTGGAAAAACAATATCCTGATGCTGACGATACGTTGCGAGGTTCAGTTCTCCTCAAATTTTAAATCACTGCGTTTCTCGTCGCGCAACAACAAATATTGCACGCCGGAGTTACGTTACGTTGTTTTGTTGCATGTCTATACGCAAAGTCATGTGCTTGCAGTGCTTTTTGTGAATATAGAATTATTCGTTCAAAAACATTAACTGTTGTATAGTATTTCCTTCAATACTGCTCATATCGGTAAGCATTGTGGAAAAGAAAGAAATATTTCAAAGAGGAATTTAGGATTCTTTTATTGTACTTTATAGATTATTAATCTTTTCATGAAAGTTCGTTCAAAGTATCGTACCAATTGCAGAATTCTGTGGGTTACTAGTTCCTAAATTTTTTAATCTATGGAGGATTAAGAGTCCTGGAGTATAGTTTAGGAATCACTGCTCTACATATTTGCTATCAAATCTACAGCAAGCACTATCTTATGGATTTTTCAATGTTCGAAATATCTTCAGTAAGAGAAATTTTGGTACGACATTATGGACGTATGAGGATATTTGCAGGCAATAGTGCAGAACAAGTTCATTGTCGATCTTTATAGAACAAGAGATTAAAAGAAGGGAAATGGGACAAAGGGCAGAACGTAAATCACCACCGTTACGCGCGCTTATGACTAAATTATGATCGCCATGTTCAAATATAAACATCGGTGTGGTTGGTGCATCCTGAGGAACTCCTGTATCAACGGCAAACTTGTCTCAGGTACTACTATTTATATGAGGATAATAACTGCTGCTGGTGAGGTAAGACTAGTTAACTTTTATGTAGCTACTTATCTGTGCCACCAAATTCAGCATGGGATGAATCCTTTCCGCGATGTCTACTTAACAAGGGAAAATTTTACAATATAAGAAATTGATTTGAGAATTGCACCTTATATGCAGTAAAGTAGCAAATTGTTCCATTTTGTCTGCAATGGAATTCACCCCATTCCCTACTAATTACTTCTCGTGTTTTTGTGATTATTCCTTTTGTTAGTTTCTGTCTCTATATTATTCCCTTCTCCCCACTCCTACCACTTTCGATTTGATAGTTCAATCTTCGAACTATCGTTACGACTTTGTGGAAATGGAGCAAACGACCCTAACTCACATTTCTACATCTTTCTTTATTGATGCCAAGCAAAGTAAAAGCATGAAGGAAGGAAATACTCTCGGAGGGCATAAGAGAGAAACAAACAGGGCCAGCGAGCTGAAGAATAGACGGAATAAAGGCACGATGATCGTGAATATCCAAAATTTGTTTTTGGGCGAACAAGCCAATTTATTTAAAATATTATTATTTCTTCGGTCGTTCGTCGTCTCGCTCGCGATGGTCGCGTCCGTCCGTCGCTTTCCATTACGGCGTCCGTCAAAGGAGAAAGCCGTAAAATGCCTTTCCGGGAGAGATATTTCATTTAAAGTGGACTCCGTCGCTCCAGCGCACCCACCTCTTCCCGTCGCTACCCTTTCAAATATCTTCTGGATGGTATCAAGGGTAATGTATAAAAGAGAAATTAGGACCGCTTCCAGCCGAAATGCGTATTCCGGGCGTTCAACTTTCGCTGCTGCTCTTGTCCCTTTCAAATTTATTAAATTAAGTGCATTCGCAAATGTCCGAATACAAAATGCTCGTATAGAATGTAATTTGGAACGGCTTGAAACTCTTCAATTTATACCTACACATATAAATGCTAATTAAATATATTTTCATGCTAGACGGTCTCTTTACATGCAAACCTAAACAGCCAATTACTAACTTCTGGGAGAATTGCATCAAAGGTAGCCAATCGCTACATAACACCCATGTTTGCATATATAATTATTTTTAATTATCCTACTGTTTTCAGGTCGATTAAACTCCACCCTCCTACAAAACAAAAGAGACGCCACACCTCTGGTTCCTTCACTTTTATAAATTTTATCTACAATCTTTAGGATTTAATACGTCAGTATATCATTTGTCTTACTTATATTATTACAACAAAGATTTTGCCCTCTATGTCTCCAAGTTTGCCTTATCATATTATTCTACACGCAGGGAAAGGTTTTCTTGTATCAAGCCTGTAATTCAAGGCAATTACTGTTTCAATTTGAAGAAAGCCATTCTTAATATGAGTAAATGGCCATTATAACACACATCTTAATTCCAGAAAGCGTTAAGGTATTGTTCATAAATCAATAGTTTCATTTTCTTAAAATAAAGCATTTATTTACTTAGAATTCTTGAAATGCATATTATTTATATGCACATTATTGATTGCACTTACCTTGTTTAACAGTATGACATATTCATACAAAATACAGTAAATTATTCACATTGTTGTGATATTAAAAAGGCTAAGGTAGAGGTTATCTACAGAATAATGTTCAAACAAAAGTGAACCTAATGTAGGAGTACACTTGAAAAAGGTGTCTAGAAACAATAACCAAGATAATGCTAATATAAACAGCTTCTGGTATTGATGGAATCACTACCGGCAAAAACAATATGAGAAGAGAAAACAATTAAAGCTTCTTGTTTATGCCATTGATCTTCAAAAACAGCAACTGAAATATTTCCTGGCGCCACCTAGTTCCAGTAGTTATAGTCACGCCGTCCTAGATAAGAGCGACGGAACCAAAATACATTTTCAAAAGAAACCGGTTAATGTAATATTTTTTTTCTTTTTATTACTATTTACCGCGTGTACTAATTTAACTATATGTTTTTTTTAATATACAATAAATAATAGTCTTGGATTTCCTTGATTTTCCAACCCTAAGAAAATATTTATTTAAACTTAATAAAATTTCAAAAGAATTATTTTCTTATATTATACATTTCTAGTCTTGAAATCAAAATATTCTCTTAAATAGAGACTGATTTTTGCAAGAAAATCTACTTTCTTGATGCAAAAAGCCCTTTCTCTATGTGTAATTTGGTCACAACCGTTCTAGAGCTGTTCTATTCTTTTAAATTTTCAAGGAAGTAATATCCATAAATTAGCTTTTGTGTTTTTCAGATTTTCGGAAAAAAATTATTACAGCTATTGATCATAATTCCTTGGTTTTGGCCTTAGATTATACATTCTAGATTGACTTTACAATCTTGAAATTGTCGAACACGAATCTATACTAATTCGTTATATTTATACTTTTCATTTCAAAACCTTGCAAAGTTTTTTGCTCAAATTTTTACTGAAGTAGAAGTGCATTTTATGACAGCATTATAAGACTATCACAGGGAAAGGCTTTAGCTAAATTTGAGAACAATATGCTATGCAACAAATGTCAAAGAGGTCACGTGTACACGTTTGATCCTCAATTGTAAGTTAAGCATATTTAGTAATAAATGCAATTGACATAAATAAATTGAAAAGTTGAAATTGCTTTTATCCACATGTAAATACAACACGTTGACCACAAAATCATGTCCGTTAGCTGAGTTTTCAAGACATTAGAAGGCTGAATACCCAAATCGAAGAAACACAGTTTTCACTAAAATTTATATATTCCATTTCAGTAACTATCATAAGAAAAGCAATAAAGGACTATGTGAGAGATATCCTTCAAATAGTATTCAAAAATTTCTAGTTTTTTGGGTCCAATATTATGGATTTACTTTTTGAGCTGATGCCTTTAATTATTATCCGTTAAGCACACTTCAAAGATATTTCAATTTATTTCCCTATTTATATAGTTTCCCACAGAAAAGGAAGGGTGTCCATAGGTTACAATTCATATTGGCCTTCTACTTTTATATTCCAAAAGTAAAGTACTGAAACATATTTATATTAAATCTGAATGGATGCTGAAATCACATATTTCTGTAGAATGAATAGCAACAATAATTTGTATACTTACTTGCTCACAAACTTACTTAAATTTAAATGAAAATTCGGCGACAATGATAGAAAAGCTGAGAATAGCCACCAGAACATCTTTTGAATAATTTCATGAGCATCACCAGCTGTGTGTATTTGAAGTACAAAAGGTGGAATTCAAAAACTATCACGAAATTTGGGATTCTTGAACTTAGTACCTGAGATCACCAATATACTTCCCCTCAATACTACTTGTATCGGTATGCATTGTGAAAAAGGAAGAAATATTTCAAAGAGGAATTTAGAATCCCTTTAATGTACTTTATAGTTTGTTAATCCTTCCATGAAAGTTCATTCAAAATACTACATACTAATTGCGGAATTCTGTGGGTTACTAGTTCCTGAATCTTTCAATTTATGTAGGATTAAGAGTCCTGGAGTACAATTTAGGAATCACTACTGTACATATTTCATTTATTCATTTCCCTTTCTACAACAACGGGACGAACCAAAAACGCTGTAACATACCGCGTTCGTAAGTTCAGTAGTAAAGTGAACCGCTAAAACATATGGAGAGTGTTACAACGTTTGCCCTCAATGAAGGTATAAGGTGGGGAGCGCGTGAAGCGAATCAAGGACGCTCCAGCACAAGCGACAACATTATTCGATGGAAGTATGGGACACGCGACTATAAATGAATCCTAACGTACCCTAGTAGGTAACTGTAAAGATAAAGAATGAGAATACACGTACGATTATACAAATCACATTAGTAATATACATAGTAGAAAAGTAGAAAATTAGATCCGAGGGGTGTTAACGAGACAAAATTTATTATAAATGAATTTAGATGTTGATCAAGTAAGCTCCGGGTAATTAGAGTTTTAAATGTACTTAAATTATAATAAAATATACCAAGCGAGTTGCAAATATGTACCGAGTTGCTCGTTGTAAGTGCGCATGAACCTGTTAATAGGAGAATTCTGACAAGAATTTGTGTGACGCAAGGGCAGGTGGAATAAAACATTGTTACGGGTACGTCGGGAAGGGACACGAAAAGAAATCGAGAAAACAAAGTATTTATTCATATTTAATTACCGATGAAACACGTACGTAAATGCTATCAAATCTACAGCAAATCTACCTCATGAATTTTTAAATCAATGTTCGAAATGTCTTCAGTAAGAAAAAATTTGATACATTATGGACGTATGAAGATATTTACAGGCAATAGTGCAGAACAAGTTCATTGTCGAGCTTCATAGAATAAGAGATGAAAAGAAGGGAAATGGAACAAAAGGCAGAACGTAAACCACCACCATTACGCGCGCTTATGACTAAATTACTGCAGTCACTCCGACTGCGGCTGACGGTAGATGCAGCGACGAAAAAGCGCCGTCTGTTATACTGTACGGTGACCTTGACTAATTTAGAACCACTTTGGTTTATTTTAAAGCGCACATACACGCATACAACGAGCCGGCATAAATCAATTCGGAGCCCCGTGTTCTTTTAGCGACGGCGACGTCTGCCTGTGCGCCATAGCATGCATGCCGTGATACTCATATCTCGTATGCAGTGAATTCGCCGCTGTTGGATTAAATCGTCAGTCGGCTAGATTCGGTTGCGCCTCTTTCTAACCAAGCGAACGTATGCACCGATGTATTTTCGTGCATGTGGTTTTTTTCTGATGTCGTGACGGACCTTGTATTATTAAATCGATGAGAGCGGAACTGCGAACGGGTATAGATGGCAACCCGTTTCAAAAGCCATGGTTGGTATACACTCAGATACAAATATCTAGTACACTTAAATATTTGTGAATACAGAAACTGTTATTTTATACTTCAGTAAGTAATCATATGACTGCACAAGTCGAAACTAAGATCTGATAGACGAAACATTCAATATTTCTTTCTGCAAAGAGCAAGTTAGTTAAGGGAGTGATTGTTGACCTAAATATAAATAACCAACTTAAAGCAATTAACTCATTCAAGTGATAACATATAAAGAAAATACCCTACGACTAATAAGATTTTATCACTAAATTCATATTAGTCGAAGTCAAAAATGTTTAAAATTGAATTTCAGTAACTTGGAAATCTATGAATTCGAAATCGAATTTGAACTCAAAGTTCAGATTTCAAATTCAAATTTCCAATCCGAACCAAAAGTTAATGCTCGTAGATGCATATAGGTCTCGTGCCCGTGAATATACGCCTCCCATGCTTCGATACGCTTATTCCTTAAACTATGGTGAAACATATCCTATCATGAAAAAAATAAATTTTGCATCTGTTAAATTTTACAGAAGTCTTTCTTGTTGGCATGATATACTGTCAAATTTGAAAGATTGAAAGCTTCTTTATTTGATTTTTGTGTTACCATGACACCTGCGTCAGCCCTATGTTCAGTTTAAAACGAAAGAGCATTGAAGGTTATGCTTAGCAGACTCTCGTAAAGATACATAGAGTATGCACAGTGACAGAAAATGCAAGAAGATTACTTTAATTTTTGATTACTATTTGTCCAATATTAGAAATTAGAATTTCCAATTTAAAACCCAAACGTCCAATTCCAATGTTAAATTCCAAATTCTAATTCAAATTCAACTTCGAATACAAATTCGACTTCGAATACAAACTCGACTTCGAATACAAATTCGACTTCGAATACAAATTCGACTTCGAATACAAATTCGTCTTCGAATACAAATTCGATTTCGAATACAAATTAGTATTCGAATTTCTTTGTAGTAAGAATTCGGCATCTAGAATTCTTAAAAACCTGAAATTCGAAAATCCGAATTTTATCAACAGCCCTAATTGATATATATAGTAGATATTTATATAGTTGTGATCGGCTAAAAGAAACCTGCTTAAACCGAACTACCGGTTGTTGCGTACCAAAACCGAGGGTCCCGTTATATTTGTCATAAAATTAATATAAGAAATACCTTTTATTGCGAACTCGCTTATGACGAACTTCCGTATAATAGGAACGAATTTTAGAGTCTTAACAGAAATAGTTTCTGTTTAAAGCGAACTTGTTTATATACTACATCAATGCACAATATTTAAAAAGCCCGGGCAACACCTTCAAGAACATTGAGCACATTTATATGTGTACTCACATATAAATCTGTCTGCACATTAAGACAACGTTTCTTTTTTTAAGAAAAGGAATTACATAAACTTTCAAAAGATAGATTAACCTTATTTCTGTGAGCTAATTTAATGGAAAGTGAAAAAAGAACATTGCTAGTGATAGGCAAGTCACAAAATCCACGATGTTTCAAACACATCAAACAAATTCCTGTGAATTATAAATCAAATAAATAAAAAAGCATGGATGACGATTTGTTTATAGAAGAACTGAGACTGTAGGACGAAAAGTTATTACTGAAGAATAGAAAAATCAATCTATTGGTTGGCAACTGCCCTACACATCCTCCAGTGAAAGGTTTGCGTAATATTAAATTAGTGTTTATGCTACTAAACACTAGCTCCAAGCTTCAGTCTATGGACCAGCATTTAAAAGTCGCTATCGAAATTTATTTGCTTGTAAACTTAATTAATTCAATTGATGAAGGTAAAACTAGGTCTATGTAGGAAGTGGGTAGGTTATGCGCGTACGGGCGCACTTTCAAGGCTATTTTAATCGAGCTTTTAATCGAAGTTTGATTAGCGGCTCGCGCTTTTAATCCGCGGGTAATTTCGCGGAATCGAAGTAATTTCGCGGAATCGAATCCAAAGGCGCTTTTGATTAGCGGCTCGCGCTTTTAATCCGCGGGTAATTTCGCGGAATCGAAGTTTGATTAGCCAGAAGCAGTTTTATACTATAATAGCACAAAATATGGCGTTGACGTAGAAGATCAAATGGCCCAAAAATACAGCGTGAAGGCACCCTCAAGAAGATGGTCAGTCCATATTTTTTATAATATATTGGATCTTGCTGCAATCAATGCGTTTACTGTATACAAAGACATCACTGGCGAAAAAATAAAACGTCGCGTCTTCATTCTGCAATTGGCAGAAGAACTCTCGCAACAATTCAATAACAACGAAAAAACCCTCAGGAGGGAATATCGAATCAAAAATACAACAAGAACTCACAGGCTGGATCAAAGACAGATAAGCAATCTCGCAAAAGACGTACATGTCAAGAAAAGAAATGTGAAAATAAGACTTACGATAGATGTAAGAACTGTAACAAGAACATATGTGGGAAATGTGGATTTAAAGTAACTTATTGCAAAAATTGTAACGATATTTAAAATACCAAAGTTAAGTTAGGAGTTATTTTTATATTTTGTGAATAAATATACACTTTTATGCAAACAAATTATGTTAATTAATAAAAACAGTCGAAACAAAATTGCGTTTTAATCACCGGTCAATTTGACCGGGGCGGCGGTTCGAGGTATGAAAAATTCTCGGCGGTTCTAGTGTTAAAATAATTGCAACTAACAAATACACAATTGCTGCTTACTTACTTACTCGTCTTCTTAGCTACACATCCACTCGCATTGGCGGGATGGCGATCACTAGTTTAACAAGTTGGGACGCGCATATTAAGCAATGTGCTGAAAAGTCCAACACTCATGTTTTCGTAGTTACAATTAAAGACCCATTGTACCCCTTCAGCCATCGTGCCCCAAGTTCCCCTACATAGATAAATTCCAAACAACCTCAATTTGTAGAAGTGAAAACAATCATGAATTTAAACGGGAAACAACCAAATCGAAGAATGTTTTGCGCAATACGAAAGTATCAGGGAAAATGCGACATATGCAAATAGGAACAAAAAAAGACATTCTCTGAGATTTATTCACGAAACTTGACATTCTACGTATTTCCTTCTAAGCGACTGTTTATTTTTGATGAAAAAAAATCGTTATCTCCGTCGTTTCGTCCCCTGTTCACAGACAATTGACTTTTTTGCCGTCATTCCACACTTACGCACATGTATAGACGAACACGGATACCAGTAGATCACCATTCCATTACATTTTCTCGAAACTGTAACATTCGTCAAGAACACGACGCAAGATTATAATATCGATTTCGCGGCAACCTCGAAACTGCAACTTATCACGGAACCAGTCCCCGTTAGGCCCTGACCTAAACAATTCAATTTTCGTAGTGGTCGGCAGTGTGGTAGTGTAGGTAATAAACGATTTAATTACGTTTCACGATCCATATACCAAAACCATATTACGGAACCTAAAATTATTCGGCTTACGTAATAGTCGGATTCCTCAGCAGAAATACATGAATTATAATAGTGCAGCGCGGGTCAAGGCCGTTTTGCAAAAAAAAAAAAAAAACGTTAGTGTTGTTAATTAAAGAACATGTTTATAATTGATAAGAGCAATTAGTTATCTTGCGTCGAATATTTGTAAACAAGATCCCCGTATTTACATAGCCTTTGCTGTTATTTTATTTGTATTAGTCAGAATACCAGATAAAATCTATTTTTAGCTTCGATGTAATTTATTATTTTGACCGTAAAAATCGCCTCCGTTAAAAATATTCATATTAACCAATAGTCGAGTTTAGATGGTGCAATCGTTATTAACGGAAATTTGTATGGAGTAGTTAAATGCTTTTGCAACTTCACAAGCAGGATTGTGATTGCAATGACGTTTTTTTCGTTTCAGCCAATTCATTTCCGTTTCTATACGGAGCAATTTTGCTATTACATGATAAACCCACTTCCTACTATTTTTGTTCATGCACAGTTTTTGAACATACAAAATGTTTATAACTAAGCCTGGCATAATCTGCCTTGGTGACAGAATCGTATCAGTCGCATGGGCGCGTATTATAAATAAAGAGTGTATGTGTGATTCACACCCGACAGAAGTAAAATTTAGAAATCAATACCCAATGGTAAAAAATAAAAACTGGCGCAACAAAAATGTTTGGCAAATATAGCGAATACATGCGTGCATACTTTTATTGCTTGAAAACGGCATTTATTATGTATTGTAATGTTCAATCTTTACATCGGGAACATCAGCTGTGAATCTCAGAACGAATATGGAATTCAGGATAGCCACTCGATTATAATAAAAAGTCCCTCTAGCGGGTAAAAAGATAATTTTTCGTAGCCTAAATTCCCCCCAGGCCGACTGGCCTTGGAGCGAGGACATTATAAGTCCAGATAACGACAACCGTAGTGTAAGAGAGCAGGGGTATTACAATTTTTTTCCAATTCCTATTAATAAAATGCTCATTTTATATACTAAATCTCATTATTAAAATAATAGTTTAATCAAAAGGGTGAATAAAATATTTAGAGCAACACTTTATTCACGTTGCTATTGACAACGTGAATAAACATTATTGCACTCGACTTCCATTTCCATTCTGATTCAGCTTTAGTCGAATTAACGAGTGTTTTGACTGCGGTCTCAGTTTAAAGTGTACAACAGATAAATTAGAGTATGATTTCAAAGAAGAAAAGGTTCGAGGTTAGAGCAGGCAGATTTCTGTAAAGGTTATAATAAACAGAGTGTTTATATGACAGCTTCATTCGAATTCAATGTTAATTTGTATTTTTAATTCTAAAATTCGTTAATTTCCATTAATGTAGTTCAAAATTCACAATAAAATTGCCCAAAGAGTATCCAGGAATACTTCCGATCCCACAAACAGTTTAGAAATTTAATGAATTTAGAAAATTTAATTTTTTTACAAAATTCCCCTGAGAAAACACATTTCAGTATGTAATGTAATAATCGTAAAAAATAAACTAAATACTACTAAGTACTTCAAAAAACCTTGTCTCGGTAAGGAATTGAACCTGACACCTCCTTTGCCGGAGGGCTGTGCTAACAACTACACCACAAGAACCTTGATTCCAGGAACGTTCACTTTTGAATACCTAGTTATTATTTTTATCTGAAAATATATCATAATACTTCGACAGACAATTTTTAATTCTTACACGCCAAGTACACTAATTAATTAACATATTTTGGCTGCCGTCGGTGAATTATGAAAATCTGTAATTTCCTTAGAATTTCCGACGTAATTAAATGCTTGATTTTCGTAATTCACCCATAGACACAGATTTTTTTAATGCACCGATGGAACCCAAAATATATTAATTAATTAGTGTACTTGAGTACATTGATAAGTCAGAGGAATACCTAAGAGGCTGCAAACGGTGTTAAGAGCAAGAGGAGGCAAATTATATAGGCCCTGAACCGGGTCTAGGTATTACCAAGAGTGCAGTGCGTGGTGCAATTAATGAGTGGATTATAACACAACACCAATTAAATTGGAAACATGCAGCTGGACAAAAGCACAGCAAACGGATGATGGGAAGACCGTCGCAACATCTGACTGCTGACCTGCTTGAATATAAACAAGATACAGCTTTAGAGCAGCAACATGTCTATTAACAGGACATGGCTGTTTGAGAGGCACTTGCATAAGATGGGGATCTACAAAGATGAGCCCTTATGTAGACTTTGCAATGAGGAGGAGGAAACAGCCTCTCCCATTATTTTCGAATGTGCAGCGTTAGCTCAACGCAGATTCGCTATGCGAAGCACAATTGAACTACCAATGGCGAAAGATTTACTACATAGGCTGTTAAACCGATTGCGAGAACTAACCTGTTTAAGTAAAACAAAACCGAAGCAGGAATAATACAATAAGCTACTAAGCTTCAGTGTTAGGGATGTAAAGACCAGCCCTGCTCTGGTAGAAAATCAATCAATCAAAGAGGAGGCAAACACGATATTGACATGTACCAAAAATTAAATGTATTGGTTACTAATTGCGTTGGTTATGTCAATTTTGTTTTTGATTGAAATGTTAGTTTTCACAAATTTCTTTAAAAAAGTAAAATTGTACGTCAACGTTTTTTGCGAATCAGCAGAAATTCTTGTAAAACATATTTATGCCAATTAAAATATCAATTATATAAAAAAATTGTCCATAGATATATTTTACAGTTGCCGATACTTACTAACGTCAGTTCGTTAGGCAGTAGATTGCAAATTCTAATAGAATATTGCAGTTTTTAATACAAATGTATGAAAAGAAAACGAAATCAAGTAAAATGTAAAGTGTACCGTAGTTGGTCATGATTGACTGTAAACAAAAGCTAAAAAGGAACGGATAAGTGAAGAGACGCCAAGACAATCCTAGCTTTTTCGCTCGCGTTGCGCTTGAAAAAAGACGTGTTTGGCTGTGTGTTGTATTTTCAAAGTAATTCGCAGTACCAGTAGTGTTTAAAATTTAATTTCAAGTTTGTAACGAGTTCCGTTATTTAAAAGAATGCTTCTTACGCCACGTAAGAAGCATTCTAACTAACCTCAATGCTAGCGCGCTACGCGCTAGCATTGAGGTTAGTTTCTTTTCTATCATTAATTCAATACTCATACATGTTATTTATATCAAGTTATTCTTTTAAACTGCCGAAAAAGTACGTAGTTGATACTCCTAAATTAACGCCAGAAAATCTATAAAATGAAGACGATCCAATACGACTCTGTGTGAGTAATTCATAACTGGAGAAGGTAAAATAAAGGTTTACTTCTCACAATAACTCTGTTTTAATAAACGTGCTACAGGTTTCGAGAAACTTCTCTTATCATCAGGCAAGCTGAAAGGATCCCTTAAAATATTTTGTAGTAGCCAATGTAATTAATGATAAATAGTTTATAATTATAATATGATATTGTTTGTTATAATAGGATGAAAACTTTTTTTCCTTTTTGTAATAAACATTGTAGTAAATAATGTAATGTAAAAGTCTATTTTGTTCTTCAAAAAGACCTTTACATTACATTATTTGACAGTTTTAAAAATTCGTTGTGGCTAAATTACTTGCCGTATCTTAATGAAGCTATATGCGAAACTAAAAAGACAACCCCCGTACTTAAAATTACAAGAACCCTGGCTATTCATTTCGACGTACATCGTCCACAATTCTGGAAAATGTAGATGTGTAGATGTATTACGACCAAAAAAACATGATGATTGGAAATCCTCAGGTTAGAACGGGTCGGGTGTGTGGGTTATATTGAAATTTCTCCTCAAAACAAAATAACATTTGGGAATAAAATGTTTGATGATAACCAAGTACTCTGCAGTATTTGTGAATATGTTGTTTCTCTTAATACAGTAAATTAGGACAGTTTTATTCGAATTGCAACTATTGTACATTTATATTTTATATTGGTAAATAAAATTACGTCTTTATATTCTTCGCATCTCGAACTATTGTTTATTGTATTGTGTATATTAAGATATTCTTTTTGCTGACACAGTTGTGAAGCGGATTACGTACACCATTGTACTTTACTAAGAACACATTCAATAACCAGACTCTCACTAACTCTCATCGAGTAGAAATGGTGTACGTAACTCCAGCTAATACACCTTAATGTTAATATTAGATTTTTATAGTGTTTAAGTGCAAGTAGTTATGTACCATTTTTAAAATACAAATATTAGAGTCAATTGCAATCGTTGTTCTTTATATTCAACATTGAAAAACTCGGTGCTCCAGTTTGCATCCAGACATATTTTTGGTCCTTCGAAGCGGATTTTGGTGCCAAATCAACAGTGTTAGAATATTGAAACAGCCTGCAAATTCTTTGGTAAAAAAAAACATCTTCGACGTTTGAAGCTGCGAACCAACCGACATCGGTTTTGCAACATGGCATAGCGGCATCAACGAAGTTTAGTACGGCTACAGCCTGAACGGACACACCGGGATTACGAACACCGTACGACGGACAAAGGCAGCGACAACTGTACAAAGGCGATATCGGCGATAACGACACAACAGCTAAGTTGGCGGGAACAACCCAACAGCGACACAAGGTTAATCTAATTTATTGCGCTATATTTGTTTACGGTGCATGTGTCTTCCTCAGAGCTTTGTATTCAGATCATTCTGTCACCAGCAAACTAATATGTTCTAAATCAAGAATTGCACCACTGAAAGTGATCACACTACCAAGATTGGAACTTTGCGGAGCTTTGCTCCTGGCAAAATTAACCCATCGAACCCTCAGTATCTTAAATATGAATATTTCCAAGGTTTAATTGTGGTCAGATTCTTCAATACTATTGCGCTGGATCAAATCTCGCTTCTCAAAATGGAATACATTTGTGGCCAATAGAATAAGCGAAATTCATGAGCTTACTGGCGAGTACATTTGGTTGCATGTCAGAACAAAAGACAATCCTTCTGATGTTCTATCACGTGGAACAGATCCATCTTCTCTTCAAAACATGTCAATTTGGTGGCAAGGACCTTCTTGGCTACAAGATTACAACGTGCAATTTACCACTCAACGTGAGTTAATTGTTTTAGATCAAGCTGCACCGAAAGAAAGAATTTCAATACATATTGTCACTAAAATCATAACTTCCCGTTTCAACATTTTTCAAATTTTACAAGACTACAAAGGTCAGTTGCTTATTGTTTGCGATTTATAAATAATTCTCAGTCTACCAAACCTAAGCTTAAAGGTTCTCTATCGGTTGAAGAACTAGAAACTGCACATAACCAAATTATAAGAATTATTCAACACCAAACGTTTCGAAAGGAAATTATTCAATTACAAAACAAAGTGCCTGTAAATTAAAATACATTAACAGCTTCAAATCCGTTTTTGGATCATTTGGGCTTACTCCGTGTTGGCAGCCGATTGCAAAATGCTAATATAACATTCTCTCAAAAATTACTTTTAATACTACCATTTAACTAAATTGCAATTTTACAACGGGTGGGAATATGTTCAAATCTCGAACTATTGTTTATTGTATTGTGTATATTAAGATATTCTTTTTGCTGACACAGTTGTGAACCAGATTACGTATACCAATGCACTTTACTAAGAACGCATTCGATAACCAGACTCTCACTAACTCTCATCGAGTAGAAATGGTGTACGTAACTCCAGCTAATACACCTTAATGTTAATATTAGATTTTCATAGTGTTTAAGTGCAAGTAATTATGTACCATTTTTAAAATACAAATATTAAAGTCAATTGCAGTCGTTGTTCTTTATATCCAACATTGAAGAACCCAGTCCTTCAGTTTACATCCACACAATATCTTAAATGATTCCTATTATATTTAATTTTTTCAAATTCTTAAACAATGCTTTACACTATTTCTTGAATTCAGTTTTAGTTTAAAATGTTTAGTTTAATTTTTGAAAATATCCCGCGAAAAACAAAAGCATCGAATTACCACGACTGCCGACGATATCTCAGGAAAATAAAAGGCGCTACGAGAAGACCAGTGAGAATCGCTTAGTACTGTTAATAACAATTTATTTCCAACGACTTACAAAAAGTATAGGAAATGGTCCAAAGGCACACACAATACAAACACAAATACAACAGTAATGACACTAAAAAAAATACATTAAGTAAGCCTACAATTACAAAGGCAATAATAAAAGGTAATTGGGCGGAGCGCTTACACGTTAAAGCATCAACAGAATTAGATATAATTAAAATCAAGTAACATTACTTGTCAAAAACTCTTGTATCGAATAAAAGCCGTTGCTACGCAACATATGTTGGACTTGCTGTTTAAATTTAGATAAATTGAACTTCTTCCAGTGTGAAGGAAGCTTGTTGTAGATCTTAATAGCTAGAATTTCGGGCGACTGCTGATACATAGTCAACCTGGATTTTGGAGTGAGGAGATCCTCCCCCGAATCTAGTTTGATAATCGTGAAAATCTCGATGTGATCTATAATTCTGCCTATTTATATGAACATACATCGCTAATTCTTGAATGAATATGCAAGGTAATGACAGGATATCATAGCTAACAAAAGAATTCCTACAAGAATCTGTAGGTTTAATCCCAGCAATACAACGGATAATCTTCTTTTGGCTTATAAAAATATTATTTGCCAGTGTTGAGTTTCCCCAAAAGCTAATACCATAGGTCGGTCTACTTGCTATATACGCGTGATAAATGCTTAGCAGCTGTTGAGTTGTTAGAATATTCTTCAGGCTTCGAAAGAGTTAGCAAAGAGAATTAACCTTTGACAGAAGGTGTTTGCAGTGAACTTTCCAGTTAAGTATCTCGTCAAACCATACCCCTAAAACTTTATATTGACTTGCCCTTGCTAATTGTTCATCGTTTAGCTTTAAGTCTGTTCCAGTGGGTGTACTTTCCTTTACATCTTCTGTGATTTTTTTACTTTATATGGTTCCGCAAACGCCAGCGCAACCGCCCGAAGACATTATCCTACACCATTCAAGTCATAACTTACCTAATTAACATAAATACCTAGAGGTGTATCAAGTAAAATGTTTAACTGGGTCATTACTAGCTTGTCACGCTGAAAGTTCATTTTATTTCATTCCAATTATATCAGCGAAATAAAAAGAGTACAAGCGAAATTTCATTAATTTGCATTACGAATTAAGTAATTTTACATGACGTAGCGAAGCTGTTTATAATTCAGAAGGCATAAAATAATTGTACATCTCCGCATTCACGAGACCCTTGTTTGAAATACACGAAATGGCCAAAATAAACCCCCCCGAGAAAACGAAACAAGAGATTTAATTTCGGAAAGTCAGGTAACCCGAGCATCTTCTTCCTATAATTTTCAGTTCGTTCCATTGCGGAAATGTGAAAATTTTCCATTCAAACTCCCGTGTTTCATTAATTATTGAATGATTTCCAAAGGAATCCGTTTCAATTTGGCTCCCTTTTCCTTAAAACCAATTTCCCGTATTGCTTTCCTGCCTTCCGGAATAATTTGCGTTTGTATATCCTCCACCACCAACCACCCAGCCATCTCGAAACAGTCACCGCGATAGCCGGCCAACAACTCGACCGAAGTTGGCTGTCTCGCTAAATTAACACGGTTTACGGTATGGAGTGTGACGGATCGGTGTGCTCGGATAACATGCGTCTCTGAGAGTTGTGTGTTTGAATATAAAATTACAATACTTAATAAAATAATTGGAACAAAAAGGGTCGAGTTAATTAACGACCATTTTACATTTACAAACGTCTACTTCAGCTTCAAAATGTTATTTTGCTTCAGATGCTTGCAGTTTTTTTGAAAAGCTATACTACATACTATTTGTTCAATAGGGAGAGCTGATTAGTAGAGCAACGCAAACTGCGCTGAAAGCCAGTGACTGACGCATAAAAGTTTACACAAAATAAACACGGCCGGGACAATTCGGTATAAGCGTCAGTATAACTGCGACTCGAAAGCCGATCTGTTGTGTATGCATCTACGCTATCGTATACTATATCGTAGTTCTACGTTTTATTTGAAAATGTTTCCTACGTCGCGAAAACGACCAAAGTTGGACACAATAAGAGAATTTATTGCAGAAATGCCTGATTTAAAGTGTGGTGGCGCTAAAATTCAATGTGTAGTGTGTAAAATAGATTTAATGTGTTGGTCGAAAAGTGATTGTCTACGGCACGTAAATAGTGCAGGGCATGTTTCAAAAAAAATTCCACACGAGATTATGACAAATTTAATTTAATTTATGTGTTTATTGCATGTAATTTACCCTTTCATTTACTAAGGAAGGAAGCATACGTCTCGTTTTGGAATGAATATTCGGACTTTAAGTTACTAAGTGATAGCATATTACAGGGAGTTGTGCCGTCTGCTCGTGAGCATGTCGAGAAAAGAACTAAATCGGAGTTGCAAGATAAAAAACTGTGGTTATGTGTGGACGAAACAACAGATCGTAAAAAACATTCTGTGGTTAATGTAATGGTACGCACAATGGAACCACATCGACTGTCACCCTCAATTTTACTAGCTTCCGGACGAATACAACAATGCACTGCTGAAGTAATTTCAATGTTGGTGTTAGATACATTGGAAAAGTTTGAACTTTCAACAAATCAACTGTTGATGTTTATGAGTGATGGTGCCACAAGCATGCTTGCTGTAGGTCGATCTCTTAAAAGACATTGTGCTAACTTGTTGCATATTACATGTAAAATTCATACTCTCAGTCTCGTAGCAGATAGTATCAGAAAATGTTATCCCGAGGTAGACGCTCTAATAGCACATACAAAAGCTGTGTTTGTAAAATCCCCAAAACGTATTCGGGAATTTTATAGACTATGCCCCGGTATTCCTGAACCATCACAACCTATTCTTACTCGTTGGGGAACATGGTTAGAGGCTGCATTTTATTATCTTAAATATTTTGAGAATATAAAGAACGTGATTTTAGAATTCGACCCAAAGGACGCTGCGGCTGTCAAGGTAAGCCGCTTGAAATTTCAGGATAGTCAAGTTAAAACAGATTTGGAAATTATTCAGAACAATTACGTGGGACTAGCGGATGCGATAGAAAAACTACAAAATTCTTCGGTGTTGTTAGCGGAGTCTTTGCAAATAGTGCAACATGTTCACGCACAGCTATGCGCGATAGAAGACGCAAGAAATGTTTGTGTTTTAGAATGGTTTGAAAGTGTTTTAGATAAAGACTCTGATTTTGGCACATTAAGACAAATTTGTGAAGGTGCGTCAACAGAACCGTTAAGTTATTTGAAAGATTATTTTACTTACGTAAATATAATGTCACTAGATGTAGAACGTTTGTTTTCGGAATACAAAAATACTTTTTCTTCACGCCGCACTCACTTTGCCGAAACAACATTGGAAACATACCTAATGTTACAAATATTAAATAGACATTATCCACTTTGTGATTTCACGGAGGACTCTTAAAACGGTAAGTGTTTGAGCACGTATCACATTTAATTTATTTTGTGTAAACTTTTATGCGTCCGCCACTGGCTTTCAGCGCAGTTGCGTTGCTCTACTGATTAGACCACAATTTGTACATACTTAAGCTTCATGGCAAAAGGAATAAAATACAAAAGTAAGATAACGGAAACTAATGAAAATACAATCAAGATGATATGGAGCATGATTCTGTATGTAATTTTCAAATAAATTAAATGAAAATCAATTTCCTTCTTTCATTCCATTCATATGAACACTTATCAAACAAACTACAGTCACCCAGTATTATAGTAAGGTATATAAGCGATTATAAAGAAGGATCCGTTAAAATATTGACATTATTAGGTACTTTTGAAAGACACCTACGAAATTTTAGAAACCTATGTGTAAATTTATTCGATTCCTTTAAATCGAATAAATTTATAAATTTATTCGATTTCTTTAAATCGAATAAATTTACACATAGGTTTCTAAAATTTCGTAGGTGTCTTTCAAAAGTACCTAATAATGTCAATATTTTAACGGATCCTTACCACAAAAAATGAAATGGCTACTATTAGTGCCTGGTCAAACGCTTAACTGGATGTGTATTTTGTATAAGAATTATGTGCATGACAAGTAATAACTGACGGCTGCTAAATATGAGTAAAATCCAACAGTCCTATGTACGTGATTTGGTCATCTGCTAGTTGATTATAGTTCATAAGGGAATTTTCATCTGTAAGTTCTATATTAACACTTTCATCAACGTTCATCATTTCAACGAAGTGAAAGATAATTTTAATTGGTCTCAGTAAATTCTGGAAAGTGTAATAAGCCACTCTACTTTTTGAACCAAAATTAATGCACACAGAGAGCTAACAATTTGCGAACTCTTTCCCTTTGGTAGTAATAAATTCTACAACAATTATTGTACTTTACCGTGAGGGATGCCCGAGCTTACTCTGTTACATGCCTTGTTGCCTTAAGTAAATAACAAACAACTTTAATGATTTATTATTTCCTTGCGAATAATACTTAGATTAACATACTTAACATGTCCGTAAATTATTTCCTTTGTAATTGAAAATGATTTGCTGTCCTTTAGGAGGTTGATAAATAAATTACCACCTTAAAATAAATGTTGGCAATGGTTTATTATGCAGTCATATCATATTGATTTATTACTTTGGTGGTTTCTTTACTTCTTTGGAGTTCACTTCAATAAATGGTCTTGGCCCATCTCTAGCTCATATATAGAGTATCCGGTTATCTGCTTGCTATCGACAACTTCATAGTTGTTAGAGCTGCGAGGTTAATCAAAATGGTACGAAACAATTGGTTATTCTTTTCCCAAAATACTTCTAATATTTTTTGAAACGTGGGTAATTGATTAATCAGCCATAATTACTTCTGAAGATTGAAACTCCTTTGACTCTTTTGGTTGCATTAGGTTACTCTAATGCAATATTTTAAAAATTGTTGATTTTATTAAAACCTATTTATATGTACCAAATAGTATCAAAACATTTTCAAAATTCACCTTCAAAGTATTTTCCACCAGCACATTTGCTCCAACTTCCTTGCAAAAAGCAGCGTTGAAACTCCTCTCATAATATAGACCAGTTGTCACTTTGTCTTTGGTATCATCCATTGTAGAGAAAGATTCACTACAAAGTTCCATTTTGCGAGTAGGAAATAACCAAAACTCAATAGGTGTGAGATCAAGCGAGTATAGCTAGCTTCATTAGCTAAAACATCTAGGTTATTTGCATCTACATTCTAAAAGTACCTTGTAATACACACTACTTATACAGAATTTACAATATTGTTTCGCTTGGCATTTTGCCCCGGATAACCGATTTTTCGATTTTGGGTCATATCAATTCAATCCTCATCATCAGTGGTCACCATATCAAAGAAAAGAAAAATGCTCAAACAATTCATTTGCACGTACACTTGATCCTGTGTCAGCATGTGTGCCATAAGCTTTGCACACACCCGTTTCATTCCCAGTTGCCCCATTGCGAAGGCCTGCACTAAACCATAGGGATTTCCCGTTCGTTAGTAAGCTTGCGGCCGACACGCACGGTGTCATGAATCTTGGCAGTCATGACAGTATTCACAGATGTTGATGATCCTCGCAAGGCACGTCTACAATCTACTTCTGTTCATTTTTGAAACCCTAAACGACAAATACACAAAAGCCTATAGCATTTCTATTGCTGTTTTGCCTAGTCTACTGCAACGTTCAATATTTACAACAACAACATCGGCTGTCAATCTCAGAACGAATAGGGTGTTCAGATTAGCCACCCGATTGTGATGAAAGTCCCTCTAGCGGGTAAAAAAGCTAAATTTTCGTAGACAACATTCCACCCAGGCCGAGTGTCCTTGGAGCGAGGACATTATAAGTCCAGATAACGACAACCGTAGTGTAACACTGACAAATCCACTCTCCATCTCGTAAATTATTAAAATTAATGTAAAAGTCCTCTAAAACAGACAACAGGATATATTCAGAGGTATTTCGAACATCATTTCGTAAATTAAATCTTTGTCCGAACGTTATTAAGTAAATCGTTAGTAAATTTCGTCATGTTTATGTTGTCAGCGGTTCTTCTAAGCATAGAGTCATCTAAATTCAGCCAGCTGGTCTCGTCACCGCATTCATTCCCTTATGCTATTTCTACAAATAACTTCCTTTTATCGAAAGGCATCAAAAGTTTTATATTTGGGTTTAAATCATCAAAATTACCTGTGGAAGTAAACAATCGCCTATCGCGATTAAAACAAAGGAAGATAGAGACGCCAGAAAATTCATCAATTCTGGTTAAACTTTCGATAAGTTAACTAGTGTTTTTGACTACGGTCTCAACTGAAAGTGTTCGATAGTGAAATTAAAGGAAAGGTTCGAGGTTAGAGCCGACAGATTCCTGTAAAGGTCAATATAAACATACTGTTTATGTGACAGCATCGTACGAATTCAATGTTAGTTTGTCTTTTCAATTCTAAAATTCGTTAATTTCAATTTATTTAATTCAAAATTCTCAAGAAAATTGCCCAAAGAGTATCAAGGAATACCGACCCCACAAAGAATTTAGGAATTTAATAAAATTTAGAAAATTTTAAATTCTTCACAAGAGAAATTTCCTTGAGAAATACATTTCACTACATATGAGTTTGATGTTGCACCTCTGCTCAAATTACGAAATTCCTCCAAACGTATGGAACGTACACATACTTAGTCGGCTATCATTTCTGAGGAGGTTGCCATATCTCCTCACACATACGGACACCGGGGCAATGCCGGGAATTTTTGTATATTACCTCGTGTATACCGTTAGTATATGCCGTTAACAACGCCTGCTTGAACTGTATCTCAAACTGTATTCAATAAAGTAATCGCTTTGTGTACGTAAGTTTTTTATACAAGCTTGATAGGGTATTAAGAAGTGTTTGAAAAAAAATATTTTTCTTTCGAAATATCTAAACACATACAGGATATCCATTCTTAAGACATCTTATTTTGTCTTCTACCTTGGAGATAAAACATTTGATTGTTTTCCCATTTTAATCATTGTAATTAAAGAAAAGATCCCAGAAAGTTCTTTAATTTAGTCAGCCTCGTGGATCCAAAAATAACAAAGTTAACAAGAGCGAAACAATATATAATTTTGGACATTGTGTATAGTCCTTGTCTTTGAAACAGCTCACTTCATCATAGCAAAACACTCTGTCGCTTTTCGGAGTGTCTCTCAGGACTCCAAACCTAAAATCGCGTGGTATGCATCTGTCACTTTATATTTCACATCCGAATGTCTCTGCTACGTCCTTGACGAATGAAGCAGTACAAGCAACATCTGCCGCAGCGCGATGCGGCGACAATATCTAAATTACGAACAGAGGAGGGTAGCCGGTAGGCTGCTCGCTTTTTGTTGTTTTATTTATAGGGGCGTTTGCTTTAATCTTGTACCTAAATTTGTAATACGGACAGGTAGAATTATGTCTTCCCGAAAAGTGTGTAGGTGCGTCAAATTAATCTCCAACGAGGAACAACTGAGATATACGGTTATAAATGTTGAAATTCGTCTAGACGACCGGATAGCGCTACTATTCAATATTTCAAAACAATGTTCCCTCTATTAAGCATATATTAAATGTAGTAGATTTGGATTTGAATAGTAAGTACATAAAGCCTGTTTAAACATCTAAATGATTTTATGAATTGAAGGCATTTTTCCAGAAAATACTTTTAACTTTTTATAAATAAACTGTCGATAATAACACTGGTCAACTGTAAATGTCGCTAAATGCACAATTTTTGCATTTGAAAGCAGTTTGAATGAACCTGAGATTGCTGCATGGAAGTCGATTGAAATAAATTTTCAAAAGACTACTGGGCTGTTAAAGAGGATGTACCCGAAGTTGAATACAGCAAAAAGACTTGTCGAAACGAAAATACCCCTAAAATAAATAATGCTAAATCGATTTAAAACTGGTAAAAATGCTACACAGATCTATTTTAGCAAACAAAGGATTAAATTTTTGTTGTTTAGTGTAATGTCTGAGCCGTATAGGACAAGATTGTGGCAATTTTTGACATAAAACTTCCTAATTTTTTGAAAACAAATAATAGAAAATGAGTGAATTTATAAATAAATCATCACTTATCCGTAGAGACGATTTTATTATCGTAGCCTACCTAAATGTATAAATCAAATGTTTACTACCTTAGGATTAGATCCAGATAGTATTGGTTATTCACCAATTTTTTTAATAAATCATTTGGCTTCACATAGTCAAATCATTTTCATCGAGTACACAATTCTTTCTGAATAAAATCTTCCGTACTTTAAAAGATAGCAAACAGAGAACAGAAGGTTATTTTAGGAAATATTTGTACACAAAATGATGAAACAAACTAAAATACTGGGGTGACTATACATTTTCCATTCAAACATCGTTGGATTTATATTTAATGGATACAACGATTGTATTGTTATTTAAACAATGTACGAATAAATGCCCAATTTGCTAAACTGTCAATCTGCGCTGTTAATAAATAATTTCATCAGCTATGTTTAATGAAGGGTTTTCCATGTGATGTGACTTTGAAATGAGTTGGCAACCACGTTTAAAATGCTATAACTGTCGCTAGTTATCATTTATGTCAAGTGTACTCTGACTACCCATCATGGTTAAGTGCACGCTTCAAGAGTGGATGGTTATGATCGAAAACGAAAATAAACGTTCTTTAAGAATACACAACTATGGTCCACATTAAGATGTATTTTACTCTACGCAATGCGATCACCCCAACAATACGTCGAAAAGTAAGAAGTATAGGAAACATTGCTGCTGTAAGAAATAGTGCTGCAGAGGTTCCAAATTTATCGATTCCTCGTCACGCTCAAGAACTAGGACTTAGAAGAACGACAACTTATGGCGTATTTTGCAAAAAGGGTCGAGTTTACACCCGTGCAGGATTATGTTGGCCAAAGAACTGAAGCCACTGGACCATCATAAGCACCCTGACTTTGCTGCTGGGGCTTTAGAGCGACTTGAAACGGATCGTAACTCCGGGAAAAAAATTATCTACTCGGGTAAAGCTTATGTTGGTATTAAATGGATATGTTAACAAACAAAGTTGTCGTTTTTGGTGTGAAAACAATCCACAAGAGATCCACAAGAAGACCTTGCATCTGCAAAAGATAAGTGTATGGCGTGGTATATAGGCATAGTCGCATCATTAGACAATATCTTCTCCAAACGATGTAAGAGATGCAATTATAGTGATTGGTGAGTGGTACCGATCAATGACAGGCTCTTTATGGCCAAATTTGGATGAGATCGATTTGGAGGACATGTGGTTCCAACAAGTCACACTGCTAATACCAGTATCGAAATATTGCATAAACAGTTTGGTGAAAAAATAATTTCAAGAAATGCAGGTGTTAGTTCGCTTCAAGAAGTTCTGATTTAACTCATTTAGATTACTTTTTCTGTGGTCTATGTATCAAACCATTAACCTTTAATGCATTTCGATTGAATAACGAATGTATTTGTAATATTAGGCCCGAGTTATTGCACAAAGTCGAAAACTAAATTCATCGAATTCGCTCTCGTGCCCGAAGTCGAGGTGGACACTTAAACGATGTGTTATTTAAAACAATGTTATAAAAAGCATTATAAAAGGTTTGATTATAGCTGAAATAGTTTTTATTTTATTTCATTGTAAAATCATATCGTTCTTATTGGAAAACCTTTTACATCTTTAAGCAATGTAATTAGAAACGTTGAAGGTGCAATAGCGAATAGTTGTAATTGTAATACACGTACTGGAATGAGATGGCATTTCAACTATATTCAAAAAAGAATACAATGCCGAATAATTTTGAATTCCTCCTCTCTCATGTGTAAAAGTGGGGCTCCTTTTTAATGAAAGCAAAAAACAAAATCCTGGTGTCCAATTTGTCGCACGTCGACTGTACATTTGCAGATGTTACACAATAAATTGCCTTTGCTAAGCTTCGAAACCACCGCATCTAGTCGTATCGCGTACGTACCAAACCGTCACTATTCCGCATAGTAGATGTTGAAGGCGACTTGTAAAATACAAGAAAATAAATTGATTCCGGCTATACGATTGGAATTTAAATGCCGCATGCCCCCAATTTTCCCTTATTCGCCCTTTATCTCCAGCGTACTGCCATCCATTCCGAGAGGGTGATACCTACCGAGCTCTCTTTGTGTTATTCCATTTAGTCGCGCTATTTTTCTAACAAGAAAGAGCGTAGCGCGTATGTATGTGTGTCGTTGGCAGTGAAAAAAGTTATTGAATTTTTTTCATTCTTATTTTTATAGTCGAATGACGAGCCCAACATTCGATCGAGTCACATGCACTATAAAATGTATGAGCTAAGTGGATTCTTTTTTTACACGAAATGCTTATCTATAAACACGAATACGTATATTCCTTCATATATCCAGAAATATGTATGTTGCTATCTGCATATTTACACACGTACGGAAATGACTTCCATTTTCTAGGTACATACGGGAAAGTAATTTCATCCTTTGACTACGCAAAATACTTGTTGCACTACAAAATCAACATGTCAACAAATACACAAAACATACAGAAATATTTAGGTACCTGTTGGAGAAATTCTAACCTTTCCATCATATTATTTGGTTAGGACGATATTGACTGGTAAAATGCGAGGATTGCGACATCATTGCCATAACGGAATTCAGCGGCTTGTTGGTTCTTTCAGTACTTGATTGATTGATTGATTTTTCTACCAGAGCAGGGCTGGTCTTTACATCGCTAACACTGAAGCTTAGTAGCTTATTGTATTATTCCTGCTTCGGTTTTGTTTTACTTGAACATGTTAGTTCCCGCAATCAGGTTTAAGAGCTTATGTAGTAAATCTTTCTCCATTCGCAGTTCAATTGTGCTTTGCATAGCGAATTTGCGTTGAGCTAATGCTGCACATTCGAAAATAATATGAGGGGCTGTTTCCTCCTCCTCATTGCAAAGTCTACATAAGGACTCATCTTTGTAGATCCCCATCTTATGCAAGTGGCCTCTCAAACAGCCATGTCCTGTTAATAGACATGTTGCTGCCGTAAGCTGTATCTTGCTTAATTCAAGCAGGTCAGCAGTCAGATGTTGCGACGGTCTTCCCATTATCCGTTTGCTGTGCTTTTGTCCAGCTGCTTGTTTCCAATTTAATTGGTGTTGTGTTATAATCCATTCATTAATTGCAGCACGCACTGCACTCTTGGTAATACCTAGACCCGGTTCAGGGCCTATATAATTCATTTTTGAACCTTTCCTCGCTAGCTGGTCTGCAATTTCATTGCCCGTTATGCTCCTGTGCCCTGGCACCCACACCAGTGTGACCTTGTTGTGTTTAGACAGAGTCATTAGGGTTTGCAGGCACTCCCATACTAGTTAGACGTTATACGATAAGATGCTAGTGCCTTTAAGGTTGCCTGACTGTCAGAGAGAATGCAAATCGTCTCACCCTGCGGTCGCCGACGCAGACTCTCCCACGCGAAATACCGTGATGTATCGCCCAAGTGATACACATACTTTGTATCCCTGGTTTTCCTCATATACACCAACGCCAGATGTAGTGCCCGTTTTGGACCCATCTGTGTACCAAACTAGTGTTCTCGGTTTTCTCCCCTCTCCATCCCTCCATTCTTCCCAATACAAGAAAACTTTGAAAGGTTTGTCATAGGAGATTGTTATATCACTACCCATAGCATAGATAGCGTTTGTTACTACTGCTTCTATTCTGGTGTGCCCAGATCCACTGTGGGATCTCCAGTTGCTAGTATTTTTCAGTCTGTGTGCACCCATTCTGGCTTCTTCCTTGATATAAATCTCAAAAGGAGGTAGGTTTAGCATGGTTTCCATAGCAGCTGTTGGAGTGCTTTTAATAGCTCCTGTTATACATAGACATGCCAGTCTCTGAATTTTCGAGAGGCTAGTTATCGCATGCTTCTGTGTGATCTTAGGCCACCATCTTTCAGTACTGGTAATGGATTTGCCAAAAATTTTTGTTGCATCTTTCTTTATAAGCATTGTAGTTAAATAGGAAAATAGTAGAAAATAAGGAAGAGGATTCGCCAACGATTTACCTCGTTTTTCGTATCCATTTGCGTGTAAATAAATGAATCAAAGTTTTGAAACTTTATGGAATATCGAGCATCAGTGCATTAGGAAATATTAATTCCATTATCCATAGTCTTTACTACACTCTAAAAAAATTATGGAATTTCACCCTCATTAAAGGACTAAGATCCACCAAAATTAGGGGTAAATTTCACCTCTTGTGAGGGAAAACAGAAAGTGGGGTAATTTTATTCTAAAACATCTGAATGTGGAGTAAAATTCACGCAAAATGAGGTATGTGCGCAAATACAATTTGTGGAAAACAGAGCCATTCTGTAAGTTCCATGCATGCGCATGGTGTTGTATACCGTGGATCTTGACCAGTTGCGGCAACAATTATATCATAATTTAGCATTTTTAGTGCATTTATAATTCATTTAAATGACAATTGGATAAACTTTAATTCAAAATGTAAGTAACAACGCTGTGACTTATCAAAAACTAACTCCGACGTCAATGAGCAAGTGAATAATTGGTAAGCATTAGCAGTAAGTTATTATACGAGAGATGATCGTAAAATAAGGTTCCCATATTTTTTAAAAATAGACAGCATTCTTTATTTCCTTAACATTACACATCGTTTTAAAGGTAAAAACTTAAACTATTTTTCGACATAATCGCCATTTCTATCCAAGCATTTTTGCAGACGGTGCTCCAACTTCCGTATCCCCATGTCGTAAAATTTTGGCGCCAGTCAAAATCTTTTCAATTGTGGTGTTGGAAATCTCATGAATCCGAAGAGCGAGTTGACGAATAGCGACCCTTCGATTTTCAAGCAGTATGCTCTCGACCTTTTCAACGATTTCCTCTAAAACTGATAGTCTTCCGCTCCGCTCTTCATCGTGAATTTCCGCCCGACCTCCAGTGAATTCCCTACACCATATGCGGACGTGTTGAACAGCTATACACTTTTCTCCATAAACTTCGGTTAATTGACGATGAATGCCTATAGGTGAAATCCCTTTCGCGTTTAAAAAACGTATCACAGTGCGAATTTCGCACCTGGCGGTAGCGGCGATCAGCAATTCCATCTCGGACGGCTGCTTAGCCAACACTGAGCGGCGTAGCGAGAAGGGAGTAGTACGCATATAGAGTGGGAGCGCTGCTGCACACGCCAATGTTGTCGGATTTCGCCTAGCACGTCTTATTGCTGCTGCAGGGCTTTGGGAACCTTATTTTACGATCATCTCTCGTACTTATTTGCATGATAAGCTAACCTAACCGACGCCATACAAATTCAGTTTCTACATCAGATCCTACATTCACATCTCACAGTGCATACACAGAAAAAAATGTTATAAAGAACCAAACAATTGTAAAACAATTTACTACAATTTGTTTAAGAATATACAACTGGTTACAACTTGCGCAAATCCCTACTACTAATAGTTAAAAAAATTGAACTTTTGTAAATTAGTTAAACAATTAGATGAACTGGGGGTTCGGATGTGTTCTTACTAGAGCAACGCAACTGCGCTAAAAGTCAGTGGCGGACGCATAAAAGTTTACACAAAATAAATTAAATGTGATACGTGCTCAAACACTTACTGTTTTAAGAATCCTCCGTGAAATCACAAGGTGGATAATGTCTATTTAATATTTGTAACATTGGGTATGTTTCCAAAGTTGTTTCGGCAAAGTGAGTGCGGCGTGAAGAAAAAGTGTTTTTCTATGCCGAAAACAAACGTTCTACATCCAGTGACATTATATTTGCGTAAGTAAAATAATCTTTCAAATAACTTAACGGTTCTGTTGACGCACCTTTATCTAAAACACCTTCAAACCACTCTAAAACACAAACATTTCTTGCGTCTTCTATCGCGCACAGCTATGCGTGAACATGTTGCACTTACTTGCAAAGATTCCACTAACGACACCGAAGAATTTTGTAGTTTTTCTATCGCATCCGCTAGTCCCACGTAATTGTTCTGAATAATTTCCAAATCTGTTTTAACTTGACTATCCTGAAATTTCAAGCGGCTTACCTTGATAGCCGCAGCTTCCTTTCGATCAATTCTAAAATCACGTTCTTTATATTCTCGAAATATTTAAGATAATAAAATGCAGCCTCTAACCATGTTCCCCAACGAGTAAGAATAGGTTGTGGTGATTCGGGAATACCGGGGCATAGTCTATGAAATTCCCGAATACGTTTTGGGGATTTTACAAACACAGCTTTTGTATGTACTATTAGAGCGTCTACCTCGGGATAACATTTTCTGATACTATCTGCTACGAGACTGAGAGTATGAATTTTACATGTAATATGCAACAAGTTAGCACAATGTTTTTTAAGAGATCGACCTACAGCAAGCATGTTTGCGGCACCATCACTCATAAACATCAACAGTTGATTTGTTGAAAGTTCAAACTTTTCCAACGTATTTAACACCAACATTGAAATTACGGCAGTGCATTGTTGTATTTGTCTAGAAGCTAGTAAAATTGAGGGTGACGGTCGATGTGGTTCCATTGTGCGTACCATTACATTAACCACAGAATGTTTTTCACGATCTATTGTTTCGTCCACACATAACCACAGTTTTTTATCTTGCAACTCCGATTTAATTCTTTTCTCGACATGCTCACGAGCAGACGGCACAACTCTCTGTAATGTTCTCTCACTTGGTAACTTAAAGTCCGAATATTCATTCCAAAACGAGACGTATGCTTTCTTCCTTAGTAAATGAAATGGTAAATTACATGCAATAAACACATAAATTAAATTTAAATTTGTCATAATCTCGTGTGGAATTTTTTTTTAAACATGCCCTGCACTATTTCCGTGCCGTAGACAATCACTTTTCGACCAACACATTAAATCTATTTTACACACTACACAATGAATTTTAGCGCCATCACACTTTAAATCAGGCATTTCTACAATAAATTCTCTCATTGTGTCCAACTTTGGTCGTTTTCGCGACGTAGGAAACATTTTCAAAACAAACGTAGAACTACGATATAGTATACGACAGCGTAGATGCATACACAACAGATCGGCTTTCGAGTCGCAGTTATACTGACGCTTATACCGAATTGTCCCGGCCGTGTTTATTTTGTGTAAACTTTTATGCGTCAGCCACTGGCTTTCAGCGCAGTTTGCGTTGCTCTAGTTCTTACACACTCTTTCGGCAATTTTAACGAACTTTTATATCAGTAAATGAAAATTAACAAAAATTGAAATTGAAAGATGCAAACTAACTTGGATTTCACGGGGAACTGCTAATTCTCAAACTCTAACCTTCACTTCTATCTTGAATTTTTACTATGATTTGAATATTACACAGTTTGAAGCTTGGAACACACTCAAAATACGAGTTACCTCGATAAAAGCTTGACCAAATGTAATTACATTAATTGGCGTCTCTTCACACATTATTTTAATCGCGATGGCGATTGTTTTGTCCACAGCAAATGTTGATGATTCTTTTCCAAACACAATTTGATGCTGAATTTCCAATAAATAAACATATTTATTAATCTGGCATAATGTAATGAATGCAGTGACGTGGCCGGATGACTCAAATATAATATTCTGTGATCCAGAATTTCAATGGCAACTGTCCAATAATAACTTTCGCTGACGTGCTTGACAAAAACGCTATGGAAGATATTTAATTTATGAAATCATGCTCGAAATGCCTCTGAATTTATCCTGTTGCTTGTTGTAGGAACGTTTTTCTTTGATTTTCAAGATATACGAGATGGAAAAATTGTATAGAAGAGAAGTTTCGTCCCCATTACCCCACATTTGTCGTTGTCTGGACTTAATTAAGTTATTTGGTATCCCCACTCTGTAAATCGTAGGCTCGGGGAGGAGTGGAGGCTTTCGAAAAAGAACTAATATCCACCAGAGGGAATTTCACATTGACCGAGTGACTATACTGAATACACTATACGTGCTCGAATGACAGCTGCAATTGACGATGTAAATTTACGCCACTACAATACTTAACCAACTTACTCCGTTTATTTTATCGAAGAAGTTGCCATCGTTCATAATTTTGTCATGGATGGTTTAAATAACGTTCACATAGGGTTGCGCGAAATTATTGCAACGCGAAACTACACACACGTCAAATATTAACATTATTTTCTGTATTTGTTTTAGAATTTGTATGTCATGATTACTGCAGAAACTAGTAATAAACATACCACGTAACAAATCTGGTACGTAGGCTTCCGCGGTCGTCAATAATACTACACTCTTGGTTTCCGGGTTGGAACCGTGTCGTTATTGTAGCTACTGCCAACGTTTCGTCCACATTCTTATGGGACATCTTCGGGGCCGTTACTGCACAGTAACCGAGGACTATTCATTCCGGGCGGATTTATTCCGTTGGGATTTCCACATATAATATAAGGGACAGCCATCATCGCCATCGAAATTCTTGGGATGATTTATCTCTACAGATTCACGGATTTTTCTACTATAATAGTGAGGGTTGCGAGACAAGATGTGGGTAGAATTAAATTAGATATGGTGGCTAGTTGCGGTGGCTGAGCATAAACTGGAAACTGATCATCAAATCCAATTAATACTGCCAGCCTTTGAACAGGTGTCTTTCGAATAATTCTCCGAAAATATGAAGAGTCGTTCCTGTTGTCAAATATATTAAGATATAGATTCGAGAAATGTAATTACCCGTTTTATTTGCAAATGAAAATTGCTTACATAAATTCAAAGTACAAGATTCTTAAAACATATTTTACGTCTTTGGGCCTCTTAGGACGACTTGCATGGATTAACAAGCAACAAGTTTAAATCCTAACCTTTGTTTTTTAATGCTAAGTAAGTACACCTTAACTTGATCGTTTACAATTATAACGCAACAAGCAAGTTAAATCTGCTGTCATATCAACTCCCAGTGCTAGCAAATTCTCTATTGAAATTTTCTAATGTTCTTTTTATTGTGGATTATAAAATCAATTCCGTTTTCAACAATGACGGGACAAGTATTTTTTTTAATAACCGTTATTGGCTGTTCTATCTGCAGATTTGTTGACTTTTGAATCCATTATAGATGACTATATTCCAATTGTGTTTCTTCTCAAACGAATGCTTCCCTTCAGCAAAAGAAAAAGAGTCACTTTTTTCTGAATCTGTTCTCAGAAAGTCATTTGGCATTACGCTTAGTCTAGAAAAGCTATACATTAGCTTAATCACTAATGACACCTTATCTTCGCACAGCAAAGGTAAAATTGTTTAAAAGTTGTTATATTCCAAGGTTTCATGAACAATACTGGAAAAACAATGTCAAAATAACAAATGAAACGGATAAAAAAGTGCGTCGTAGAAAATATGAAGAAAACAAACAAGATACTCTATTATCGAAGCACAATATGATTCAAATATAAATATTGACAACCTAAAAATACACTTCTATTCAACAAACATACGACATCGTTCGAAATGTTTCGCTATAAACGAATACGCTATCAACGTAAGAAGACCGAGAAAGCATTATTTTCCTACATCTTCTCTCTGTTGCTACAAAGGCCAGTTATCCCACGCCCCGAGACGGAAATTCAACACGACCTGTCACAATCCGAATGCAGATTGAGCCGATGGTCGGCAAATTGCTCCCTTGACATTCGGTGCTATCAACGTACTCGCCTAACAAAAAGCTACCAAGGGATCGAATTACCTTAGACATTCATATCGGGTACTTAATCCCCATCAAGGAGCTTTTTGTTTTCATTTCGAATTGATATTTTAAAGCCCTCTTGGAATGTTTCGGATCAATGTAACATGAATACTAGCGGTTATGATATCTAAAAAGGGAATGTAATTTTGTAGAGGTTCATAAGGTGGGGTCGAATTTTTTTATGATATTTTATGATTTGTCGCGAGTACAGGTAGAACAATTAAGTAATTTAAATGTGGGTATCCTTAATTGCTTATATTTAAGATAGTTACTTTAATTTCTGTGTAATTTTCATTCATACATTAATGCTACAGTTTCTGTTTTACAAATTTACATTCTTTTTCATATAAATGGTAAGCGTCTAATTCTCGCGGCGAAGTTACGTTCTTAAGTTACGCTTCTTTGAGGCATTATAGTTTAATACTACACCTGGTCTCATTTATGTGTTGTGCTACACCTGACGATTCCATTTTTCCATAGCAGCAGTGAGCTATATGTTCTTCGACCCTCGTGCCTGTAGCGTCCAATATAGGTTTTATCACAATCACCGCATGCAATTTTATAAATTTCCAATTTTTTTAAAACGTATATTCATATCTTGTTCTTACTTATACTTTTCATTATTCTGTAAAGGAGAAATTTCTCAAACTTCTTGTCGCGGGTTTTTGCCGGAATTAAAGTGGAATTTCTCGTATAATAAAATACATATTGGACAATCTTAAGAATGCGATCGACATCTAGTAGAATAACCATTATGAATAGCCAGACTTCTTACAAATTTAAGTTCTTTATTGCATCTACTTCTTTTGAAGGGGAATTTTAACAATCTATTAATTAAGAAATTAATCGCGGCAATGTAAGCAGCGGAAAATAGCGCTCGAAGAAACGCTGATGACGCCGGGTAGGCAGAAACATCTGCCTTGGCTAGTGCTTTTTTCTGCCCACGTTGTTTTTGCTGAGAGTGATTTCACCAATACCATGAGCTACGAGGTAGGCGCCATAAATTCTCGGCTTGACAGGGTTATACAGGTTCTAACGCGATTATACTCCGTTGCATCGTGAGCGAGGCCTACACTATTACGACTCGAAGAGTAGTAGTTTTTAGTAGCAAGCGAGACAACGTGACTAGTGCGGGAAAATGTCTCAGATAACGAAAGCCGAGTCCCGGGCAGTCATTACATTTTTAACAAAAGAAGGGCATACGCCTAATCACATTAAACAACGTTTAGACGGCGTTTATGGTGATTCATCTCCTTTATATTCCTCTATAAAAAGTGGGTGATATGTTTCCGTTTGGGGCAAGAATTCCTAGAAGATGATGAGCGTCCCGGTCGGCCAATTGAGCTGATAACGCCTCAAAACGTTTTAATTATTGAAGAAATGGTATTAGCAGATCGCCGTTTGAAAGTGAAGGAATTAGCAGTGATGTCTAGCATTTCTGAAACAAGTATTCGCCGAATTCTCCATAACCAATTGGATATGAATAAGATTAGTGCAAGATGGGTACCGCATCTTCTTTCTGCTCTCCAACGTGAACGTCAGATCGAATATGCGCCCTCGTTTTTACATCTGCGGAAACGGCCCGAAATCGATTTTGGAGTCCATTGTCACAGGAGATGAAACAGTGGTTCTGTATTATAATCCTCTATCCAAAAAGGAATCGTTTTAAGGACGACAGCGAGTTGCAAGCAATTTTTACAAGGGTATAGAACGTTGTAATCAATATATTGAAGTTAAGGGAGATTATACTGAAAAATAAAAATTGTTACATTTTACCAAGTTTATTTTTTCTAATCAGGCCTAGAATTTATGGCGCCTACATTGTATATTAATAGTTATGCATTGAATATCTTTCTCTAGTTATATTATAGGTATTATATAATTCAATTTGTTTTTTTCCGAAAAAAATATTTTTATTTAATAAGAATATAATAGTACTTTATAATGAAAATATTTGATATCACAAAATATTATACACATAAAACTTACAAACCTTTTCTACAACATCTTTCAAATGACCAAAAAAAGAGTGCTTTAAGTACAGTGAAATATTCATACAACTTCATGTATACCTACATAATATTAAAACCAAAATAACTGACTTTATATTTAAAAAAATATTTCTCCCGCTATGGTCATGTATATAAATATGCCGCGCCACTGGCAATGGAACGAATATCCGGAGGTTAGTCATAATCTTCGGTGAATATTATATTAATTTGGTCCACGTACTACTATTTTGCTCTTAATAAAAGTTTTGGTTTGTTAACTTTTTTTCGCAAATTCCTTCCTTTTCACTTCTAATTAGAATTGCAGCTTCCCCAGTTATGTTTCTTTTCTCTCTTCTAAGGACTTGTGCTGAGATAATATCAAAAGTTCTTTTTACTTCCATTTTTTCAATTTTACGCCCCATACTATGCTTGCATCTGTGCTGTTATTAAATTTTATTATCCGTTTCCCTTTCTAAACATTCTTTTATCTATTTTTTTCTTTTACCATTCTTACGTAAGTTCCTTGCTGGCACCGCAATTTCATCCAAAATGTAACATACCTGTAATTTATACTTTTCATTAGACACAACAAGACTAAGAAAGCTGGTATACAGAAATGGATATAAACAGCTGTTCGGTACACTATGGATTATAAGTATTTACCCACCTCTAAGTACCGTCAAAATACTAAAAAAGCTATAAGAAATCATTTTATAGCAAATTAAAACATCACAAAAAAAAAAGAATGAAAATGTATCCTCCAGAAATCTGTACACTTTTAATAACAGCAGCGTAAAGGCGCGGCATCCTCTCTGTTAATTTTCCTAATATTATAGGCAATATTTGTTGTCATCCGTCTTCAAGAGATGTCCACATCGCTGAAGCAGAACTTGGAGTTGATTGGCAAATATCCAGATTCAACTAATCCCACAGAAGTTCTAGCGGGTTCAAGTGCGACCGCCAGTCCGTTAGGAAAATCCCGTACCAGTTCTTTCAAAAAATCCCAGCATACTTTAGCGATATGTAATGGTATACCGCGCTAGAAAGTGATGAAGTGAACCACTAAAATACATGGGCACAGTTGCAGAATTGGCTCGCGGTAAAAGTATAAGGGCGGGGAGTTGCGCGACGGGAATGGATCAGTATCCGATTATTACTGATACTGATCCATTCCCGTAACCGCTTTCATGAGAGGATCGCACTAGACTCTAGTCAAGTGATGCATTATACTCCTAGTTTATCTCTTTAATTGATTATCGTTGCCTTTCTTGATCTTTTGCTCCTTTGTTATTTTTGATTTGCTTTGTTTATATCTCGTAGTTATACAGTGGAATGGCTTTTTTGAATTATGTTCTTTCTAGAATGTCGTTAAATAGTACTATCTTACTAACAGTACTGCAACTCACTGCTTATTTAAATATCTATCCATTATCTATCATAATAATAAGTTCAATTGAATTTTTACACATACAAATACGGTTCATTCTGATTCTGAGAGTTTTGGAATGCAACTTACATATTTTATAACGAGAGGTTCTGCCTATTTTTTTAAATGTATCTCTTTTTTTAATTAAGAATTATTTCCTCGTTTCGTATACCGGCAATACTACAATTAAGGACTTATTTGGAAATAATCAACGATTAAAGTTCATCAATATCATAAAAATCAAAGAAAATCTATTACAATCAGCAGTGAAGTTGAACTCATAACTCAAGCACCTATGATAGGCAACCGACTGGCATCTGGCATATGTGTGGGGGAAACTGAAGAGTGGGGAGGGCGTCGAAACACGAAATTTTGGCCAATAATACGTAATCCTAGGAGGAATATCATGGTCTTTCAAACATTTTCTGTAACCGTCTCTTCTTAATATTCCGTTAATTTTATACAATTCTCTCACAGAAGTACCACCCTCAAACCATTCGAGACCTTTTCCCATGTTTCACTGTAGACACAATATCTATCGTTCGTTCTCCTGCCGACCTGCACACGAACACACGTCTTCTTGAGGCAAAAATTTCGAATTTGGACTCATCGGTCCAGAGTACCCTCGTCCACTGTTCAATCATTCAATGCTCATGTTACTGCACCCAATTTAATCATTTTTGTTTGGTTTGTCTTGGCAAAAGCGGTTTCCCTACAACTATTCCAAGCAATCCGGCTTCTTAATAACTTTGTTTAACAGTAGCATCACACGATCATCGGCTGCTGCTGTTACTCTGGGCCTGCGAGTTCTCTTTTTATTCAAGAAAGTGCCCATTGTGCGAAATCCTTTAATTAGATAATCTACCGCGCTTCTGTTTAACTTTAGTTCTTCAGCAGTCTCTCAGCTACTTTTGCCAATTTTCTGATAAATAATAATTAACGTCCGTGTTTTTGTGAACGTTTTCGGCATCATAGGTACTTTTTGGTGTAATCAGTATCTCAGACAAAATATTTGTCACCGACATTAATCGCACAAAGACGAAGAGACAACTGATAAATAAAAGAAATATAATTACTAAATACCCTAGATTGCATCGTAGATACAATATCTACTATTATAATTGGGGTTGTAACTTTCGGGCGACGTACCAGGATCGTAGTACCCACAAACAGACTGGACGAAGCGAATATTAACATCGGCCGCCAATCAGAGATGCATGAGGGATATATGGATACCACGTATACATATGTATTTATGCACAACAACGGATCCAATCCTGTCGCGCTAGCGAAAGTTACAACTCTAATTATAATGCAACCTATACTCTTGGTTTCCGGGTTGGAACCGTGTCGTCGTAGCTTTTGCCGACGTTTCATTCACACTCTTATGAGACAACTGGCTGTTACTGCACACTGACTGGGGACTATTCATTCCGGAGGAGTTTATACCATATAAGGCTTGTGTCGGGTCAACGGAGCGGAAATGCTATGGATCAATTAAGAGTGGCGGTTGCTAGGAGGTTTGATAAGTTGGGATTTCCACGTATGATGTAAGGGATGCAAAATCTCTATTGATTCAAGGATTTTTCTGCTATAATAGTGAGGGTTGCGAGATAAGATGCGGGTAGAATTAAATTGTATTTGGTGGCCAGTTTCAAGTCTATGCTCAGCTAGCGCGGACCCGGCTATACGCAATAACCACGTACAACGTTCGTGCTCAGTAACACGAGTATTGACCAATCGCTTTCTTTCATCGATGCACACACCACCGCATGAACATGAAATCTGGTAGACACCAGACGCTTCCAGATGATTGCGGTCTTTGATGGGAGAATAGTCTGAGAGCTTGAAATTGGTTTTGAAGATGGTTTTTATGTTCCTGAAGGTGATCTTGCTGATGCGATCGGTGACACCATGAATGTACAGTAGATACGCTTGCTTTACGGAAATTAGGGTTAGATTAGGACAGTTGCTGTGGAGAAGGGTTGGCGTAGCGGTAAATGGTAATTTGAATATCTTTCCTAGAATAATTGTTGCGGAACAGAGTTTCAGTGATGTGGTTCAGTTGTTGAGGAAGCGAATTGGGTTCAAATAGGGAACTGGATGATGATGTGAGAGGCCATTGATATCTATCCGTGTGCGTGGGATTTCGGTAAACAGAATGTCCCAGTGCACCGTTAGGACACCGGTGTACGAGAACATCTAGGAAAGGAAGATAGTAGGATAAGATAGGAGGATAATGAGGGTTTTATACCATTTGTTGTTGCATTATAGCCCATAATAAATGATTTTTCCAAATAAACCGCTATTTATTCAAACAAATAGGTATATGTTCAACATCATTCAACATCTTATTGAAACTACGAATAATGTTTGTAATAAACGGTGGTGAATAAGTAGTTATAAGCGATAGTGAATGTATATATTTTGAATATTATGCTTATAAGCAAAACGCCGCCCTTTATATAGGCCAACCCAAAACTTGATGAACGATAAATGTGAAATTAAATTTTTAACTTGACGCAACTCTTAAAATATTCATATTTAAAAACAGTGCACTTTACGTACAACATTTGCCAATTTAATCCGCTTATGCAAGTCAATCAAACAAGAGAAAACAGGTTTACGTGAAGTTTACTTCGCGTAACAGCATCGTATCAAACTACTACCGACCTCAATGTGTTAAAGCACTAAATTCAAAGCAGTTCGTCGTTAATTGCAATATCCGATCAGTGTCACCTCGTCGGCTAAAATCCACTTCAAAAGTTAGTTAATAAAGTTCATTACCTATACAACCTCAATGTTAAAATTGGAAAGCTTAATTGCTGTAGTCGCACAGTTGCAAGGTTTGTTTGTAGTTAAATATGTACAAACAAGGCAGGAATTTGTTACTTTAACTATTTAGGCGACATGAAATTGTTGCGTTAAATAGAGATACTTGTGCACTCAGAGAAATAGAATGATCTGCAAGTAGTAAACGAAGATACCTGCAATATCTCTCTTGCGGATTGGTTTGTTTTTGTTCGAGAACAAGAGCGAGGTTCTCGACCATCCATATTACAAATTCGGTGTTTATGCTGTCTTAAGCGTGTGCCTTTATACTTATTTAATTATATTCTTTATTTTGAAAATATTGAAGTAATCTAGCCTGCATATTTGAAGTGATGCATCTGTATTGACTACTTTCGGTTACAAAATACTGATTTCTAGAGGAATAATGGCTAAGTCAAGGCTAGGTTAACGATAAATATTCAATCCAACTATAACTTTTCACAAAAGTTTTGCCATTTGTGTCTGTGATATTCATAAGTTCAAATTCATACTTCCATAATGAGTAATAATGAATTATATGTAACAGATATGTAGAAATGAACAACTTACTTCTGCTCCAAGTTATACATTCTTTATAAACCGGCCAGTCTTTTCATTTAGATGGCCTTAAGATACTTGAGGTTGAACAAAACTATTTTAAACATTAATAGGTGTCATGATTCCATCAATTGCAGAAAAGGTATCGACAACTTAAGCTATGTTTATGCAGGTTTACTTGAACATGTTTTTGTTTTGGAAGACTTTCTTTAGAGTCTATTTTTTTTTAATTTGAGGTGATGGTCCTAAGCTTCTTCCCATATACACGCTGCGACACAGATCGGCTGTACATACAACACGAAGAAAACAACACAGTTCGATCACAACGCATATATCGATTATATTCGTCAGCACGAGTTCGTTCGACAGAGCCAGGGCGGATGTGAGAGAAGATACAGCTAGTAACGTTGTCGTAGTGCCTCCGAAGATCATCATTAAAATTGAATATCAGTGATCGATCGCTCCGTCGAATGTTCAAGAATATTGGTGGGTTTGCATACAAAATACAGACCGGACAGCGTCTGACTGCAGCTGATAAGCGTGTAAGAGCCGAATACTGCGCACGTGTGTTGGCTATGGATTATGAAAACCCGTCGTTCTTGTCGAATATTTGGTTTTCCGATGAAAGCCATATTCATTTCAACGGAAACAGTAACAAGCAGACAACACTATTTCTTGGATTCGAACGCCCCGACATAATCGTCGAGCAACCCCTTCATAGTGACCGTATTACCGTTTGGTGTACTGTATCCGCACATGGCATATTGGGCCCGTATCTCACTGAAGCAAACGATGGATCGCCGTTAACTGTGAATCAGGAGCGCTACAGAGAACAGGTTCTCACACCATTTCTGCATGATCTTCAGCGATTTTGTCGAACCAGGAACCTACCACGTAATTAACAATGGTTTCAGCAGGACGGGGCAACCTGTCACACGGCTAGGAAGTCTCTTCGAATCCTGCGCAATCATTTTGGGGATCGCCTTATTTCGCGTGGCACTGATTTCCCATACCCATCGCACTCACCAGACCTAACACCGCCTGATGCGTACATTTGGGGAATGCTGAAGGAGGCTGTTTTCCGTACCGATCCACCATCTGACATTCCGGAATTGCGGATTAAAATTGAAGGTTTTTTTCGTGCCATGCAACAACCTGTGTTCACAGACATGCATGTGAACCTTCGTGAACGCTATGAATACTGCTTTAAACTGAACGGAGGGCATCTTGAACATCTGTTTTATCGGGAACATCGTCGCGAATAATGTTTGCAACGCTATATAATGTTAAAGTATCGCTATATAATGTAAAGTAAATACATAAATAATAAGTAATAAACGTTTCATAATTTCAGTACTGTTTATTTTGCCGCATACTGTACATAGAACTTGTTCTGAATGGTACTACGAGTTCATTAACATACGGGTCTGTTAGACCCAGCGCCACCGTTTATGTGAAATAAGTAGGCGCCGCCACTGAAGGGTTAAGTTTATTCCATTAACAATTGTGCGTACTATGTATTTATTAATACAACGAAAAATCTTTCATTATATCAATAAATCTATTCGTTTGACCAGCGTACTCCTTTCATTAGCATATTTTGTTTTCCCCAGATATCGCCTTCTAGCCAATCTGTATGTTGATAATTTTACAACAACTAGCGCACATTTTATTACCGTCTTCGCTCTTTGCCTACTTTTTGGGGATTCTACTGTGTAATAATTCGTTCTAAAATACTCTATTATTTCTCTCTTATTTTTTTTTTCAGTAGTTAATTACGTCGGAAAAATTCCAAGGAAAAATTATAAATTCATAATTACCCACGGAAGCCAAATATATTAATTATATTTGATGTACTTGGTACTGTAAATTAAATTGTCTGTCGAAATACTACTACGTATTTCCAGATAAGTAACATCTAAGCGTAAGAGTGAACGAATCTTCCACAGTCCGCATGGTATAATGGTTATCACGCCTACCCGGCAAGCAGGAGATGTGGGGTTCGATTCTTCGCTGTGTTTTTTCAGTAATTATGTCGGAAAAATTCCTAGGAAAAATTATAGATACTTTTATTTCCTTTTAAATATCCATTGAGCTGGGAAGAGCAATGTGGAACGGTTTTGATTGTTCGAAAGTTGTAGAACGGATAGGAAGAGGCCTCACCGCCAATAGCGGTTATCGAAGAAATTATTAATTAACATTTTAGTTGAACCCGCTCCGTATATAGGCTATGATGTTTCTGGTTTGTATAGGTACACACATGCCCTACGTTGAAACCATTAAATATGTATCAACATCGAATAAGCCAGCGGCGCTTTCCTTGCCGAGAGCCGTGCCCGCAGCCACGATGGATATGTAACATCTGCGGCCCGACACGATTTCGTATGCATGTGAAAGGATCCCAAGATTATTGATGAATTTCCACCATGTGACGTATGGTACCGTTTATTACGCTAACGAGAATTGATGATGTACCTATGACAACGGGTAATAACGGAAATGTAATGAAAGTGTGATTCGAATTTAATATCCAATTTAGTCGGAACTGAAGGTTACCATCAAGTACAACCTGAAAATGTAAATGACACTGTTGTAACCGGGTACATGATTAAATCGGTTTGAGTGAGTATCAAATTTCGCTATAGAGGATTGTAAAAACTGGTAAAATAGATACGTAAAAGTTTGAGTTTTGATTAAATTACTTTGTGACCTTGTAACAACAATATGTCTGAGATTTTTAAGTTAATTTTTAGCTTTACAATAATATAAATGTTCTGCATGTAGGCAAAATGCAGTCATCTTTATGCTAGGTTATAAGTAGATCATGGTACATAGTGCTTAATGTCACCTGATTAAAATACTGTCAAATTATATTGGACGGAATAAATTGTGCGTTACAACATGACAAGACCAATATATTTATATATGTTGCAATTTAGGTATGTTAATAAGTATTGACAAAAAGTAGAATGACCTTCCACTTATATAACTAAGTATTAAAACGTTATAAATTTCGATTTTGTATTTGTTTTATTTTCGGAGATTCGGAAGTGTCACCTATGTAAATACTTTTACGGCAGTTCAGAAGAATATAATAATAGGAAAAATAACTTCTATGTAAGATGCATTATTGATAGAGAACAAACTAACCTACAAAGCTATAGCGTTTACGCGCCCTCTCTATGCTAGCGCGTCACGTACGAAATCCCGCATTCATTCAAAGGACCGAACTTGATACAAACTTGGATTTGAAATAATATTAATGCACCACTACACTTGAAATATACCACACAGTGAAATATGTCTTCTCTCATCTCTTCGCTCATCTATTACAAGTACGTAAGTAGTTTTTGTTAATTCTCAACTTCGGCCAACTACGATACACTTTTCATATTGACAATATTTAATACTCCTTGATGAATTATTGAAAATCAAATAAACTTATTCTCTACGTGACTACAGGAAGAAGTTACATTGCATACGAGAAATAAGGACCGAAAGAATATGGAACGAAAGGGTGTTTCCAAGCAAAACTAATCGCAATTGCAGCCTGTGCCGAACTCATCGCAAAAGACCGCCCAATAAGAAAAATAAACATAATATCTGATAGTCAGGCAGCTATCAAGGCAGTTATGAATCCTATTACTAGGTCGAAACTAGTAAAGCATTGTAAACAGTCCCTCAATAGACTAGCGCAAGACAATAGGTTTTCTTTGATCTGGATGTATGGGCATATTAAGGACAGTATAATAACCGACGAACTAGACAAGGAGGGTTCTAAAAGACACTTCATAGGACCAGAGACCGTATGTGGAATTAAGCGATTCCGTTAGAAGGGAAATCTAGTCTTGGTTAAATAAAGAACACGTAAGAGGAAATGGAGGCTAATTAGACGCAGCAAAAAAGAAATCAAGACCATTACCGAATTGGTGACTGGACACTGCCTCTTGAAAAAGCATATACAGCGTGTCCCCGGATTAACGCATGGATAGGTAAGGCAGACAGAAAATTAATGAATTGAAATGTCATCTTTTGGGGTTCAACCATGCTTGAGTAGTTAGTAATTTCTGCCATAATTTTATTGACAAAAAATCAAGTATATTTTGGAAATTTACAAAAAAGGAATTTTTTCAATTAGTAAAATGTATCTTCTATAGGAGGTACGATAATAGGATTATTAAGAAACAATGTTCAGAGTAATAAATTATGCTAATACTTAGTGTGTAAGCATGGCTGAATCCCAAAAAGATGAAAATTCAACTCAATAATTTCCTGTTTGCCCTACCTATCCATGCGTTAATCCAGGAACACACTGTATATAAAATAGGTCGAGTAAGCGAACTTTGGTGTAGAAGATGCGAATTACAAGAAGAAACGAGTTTGCATTTAATCTGCACATGTGAGAAACTAAAAGTGCTCAGACAGAAACATTTTAGGGGGATCCTATGGAGCCTTCGAAAATTCTCAAGTATTCCCTAGGCAAGATAATGGCCTTTATAGAGGACACTAAACTGCTTGAGTGGAATTGAGAGTTCCATTGGGAACGGTACAAAGAGCATTAAGCTTCAAGTGCCTGGGCAATTGGTGACCAACCCAAGTAGTATGAATGAATGAATGAATGAGAGGTTTGCCCGGAATTATTGTTGGGTGGGGATATAATCATCTACGAAAACGTTGGGGATCGAGCGAGGGAAGCCAAGGCCTATATAAAGAAAGGCATCATTCTTACGGATTTTGCCGGAGCCTTCGTAGCTGAACGTTCTTCATCGTAGCGCTAATGACAGCGATTTTATAAGTAGTATTTTTAATAATATAGCATATAGCTTTTAACGAAGAACCTTCTAATGGATTCCGATCCAGGAATGGTAGCTATAAGTAGTGCAAAATTTACCTGAAGGAATTTTGTAGACCCAAATATAGCTGCGTATGCAATTAGAATCCTACGGAGCTGCACTTTATTAAAAATATATACTACAAATTCACAAAATTATAGAATTCATAAGAATCACTAGCTTGTCGTTGAAAGGCAACGTTAAGTCCTCAGAAAAAAAAAACTAAACCAATAGGGTGCTATTTAACAATGCAGATACTTCTTACGCATTAATAAGCGCATTTTGTTTATTGCCTAATAGAGAATTTAATCGGTATCTAAGGAAAATTAAAATACACAGCACAGAAAAGAAAGATTATGAGCTAATTACAAGGGTTGAATTCAAGATTGAACTAACAAATACAGATACAGTACGTGTGATTTAAACGTATATACATGTAGTGCTGAAACAGAATACTGTCTATTGCAACAACAAACAAAGGCGCACACCTATGCAGACATGGCGCACCGGCAAATCAATGTGACTTTGCAACTTTGCCCGCTGGTTCAAAGCCGCAATTACTGGAGCAGTTTACTTATTACTAGTTAATGAGCCCTTGGTTTACCAGTGAATGTTTATCGATAGAAAGTCGTCATACGTTAATACATAGCAGTGAATGCAGCAGACGGTTACATACACGCAAATAAGTATAGATTTTACAGCTATAAAGGACTTGTTGACATTGTACCTAATTAATTTTCGAAGAATAGGTTGCCAATTTTGAATTTTGCAGGTGACTCCGCACGAAGACAATAAATAAATTTGTGATGACCAAATGATATTTACTGTACATAAATGTATCAACAACATTTAACAATTTATGTAAGATTTCAACGTTATCAAAAAACAAAGTCAACTAAATTTCGAGGATATAACGTCAACATAAACATTTTTTACAGTTTTCTTCAATTACAAAGAAATTTCTTCGCAGAAACTGTTCTAAATAACATTTCCAGCATGGGGACCTCGGTTATATTAAGACACACGCATTTGATTAAAACAGAAAAGATGTTATATTTGTTCTTGTAGCAACTCTTTCATAATAATCGATACATCATTTCCACTTACACCTTCTTAAGGCACTTTCTACATAATTTAAGTATGTTTTCCGATTCTTTTTCAATATCCTCTGTGTTTCCATATCCTAATATTAGAAGGAGAAGAAAAATCACGTTTAGCTATTCTCAAGTCTATTTGCTGTTCCATAGGAACAATTGAATTGGGTACAGATTTCTAAAAATGTAAAGAAAGAAAGAAAGAAATAGAAAATGTATTCAAATTTTGCATAAAAAGGTGCCTTACATGTTTCTGTTAAACGAACATGTATTTCTTATAACAAGCGAGAACTCCATGCTAAAAATTTTAACTAAGACAATCAACAATAAGGTCCAGATTTTGGACCTACAACATTCCTTATCGCGTTCTGAAGTTTTGGATATCAATATGGAAGCATTATATAAAAGCTTGTCGTATCTACAAGATAAGCTTTGTGACATGTTTTTGATCGTACGAAAGGCAAATTAAAGGAAATATTTCTTTGGAAATCATATAATGGAAATTTAAAAAAAATTGAGAGCGTTTTAGCAGATTTTTAAGCAATCAAGTTCTCGAAAAATTTTCGATCAATAGCTTACTTGGAAGCACCATACACATAGGTACCCTTCAAGCCAAGTTCAGTAGAGCAAGATGCAGTTTGTTCGTCCTTGTTTGCAGATTCAGTCAAGCACAAGGCTGCTGTGGTACAAGCAATGTCCCGGGTCCAAACTTACCTACGGGGGCATTCATATGGAGCACTGCCGCTAAATCACTCCTGCAGCGACTATAGCCTTTACAGAACCAATTACTAAGAATAACTGTGAAGGCTGCGGGTGACCTCAACATCTGGAGTGTGATGGAAAATGTCAAGGAGCTGGTAAACAGTACGTGGAGGGGGGCATATGATTCTGCCCTGGGTTCTTCCGTTCTCAAGGAATGTTGACGAGCCGCAGGGCCGCCCGCTGCCAAAAACAAAAGTGTCAAGGATTAGTGCCCAAGGATAAAACCCTGGAGAACGGATAATTAATACGTGGAAACCCTCAGATAGACGGCTAGATTCCAAAGACCGGCAGTGAAAAACAGCTGCCATATTAGTGACAAACCAGCATAGAATGTAAATCTGGCTCTAGCAAGGCGACTAGACCTTAGAATTCTTGAGACACGTGCATGCTTGTGTTCCTTTAGATTAAAATCTAAAACCCATCTAACGGAAGATATAAGTCCTAAGAAACAACGTATAAACTTTTGTCCAATCCGGTTGAATAGGTTTGTGGTGATTGACTTAATAGCGTAACTCCAGGCCAATAATAATGATAAAAATTACAAGCAAGACAGCAGCCAAAAAATTAAAAGGAAAAGTAACTACAAGGTAGAGGAAAAAATACGAAATTTGAGTAATTGAATATTGAACAACTATAACTAGTTTTTAAGCTATAGAGTTGATAAGACTAACTTGTGGTGAATGAAAATCTTAGTCGCCTTCTGAAACGTCGACGTATCGTGTAAATGGTCATGATTAGAGCAACGCAAACTGCGCTGAAAGCCAGTGGCGCACGCATAAAAGTTTACACAAAATAAATTAAATGTGATACGTGCTCAAACACTTACCGTTTTAAGAGTTCTCCGTGAAATCACAAAGTGGATAATGTCTATTTAATATTTGTAACATTAGATACGTTTCCAAAGTTGTTTCGGCAAAGTGAGTGCGGCGTGAAGAAAAAGTGTTTTTGTATGCCGAAAACGAACGTTCTACATCTAGTGACGTTATATTTGCGTAAGTAAAATAATCTTTCAAATAACTTAACGGTTCTGTTGACGCACCTTCACAAATTTGTCTTAATGAGCCAAAATCAGAGTCTTTATCTAAAACACTTTCAAACCTTTCTAAAACACAAACATTTCTTGCGTCTTCTATCGAGCATAGCTGTGCGTGAACATGTTGCACTATTTGCAAAGATTCCACTAACGACACCGAAGAATTTTGTAGTTTTTCTATCGCATCCCCTAGTCCCACGTAATTGTTCTGAATAATTTCGAAATCTGTTTTAACTTGACTATTCTGAAATTTCAAGCGGCTTACCTTGACAGCCGCAGCTTCCTTTGGGTCGAATTCTAAAATCACGTTCTTTATATTCTCAAAATATTTAAGATAATAAAATGCAGCCTCTAACCATGTTCCCAAACGAGTAAGAATAGGTTGTGGTGGTTCAGGAATACCGGGGCATAGTCTATGAAATTCCCGAATACGTTTTGGGGATTTTACAAACACAGCTTTTGTATGTGCTATTAGAGCGTCTATCTCGGGATAACATTTTCTGATACTATCTGCTACGAGACCGAGAGTATGAATTTTACATGTAATATGCAACAAGTTAGCACAATGTTTTTTAAGAGATCGACCTACAGCAAGCATGTTTGCGGCACCATCACTCATAAACATCAACAGTTGATTTGTTAAAAGTTCAAACTTTTCCAATGTATTTAACACCAACATTGAAATTACTTCGGCAGTGCATTGTTGTATTTGTCTGGAAGCTAGTAAAATTGAGGGTGACGGTCAATGTGGTTCCATTGCGCGTACCATTACATTAACCACAGAATGTTTTTTACGATCTGTTGTTTCGTCCACACATAACCACAGTTTTTTATCTTGCAACTCCGATTTAATTATTTTCTCGACATGCTCACGAGCAGACGGCACAACTCTCTGTAATGTTCTCTCACTTGGTAACTTAAAGTCCGAATATTCATTCCAAAACGAGACGTATGCTTTCTTCCTTAGTAAATGAAATGGAAAATGACATGCAATAAACATAAATTAAATTTAAATTTGTCATAATTTCGTGTGGAATTTTTTTTTTGAAACATGCCCTGCACTATTTACGTGCCATAGACAATCACTTTTCGACCAACACATTAAATCTATTTTACACACTACACATTGAATTTTAGCGCCATCACACTTTAAATCAGGCATTTCTGCAATAAATTCTCTTTTTGTGTTCAACTTTGGTCGTTTTCGCGACGTAGGAAACATTTTCAAAACAAACATAGAACTACGATTTAGTATACGACAGCGTAGATGCATACACAACAGATCGGTTTTCGAGTCGCAGTTATACTGACGCTTATACCGAATTGTCTCGGCCGTGTTTATTTTATGTAAACTTTTATGCGTCAGCCACTGGCTTTCAGCGCAGTTTGCGTTGCTCTAGACTCATGATTTCACCTTCTGACGAGGCTCTCCCTGAAATGCCCAACTAACTTAGTCATACCGTGTATTAAATCTGTGAACACTATTTGCCACATCGTAACTGTGGAAGTTTCACGAAACACCTAGCAGGGATAGGCAGGTTACGGTATTTGTACTAGTTAAAACAGGGCCTCTTTCAAGTTCTTTATTGCAAAATAAAAGATAAACTCTTTAACAAAATTAAATCTACTCTCATCTTACCAAGAAAGTTGAAAAGATAGATAATTTAAACGCACACTTGGCTACTTGTGAGAATGTGTTCCACGTCTTGATTGACCTAGATTGTTTAGAAAATTTCCTTTATTAGCGGATTAAAGAAAATTTTCTAAACAACCTAGAATCCCTGAAGATTTTACGTCAGCACTTGTCAAACAGGCAACTTTCCCTTAATGCTCAATTAAATTTTGATGCCACCCCTACTTTTGAAGTCTTATTTAATGCATTGTTGTCATGTGGTTTTCTACATATTTTTCCTTTTTACTATATTTTATCCCCTTCAAAGGATAGATGTCACCAGCGATTTTTCTTTTAAATTTAATACAGAAATATAAATAAATAATTGTTTTAATATATTCATAGCAGGGTAGAAGACACAACTCAGTTTATTCTTTTATGTTTTATTGTAAAACCGGTCACTATTTTAATATATTGTGTTCGTCCCTTTTTACACCAAATTTTTACATATTTAACATTGTTTTTACGATAAGTGATCCTCTTATTCCATACGAAGTATGTTTTACAAGTTTAAGTTATAATATTTTATTAAATCTGATCTGTTAACTATAAGTATTCTTATAAAAAAAATATTTTCTAGATTTTTGCAAATAATTCATCACTCTTAATACGTTTCGGTAGATATCTACTCCACAGGCGAAAACCCAATCTGCCTGTTGAAACTGTTCGTGTTAGGCGTTTCGTGAAACTTCGACACTTACGATGCGGCAAATAGTGTTCACAGATTTAATACACGATATGACTAAGCCAGTTGAGCATTTCATGATAAGCCTCGTCAGAAGGTGAAATCGTAAGCGTTTACAGGATACGCCGACGTTTCAAGAACTGCCTAGGATTTTCATGACATGATGAGTTTCGCCATGGGACCACAACATATACATGGTTTAGTGTCCTCTTTTTTCTCCCCGGGATATGTAACTAACAAAGAATTATGAACGTGGCGAAAGGATAAAAAATGAAAATATTATAAGATAGGACTAGCTAAACTTTGCATTGAAACAGTTGAAGAAAAAGGATTTGGTTATAACAAAAAAATAAATGTTAAAAATACATAGGAAATGCAATATGAGATTTGTTCCTGGCTAATATTTAATTTGGTATCTTTCAGATTCGAATCAATACTCCAACCGAAACTCTTCTATTTCTGTAAAAGGAAGATCTCATTCAAAATACGTTTCGTTCCTCCAAAATAATCCTAAGTAAATAAACGATATTAGTATACATTTGGAAAAACTCTTGTACGTCCACTAACATGTACAGTACACACATACACAAATACCGAAAGATAATATTGACATCGATTCATCGGCTGACATAAATCCCTAACTTAAACAAGCCGTTATAGCATCAGTATTCGGGCATAAACACTACGACGAGCGCCAACCCAAACAAGCTGTCGCTTTTTAGACTCTGTGTACGAAGCAAAGTAAAGCAACGGTGAAAACATTTCTTCATGATTTATTGTCTTTGCGGTCTTGTGCGGTCGAACCCGATGCTATCGCGGCGTTTCGGGTAGCCGCTTGTGCGAAATGTAACCTTCCAGTTCGTCGGCGTACACCTGATAATTTTGCAACCGTGCGATCGCAAACAAATAGCACTGCGAGATACGTCACGTTAGATAAAGCCTGAACGTCCGCGTTCGACAAAGTTTATTCGGCGGAGGAGTCGGCAAACAAGTGCATGTAAACAATTTTGATGGAGTAATAACGATTGCACGCGACTGCCCCTCTTCGTGTGTATGCACTTGTCAACAAATTTCTTTCAAAAATGCATTTATGTGGATAAACAGCTAACATTTAGCAAATAAAAAGGAAAAATTAGTCGTATTTCATGATGTTATTAACCGTTATTTTAACAAAAGTATGTATATATATATATTTTTTTTTTAATACTTGTGTGTGATTTTTCAATTTCATACGTAAGAATTCATTTATAGGCGCGAGTCCCATACATATAGCGAATAATGTTGTCGCTTGTGCTAGGAGCGACCCCGATTCGCTTTGAGAAGCTCCCTACCTTATACTTTCATAGTGATACTGTCCATATATGTTTTAGCGGTTCACTTTACTACGGAACTTACTAACACGATACAAGACTTGCTTTCTAACTCAAAAAATTTCCTAATTGTATTCAGTAAAATAACTTACTAATTACTTAAGATAATCTTATATATGCAATATAATATATTTGAAATCAGAAAATGAAGGGCTATCCAAAAATATAAAAATATATAGGGTGTTCCATTAAAAAAAGCATAATTATGTTTTGTTGGCCGCCCTGTATACACAATTCTCATAGTTATGACATTTTTATTCGGTAGAGGCAAAACGGTACAACTTTCACTTGAAATATTTTCTTTTATCTGCAATAGCAACAGAAATAAGTAGTAGTCAAAATAAAATGAAAACCCGTGTACATAAGTCTAAAACAAATTTTTATTGTGGTAGTAATAATGAGCAGTAAATATCACGTAGATAAGTAAAAGTACAGGGGAATTTTTAGTTTTAACAAATTTTTACGTCGAAGAAATACAAGGAAAGTGTTATACTCTATTTAAATTTTCACATTGAAATTTACTTTTCTGTGGGAAATTTCATGTTGTGACGAAAATTAAGGTACGGATAACCGGTAATTAAATTGCAGGTTATCCGTACCGGAATTTCTTTTTTCAGTGAACATAAGCCAATACTTTTATTTGCATTTAGCTTCAACACGAGGAAATGCCATATGTGATGGTACCACTTAGGAAATCGTCCTCTATAAAGTGTTGCTGCTTCACGAGAATTTTGATAACACTCTTCATAAATTAATAACACATCAACAAATTCATTTGGAGAAAAATTTGAAGGCATTTTAAAGATTTTGTAACAACACTACTTCATTACGTATTTAACTAGAAGTACGTAAGCTATTTTCGCAAATCGAAATAAATATCTGAATCTTTTCTGTTCGAACAACCGCGTTGTATACGTACAATCAAATTTAAACGAACAATTTATAATATGTTTTTATTAGTAATTTGTTAAGTGGAAAAAAAAGATGAGAGGTACAATTTAAAAAGAAGTGGTTCGGGGAGGTTTCATAGAAGATAGTTTACTAGAAGTAGATTTGGAAAGCATATCTTTTAGGATTGTGCAAACTATTTTCGCCGACACCTTGCTCGATCTTATATCTCTACAAATAAGGAAGATATCGCTTGTAACATTGAATCTGGGACATCCTGTATAGTAAGTTAGAAATTCTGTCTAAAATTAATTTAATTTTTTGTACCCACAATGTAGTAAACAAAGCGAAAGCTATATTTCCCAGTTTAATCTTCAGGGAATATCCATAATGAATAATCCAAACGTTTTAATGAAAGGAAAATGCTTTTTCTAGTAAAGCGGAACAAAGATATGATAAATCGTTGTTTTCGCTGTTGAATTTTATGCCGAGTAAAATATAGAACATAAAATAAATAACAAATTTTGTACAAAAAGAGAGAATTCAAAGAGAATTTTTCCAGCGGGTTATTTTTCTCATCCGAGTAAACCGTGTACTCTAAAATAAACTCGGAGATGCGGTAAAAAGAATTTGACATCCTCCACGTGTATACTCACGTATATACCCACAGCAGCGGTGTTCGTTAAGGAGAACGAGCGTTTTCAGAAACGTCAACAGCAAAACACCTGGTTTGCGCGTTAGTAGCCCGAGGCGACCCGGCCTAGAAGATCAGAAGCAGGGAAAGATTAACATCACAAAGACCCAGCGCGTTCCTGATGCCTTGTTCCGTTTCTAAAACTACTATTATTATCATCGTTCAGGTCCTCTTCGTTCTGTTTACGTAAGAGGATGCGAAATTAAAGAGATCCAAAGAGGAACGCTCGCCGCTCCTATTGGCGCCGAATTATTAACACAATTTCGTCAATGTACAAAAAACGTAATATTTGCATTTTGTTTCCCAATTATATTTGCATAGAGGCGACGACGTAGACCGTCGTGCATATAAAAGCGAAAAGAGAATATGTAAGAAGCGAGAGAAATGTGGTCGTGCCAGGTTCTCGCGCGCAATGTCGAAAACTTATTGCATACCTAGCCGCCGCAGAAACAATAGCTTTTATAAATTACTATGGAAGAATAACTGGTTAACTATGAGTTATTAAGAAGTTAATAGCATAGATTCGAAATGTATAACAGTTTTATATGATCGTATAAAAAATCATTATATAAAAAGGCGTATTTGTGTAAACAAGAGGAGGAGAATCATGCTTAATTGGAAAGATTCTCTCACGAGTTTAGGTCAAAAAACGAAACGTTCATTTGCAACGAAATGACTATATATTAAGTTAATAAAATTTTACTCGTGTTAAGTACATCTTTTTGAACAGAGCACAGAATTTTAACACGTGATCGTTTCTAACGCATACGTATATATTTCGCATCGCCTCCCGATAAATGTTGCTAAATAATAGAGTAGCTTATTTTGGTGTTTTGACGATATCCAAAACACAAGAAGTCTTCCAAAATTTTACTTTACACAGAGATAATGAGTTTCATACTTTTTCGTCGTAATTTGTACTGAAAATGGCGATTTTGTTACCGAAGAACGTCTATAGTTAACATGGGAGCCATGGGGTGTATCAAATATAAACGGAACTGATTTTCTTAAAAATTCCAGGGGGCTTCTAGACCTGGAAGGGTTACCGTTAGGAAGAGGGGAGAACCGACCGCAACTCTCTCGGGTCCCTTTAGAATCAAAAGAAACCATGAGCGAGAAAGAAGTGCATGTCTCCGTGGAGCAGCGGATTATCATCAAGTTTTTGGCCAAGGAGGGGGTGAACCCAACCGAAATTTAGCGGCACCACTACACGCCTGAGTCGAAACAGGCGAGTATGGAGTGGAGAAAGAGCGGGGAGAGGGCGCCGGGGAAGGCAAAAACGCGGTTGTCAGCCGGATAGGTAATGGCAACAGTTATTTTTGATCGGCAAGGTGCTTTTCACGTTGATTTTCTCCACGATCGACGCACAATTAATGCGCAATGTTATTGTGAAGTATTGGATACCGCGAAATTGTCATTTCGAAGGAAAAGGAAGAAGCAATCGCCCAGAAGTGTCATTCTTCTGCATGACAACGCCAGGCGTCATGTGGCTAACGCCACGATGCAAAAAGTGGATGCATTAGGATGGGAAACGCTGGAACATTCACCCTATAGTCCAGCCTTGTCACCTCGTGACTTCCATCTTTTAGAACCCCCCAAAAGAAGCGCTTGGAGGCCAGCGTTTCGACGATAACGAAGCGGTGGAAGCGTTTGTGCCCCAATAGCTACACGAACGTCCGAAAAGTTTTTACGATGATGGGATAAAAAAGCTACCAATCCGATGGGAAAAATGTATTTCTAGGGCGGGAGAGTATGTAGAAAAATAATATACCTATATTTGTAAGCTTAGTTAAATAAGGAATTCTTTAAAAAACGAGTCCCGTTTATGTTTCGTATGTATGATATTATGGTAGAAGAAAATTTTCGGATTTATTTATTTCAAAACAACTAACATATTGTAACGCCAGTGAATAAATTCCACCGATTAAGGAAGAGCCTAAAGTAAGAAAAGCCTTACACAGTAAAAAACCGCCATTCGCATAAAAATCGCCAGCCATGAAGAAAAAAAAAAAAAAAATTTATATGGAAGGAATAAAATTGGGGAAATTAGCAAATGGCAAATGATTTTTTATTTACTAATTGACTGACAGTTTCCACATTCATGCACTATTTAATCTTTTCTATTGTTCGAGCTATAAAGACGGAAACAACGCCAAAAGCAGCGTTATTAATTTGATTGTCGCCATTGTTTATATTAACAAAGTCGTTTTACAAAAAACTTGTAAAGTAGTTCAAAATAACAATTAATAAAAATTGACAGTACACTTCTTCAAATATTAGATCTCACAGTTTTTTTTCTAACATGTAGTGACAGCCTTACGGGGTATATAAGCTTTAGAGCTTGTCATAATCTCAGGAGTCTTTTAGTGTGTAAATCATGTATGTTAAGTATTCAATGGCTATATTAATGTCAATCCCTCGCCGTAAATGGCGAAGAAAAGTTAATTATCTCGCAACATGTGAATAGTGATTCCAAATTCTACCGGAGCCACCATGGAGGGACCCGAATACATAGTGCCTACCGCCGCTGCAGTTAGGAAAAAGCCCTCTTACTGCTGGGCTAGAGAGCCGTTTTTGTCTACTATACAATGTCATACATAAAGTACGCACCATATGGAAAGTTCTTTATTATAGGTTTTCCAAAGAAAAGTTATTCTTGATAAAAGTTGGTACATCTCCTAAAATTAAACCTGTGCCAATGAAATATGGAAAATTTCTAACATTAACGGGGGCACGTCTGAAAACTTGATTTTGTCCTAAGAGTAAAGTACCCTTATTCTAAAAAAAATTTGGAAAAATGTTATTTGAAAAAGTTGTTTAGCATTAAAAATTATACCTAAATGTTATTTTTTACGTATTTTTTCAAAAATCGTCTTCAAAGTACAAAATTTATTTGAAACGATAAATAAACGACATTATATAAATTACGTTTCAATTAAAATGTTGATAATATTACAAATTGACCAAATGTTATGTAAATTCAAGTCAATTTAAAAAAAAAAAAACGTGGCAAACAAGAATTTTTTGGTGCAAAATTCTTTTTATTTTTGTTAACACCAAAAATTGCTCAAAATAATAAACTCTTTACAAGAGAAGAATATTTATTAATGTGTACTGGTTAAATTTAAAAAAATTAACAATTCCTAAACACTAATTATTTTGGAAGTGTTTCTGCCAAAAATCATCTTTAGGAATTGGCTTTGAAAATGAATGAATGTCCAACATGGTGGGTAATCATAAAGAAGTATACCTAGTCTCTATTTTACATCTCAGTATGATGTTCATCGCGCAACCTAAACATTTCAGTTCTTCTTACAACATCGTTAACTGCCTTTGCAATATGCTCCGGTTTCATGGCACTCGCACAATTAACAATTAGAGTTTTTAAATGTTCTCTATCCCTAAAAGGAAGATGTCTGTACACTTTATGTTTCAAGTAACCCCAACAGAAGAACTCTGCATAACGCCCTATCCGTTTTCCATTAAAGGTATCATTTAGAAATTCTCTTATTCTTACGCTACAATGAACCCTCGCAGCGTCTAACTGATACCAAATTCTATCTCTTTGTACTTAAGAATTTTTTTGTAATATCGTCTATTACGAAGATCGCTTATAACGAAAACATTCGGTAGACCCTTGAGTTCTCGTTATAGAGGGGTTCTACTGTAGCATCTTTCCATGTTTTTTTAAATAATGGTACTTTACAAGTTTCCAGATGTACCCCGTATAATATTAGTAATTTTCCATATTTTATTGGTGCATGCTTAATTTTAAGGAATGCACAAACTTTTATCAAGAATAACCTTTTTTCGAAAAACCCACAATAAAGAAGTCCCATATGGTGCGTACTTTTTAGGTGACACTGTATAAATAATTTATACAATAATAATAATTGGCGTTTCCTATCTCACATACCACAGACTCTATTTAAAGCTGTATGTACGTAGGAAATAGTATCAACAGAACGTACACATTCACGTAAATTGTCACCGAAATATCTCATTTCCCCCATAGAGACACAGCATTACGTAAAATCCATATGTAAGCAACATTCTAAACAGTGCTTATGCAATTACAATCGGATACGTATGTAGTGCCTATATACGCACGCCTTCAAAGCAAGATTTCCTTTAATGAGACGCAAAGCAATAAAAGCAGTATGCGCATCATTAAGACCTCCTACGCGATGGGACGCACTCGAATCGTACACGAAACGTATACGCGCCAAGAAATAGAGCAAAGAGTCAACCGACTGCTGCTACCGCGGTTTCAAACGCCGAGAGTAACGGCACAACAAGGTGATGAGGACAACCAACGTGAAAGAAACTCCAAAATTAATAACCGATGCGGGAAGGAAGCAACGTATTACGAATAACGTGCGTCCCGCATGGAAAAAGGCGAAAAAGTTCCGACCATACAACACTATCACGTGACAAAAGCCCGAACAGCGGCAGAGCAGACGAAAAGATGACAACACGTTGAAAATGTTTAATATCGACGCGACGGTAGCTAGATAACGACGCAGGACTCCGCATATACGGACGGCGAGAGACGTCGCAGTCTAACGTTTCAAAAGCTTGAAAATGTACTCCGCTCGGATCCGAGCCGAGAAGGCGCAAAATTACAGAATACTTCAGGATTAAATTAAAAATGACGCGCCGTTATGAAAAAAAAGGGTTTTAATTTGAAATTAGTCGTACTGATTATTTCACCACCACAATTTCATTTCATTTCATAGCTAAACGTTTCTTTTCTTTAGTTATTTAGGAAAGCTATTTAGTAGATATCAAAAATAAGCTCTACTGAAGACACTAGATGCGTTAAGCTGCAAAGTGCCATGACTGAGAAAGGTACGTAAATACAACAAAAAGTACGTTAATGTAACAATTCTTTTATCAAAATTGGTCCAATAAACGAGCCATTTTAATAAATGGTTGTTTATTATATCGATGAACACATACTTTCGCATACACATTATATACAATAATAAAGAATACATTTATCAATGTATTTTAAATTACAATAGAAAGCCAAAAATCCAAACTAATAGGGAAGTAAATACAGCCCGGTAGTTGTATCTGCGATACATAGGCGTTTCATCCGAGCAGCGGGCTGTGTGCAAATATCGATTCTCACTTGTTTATTTTTCATTCATTTTGTGTTACGTGTTATTAGTTATAAATATATAATTATTAATTTAAAGTGAGTAATGTGAACAAGGCTAAAACGCGACCCTTTGCTGGCACAATAAATAAGTTTACTTGTGACCTTCCGGATTTGCTCTACGACGGTGCTGAAATAGTTTGTAAAGTGTGCGACAAACATTTGATGTACTAGGACATGACGGATAGTAGCAAACACGTAAATACCGAAGAATACAGAAATAGAACAAAGGGTGTGCCAACGAGGACAGCCTTTATTTTCGATTTACTTGTCATGATGATATCCTGTAATTTGTCACTTAGCTTACTCGAAAAAGAACCGTTTCAGAACTATTGGTATAAGCACAATCCCGGGTTGAAGTTGCCAACTACAAAAACGGTCATTGTGTGTTTTCGAAAACATGGAACGTAAGCCTGGTGTACCTCTTGCATCGCATATGAAGAAATATATTTGGCGTTTCCCTGGTTTGGAATTTACAGGTTCGCACATTTGTTGCAAATTTTGCGGTATAGGGTTGCTAGGTCGCACAACATTTGAATGTAGAAGTCATATTAAAAGTAAACGTCATGTATTGAATTTAAGAAACAATATTCCGTACTGGCAATTTTTGTATGACTTTATTTTCATGTTGAGCACGTGCAACATCCCACAACACCTAGTAGATAATGAAAACTTTCGTCTTTTTTTGGGATAAATATGTTCCATCATGGAAGCTACCAACAAAAAAACAATTGCAGTACAATTTACCACATGTACAAAGTACAGTAAAAGACTATAAAAGACGAGTTGAGAAATCAAAAAGTCTGGCGCACTATGGACGAAATTACTGATACTCAGAAATAAAGCGTGATTCATATTGTGGCGCGTCCTTTAAAACGTAATGGTCCAGCAGCCTTCTTGTTGTTAGCCAGTAAAAGGATTGAAAGAACTGATGTCGAAACCGTTGTAAACATAATAAAAAATATGTTACTTTCTGACGGAGCCGCAACAATGCTGAAAGCTGGTAGGATGTTAAAACTATGCTTTCCGACTCTTCTTCACATAACATGCCTCATACACGCATGTCTTCTCGTAGCAGAAACAATTCGAAGCAAGTATCCTAGGGTGAATGATTTAATATCATCTACCAAAAAAAGTGTTTGTGAAATCTCCCAAACATATCCGCGTATTCAAGCAACTGTGTCCGCAAATTCCGCTACCACCTCAGCCTGTATTGACGCGATGAGGAACATGGATCGAGGCAGTATCTTACTATCGCAAATATTATTCCAAAGTGAAAAAAGATGTCATTTTCAAGCTTAATTCTTCTAATTCTCAAGAGGTTCGCGAGAGTCAGCAACTTTTTTCCGATTCGGACGTTCAAAAAGAAATAGATGACATTACCATTAACTATTCTGTAGTGACACAAACTATTCCACAAGCCATGGACCAATTAGGTCCACGACAGCATTATTTACTAAATTGAAAGAGAAAGTTCAAACGATCTCATCAGTTTGGAGAGGAGTGCAAGAAGGTACAGACTGCAGATGAACAGAAGCGGAATTAAGTGGAATTAATGAAAATGGAAGCGCAAAACATAAACCAATAAAACAGTTATCTTGGATAGTCACGACGACAAAAAAAGTATTTCTTTGGAGAAGTAAACCCTTGCAGGGACGTCCATAAACCAAAATGAAGAGCATTTGAAAATAAAAGAACGGATGAGGATAAGGGCCAGAGAGGCATCAGAAACCATAAAAACAATTTTAACCTTCTACCTTTAAATTTGCATTAAGGGCAGCGAAACTAGGACCTAATAACTATAAAAACAACGGATGTTACATGGCTCTGAATTGTGGACTTTAAATGAACCAACAACAAACAGGAGAGAAGCTGAAAGGAAGGATGTTTAGAATTTTGGTAGGAACAAAAGGTGGAAATGGTATTATTGCAATTAATGTAGTGAGTACAAAAGATGGAGTAATGCGAGAGATTTTATAAAGAAATGAAAGAGAAAACAAAACAGAAAGCAATGACTAGAAGACGTTGAGGAAGCAAACGGATCTACATGATGTCTTACGAAATATGGTTGTTGAATTTTCATATTTAAATTTTCAGTATTAGAATTTCTTATAAATCCTTCTTTTCACTATTTTCAAAACCAAGTAGAACCTTCGTAAAAGGAAAGCGTGTTCTTATAATCCATGTTTGATATATGCTCAGACATGTAAGTATAAACGAATGCATTTACTTTGTATTAACATATCACATTATCATACTACTTTCCGATAAGATACACTTTTTATATTTGCTCTTGTGTTCATACCAGTATCGTATGAATTTGTTGCCCACTGGGTTTGTAATAAAGATGTTCATCAAAAGTGCGAACACCGTTCTGCCGTAGCAATGAATAATAAATATAACCAGCTGCTTTTACGCATCACCTACTTTGTGCTTTGAGATATCTTTTATTGCATTCTCTCGGCAGTTAATTAAAGGTTCAAATACGGTGCCTGTCATAAAAAGATTAACGACGTACATGAAAACGTCAGTACCGTTGACGTTTAAATCTGATTGTAGCTCTTACTGCGGTTTAGTTCCGGAAACAAAATTCATTGATCATCAACGCCAGTAGTACATACTTTAGAAGCATAAGGAAGATGAGATCTATGATCATGTGAGACGGAAATAGCTGTATTTATTCTCCGGAATGCAAAATGGTATATTAAATTTGATATGTAATATGATATAATCCACTTATAAAACCTATTCTATATTTATCTTCAACGTTCTCCTTTCAAATAGGGGCATGAAGTCGACGATAAATATTTGCCAAATATACTGTACATAAAAAGTTCAAAAGCTTGGAGATATCAAGAGAGAAGAATGGAAAAAAAGGTCCACCGATCAAAGAATCTATCTGTTATTAGACAAAAAATAACTAAATCACTAAGCCTAATTCAAAGCGCCACGGTATTTCAAGCCGAAATAGCAGCAGAAAAATATCCCAGGTCAGAGACAGGCCAAGCAATTTTTGATTAGACACGGGCCTAAATTTACAGTAGACCTACTAAGCAGGGACAGAAAGTCTGTTAGAACAATAGTAGGCCTGCTAACATGACACTGTATGCTCAAGAAACATATGAGCAACTTAGGCCTGACAGAGAAAACAGCGTGAAAATTCTGCCAGGTGGAAGAAGAGACTGCTGTCCATGTGCTATGCGATTGTGCAGCACTAGCAGGAATACGGCTCTTAGAAGTGGGATCGGAATATCCAAAACCGAAACCTACGCAGAGGAATCACTCAGAAGGCTGCTAGGTCTGGTGAAAAAGGCAAAGCCAACGTAATTGATCTAATAATAGAGGAACTACAATAGATCTGAAAAGGTCGCAGTGGAATAGGTCAAGAACCACCTCGATATTGAATCTAATCTAATCTAATCTTCCTTATGAAGAGGAAGGACCATTTGCTTTCCGTAATTGTATAAAATGTTTCCTTATTTGCTAGCTTACTCGGGTGAGTCGGGAGGAACGAATCAAACTCCAGGAATGTATTGTGCAACAGTAATGTAAAAAAACTGATATGCTCTTATCTGATTTTCATATGTTTTCAAGTTAGATCATTTTATTTTTAATTTAAACTGAATCAATCCTTTCGAGACTCAAAATCATTTCAATAATTTTGTTGTTCTGATATGTGTGACCGAGTGATCCGAGTTTGTACATTATTCTGTTAGAAAATGTCACACGGTTATTCAAATTTAGAAAGTGCAAACATGGTGTTTGTTATATATCTTCATATCAGAGAAATCCTGGTAAAAACGTATTTATCTGAGTTTTCAAGAAGCAGTGTGAAACCGGAATGCTTCCCAGTGCTATCATATCACATGGAAGATTATGTTAGGCGTATGGAATTTTGTTAGCGGAGAGATAATAATCGTCATGTTGTATCGCGCATAATTTTTACGGATGAAGCCACATTCACCCGTGACGGCATTAATAATACTCGGAACTCTCATGTATGGTTCGACGAAAATTCCCACGCAGCAGTCCAAAGCAATTTTCAGCACAAGTTTTTGGTAAACGTGTGATGTGATATGATCCATAGCTATCTAATTGGCCCTTTCATTTTAGACAATCGCCTCACACACTACTTATTTTTTTTTTACAAAACGAATTACAGAGATTACTAGAGGATGTCCCTCTAAACATCAGAATGCAAATGTATTATTAGCATGATCGAGCTCCTCCTCATTTCGCTCGTCAGGTCAAGCAACATTTAGACGATAGGTTTCGATGGATTTCGATGGATTGGTCTTATTAGATGGCCTCCAAGATCTCCAGATCACACACCACTAGAGTATTTGTTTATGGGACTGGTTCAAAAATGAAGTTTACAACGTAAAAGTCGACACTCGGAATGCACTAATTCGACGTATTAGAAAAATTAAACCGGTGCTATCGCAAGTTTCAAGATTCAGAATTCAATATATTTTATTTCGTTCCAACACATTGTAAAATAAATAAAGATCTCTTGGGGCAGGTAATTAGCACATTTTCAAAAATTGAAACTTTATGACGTGTGTATAAAATATAAGTGGGCTAGAGTAAATGCAAAAGATCATCTCAAAGGTGACATTTATTACATGGATAGAGCTCCAATTTTATCTAATGGCTTATTGTGGTATTTTAAAAGAAAAGATTTGCCTCAATCCGGTAAGTATACTACACTATAGACCAATTTAGGCACTAATTAGATTATACAAGATTTTTTTATAGATTTACATTTTGCTTGGCCAGTATAAATGATACCTTTTTTGCATCTGCAAATCATTATTTATTATAAACATATCAAAATCGATTTAAGTTTTCAATTTTGTAGGGTTAACATAATATCTACATAGCTACTTGAACCTAAATCCCATCTACGCGGGTGTATCAAAAATAAACGGGACTCGTTTTTTTTTTTTAATTCTAACTTAATTTAACTAACCTTACAAATCTATATTATTTTTCTACATACTCTTCCGCTCTAGAAATACATTTTTCCCATCGGATTGGGAGCTTATTTATTCCATCATCGTAAAAACTCTTCGCACGTTCGTGTAGCCATTGGAGTACAGACGTTTCCATCGCTCCGTTGTCATCGAAACACTGGCCTCCAAGCGCTTCTTTGATGGGTCCAAAAAGATGGAAGTCACAAGGTGACAAGTCTGGACTGTAGGGTGGATGTTCCAGCGTTTCCCATCCTAATGCATCCACTTTTTGCATCGTGGCGTTAACCACATGAGGCCTGGCGTTGTCATGTAGAAGAATAACACTTCTGGGCGATTGCTTCTTCCTTTTCCTTCGAAATGATAATTTCGCGGCATCCAGTACTTCACAGTAATATTGCCCAATTAATTGTGCGTTGATAGTGGAGAAAATCAACGTGAAAAGCACCTTGCCGTTAAAAAAAAACTGGCCTTAGGCGGCGATCATGGCTCCCGTTCCCAACGCCCTCCAGAAATTTTTTTGTGCCATGCAAACACACGGGTCCTTGACAGGGTGTTGTCCACGAACTGTGTCTGTAACCGGCGCAAAATTTCGGTTGGGTTCACCCACTCCTTGGTCAAAAACTTGGTGATAATCCGCTGCTCCACGGAGACATGTACTCTTTTCTCGCTCATGGTTTGTTTTGATACTAACGGGACTCGAGAGAGTTGCTGTCGGTTCTCCCTTCTCCCTAACGGTACAGGCTACCTGTGCATCAACCTCTTCCAGGTCTAGAAGCCCTCCGGAATTTTTAAGAAAATCGGTCCCGTTTACATTTGATACACCCTCATAATTGAAAACACAAATAAAAAGCGGATCAACTACAAGAATGACCTCAAGATCAATCTTGTAAAAGTCGTGTATTGTGATATCTAATAATCAATAATGTACAATAATATTATAATAATTTGCTAATTATTTACCGACTCTATGAAATTAGGTGTATAGAAATTATAAAAATATTAAATAGAAATACTAATATGTTGTATTTTTGTGAATTTTATTATTTTTATCGTTTTATAGGTAATCATTTACAATGTTATTTTTTTGCCAAAGATAAGATAATTTATGTTTCTTCGAAAACATACAAACACTCTCCCTATCGCATGTGTTTTAATAATGTTTTCTACACGTCAATTTTAATCGGAAAGAGGGGAGCCTTAAAAGCATTTATCAACTGATTTTCTTATTAAGTCTTGCAAAGTTTGCATCATCGTGTTAACTATGGCTCTAATACGACTACAGACAAATAGAAGTGATTTAATTGAAAATCAATATAAATTAATGGCCGTGGGGCGCGTGACTCCTTAGAAATCCATCGCCGACTATTTGATGAATTACTAGGAAGAGCAATAAATTTTCATTGACGTACAATTGTCAGGTGAATGTTGTGACTTCCCTTAGAATATGTACGTGATAATCATTGCATTTGAAATCAATCTAAATTAATGACGATAAGAATATCAAATATATCGGAGGAGCCCTAGGTGTGCGCCGCGGTGCCCCAGGGCGCCGTAGAGAGTAAACAGAGGCGCCGCGAGGCACTCCTGCGAACGCGGGCAGACATGGAACATTCTAGAACGAACATTTCGAGACGACTTCCAAGCTAATGGAACTTTCTAGAACATCTAGACGAGATCGTTCCCGCACCTTGTTGAAGTTTCTAGAAAGATGTGGAATACTCGAAGCACATAGAATGTTCCAGAAAAGTATGGAACTGTAGTGAAGTTTATAGAACTTTCTAGTAGACTTATATACTATAAATCGAACATTGTCGAAGTGAAGCGGCTAGTGTAAATACGGGATCACTTCGGCGAACTAGTGCAGTTCCTAAATAACAATCGAGGAGTAAACATCTGAGAAGAAAAGTAATCGGTTTTAAGACGCCCGCTACCAGAGGATCGTCCGCTTTGTTTCAAGCCACTGAAAGCCAGACTTTTTAAATAGCTATGCATGAACATGGGAGCTGAACACGCGGTCCTGCTATATTACTTCAGTTCACGCTGGCTTTCACGTGGCAACATCTTATCCCGTGCATTCGAGCTACGTCAAGAAATTCACACTTTTCTATAAGAGAAAGGTCATGAAAACTCCAGGTACTTTGCGAAAACCGACATTTTGCTGAAACTAACATATTTGTGCGAAATATTTGACAAGCTTAATGCCTTCAATCTGTCTTTGCAAGGCAATAACATGCACATTTTGAAACTTTAGGAAAAAGCTGCAGTTGTGAATAAGAAAAATCAATGAGGATGGCGGTCAATATTGTTTCTCTGAATTGCACAAATATGTGGCCTGTAATAAATTTGCGTGGATCCAAGATCCCTTTCGTGCTCAAGCTCCACCAGAATTCAGTTCGCAGGAATAAGAGCGTCAAGTTGAACTCTCTTGCGACAACAGCCTGAAAACAAAATTTGCTTCTTCCGATTTAGTGGAGTTTTAGATATTAATCAAAAATGAATATCCAACTCTGAGCTGCAAGAATCCTCATTCCCTTTGCGACAACCTACTTATACGAAGCCGGAATTTTAGCTGCAGCTGTAATAAAAAGCAAATATCGCTCAAAAATCGATGTGGAGCGAGAAATGAAAGTGACAGTGTCAAACCTTATTCCGCGTTTTAAAAAGATGTGTAGCAATCAGCAAGCCCACCCGTCACATTAGCTTACTTGTCCTTGAAGGTTTTCATCATTTATTTCATATTATTTTGTATTTTCATATTTTAGTTTGATGCTTCTTGTAATTCAATTTTAATAAATGTGAGCTTCACATTGTGAGGTTCATCTTAAGAGTTATTTTAATTTCCGTGCCTAATTTATGTCATTGTACACATATTTTAAAAAGGGTGCCGGGACAAAATACTAAGCCTGTAAGTGCTCCACGGACTGATGAAGTTTGGGAACCCCTGAAATATATCATTGATTTTAAGCATGAAAACAAAAATACAAGTAATTATAATGATTTTAATTTAATTTTCCAGGTATCACAGCTTTGCGTATATTTCTAATACTTGTTTATGTCTATATCGAAAATGTAGCAGAATGTCTATTAATATAACAATGGTTATTCCTTTACTGTAAAGATAATAATCTATTATAACAGCTACCAATATAAATTGCATTGCAATGTGAAGCTTGAATCCCATCTCATCTATCTGCATATTAAATTCCACTCGAGATAACTTCACGATAGGGAAAACATTCATTTGCATCGTATTGATTGATTCGATACGCGATACTCTTGACAATAGCTCGTTATCTGGCGTCACTCGGTGTATATTTTATAACAAAGTGCCAGCTAGTCCTTATCGGCGAGAGGGATATCAAATTCGGGCGTCTTAATCTGCTCCCGCGGGGACGGCGTCGTCGTCAGGTGAAGAGGAATTAATCAAAGGTAAACTGAAACTCTTAAAACTGGCTACAAGGTGTCGGCGGAACGCACCACCTTCTTGAATCGCGCTTAGCCCTTCTAATTAAAGCGAAGTAAACGAAAACCGTCCAAAATTGGATACCTGCCTATTAAAAATTTTATGCATTTTGCAAGCGTAGCTATCAATTCCGGAGATGTCAAGGGAGGAATGCGAAAGAAAAATTAAGTTTAACAAGGTAATTTAGAAAGGTATCGATTTCTCGAAAGATGCAAAAGACATATGAAGCTAACTTCAAGATTAGTTATTGGCGAATTTTTGTGAAACGTAAATGTAAATATAGCTTGTTACTAAGTACTGATTCTACGTAAATATTTAATTTAAAGATATCAACGGTAGTGGTGATCAATAGAGTAACGCAAACTGCGCTGAAAGCCAGTGGCGCACGCATAAAAGTTTACACAAAATAAATTAAATGTGATACGTGCTCAAACACTTACCGTTTTAAGAGTCCTCCATGAAATCACAAAGTGGATAATGTCTATTTAATATTTGTAACATTAGATACGTTTCCAAAGTTGTTTCGGCAAAGTGAGTACGGCGTGAAGAAAAGGTGTTTTTGTATGCCGAAAACGAACGTTCTACATCTAGTGACGTTATATTTGCGTAAGTAAAATAATCTTTTAAACTTAACGGTTCTGTTGACGCACCTTCACAAATTTGTCTTAATGTGCCAAAATCAGAGTCTTTATCTAAAACACTTTCAAACCTTTCTAAAACACAAACATTTCATGCGTCTTCTATCGCGCATAGCTGTGCGTGAACATGTTGCACTATTTGCAAAGATTCCACTAACGACACCGAAGAATTTTGTAGTTTTTCTATCGCATCCGCTAGTCCCACGTAATTGTTCTGAATAATTTCCAAATCTGTTTTAACTTGACTATCCTGAAATTTCAAGTGGCTTACCTTGACAACCGCAGCTTCCTTTGGGTCGAATTCTAAAATCACGTTCTTTATATTCTCAAATTATTTAAGATAATAAAATGCAGCCTCTAACGATGTTCCCCAACGAGTAAAAATAGGTTGTGGTGGTTCAGGAATACCGAGGCATAGTCTATGAAATTCCCGAATACGTTTTAGGGATTTTACAAACACAGTTTTTGTATGTGCTATTAGAGCGTCTACATCGGGATAACATTTTCTGATACTATCTGCTACGAGACTGAGAGTATGAATTTTACATGAAATATGCAACAAGTTAGCACAATGTTTTTTTAGGAGATCGACCTACAGCAAGCATGTTTGCGGCACCATCACTCATAAACATCAACAGTTGATTTGTTGAAAGTTCAACAATGTATTTAACACCAACATTGAAATTACTTCGGCAGTGCATTGTTGTATTCGTCTAGAAGCTAGTAAAATTGAGGGTGACGGTTGATGTGGTTCCATTGTGCGTACCATTACATTAACCACAGAATGTTTTTTACGATCTGTTGTTTCGTCCACACATAACCACAGTTTTTTATCTTGCAACTCCGATTTAATTCTTTTCTCGATATGCTTGGTCTCTCACTTGGTAACTTAAAGTCCGAATATTCATTCCAAAACGAGACGTATGCTTTCTTCCTTAGTAAATGAAATGGTAAATTACATGCAATAAACACATAAATTAAATTTAAATTTGTTATAATCTCGTGTGGAGTTTTTTTTTGAAACATGCCCTGCACTATTTACGTGCCGTAGACAATCACTTTTCGACCAACACATTAAATCTATTTTACACACTACACATTGAATTTTAGCGCCATCACACTTTAAATCAGGCATTTCTGCAATAAATTCTCTTGTTGTGTCCAACTTTGGTCGTTTTCGCAACGTAGGAAACATTTTCAAAACAAACGTAGAACTACGATATAGTATACGACGGCGTAGATGCATACACAACAGATCGGCTTTCGAGTCGCAGTTATACTGACGCTTATACCGAATTGTCCCGGCCATGTTTATTTTGTGTAAACTTTTATGCGTCTGCCACTGGCTTTCAGCGCAGTTTGCGTTGCTCTAGTGATCAATTCGTTTTTTTAGTGACGATGATTTAGTCACCGCTACTTAAAAATCACCGGTAACATCAACGGTGATCCAACGTTTGCAAAACCAGCGAATGGTGATTAAATATAAATGGTAATGCACTGTACTACTACTATTAGAAAGAGTTGTAGATAGAACATAAGTTTTAGGAAGAAATAAAAATTAATACATCTGCGTTTCTGTGCCTCGACTGTAGGATAGATAAAGAAAGGTGATGCAGCAGTATCTGCGGCGTTATAGCTCTTGTATTTGTTTAATTAATAGTTAAACATTACTCGGCATATGTGTATACATTTGAATACGTTGCAATTTTGTCCATATTCGTCATTAACGCTGCTTATACAATATGGGAGTAAGTTATAGGTTCAGAACCAGGTTATATATTATGCAAAATAAATTATGAATCGGTAGAGGAAAAACCGTGAAAATGGATAAAAAATGTTTAGAATTTTGTCTCGTACATCAGCACAAGCGCGCCCGTTTGTGAAATTAGTACGTTAGGTGTAGTGCGTTCGACACCGGTCAGAAACGGTGGCATCTTCTCAGGCGAGTCCGGTACAATCTTGGGTCACCATTCGCATATTAGGAAATAATTAGCTGCGCTATATTGAATTTATATAAGTAAATGTATGCCTGTAGTCAAATCTAAATTATGTTTTTGGATGTTTTGAGGAAAGCAGAATTTTTTTTTGTAAAACGCATATTAGAAACGGTTTTCCTCTTTGTAACCCATTCCATGAACAGCCTATATAAGAAGATGCAACGCAATTAGAAAAAAAGTACGATATTGATAAAAAGTAACAGCGGGTTTTTAGTAAGGTCCATTATTTCTGTAATAATAAACTATTTTAATCGTTTTGTAAATAAGCTCTAAGTTCTGTGACACCAACATAAAAACTCTTCAACGTTAAAAACCATCTCAATAATTCACTGTTATATAATTTAAAATATTCGCATTCGATACATTCCACATGCACTCAGACGCAGATAAAAGAATATATAACCCTCTCGTAGTAAGGAGTTATTAAGCCGTGCAATAAAACCCATTCTATCCCTCTCTGAACCAGACAGTCGCGTCATCCATACGCATACACGTCCAATAGCGGCCAAAAGCAAAATCCAAAGACGCTCCCTAGAACGCAGATATGTAGTCAACGAACCGTCCGTCTGCATGCAGTTATCCTCTCATCCGATCGATAAGTGTGAAGAAGAAAACAGAGGTCAAAATCTCTCTTGTCGTCGTAGTCCGTATACTACCGCTATGCTAGCCGTTCTCTTAGTAATCGCAGTCAGTCCGTATCGGGTCTGGAATCCAATAACTTCGATGCACGTATCGCGGCCCCTTTATTAATGCGATTCCTGTCGCCTCGACGTGTCCTATATTAGACATCTAAGGAGCCGTCCGACACCACCACCGGTAGCCCTACGTTCCACCATTTCCCTTTTCCTCCGCTCTCTAACCATCTCACACCATCGCTTTCCAATACTGGAAATCGCCATCGCCTTGCATATGTCTACTTCCACTGTCCATTACTCCGTGTTTTTCCCTTCAATTGCATCTATTTTTGAGTGAATCAGCTGTTTTAAAAACTACTGCAACTTTTAATAATGTCAACTATTGTAAATATAGTACAATAACTAATTACTACAATATAAAAAAGAAGGCGCCAATGCGAAAGCCAGACAAAAACAAATGATCTTCAACGTCTTTACACATTTACAAAAGCCATAAATTTGCCCAAATGCAGTTAAAGAAACAAGCAAAGCACTAGGCTTTTTTATTATGATTATTTATTATATATTTGTAAAACTATATATAACTAGTACACGTGGTAAATAGTAATAAAAAGAAAAAAAATCACATTAAAGGTATCTCATTATTATGATTATATCATTATATGGGTAAGTGACATCTGTATTCCGGTTTCTACTACCTAGGACGACATGACTATAACTACTGGAACCAGGTGGTACAAGGAAATATTTCGATTGCTGTTTTTAAAGATTAGTGGCATAAATTGAGAGATGTAAGATGTCCTGGCAGTGTTGTTCCGTCTACCGATTTTTCAGTAGATCTACCGAATTTTATAGCTACCTACCGAACTACCGAAATGCTCCTTAGATCTACCGATTAAAAAAAATACTAATATGTTGTAGTTTCGAACAGAAAATAAATTTGATAACACAATTTTATCTTTTATTTGTGTTACCATCAAAAAAGTATTTTAAGAATATTTTGAATAAGTTTGATACACCGACTGAGAAATTTAGATCTGCCATCTATTGACCTATTACTACAAGCAGATATTTACTAGCGTCTGAAAGATATGTAACACTACATTTTTTTTAAATTACTTTTGAGTAGATAGGAGAAGAAGACATCATTCTGTTGTAACATTGTTAGAAAACGATATTCCAGATTTATTTATCATGAAATGTATATGCCATTCATTCCATTTGTGCGCTTCGTACGCATGTCAAAAACTTCCTAAACACGTAGAAGAGACATTTTCAATTATTTTAGTTCAAGTCCAAAAAGAATTTCCGAATTCAAAGAATATCAATTGTTTTGCAATATTAAAATTCACAAAATACTCCACCCTTTACAAACAAGATGGTTGTCAGTACATCAGGTTGTACATCGAATATTGGAACAATTTGGTGCTCTAGAATTGTATTTTACAACTGCTGTGGCCGAAGGAATGTCTCGGCTGCAGACAACGTCCTCCAATATTTTAATAATCCACTAAATAAACTTTTTTGTTATTTCTTGATCATGTTTTACCATTTTTTAATAACTTGAACCGCGAAATACAATCCGAAGCTGCAAAATTACATGTCTTGTATACTACTGTCAGTAATATTTTACGTACATTTGGCGATTGTTTCTTAAAACGAGAATACATAGCCGCAACACCCCGGAAGATATTGATTTTAAAAATCCAAGACATTTTTTACAGTTGGAGGATTTTTTACTAGTTGGGAACAAGCGTTGCGGTGTATTTGCAAGAAACGGCGTAAGTAGTTCGCTGCTTAGATTTTTATAACGAAAGTTGCGTACAAATAATTTCACGATTTCCATTAAAAAATTATCCAACCCAAAAATTTAATTTTATCAATCCTGCAGTGGTTAAAAATGGATCTATAAGTTCTATTTCAAGCATAGGTTCACTTTTCCCAAATATAGTATCTCGTCAAAACCTGCAAAATTTAGATTCAGAATGGAAGTTACTTCGTAATAATGAGGAATGTCAGACATTTAGTGACGATGTTTAATAATTTTGGACATAAGTGAAGCAAATTAGCCGAAGTGATGGTATGTATTTCCCGTTTTGAGCAAATTTGTGGAAAATATGTTATGTTTTCCACTTTCTTCTGCCAATGTGGAAAGAATTTTTTCTGCAATTAACTCAGTGAAGACAAAAGAATGGAATCGGCTAAGCACAGAATCAATTACTGGTCTTTTACATACAAAAAATTATATCAACCGAGAAAATTGCTTTAATTTTCCAATTGAATAAAAATTAATACAGAATATGAAGGACAAAACTTTAAAAAATCTTCCTGAAGATGAATAAAAATCAATAAAAATCTGTGTTTTTGAATTTTTTTTACAAATTTGTTTTAATTATACATTTCGTTATTATATTACAGGTATTTTTGGGTTTGGTTAATAGTTTGCTATTTTTTTATTATTATTTTAATTGTTGAATTTATACCTCAATAAACTTATTGTTCAAAAAATTGTTGACTTTGAATTTCGAATGTAAAAGTGTACATATAATCTACCGAAATCTACCGAATTTTGCCGAAGGTATCTCCTGATTACGGAAAAGCACAACCGAACAACACTGTGTCCTGGAGACATTACCGCCAGGAGCAAGAAGCTTTAATGCTTTTCTCATCTCATATTGCTTTTGCCGGTAGTGATTCCATCAATACCAGGAGCTATTTATTAGCATTATCTTGGTTATTGTTTCTAGGTACTTTTTTCATGTGTACTTCTACAATAAAGTTCACTTTTGTTCGAACATTATTCTGTAGATAACTTCTACCTCAGCCAACAATACTTAAACGCTTTCTGGAATTAAGAAACCTATTTACTATCCTTAAGAAAATATTGTTTTGTGTTATAGTGGTTTACTTATACTAAGAATCGCTTTCTTCAAGTTTTCTGCAAGAGTTTCTTGAATCAAGTTAATAAACGCCTTAAATAAAGAAATACAATTATTTCATTACAAGAATATACTTCTCTTAATTGTCTTGAATTAAGGTCGACAGCTTTGATACAAGTAAACGTTTCTCTGCGTATACAAGTCAAATTAACAAATATTAGATTATTGAAAATATAATAATTAAGTTATAACTTACAATAAGATGGCAAATCATCTGATGTCAATGCAACGTTGTGCATTCTAGGAGCCCTAATTGATGAATGAGGATCTAGAAATGCAGTAGTACTCACGTCTCTACGTAAACGATGAAAAGAACGATGTTCATGCTCCCACCCATATTCTCCGTTTCATATACATATTTCGAATTCTCCGTTTCGTATATTTACGTAGCGGCTTGAGCAGGCGGCGAGGTGTGGCAATTAAATAAGCGGACTGGTGCTACAAAACATTTTATTGATCACCAATTACATTAAAAGTTTATACCCTTCAATGCACTCTCCTTGCCGATCCCTACAACGCTCCATACGAATTTTCCACTGTCGAAAGCAGTCCTGGAAGTCCGTTTCTGCCAGCTTGTTGAGAACCTCCGTCGCTTTCGCTTTCACCGCTTCCACACTGTCATATCTTATCCCCTTAAGCTCCGATTTTACCTCAGGAAATAAAAAAAGTCACAGGGGGCCAGGTCAGGCGAGTACGGTGGGTGGTCCAACACGGTGATGCCGGATTTCGCAAAGAACTCTTTCACAGACAAAGCGGAATGGGCTAGCGCATTGTCTTGGTGGAGCATCCAGGATTTGCTTTTCCACAAAGCGGGTCTTTGTCTTCTCACCCATTCACGAAGGGTAGTTAGAACTTCGTGTTTCACAAGAAATTTGAGGTTAACTCGTTGCTCGATCTGAACACTCTGCATTTTTCCGATGCGACGCTTGCGTTAGGACTTGAATAGACGATTGCTACTGCGAGACTGAGCGACGTACAACCGTGCCCATCGAGCTCAGAGTGGGGAAAGCATCTACAAGCACAGACATGTTCAAACCTGCCGTGGCGTGCTCGCTGTTTGCCAATAGTAGCAGCAGTCCAGTTATTTAATTGCCACACCTCGTATATCCACGTAAAAAAAATAAAGCGAGGACACTTGTTGCGCCCCACACACCCCCGAAATTTGAAACAAGATATACAGGTTGAAAATTGGTAAATTGGAACAAAACAGAAAAATGTTGAAAATCTTACAAATGAAATCAACACAAGAAATATTATCCTTTTGTAATGCGCCTGGTTATTTTAGCTTTTCCTTTCCTATAAAATACATATTTTTAATAGTTTAAAGAACAAATACATGCATACATGTGAAGCAAAAAATAGTATTTTTTTCTGTTTTACTTCAACTTAACGTCCACATACTGTAGAATCATAGAAAATTTTCTGTTATACTTGATTATGACTCAATATGTTACAGAACTTGATCTGAAATGATAATACACTCCCGCTTGTCAGTTAGAAACCTCAATTTTTCTCTCTCATAATTGCGCGAAGATGATTAGCCTTTGTCAAGCTCAGAAAATTATATTTCATAGCTATACACCGTATGCTAGGCGGTACTAGGCAATATCCCCACCATAACACTCTTTCCTCTGTTAACGAAGTAGCTATTAAATCGGTTTTTGTCACCAACGTGTATGTACACTTCAAAACTATTACTTTGTTCCAATTTATTATGATTGCGCACATCATGCTACACAATAATGGAACTATTACCAAGCTTACTGCTAATTGCATTGTTCGAGGCCTCTTACCCTGTATTTCACAAATATATTTTCCGCTTGCGCCGAATGCTAGCTAGGATTTACCTCTACCTATTCCTCCACCTATTCCTTATATTTCTAATGACAAAAAATGTCCGCAGTATCAAAGGGTTTACTGATATGGAGATCCATGAAAAGCGCAACATACTTAGATCTATTATTTAGTCATCGAGTATATTAATAAAATGAAGTACCACCGTTTTAATTCACTTACCTTAGAAATATGGTTTCTGTTTAAGAAAAATACATACGATCTTCTTCAACCTATAGTAATAAAACTAGCGGATAGTTTTCTAAAAACTGGGGATTTCTCTTTCTATATCTGGGCGTCATTTCTATGGTTTCCAAGATATTTTTCCACGCATGATCTTCTTCAGCCTATAGCAATGAAACTGGCTAATAGTTTTATATAAGCTTGGGGTTTCTCTTTTTATATCTAAGCATCATTTTTGCGGTCTTCAAGATATCAAGAGAAAGATACTGTGCATAAAATATCTGTTAATTCGTCAAGAGTTCTATAACCAACCCCAATGCTTGCTTTTAAATGTCAAAACGTTCACTGCAGAAACTGTAGCAGCAAAGGAAGAATTGCTGACAGTAATTTCTAGCAACATTAACCTAGTGGTTACCAAATTTAATTCTTCAAGATGTAGCATTAACCTAAGGACCTCGAAACAAGCACATCTACGAGGTAGGCGCCATATATTCTCGGTCTAATATATATAGAAAGAATAAACTTGGTAAAATATAACAATTTTTATTTTTAAATTTAATCTCCCCTAACTTCAATATATTTTAACGATTAATTAACAATTCTACCCTTGTAAAAATAATCTAAAGTTTCTCCCTCAAAATGTTGTATTATAGCTGCTTGCAACTTACTATCGTCCTTAAAACGACTCCTTTCTGGATAGAGGATCATAATACAGAACCATTCCGTGCGTACAGGGAGTTCTGGCGCTAGAAGCGGTAAGCGCTAGCGCTACTAGCACGCGCTTGAACTCGCAGGACGACATTCAAGCCGCTTTTTCTAGCGCATACCTAGTTCGAACTTCTAACGGCGGTTATATTTGTTTCATACAAGTTGTTTTTTTTATAGAGTCTATAGCGCACTTGTTTTTCCTCAAAGTACGTCCAATATATCGAAATAACGTATTTGTTGTAAAAAAAGGCATCGTTTTTAAGGTAACTTACATGCATCTAACAATAGCATATTCCTACATACTCAACAAAAACATTTTAGAATGGATTTGGAGATATTTTTTTAAGAAGACCATCCTGTTAAGAATTTATCCGCAAATGTACTTTTAATACAGTTGGGTATATATTAATTCGTATTTGATTATTTGCCGCTACCCCCACTCTCCGCTAGATCATCTAGAGAAATTTATTTGTGCTCGCAAACATGGCGGCCGCTAGATCTAGCGCTAGCACTTAGCGGTTGCGTTCTGGTCACCGCTCGATCGAGCGCCGGTTAGCGCTAGCGTCGCTAGAACTCCCTGAACGCACTCATTATATCATCTCCTGTGACAATGGGCTCCAAAATCGGTTTCGGGTCGTCTCCGCACATGTTTAGAGACGAGCACGCACATTCGACCCGACGCGTCGCGCGACGTTCACGTTGGAGAGCAAAAAGAGGATGCGGTACTCATCTTCTACTAATCTTATTCATACCCAAATGGTTATGGGGAATTCGGCGAATACTGTTTCATCTTCAAATGGCGATCTGCTAATACTATTTCGTCAATAGTTGAAATGTTTTGGGGCGTTATCAGTTAAATTGGCTCGTCAACTTCGAGGGACTCCTGCCTCATACGCAAACGTTTTCCCCACTTTTTTATATAGCGGGATATGAAGGAGATAAATCACCATAAACGCCGTCTAAACGTTGTTTAATGTGATTAGGTGTATGCCCTTCTTTTGTTAAAAGTTTAATGACCGCGCGGTACTCAATTTTCATTGTCTGAGACATTTTCATGCGCTAGTCACGTTGTCTGGCTGGGTGCTAAAAACTACTACTCTTCGAGCCGTAATATATATATATATATATATATATATATATATATATATATATATAGTGTAGACCTCGCACATGTGCAACTATGACTCAACGGAGTTTGAAAGCGCTCGAACCTATATAAGCCTGTCAGGCCAAGAATTGATGGCGCCTACCTCGTAATTTAAATAAATCCAAAGATGATGAAAAACAAAATATTTCGGAAACCAACAAAACACGTTCTAAATTTAACTTCATGTTGTTAGCATACCACGTCTACGCAACAACCATTTATCTCCACACCAACGCAGCGTTACGACGACAACTAAAAACCGATCCTTTCACGCCCCCGAACCGTGTGCGTCGTATCAAGTAAATAAATTTGAATCCGATCCCGTTTTACCCCCTAATCCAACCGACGCATTTATTTATACGCCTCACACGAACGCCACGCCGAAGAGGGCGCCACTGGCTACGTTTTTGTACGCGTATCCTTGCGAATATATGCGTTATTTGTCCACGTACTTCATTGTATTTTATTATTTCCAGTTCTACGCGTCAAATATAACGCAGTCCTCGACAGCAGCAGATGAAAAAAAAAGGGAAGAATAGAAAACTAGCACGCAGTGAAAGCGTCGAAAGCTTACGCCGGATCGGAATCACGATCACGAACGTTCGGTCGCCTATCAACTTCTGGATCACGTTATCACGTATTATTTTGCCAAGAGAATATGGAGGAGAGAAAATGGAGCGAGAAAAGGAGAGTGGAGGGACGACCGGTAAAAAAACAAACAGTGAATAGTAGTTCTGAGGCTTTGTGGCGATTTATTTTCTAGAGGCGAAATGATATTGGTGTGTGTACGGCAAATAACGAAATCCCTATTCGAAATCGAAAACGGTGTCGAAGTCGTCGCACGGTTATATATTGTGCATGTGTGTATGTGTGAGTATGTATTGTGCTAAAGGTCAAAGAACATGCTGGTATGCTTCATGAATAGGGAGGGATAAAAAATGAAATGAAAATATTTTACGGTTTGAATTTAGAAGTCATCGCGTGGTACCGGAATTGCTTGCTTGATAGCCAAAAATAGAACCTACATACCTATTACGCAGCGCAGATAAGGATGACAAATAAATTATATCACAGCAATGTCTGCCTATTGACTTTAATGGATTTCAATGGCTTGTTTTATACAGGGTGATTAGAAAGCATTATCACAAACGCCAACACTGGATTTTTCTCGTCAAAATAAACCAAAAGGTCTGAATAAAATATGCCGAAGACTTTCGGATAAGCAGATACAACAAATTGAAATGAAGATCACATTCCATTATTGGGGATCGTGTGGTTTTACTTTATCTCAACGAAAATACTTAAATAAATGATAAATTAGAAAATTTAAGCAATTGTTCAAAATGGCCGCCAACAGCTTGATTGCGTAAATTTAAACACCGCACCAAGTCCTCCCTTGCACAAGCAATTATACTAGGTGTAGTTTGAATTATTTAGCAAACAGCTACAATTCCTGCTAATAAATCTTCTGTGTTTCGTACACTAAACCTTTTAGGCGAGCTCAAAGAAACAAATTTAGAGGGCTAAAGTCCAGTGAGTGTGGTAGACAGTTTATGGGACCTTCTCTGCCAATCCATCTATCTGGATATTCAGCGGTCAACCACTTACGAATATCTCTACTAAAATGTGGCGGTGCTCCATCGTGTTGAAACCACATTACGGCACACAGCGCCAGAGGAGTTCTGGCAACGCGTTCTCAAAAAACTGGTGATAAACATGTCCACATAACCTAGGCTGCATGCATATGGTCCTATTAGGGCAACATCTGCTAAAATATTAAACGATAATCTTCTCGAATGACCTCTGCTATGTGTAACATGTGGATTTCCATCCGCCCAAATGTGATTATTTCTCGTGTTAAGAACACCATTCTTGGTAAAATAAGTTTCATCGGTAAACAGTACCCTAGGAGTAAAGGCAGATTCGTCAACAACGCAATGTAGAAGCCACCGGTAGAAATCAACACGAGGTCCAAAGTTTGTTGGTATCATCCCCTGCACTTGTTGTAGGTGATACAGCATGCATGGAAACACGTACTTAATGTGCAATTACACGCGTGTTAGTTAATGGTTCTGATGACACGAACCAGTACAATTTTTTCAAAACTTGCCGATCTTACCGATCATGGATGGACAGCGTCACCTCTAGCTTTCAAGGTACCAGTATCACATAATCTCTGATGAGGAGCTGTAATCGTAGCATGGGAAGGATGGCGACGATTGCGATAATTTAATACGTACAGTTGGCTAGCTTCTCTAGCATTACCTCGTGCATGCCCATATATTAAATCAATTTCTGCAAGTTCTTGATTCTAAAAAGCAGCCATGTTTTCAACTCTGAAAGGAGACAATCGTTATTATCTTGTCTCCTTAACCGAACGCTTTCGGGAATATGTTTCGTTCCAAAGGAATTTACTGCGAATCCTTGGTTGGGCATCATAGATGGTCGTTTTCTTGCCAAGAAAATTAAATTGAAAATCGTTTTACGTTTTCTGGAAAACCACCTGTTTGAGTTGCTGGAAGACGTACCTCTAGATATGCCATATAGAAGTTGGATGCACATGGATGGCGTTCCAGCACACACCACACACTTAATTCGCGAATGGATGGATCTGTGTAAATTAAAATAAGCGATAGACAGGCCGCTTCGGTGAGAATGATGTCGAGGTAGGAAAAGGCACAGTAGCGTCACCAGATCTTAACCCTATAGACTTTTTATGTGTGGGGCTGTTTGAAAGACAAACAGGGATCATCCTCTTTGCAGAATTCAACAAGCTTGTCTGGAAAGGAGAGAAAACCACCAAGTATTGGCCGCAGTTAATTCGTTGATTAGATGTCGCAAATGTATTGATATTTGTTGATAGTTGGTTTAATAATCTAAATAAATTCATTTCTTAAATTGCAATTTATTGTCGTAAAATAACATAATTTTTACCAACTAATGTTAATTACAATAAAACTTGCACATTGAATTGTCGAAAGTTTGGTTCACAAATCGTAGAATACTCTGAAAACAGTGAATGCTACAAAAAAAATGCAAGGGACCTTTTTTGGTCTAATTTGAACAAGGAATCTAGCAAACTATCCGAAACTGTATTTTAGTCAGTGGCCTAGAAAATATAAAAAAAAGGACACTAGGCTCAGATTAATAATAATAACATCACTGGTAGTACCAAAATGTAGAGCCCATTTAGTATTGATACTGTGACAAATTTCGAATTATTGTAATTAGCCATTTTTTAAATATTTAAAGAACATTATTTTTTCCGAAAATATTCAATTCCCTGTATCTTGGAAACTAATTCTCCGAAGGTATATGCTCATTAAAAGTTTCTTGTCTAAAACTACTTGAAAAATCGCCAGTGACATTTTCATAGATAAAATGTGGGCCAGCCTGTATACACACTAAAATGCATTTTCATGTTAATTAATTCTGAAACAACAGAAAGCACTCGCATGCAAGAACATTTTCCATATGAGCGTAATTACTTACCGATGTTTTTGATGGATTACCAAGATAACTTCCAAATCAGAAATAGTATATCATTATCTGGTAAAACAAAGTTCAGAATAAATTTGGATTATTAGAATTACACAATTCCTTCCAAAAATACAGTCCCTGGCCATCGAATTAGAAGCACTTAAAAATATGATGATTAAAACATTATAAAATTTAAAAAATAACAGTTGGTTATGTTGGCAATATTATTATTTAAACAATAAGTATAATTTGAACTTACATTTACTAATATTTTCTTGTACGTCCTCTGTGCTTTATTATTTCCTCAATCCTTTTTGGCATACTGTCGATGCAGCTTTTTATTGAAATGCCATTCGTACGTGTAACAATTATGTTTAGTTTGAATTGTGTCGTTCATTAGTTCGTTAGTATCATTGCAAATATAAATAAAGACAGTAGTTTTACCGATTTTCCAAAGAAGTCATATTTCAGAGTTTTAATTTTATTTGTGAGCGTCTATTTTCGTGGTCAGTTATCATCATAATGGGAAAGAAGAAGGATATAACCACAGAGAAAAAGGCACGAATTTCTGCTCTTCTAAAGATGGGAGAGTTCTCTCAATGTGAATTTCCACAAAAAAAGGGTATATCACATCAAACTGTTCTGAAAATCCTGAAATTAATTAGGAAAATATTCCTAGTACAAATAGTGCCGGCAAACCCCAAAACAAGAGATGATCGTTGTATAGTAAAAGTGGCTACAGAACATCGTTTCTTATCCACTAAAGGTGTTCATAAAATTCTTGATAGAGAAGGTATACAAATATCAGCCCAAACAATCCGCAGACGCCTTCATAATGCAGGCTTGAAGTGCGAACGTCCGGTAAAGAAGCCAAAAACATCTAAAATGAAAGTGACACGATTTCAATGGGCCAAATAATATAAAAAATATACAGTTGAAGATTGGGGAAAGGTAAATTTCATTTGTCATCTGTATTTTTGATCAAATTCATCCTCATAGTTCGCTTAATGGTTCTCTACATTTTTTACTTTTTCCTAGATTATTTATAGCGACGAATCACGGCTAGAAGTGCTAACGGAGAGAAACCAATTTGTTTGTCGCCGTCCTTCAGAGCGTTATAAAGAAACATGTACGATCAAATCTATTAAACACCCCCCATCTCCAATGGTTTGGTCGTGTATAAGACAGAAAGATCGGGACCATTACATTTCGTTAACGGAACAATGCAACAGAAACAATGTAAAAAAGTTTTACAAAACTATTTATTTGGTTCAATGGATCCGACTCGAGGACCATATGCTTTCATGCAAGACAATGCACCGTGCCATTAGGCAAAAAGTGTAATGCGATACCTAGAATCAAAAAATCTGCGTGTACTCCCTTGGCCAGGCAATTCACCAAATATAAACCCAATTGAAAATGTGTGGAATGTCTTGAAAAACATCGTAAGTACACGAAAACCAACTACAAAGGAAGAATTACAACAACATATTGAAGATGTATGGCGTAACAAAACAATAAAAAACTGCATTGGCAGTATGCCAAAAAGGATTGAGGAAATAATAAAACACATAGGAGGAACAAGCAAATATTAGTAAATGTATGTTCAAATTATCCTTACTTGCATGTTATATGTAATTAAACAATAATATTGCCAACATTACCATTAATTTTACTCCAAAATCATAATATTTTTAACTGGTTCTGATTCGAAGGCCAGGGACTGTATATGCGTAAAGCTAGATCCACAGTACTTCTTCGTTATAGGCTGCGTACTATAGAAAACATTAAGAATGCAATACCTTTACTAACATAATGTGTATCTATTCCCATCCGTATACTCCATTAACATTTACTTACAGAATTACCACCCACATGTTGCGCAGAATGTTACATACTCGCCACGTTAGAGAAATGCAAAATCCAAGAAGAGAAAAAATTTATAACGCTCGTAAAGCGTTTCGAACATGCAAATAATGGAGAGATATTCGTACATATGTATGTTCACGCTAAACATGCACGTTGTGTTTCGCAATTATCGTAAAGCAACAGTACGTATGGCGCACTACAAATGACGAACAAGGAAATGACTTATCAATTTCAACACACACGCACACCTCGAAAGCATTGAGTAAATTCATTTTATGCGACAAAGTTGATGCTAATTAATACACACACGTAACCATTCCGTATCCTGTGTTGGCGCTTCGTATCAAAGAGCAAATAAAATTCCATGGAATAATCGGAACTTATTCAATACGTTTAACATACATAGAGATACGAGAGACCGGAAGTTGAAAAAAGTTCATACCGAGCTATCTTATTTAGACGGCTTTAAACATTTTCTAAACCGAATACATATCTTGTACGATAGATTACCACGATCCTTATCAAGAAAAACATTTGTTTGTTTGGATATACAAGCAAATAGTATATTTAACACTTAATAACTGCTAATATTGATAAATCTTAAGATAGCTTAATTCGAAGGATTCGCTTTGTAAGTAAAACAGTGGGATACTAACTAGAACCAACTATAGCATGAAAAATTGAAATTAGCTGGTTTGAAGACATCACATGTTCTAAATTCCCAAGTAAATAACAGATTGAGTGCAACTTAGTAACCAAAGCACTATATACAATGGTGTTTCCAGTTTAAATATTTACCTACCTAGTTAAACATATAAACTGACAATTGCCGACATTACTGAGTACTTGAGGACCAATTGTCACCTTTATATTAGCACAACTCCTCCGCCTATTGTGAAAGCGGACCACTTGAGTTTTACTTGCATTCAAATGCATATAATACGAAACCTGTCCATTTTCTTTATATTTTATACTAATGAGCTGATACGTATCACTTAAAAACGTGTTTAAACCAGTCATATGCTACACCACAACCACCAAATGAATCTAATTTGGGCAAACGCCTTCAATGTTCGGCGCTGCCAAATATCCTAATGAGATCACAAAAGACACCCACGGGGCACTCACCCGCTTCGATGCAAGAAACTAACTCAGTAGTTTATGAGCGCAGTTGATTTATTTGAGCGGAAACCATCTTGATTATCTGTTAAAATATTGTTCTTATTTAAAAAGTTTGCAAGACGATCTAAAGAAGAATATTTGAAAATTTTTGAAAGGCTGGATGAAATTGTTACTGGCTTATAATTAGTGGATTTGCATGAAATATCACAAAAAATATATCTTCTACGGAATATTTCTATATGAGTTACTATTGGGAGTAGGCAGTGCTAACCAGCAAAAAAGACGGATGCTTCTAGTTACGATGATACAGTTAGATTTGACGTTAAAACTATACTCGAATAAGAAGTAATTATTTTTTTATAGAGAAATTATTACACAATCCTGCAAGAGTCAGTTGCAGAAGTGGCAGAAAGTGAATACCATAGATTTTTTGACGCTAAAAACGAATTCGGCTAAAGAAATTGTGTAACACGTCAGGTTTAGAAGTAACTTTACGCGTTACCACCGAGAATACAAGGCCAACCGGCTTTGACGGCAGCAGGCTGTGACGTATTTTGCAGCAGGTAGTCGATCAGCCATATTTAGATTGGACATTCACACATTCAGATCGTTTCTTGCGTTTTGAATTGGTTTATCTAAATTATATTGGTTTTATTTAAAAAAATACTGCGTAGTGATATTTCCGTACATTGTTGGTGATACCTGTAATGTTCTTCTAGTGTTGTATAAGCGATAAAACCTTTTCTGTAACGTAAAAGCGTAATTGTGTACTGTGGCGTTGGCTGTTATATATGCAGGTATTCGCCGACGCTTTACAGGTGTTCTGTGCCGTTCGACTGTTTAAAGGTGTTTTGTATATTACGTGTTCATAACAATTCCATATACCCGTTGCGTACCTGAGTGCCGCGATAATTATAAGAATGGACCGAAAGTTCACACATTCGGTTTTCCCTCTGATCCTCAGATGTGTAGAAAACGGGTCTGTGCACTGCATAGGGAAAATTTTACTCCAACAATATATACTAGGGTTTGTGAGTTACACTGTATCAAAGAAGATATTATTTATATTTCTACGGCTACAGATCCTAGGCTTAAAAAAAGATGCTATTCCAATTCAATTCCCTAACTGTCCGTTGTATTTGACAAAAAACATGAAGATTTTATGGTTCAAATAGTTTTATATTCTTACGTTATATTTAACAAAATTATTTTTGAACACGAAGAAATGTTTTTAAATGTGTATGGTAAACGTTCTGTTTTAATACAACGTATTTTAAATTATATCACCGAACACAGCCATTTGGATAATGATATGTGTTAATGTCATATTCACAGCAGTGAACCTATTGCAACAATTACAATAACTTGTTCAACAAATACCCTCCTTAAAAGTTATTGTGGGAAAAGTAATGATAAATTAGGTAAAATATCACATAATAGGAAAAAAACCCAGGTTAAATAGCATGTTTGTAAATTTTCTCGTGAAATTTCGAAGAAAATTGCAATTACTGTATCATTTCAACCTTAAATTCGTCCAAATACATGTACAATTACAAATAATAATAATTAGTCGATTAAATATTAATCACAAATACATCTTTCACGAAAACGGTGCTCGGTTGCGTGTTTGGTTTTTGCTTTGAAACTTGGTTTTTCCAAAATAAATTCAGTTTTAGGCTTTCGTGCCTCAAAACACCGCAATACCGCAATGAATAAATAAATTAGGTTCTCTCTGAAATCCAAAACACATAAATCTTTAAATTTTGCGAAAATTGTAAAAGAATCTCTATTGTGAAAGTGATAAATCAAAATAATCTTCAAAAATTCGACGCAATTTTTAAAATAATATGCAAGACCAATACATAGAAATATTTCCTATAATCTTGTTGTTTTACTGGCTAAAAGATGATTATATTTAATTTTCTTTATTTTAATTTCATTCTTAATATATTCAGTTCACCAAGGAGTTTGCTTTCGGTATTTCTTGCTGCTCTTAGGGCCAGCGCACACAATCGATTTTTAGTCGAGCGATAATGTAGTTGATGAACATAAATATATTAGGTTAGATGTAGGTGCATACACAGCGCAACTGCAGATCAACTCGATTATTTAGTCGATGAGCAATTGAGTCCATGATAAATTGATATATCATGATTTTAAACCAACTCAACTAAACTATTGTATCGATGAACAATCGACCGTGTGTTCCCAGCCTTAGTATACTATCTTTGAATGTATTCCATTTATATTCTATACTTTTATCTTTAATAGTTTCTTCAAAATTCTATAATTCTTTACTTACTGTCTGTATTTTTCAGCTATGAGTTTATTCTTCAATTTAAAAGTTCTCATGCTATCGTGTTCGATTTTGTTTTGTAAATCTAATTAATTTTTGTTTATTAGCTGTTCCTTTATTTTCGTCCTCACTAAATTGTTGTTTTTCCTCTCCACTGGTATGTAATCTATTGTAGATTTCTCATTTCTACTTCTTTCTTCTCTTGTGAATTTGTGTATTTCCTTGTGTTCAAACACAGGGATATAATATACATGTATTTTATATTTTCTAGGAATTCTTGCTAGGAAGTTCCTCTCTCTATCGTACATTTATTTTACTGGGCGCGGTAAGTAAGCGATGCTAGCTAGGATTACACAGATTGAACAGAATTTAATTTAGATCTTTGGCAGTGCAATTAAATAGAACGACTTATAGTCATGCATTCGTCGCTTCAACACAACCAACGTTTTTTATTTATTCATAGCGTATGATGCAGAAATGTGAACATTCAACTTACGATTATCAACCTCTCGATTGTTCATTCGTGATCGTACAAGCGATATATCGTACCTGTAACAAAAGAAATTCCATTAGGTTTCGAAGAAAAGAAATTGGAACGGATAAACAATAGTCATGTCGCGAAAACAATGGTAAAACGGTCATTCGGCACAGTTAGTATGTAAGCCATGTTGCAATCAAAGGCCTAGGTACGTGCATATTTCTTAAATTACCTTTTGAGCAATGATAAGCGCACGCACGTATCAATGGCGAAATAATGGAAGCTGCTGGAAAAATTACTAACACCTACAAGAATCTGAAAGCTATATGCCACTTAGAAGTTCTAGAAAAACAGCCAACAATTGGTGTCGTAGAGAACTAGAGCTAATTTACGTGTGTACTTTATAAAATTACTATGCATATAGCGTAAGACACAATTATTGAACTTATTCTAATAATACACATTACTACCGTCTAATAAATCAATCCGTATTTTGGAGAGCCTACAGAATATGTGTTAGATTCCCTAATAATTACTCCTATTTCTTGGAAATACATGAGTTATCCTCTCAGGAGTTAAGTCCAACTTACGTAACAAATTGCAACACTGTGAAGTGTTTCTAAATAGAAAACAGTAAACGATAGCTTCATTCAGTCAGCCTAACCTTAGGCATAAAACTAGGGTTAGATTTTAAACTTTCAAATTTCGATTTGTTTACGTGCTTTAGGACATTAGAGAACGAGAGAAAAACAATTTTTTTAATTTCCAAAAGAAATTTCTTTACATATGTGACTCGTTTTATTTCAGTCACACAAAATATAAGCCTATTAACGGCGCCTACAATGAATAGCAAAGAAAAAAATACAAAGTAAAGAAGTAAATATTAAATGACCTAAATCAAAAATTCATTCTCTTGCAATAGCCATGTAATCGCCGTAATTGTTTTGATAAATATCCAGTGTATAATTGAAAGAATTATAAATACTGCATATATTACATAAGGGCGAATTACGTAAATAATTGGTGTTTGCTCTTTTGTTTATGTTATCGAGGTTTTTGAATTGATTCTAAGTATGTAAAAGTTTAATTTTCCTAGAAATAGTGAATTGTCCATTAAATTATGTATTAACTTAAAGAGATGACCAAGCGCCATAAGTTTTCTACCGCTACACACAGAACTAAATCCAAACTCTTGAAGTAACTGATTATAGGATACATATAATTCGGGATACTGCTTATATTTTAGGTAGTAGAGTGTATTTTATATAAACTGGTGACCATACTATACTACAATACTCTAATTTACAACAAATTAAGGATTTATATAACAAACTGATGGTATTTATGCTCTGAAAATCTTTACTAGATCGTACAATAAAGCCCAACAGTTTAATTGTTTCAGCATATAAATTTAAAATATGTTCATTAAATGTTAGTCTGTCATCGAACGTAACACCGAGATCCTGAATTGTAAAACATCGTTCAACCGCTGTTTTGTTTATGGTATAATTGCGAAAAAGGATATTTCATTTCCGTGAAAATGTTATTACCTTGCACTTATTTATGTTAATGTTATATTAATCCATTGTTATTACATCAAGTTAAAAGGTTTGTTATATCTATTTGTACCGCATCACAATCGTCCTCACATTTTATCACCCTATATATTTTTAAGTCATTTGCATATAACAGGTTTCGTGAAGAAATCACATTACACACATCATTTATAAAGAGGATGAACATAATATGACCTAAATTGGATCCTCGCGCTATTCCGCTACTTGCAGTAAAATACCTGGATTTAAAACCTTTATATTCCACAAAAAGCTGCTGCTGAGTGAGGTAGGATCTAAGTAATTCTGTAAGTTCTGAATTGAATCCAAAACATCTCAATTTAGCCATCAAAGTGTTATGTGGCAAATATGCGGTAACAGCCAAAGGCGTGGCGAGCGCATAAAAGTTTACACATAAAATAGAAGGTAAGAAATAAATTATAAAAAGTGCTAAAACACTCACCGTTTTAAAAGTCTTCCGTGAAATCACAAACTGGGTAACATCTGTTAAATATTTGAATCATTAGATGTTTCCACAGCTGTTTCAGTCAAGTGAGTACGACGTGCGGAATAAATGTTTTTTAATGCCGAAAACGACCGTTCGACACCTAACGATGTTATATTTGCATATTTAAAATAATCTTTGAAACAACTTAAGGCATCTTCATAAATTTGTCTTAATATAAGAAAATCGGAGTCTTTCTCTAAAACACGTATTACACACCAATTTGTTTCGCCTTCTACAGCGCATAACTGTGCGTGAACATCATTCACAATTTGAACAGAATCCACTAGCGACATCGAAACATTTTGTAATTTTCTATTCCCTCTGCTAGTCCGAAGTAATTGTTACGAATAGTTTGTAAATCTCTTTTAACCTGACTATCTTGAAATATTTCCTGGCTTTTCTTGATTGCTGCAGCTTCTGTTGGATTGAATTTTAAAACTACCTTTTTTACTTCATCAAAATATTTGTTGTAGTAACAATCGACTGTGGTGGTTCAGGTAAATCAGGACACAGTTTGTGAAATAGTCGGGTACGTTTCGGGGACTTTAGAAACACTGCCTTTGTACTAGCAATCAATGCATTTACTAGTGTAAAACATATAGGAATCGTTTGTGCCGCAAGATTTAGGGTACGGATTTTACACGTTACATATAAGAAGTTACCACTGTGTTCTTTAAGAGATCGGCCCAAAGAACGCATGTTTGCGGCACCATCACTCATAGACATTAAAAGTTGCTTAGTTGAAACTTCAAATTTGTTCAATGAGTTCAACACCACCTTTAAAATCTCATCGGCAGTACAATTTATAACTCTTTTGGAAGCAAGTAAGAAGAAGGATGACGGTCGATGTGGTTCCATTGTACATACCATTACATTAACCACAGAATGTTTTTGACGATCTGTTGTTTCGTCCACACACAACCACAGTTTTTTATCTTTCAATTCCGTTTTTATTCTTTTTTCTATATGTTCACGAGCAAATAGCACTACATTTCGTATCGATGTCTGACTAGGTAATTTACAGTCCGCCTATTTATTCCAGAAGGAGACAAATGCTTTTTTGCTTAGTAAACGAAACGATAGATTACATAAAATAAGAATAACACATAAATCAAATGTAAATTTTTCTTGGTCTCGTATGCCACTTTTTGCAGAAGAATGCTGTTTGCTTTCGATGTGGCGTTGACAATGGCTTCTGGACCAACACATTAAAGGGATTTTACAAACTAGACATTGAATTTTAGCGCCATCAAAAATTAAGTCCGGCATGTCCACTATAAAGTTTTTAACTGTGTCTGCCATTGGTCGTTTTCGCGACGTACCTAACTGCGACATTTTTAAAGCAAACATAAGCGTACAATTACGAAATAAGTTACGGCAGCCTACATATACACAGAACTATTTAGTACTGACGCTGTGAACGCGTGAAATAAATAATCGCCGACTCCGCACCACATATCTACTACACTGATTGTTACCGCTGTTTGCCCAGACTAGTTATGTGGGATTCGATCAAATGCCTTGGTGTAGTCGAGATATATCGCGTCAACCTGATCACGTCTACCCATTGCCTCCGCCACAAATTACGTGAAGTTACACAAATTTGCTGCTGTGGAACGGTCCTTCACAAATCCATATTGGTTGTCACTTATAAAAGGTTTGATATGGTTGTAGATGTTGTTTTCCAAATGGTTAATAAATTTATTATTTTGCTTGTTACTTATTGTACTCATAATAATAATAATAATAAAAAAAGGCAAAAAAAGTAAAAAGAGTACCACTGTAATAAAAGATACCAGCAAATTAATATTTTGAGTTTCCAGTCAATAACCATCAAATTACATACTAATCTCATCTATTTATTGTTTCAAGCTCATGATAAATTAGAAGGTATTACTATAGTCATGAATCATGACTACAGTAATACCTATCATGACTCATGATAGTCACATAAATATCAATATGTTCTAGCAAAAATAATAAATCTCGATACGATATACTACGCTAGCTCATCGATCGACAAACATGATAAATTTCCATATGACTGCGAAAACCTTTAAATGTCATTGTTATTACTATACGGTGCGACAGAAACGGTATTTAATAGTTTCCTGTTACAACGGAAATACCATCAACAAGAATAGTGTAATTATAACGTGTTGTAGGCATACATATATAAACCTATATCGCTTCTATTCGTTATCTGTCCTATGATATGTATATCATTCCCTTATACACAGATGTGAATATATTTGCTGTTAAGAATACTTTAACATTTTATTCATTTTATTCTATAAACTTATAATTTTATTTGTTTTATTTTATAAACTCAACATTTTATGTGCCTTATTCGTGAATCCAACATTTCGTTTGCTTTATTTTCTTATAAGTTCAATGTTTCACTCGTTTTGTTTTGTAAAAATTCATATATTACATATTTATCTTCATTAACACTTTAACGCCTACGCATTTAATCTAAAAATATATTTAAGTTCTTATAATATACGTAAATATTACCAAAATCGGCAACGCACAAATAAAAAATGGCTAAATAGTCATTTATACTAGGGTACGTAAGGATTCATTTATAAGTAGAGTTGGCCACGCGCGCCAACGGGCAGCGGCCTTGTTTCGATTAGGCCTCGGGTTCCACTAAAGCTATTGTGTGTAGATGTTTGCTGTCGTAAATACTTTCGTGTAGTTGTTAAATAAAAATAAAATAATGCGTGCTCAAACACTTACCATTTTAAAAGTCCTCGGTGAAATCGCAATGTGAATAATGTCTGTTAAATATCTGCAACATTAGATATGTTTCAGCAGTTGTTGGACAGACCGAGTGCGACGCGAGGAAAAAATGTGTTTATATGCAGAGAACGAACGTTCTACATCTAGTGACGTTATATTTGCGTAATTAAAATATTCTTTGAAACAACTTAAAGGTTCTGTTGACGAACCTTCACAAATGTGTCTTAATGTGCCAAAATCAGAATCTTTCTCTAAAACACTTTCATATTTTTCTAGAACACATACATTTTTTACGTCTTCTATCGCGCATAGCTGTGCGTGAACATTATTTGCACAGATTCCACTAACGACACCGAAGGATCTTGTAACTTTTCTATTGCCTCCGCTAGTCCGAAATAATTGTTGTGAATAATTTTTAAATCCGTTTTAACCCGACTATCTTAAAATTTCGACTGGCTTTTCTTGATAGCGGCAGCTTCCTTTGGATCGAATTGTAAAACCACGTTCTTAATATTCTCATAATATTTATGATAATAAGACGCAGCATTTAACCAAGTTCTCCAACGTGTAAGAATAGGTTCTGGTGGTTCAGGTATACGAGGGCACAGTCTGTGAAATTCGCGAATACGTTTCGGGGATTTGACAAACACTGCTTTTGTATGCGCTATTAAAGCGTCTACCTCAGGATAACATATTCTGATACCATTTGCCACAAGATTAAGAGCATGAATTTTACACGTAATGTGTAACAAGTTAAGAGAATGTTTTTTAAGAGACCGGCCTACAGAAACCATGTTTGCGGCACTCATAAACATCAACAGTTGGTTTGTTGAAAAATCATACTTTTCCAATGTATTTCACACTAACTTTACAATTACTTCGGCAGTACATTGTTGTATTCGTCTGGAAGCTAATAGAATTGAAGGTGACGATTGATGCGGTTCCATTTTACGTGCCATTATATTAACGACCAAATGTTTTTTACGATCTGTCGTTTCGTCCACACATAACCACATTTTTTTTTTCTTTCAACTCCGATCTAATTATTTTTTCAACATATTCACGAGCAGATGGCACTATCCTTCGTAACGATGTCCGACTTGGTAATTTGTACTCCGAATAGTTATTCCAAAACAAAACAAACGCTTCCTTGTCTAGTAAATTAAACGGTATATTACATACAATAAAAGTAACACATAAATTAAATATACATTTGTCATAGTCTCGTGTGCAAGTTTTTTTTGAAGCATGCCGTTCACTGTTTACGTGCCGTAAACAGTTCCTTTTGGACCAACTCATCAACGGGACATTACATACTACACATTCAATTTTAGCGCCACCATACGTTAAGTCAGGAATTTCGGCTAAAAATTCTCTAACTTGGTCCGCCTTGGGTCGTTTGCGCGACGTACGCAACATTTCTAAACAACACGTACCGCGCTAATGGAAGGTCGAAGCTACGCTAAGGCATATATGTAACCGTATAGATACGACGCAGCTGCCTGTTGGCGCGCGTGGCCAACTCTATTTGTGAGTGCTATACACATATATTGTTATATAATATAAACAATGGTATTGAATAAGTGTAACCGCGGCCATCAAAATCTATTGTTTTGTTGGGGATTTTCGCTGTTATGAAAGGAATTGTATTTACGTAACTAATTGGAATGTACTAAACCAATAATTCTTAACCCACGGGACACAGCAAGTAGAGAAGTGTAATAATAATTGTACGAAATCGACTGTGAATACCAGAAAGATACACGTGACGGTTGTGCTCGCCGGAGTGTGCTACTGAGAGATATAACGTACATAGCAGTCAAAATGTTAAGGAAAAAGCACATGAAAGACGTCAAGTCTCTGTGGTACGAATATTACGAATTTTTTCATTATTAAATATTTAACTAACTCGGTGCGTTTTGTTAAACTCACAAATAGAATTTCCCACAATCTAAAAAAGAGGACTATACCATTAGAATTAAAGTAGAACATTATTATTTTATACAGAGTATGTCGGGAGGAACGGACCAAACTCCCGGAGCGTATACTACACGTGCAAATAATGTAAAAAAATGCATATGTTCTCTTATCCGATTTTCACTTCTTTTCAAGTTATAGCGTAATTACAAGTAAACAACATTTCACACGTAAAATTTTTTTAATCATAACGTTCTTTTAATAAATGTTCAAAGATACCGCCATTGACCTCTAAACATTTTACGCTTCATCTACGAAGGGCGTCTGCTACTCTTCTAATTACTTTATATTTTTCTTCAATATCGGCTGCAGTATTCCTAATACGTCAAATTACTGCATTCCCAATGTCGACTTCATTTTTGAACCAGCCTCACAAACAATAGTCCAACGGTGTGTGGTCTGGCGATCTTGTAGACCAACTAATTGGGTCAATCCAAAGCCCTAGAAACCTATCGTCCAAATGTTGTTTGCCCCGACGAGCGAAATGTGCAGGTGCTCCATCATGTTCATAAATACATTTGTATTCTGATGTTTAGAGGGACATCTAGTAGTCTTTGTAATTCATTTTGTAAGAAATTTAAGTGGTGCTCTCCTGTGAGGCGATTCTCCAAAATGAAAGTCAATTAAATAACTATGAACAAGTTTACCGAAAGCTTCTGCTGAAAATTACTTTCGACTGTTGCGTGGGGATTTTCGTCTGACCATACATGAGAGCTCCGAGTATTGTTTTCACTGTCACGAGTGAATCTTGCTTCATCCGTAAAAATTATGCGTGATACAACACGGCGATTATCTACCAACAAAATTCCATATTCTTAGCATATTCTTCCGATTGTAGATGCTGCATACGCTGCGTTTAATGTGAATATAGGCTTTGCTCCTAGAGTGTGTTTATTACTCTTTTTTGTGGAATGCCCAACTAAGTCCTAATTCTTCGGGAGCTGGTGGTTGCATCTTCTACTAAATTCAGAATATTTTCTACTTCTTCTAAATCTTGTCGAGCAACTCGTTCAGATGTTACGTTAGCATTGGGAAGCTTTCCGGTCTCACACAGTTTGTTGGAAATTCTGATAAATACGTTTTTACCAAGATATCTCTGATATGAAAACCGCTGACGATATTCTTCAACAGCAGATGTGCATTCCCATTACAAAAACCATAAACAAACACCATATTCGCATATTCTAAATTTGAATAGGTGTATGGCATTTTCTAGCAAAGTAATGTACAAACTTCAAACTAAAGGTTAAGTCAATCTCACAATAAACTAACACTGACACATATCACCACTACGAAATTATTCAAATGATTGTGAGCCCCGAATGATTGATTCAGATAGCCGGTACGTCATATATGATAAGCGAAAAAAAATTTTAATGTCGAACGTACCTGACTTGTTTTACATGGGGATAGTCGATGCAAGGATATTTTTTATTTTACTTAAGACATATTAACTCGAAAACAAGCGAAAATTTGGACCATTTGCAAGAACATTAGTTCATTTTTTTAAATTACGCTATAACTTGAAAGCAATTGAAAATCGGATAAGAACATATTAGCTTTTTACATTATTTTCACGTGTACAATACACTCCTGGGATTTTATCCGTTCCTTCCGACTCACCCTGTATATTTTTAATTACATTACTTTTAATTAAATTAAATTAACCAGTAATCTAAGAAGAATAATAGGAAACATAAGACAGGAAAGTAAGCACAGGTGTTGCGAAACTTCACGTAAAACAGAAAACAAAATTGACTCAAAACACCCATTTTACAAAACGATTATGACTCCAGCTCCATCCACATCTGCTTCTAGATTCATATAATTAACGGAATAGTATTAAGGAGGACGACCTCTACAGGCGAACGAATGAGTAAGCACTGAATAATAACCTTATCTGAAATTACACATCCATTACCTAGGCTACCAGAGAACGTCGCGTTGTTTCGAAACGCTCGGGATTTGTCCATATCGAGATTACGGACGGATTACGGCCCGAAGCGAGATGGATAGATAAAGGTCATCTATGTAATATATCCGCGACGAGAGAGGCCACTAGAATAGCAAGGAATACGTATAACATGGGCAAGAGGAGTAAACGCAAAGAAAAACAACACCAGCAGACAAACAACACTATTTCTATGACGAGATGAACTTTATTTATAAGAGTAATTAATTACGCTGATTTATGTTTTTAGTCAGCAGAACGGCGAGCGGTAGCAGTACCAACTATACTTGTAAATAGTAATGATATACACCTACAGCAAGATAAAAGGAAAACAACAGACGTTTGCTTGCCTGCTTGCTTGTAAAATTCTTATGCTAATTAATGGTTTGATGTTTTGATTTACTTTTCGAGCTACTGGTTGCTTCAGAGTGCAAGCGGCGACACAAGAGCATCGTCGTAGTTAAGAAATAAAGATAACAACATACACTACAACAAAAAGCAATTCGTGGGATTGGATCGTTTAGGCGAAAAGGAAGGATAACTTTAATTATTCGCTTAGTCATGTAAAGCAGAGACAGGATTTATAGATGATTCAGGTTATTTTCTGAACAAATGCGTAAGCACAACTATCTATAAGTAACCTTTACTATTTTATAGTATTTTCACGTAAATGGCCGTTGTTTACTCGGATTATGAATTGCACATCAATGTTGCAAGTTGTTTACAATTTAATCAAAATAAAAAAAGCGATTAACAGGTATTACTGTGCGTTACCAAGCAATTTGCAGGGGTAAATGGAAATCTACAAAAGAGGTGTTTTTATTTGTATAATAATAATGATAATAATAAACCTTTATTATCCGACAGATTGCCCCATACAAAGGATAAAATAAAAAAGAAGATATACAATATATAAACAGTACAAGAGATAGAAAATCTATACAAAACAGAATAGCAGTAAGTACATTTACAGTGTAGCCCAGAAAAATAGAATTTATACAATACAATGCGCTTAGTAATATTAGTAAATTGTTAAGGTAAAAAACATAGAAGCTCTTACAAGAATCTCATTAAGTGGGGGGGCAATAGAGTGATATTAAGTTAAACATGTCTGACATAGAAATTATTGTTAAATGTAACGATGAATTAAGATGTGCATATTGTGTGTAAAAGGTAAAAGCTCTGCCCAGCAGTAGAACGAGGAATAAGAGACTATAATTGACACAAGCTTTGAGAATCAATATCTTGAATTTTTCTATTATACTCTACACTGTAGACCGCGGTTTACCAGTAATTATAGCTATTTGGAACAATTATTTCTTTTTTTTGTATAGTTTTATTATTAGGTCACCCGTATCAATCGGTATATGTTTTCCTTTACAATCCATCTTTGCAAATGAACTGAATGCTTATTTTTCGCAAGTAGGCGGACTTATAATTTACGGGAATTTACGGAATTCCTAAGGTATTTATTTCCCAAGAACGGGGAGTCACTGCATTAAACGCAAGTATGGAGACTTTCGTGACATTCCATTTTATAATATTTATTATACATATTCTGTCATAGTTTTAAATAATAATTGCTTTCATGTTATAATTAGTGTTTTCCAACTTTATAAAAAAGAAATAAAAATACTGCATCACAATGGAATATTTAAATTTGATGTTCTTTAACATTAGGTAGGCGTACGAACACTTTTGTGACTGACTGTAGACATTTGGAATGCCGGATGATGCGAATCTTCCCGCAAAAAAGATGAATAGCTCTTATTATATCTAACTTACGGTTTGATTGAATTAAATCAAGTAAGAGGCCGTTACAATTTGCTATACGGTTGTGTTGACATAGGTGTGTGAAACCAATAAAATTTAACATAATGCTTTTAACAGGATCGTTCATTTCTACACTATTGATGGGTGATATTGAAATCACCCATATTATTATTCAGTAACATAGATTACTCCATTTAGATGATATGTAATGTATTCCCAAATGGAGTACCCCACTCTTGTAAATCTTGTGACTTTATTTTTTGAAAAAAGATCATTCTTGATCAATTGCCCTGCACAGTATTTGTTCCGGCTCTTCTACATCTTCTAAATTTTTACACATAGGTTGAACAGTAAGTCAAATATAACTTTTTATCCTCCGTTAGCTAATACTCGTCACCACTCTCAGTCACCGGTACTTTCGATCTGTGCAAGCGTTAATAATCATGCAGCTGATCTTGGTTTGTTTAATATTAGTCTCATTTCTTGAAAGCGCCTTTTGTTTTCTCAATTTAATCTAATTTGAGCCATATTATTTAAAGAATTATGTAGTATTGTTTTTTTTTTCTTTTAATTTATCATTACTTATTATACTGTCGTTCGCATACTATTATGTGGTAAGATTCTAATAAGTAAAGCGTAACAAACGGTTGCACCCGCAGAGACGCCTGTACGGGGGGTGTATGTACGTATGTGGATGCAGAGTTCAGTAATGCGGTAGACGTTGAGGAGTTCGCCCGTTCGGCTATTTATCGGATTCTCATTGTGTGTTTTCGAAAACATGGGACGTAAGCCTGGTGTACCTCTTGCATCGCATGTGAAGAAATATATTTGGCGTTTCCCTGGTTTGGAATTTACAGCTTCGCACATACGTTGCAAATTTTGCGGTATGGGGTTGCTAGTTCGCACGACATTTGAATGTAGAAGTCACATTAAAAGTAAACGTCATATATTGAATTTCAGAAACAGTATTCCGTGCTGGTAATTTTTGTATGACTTTATTTTCATGTTGAGCACGTGCAACATCTCACATCAACTAGTAGATAATGAAAACTTTCGTATTTTTTTGGATAAATATGTTCCATCATGGAAGCTACCTACAAAAAGACAATTGCGGTACAATTTACCGCATATACAAAGTGCAGTAAAGGACTGTATAAAAGACGAGTTGAGAAATCAAAAAATCTGGCTCGCTGTGGACGAAACTAGATTCATATTGTGGCACTTCCTTTAAAATATAATGGTCCAGCAGCTTCCTTGTTGTTAGCCAATAAAAGGATTGAAAGAACTGATGCCGAAACCGATGTAAACATAATAAAAAATATGTTAAGAGAATTTAGTATCGTAGGAGCCCAAATCACCATGTTAGTTTCTGACGGAGCCGCAACAATGCTTAAAGCTGGTAGGATGCTAAAAGTATGCTTTTCGACTCTTCTTCACATAACATGCCCCATACACGCATGTCATCTCGTAGCAGAAACAATTCGAAGCAAGTATCCCAGGGTGAATGATTTAAAATCATCTACCAAAAAAGTGTTGTGAAATCTCCCAAACATATCCGCGTATTCAAGCAATTGTGTCCGCAAATTGTGCTACCACCTCAGCCTGTATTGACGCGATGGGGAACATGGATCGAGGCAGTATCTTACTATCGCAAATATTATTCCCAAGTGAAAAATGTAATTTTCAAACTTAATTCTTCTAAGTCAGCAACTTTTTTCCGATTCGGACGTTCAAAAAGAAATAGATGACATTTCCATAAACTATTCTGTAGTGGCACAAACTATTTCGCAGTTAGAAAATACTCACTTACCTATACAAGACTCGTTAAATAACATCAACAATTTAGCACCCGCTCTCGATTAAGAAAAAATTACAAATTTCAAAAATAAATAGAATCTCTCATTTTATAAAACAACTAGATTACATTTTTTCGTTTCCAAAGTGCGATTCGCTCATGACAGCGGTTAGATTATTACCATATTGACCATTCATTTCCGTCGCGCAACTCCCCGCCCTTATACTTTTATAGCGATCAAATTTTGCAACAGTGCCTATGTATTTTAGCGGCTCATTTTATTACGGAACTTTCTAGCGCGGTATATATCGAGTATCCGAGTGCTATTTTGCATGTGTAGAAATTTTGTTCGATTCTAATGAGGTTATTCTATTGAATCGTCGGAATAGAAGAGATTTGTACGTCACTTCCAGCAGATAACGTTATGTATATGATGCGCAGCAGCTCCGTGTCATGAGGATCATCACTGGCGCACCGAGATATGTGAGAAACCCAATCTTGAGAAGCAACCGGAAACTGCAAAGTGTCTCGGAGATTATCCAGCCAATTGCCCGTGCTATGTAGCAGAGAACCGGTAGGAGGAGGAAAAAACCAACCAGGGGGAGACCAAGAACGGCGCTACAGATAGATTGACGACAATCATTTGTGCATGTTGTTGGGTACGGTGCAACTGAAATAAAACTGCGTGGAGACGAGTAACACCACCACTTCCGTATTCAAAAAGGGGGTCCGAGGGCAATACGTTCGTGCGGCCAGGCACCATTAATTCCGAAAAAATGGGTCAGAGAAGACGATCACTGGCACATAGGTTGCCGAACCGCAATCGGCTGAACGTCACTCCTCATGGCGCTAGTGACACCGATTTTACATGTTGTATTTTGCAACTAACCCTGTATACTATTTGGCGCAAGGTGTAATTTTTATTATGTTTTCGACAAATTCCGACTAATACATTCATTTGCCGCCAACGTAGATGAAAATAAGCATGCTACATTGAAAGATACCAAAACACGAGCTTATTTAACCTTAATTAGAAATGTTGATTTGCACTTACTCACCCGATAGGCTCAACTTGAGTTCCTCGTCGTTCTAGAACGCGACTCTGTTTAATTGCACAATTAAAAATAAACATCATCGAGATGTTTAAATATTTTCGTTCCTACTACCCTCTTTCAAGTTCTACCTCTATCTTCCGCTCTCTTCATCCATCTCTCTCCATATCCTCCGTTTCTCTCTCTCTCTCTTTCGGCGGTCGCTATTTACCGATGATAAATTCAAGTACACGCTGTGTAAACCCTACCATCGGCCCTGCTCCTTTTCCAACATTAAATTTGCTGGGCAAATATTCCAAGCGATGCCGCAGCAGAGGAGATGCGAGAGGTATCGGTTATGCCTCTTACTCGAGAACTTGCCCTAGATGAGTACACTCGTCCGGTCCGTGATGAATTGTACATTGATTGGGGGAGTGAGTCGGACCGAATTTTCCGAAAATTAAATTGCTTGATATGCGTATACAATGGCGTTTGTGCTAAAGTTTTCAAGAGGTACGTCCATATCGATTTATTATTAAAAAATCAAAACCAAGTGTGATATTTGCATTTAGGCCGGGAATGCCTCGGAAAAACAATTGATCTATGCTCTGGTTTATTATCCTGGTGACAGTCAGTAATCTATTTTAGTTCAATAAAGTTAAATTTTTAGGATTTAGGAAAAGGAAATCAACGGTAGATGTAATACATGTTATGACAGAAATAACATTAAGAAGCTTTTGAGAGGATGCCAGTACTCCATACACACCTGGTAGATATTAAAACAGCAAAAGAAATAAAAGATATTGAAATATTTGGATTCTAAATCTAAACGTTTAACCGAAATGATAATGAAAGAATTACGAACCATGCAACACGTAAAACGTGATGGTGTAAAGCGAAAAAATGAAGCAAAATTGAAATATGACCAAGAGATGCTCTGTCGTGAATATTACGATTACACATAAAAACACCCAGTGATCGAATAAGTCGAGAATATAGTTCTGGTGACGAGAAACGCACAAAGCTTGGAAGAAGAAGCGATTTTTTTACTATTAGCAAAGTACGTATGGAAATATTCACACACAAACCTATAAACCCCATTTTAGATCAAATGGAATTAAGCCTGGAATTATATACAAAATGCATTATACTTTAACTGCTAAGCGCTAGCAACTGATATATAAGTACAAGTAGCAAAAACAAGAATAAACAAGTAGCAACGATAAATTAAAAAGTCTTGGTTCTTGAAACGGGGATTAAGCGGATTTTTAAAGATTTTCCAATACACTCTCCAAGCGAAATGAAACAAAAAAATTCAAAAACACATGTAGGAAGCTTCAAAATTTGTGGTGGTAATGAAAAACATAATGGTGGTAATGCCGAAATAAAGGTATAAAGAGAAAATTGAGAGAAAACTATCAACACAATTGGACCAATGGCAATTTGCGCCACAAAAATGGTACGTCTTACCACTAAAAGCAAAGAAAATTAAAAATTTTAGAATGGAAGGTATTAAGAAAAATTCTAAGTTGAAAAAAAAAGAGCCAACGCTATGGAATCATGAATTGAAAGACGTACTAGAAGCATCCACATTAGTGTGACTTTGTTGTGTTTGGACAGAGCCATTGAAACACTCCCATATTCGTTTGAAGGCTATATGATAAGATGCTAGCGCCTTTAAGGCTGCCTGACTGTCTGGAGAGAATGCAAATCGTCCCACCCTGCGGTCGCCGACGCAGACCCTCCCACGCGCAGGTTTGTATAGCATATATTTCTGTTTAAAATACCGTGGTGTATCGCCTAAGTGATGCACATACTTTGTATCCCTGGTTTTCCTCATAAACACCAACGCCAGAAGTAGTACCCGTTTTGGACCCATCTGTGTACCAGATTTGGGTTTTCGATTTTTTCCCCGCTCCATCTCTCCATTCTTCCCAATCCAAGAAAACTTTGAAAGATGTGTCATAGGAGATCATGGAGATTGTTATATCGCTACCCATATCAAAGAGGGTTTGTTACTGCTGTTTCTATTCTGGTGTGCCCAGACCCTTTGTGGGTTCTCCAGTTACTAGTATTTTTCAGTCTGTATGCTCTCATTCTGGCTTCTCCTTTGATACAGATCTCAAGAGGAGGAAAGTTTACATTGGTTTCCATTGCAACTGTTGGGGTACCTTCAATACCTCCTGTTTCAAAGGTACTGACATCCAGTCTCTAAATTTTCCAGGACTGTATTGCATCTTCTGTTGATTTTAGGCCCCACCCGCAGCATAGTTGTAATGGGTCTTACCACCGTAGTGTACAGCCAGTACGTCAACGTTCACCTAAGAACTTAGCCTCCTGACTGATCTATACTAATTAATTGCAAAGAGTCCAATTTCCTTCTCTTGATGAAGCGCATAAGAGGAAGACTCCAATATAGTACAGATATACGCATAGAAGGAAGAAAAAAATAGGAGAACATTGAAAGAATGAGACTCTAAAAACTGACAAGGGACATACAGAGACAAAGTTAAAGACAAAATGGAAGCAGACGTAGGGGGACAAAAAAGTTGGGAGTAACGAATGCTTAAAATTAATTAGGAAACCCCCCAATAATTGGCAAAACACTATCACTCAAAGATATTATAATATTAAAGTTTACATCATGAAAACTCGCTGTTATTAGCGCCGTGTAATGACGTTCAGCCAAATTCCGCTGTAGCAACTTTCGGAGTTAAGCCGTTCTGACTTCTTTTTCGGTTTATCCAGCGGCTTAAATAGCCATGGGGTTCCTCTCGCTCTGATACAAGATTTTATTAGGTAAATCTATCTCCAGCCAAATATTCGCTTTTAATGTAACGTTTTCCTAGAAATATACAGAATGAATTCTATTTTACCGTTATCATAATATCGTATATTAAACATCAATTGGTAATAATTCGTCAAGTCCGGTAGAAAATGTCCACATTGTACAGTAGCCGATACACGCTAGTATCAAATAGTTAGATCGCGAACTTGTATGGCACATTACAGGCTGTAATATGAAGGAAGAAAACAAGTTTTAGTTGATTGAAAATTTAATTGCAAGAATAAAATATTGTCTATTTGAAAGGTGTATCGTAATTGGTCATGATTTTTGACAAATGTTATGGAGAACAAAAGAGCGAAAAGACGCGACGACAATCTGCCTCATTATTTCGGGTGGCCTTTCGGTGAAGACGGACTTGGATTAATGGTAATAAATGTTACCATAAAGAGAACGCGTAAACGTCAAACTTTATCCAGTATCAGTACCCAGGGGACACTCCGGTAACTACGACCGTGAAAATGATCTTCTAATTAAGAAAACAATTTTATCAAATTTATAGCACTACAGTACATATCAAACTTATTCTCAGAAATTACTAAAAATTCATCCAGAAATTAAACTACTCCGAAATTAATAAAACAATAGCTTATCTATGAATATGGCTTTAAAACGTCTTAAAACGAGCTTTCAGACAGAAATACACGGCGCAAATTTTTACCTTCTAGGAAATATGAAAAAATAGAAAGAAATCAGGTAATTCGGGAACTTTTACAATCAATATTGGTCAAATTCTGAAGCATTTATCAGGAAAGAAAACATCAGAAAACACGGAGGATTTATGAAAAGTAAAACAAAGCTTGTGGCGATGAAGGTCAATTATAATATAAATTTGATGGCAGTACTTCTACTATTAGTTTCCAATATCAGTAATTTTAGCGATAACGTTCTATATAAATACATCGTAAGCTAGTTATACAACTTATCCAAGTTGTTAGTTTCACCTGATGCCTCTTCGTATTGGCGCGAAAAGCGGTAAGTTCTAAATGAGAGAACTACAGGCAAAGGAACTACTACATCGACAGCATAAGTTTAGGTGCATGCAAGACACCTAAACAAGCGACGCTAAACGCCCAAGAACATTGTTAGCGAGCGATGGTGTATATAAACTTGGGGAAGTACTGCGTTCCACTATGCTATACACTCAACCGATGAAGTTGTAAATTTCGTAGTTGATGAAAATTTAACGTAGTACTTCGTCCTAATCGAATATCAATTATCATCCTTTTACCTCTATGCACACAAAATTGAAACGGTGGGAGAGCGGCAGATATTACGTTAGATTGACAGGTTCCCATTAACCTGATGCAAAATCGATGCCGTGATGCCGTAAAACGCTCGACTGTATCTTTAAATAAGCGCGCTACAGTCGACTGTCAGAATGGGTTGACCTGATATTGACCTTACGTGGACTCATTTATCACTGACTTTTGTAAACACGACGTTGTTGAATCATGTTTTATCGTAAATTCTTTCTCTCAGCAGAAAAATGAATGCGGGAAAAATTATTATCGTACTGCTGCCTGGTACGCATAATGACGAGATCAATTTGTAAATGAGTAATTCATAATGAAAAAAAAAATACGTTGCTAGTATTGTGTGTGGTTTTATTACTCAGTGCTTTGGAACGTATGAATGAATAATTATTGGTAGGATCATTAAGAGTCGTTATTATAAAATGCGATTGTATATAATTATACGTATGGTATTTTCAACCTACGATTTTTTCTTTGAAAAATATGACGCAACTGTTCACACATTAGTTCAAAAGGAAATCCAACTCTGTTATTGTTTGCACTTATATAGTGTTTTACGATCGATCATCTAATAGAGGAAAGTGGGGTAAGATGACGAAGTTCGTAAGTTATTTCAGCAAGGTAATACAAATTTCTCTGACAGCACATTTGATTTACAGCATAAAATTAATATTACGTTATGCTAGACATCACCGTTACTGATTATACAGGGTCCCGCAAAAAGACCTCACCGATTTTGAATGATCATTGCACGACATGAGAAGAGAGTATAGAATGGGGGATAATCTCGCTGGACAGCGGCACATACATATGCCATTTTCAGCTAACAAAGTGAATTGGGTTGGAGATCATCGGGCGTTTGTTGTTGAGGAGTTTATTCGTAATTGCGGTTCTGTAATAACAACGCAGCCAGCATGATATTGTTCCGGATAAGAAAACGAATCGTGTTTGGGTTACGTGCGTTAAACTTTAGTTTAACTTTAGGACAAGTTCTGCATTGAGAAAGAAATTCCCTGGCCGACCTCGGACTGCAATGATAAGTTTAGTTGAGCAATCGCCAAAACATTCAGCACTGAAATATCCAGCTGCATTAGCGTTTTCTGATAAATGTCTGAGAAAAATTCTGCACAAGGAATTCAGAGTGTATCCTTACAAAATTATGGTAATTCAAGGATTAAGTGAGAGATTGGGAAACCTGTGTAACTTCGTCTCGAGATATTCTTAATAACGTTCCGGCTGCAGCTGTAGTGATCTGTAGTGAGGAGGCACATTTGCACCTACGCGGAACAGTTAATACCCAAACTTTGCGTTGTTGGTCTGCAGGGAACCGTAAGGAACTCCACCAGCGACCAATCCATACCCTTCACTGCTTTTTTTGTGGCACAGGTGATTTTGGTGCTTGGGGTCCGTAATTTTTTGAAATATTACAGTAATGGTGACTCTAACCGATATTGCAACATACTTTCTCCGGCTAAAATTGCATCATCTTCATGAATAACATGAACAAGACAATGTGCAGTTCCAACATAATGGAGCATCGTTCTACACTTCTTTACGTTCATTCGGGATTCTAAGCAAAATGTTTTCCAGCCATCTTGTTTCCTTACGAAGTGCAACCCCCCCCCGCCCCGTTCACCCGATTTATTGCCATACGACTTCCTTTTGTGGATGCATCTTAAAGAAAGCAAGAAATTGCTGCCATTCCGCCACAAATGATCCAAAGGCTTATGGAGAATTTTCGTTAGATACTTCGAAATTGCATCACTAATGGAGGCCGATACTTGAGTGACAGTTATCAAAACAAACTAATTACAAATGGCATTGAATGTGCAATCTGTGAATGAAAGAAATTATTTGAAACCTGCTTAGGTTGGATATTATTACCATTCAAAATTGGGGGAGTATTTCTGCCGGACCCTGCACTAGAACAAAAAAAATTCGTGTGAACTTGGCGTGCTGCGTTATAAAATTTCCTCAAATACAAAATAACAAACAACATAAAAACGGTATGTGCGAGATATGCGCCATAAATTCTCGGCCTGATATAGAAAAAATAATCTTGGTAAAATATAACAATTTTTATGTTTCAATATAATCTCCCCTAACTTCAATACATTTATTACAACGACCAATTAATAATTCTATACCCTTGTAAAAATAATGCAAAATGTTGTATTACAACTGCTTGTAACTCACCATCGTCCTTAAAATGATATCCCCTAAGGTCTTTCTTTCAATGAAAAAATAAATAATCACTTGGAGCTATGTCCGGACTAAAAGGTGGATGTTCCAATTCTTGAAAGCCGCTTTCGCTTTTGTCAATTTTCCTTGACGTTTTGCACGAATATTGTCTTTCAATTCATGCAACAAAGACGCATAATATGTGCTGTTAACAGTTGTATTGCGCTCTTTAAAGTCAATGAGTAAAATATCCCCACAATCCCAGCATATTGTGACCATCTCCTTTTTCGTTGATTGAACGACTTTCGCCTTTCTGGGACGAGGTTCATCGGGTCGCCGCCATTCCATCGATTCTTTTTTGGATAATCATAATACAGAACCATTGTTTCATCTCCTGTGACAATGGACTCCAAAATCGGTCTCGGGTCGTCTCCGCACATGTTTAAAAACAAACGCGCACATTCGACCCGACGTTGGAAAGCAGAAAGAAGATGCGGTACCCATCTTGCACTAACCTTATTCATACCCAAACGGTTACGGAGAATTCGGCGAATACGTGTTTCAGAAATGTTCGATACCACTGATAATTCCTCCACTTTCAAACGGCGATCTGCTAATACCATTTCTTCAATAATTGAAATGTTTTGAGACGTTATTCAGTTCAATTAGCCGGCCGGGGCACTCATCGTCTTCAAGGGAACCTTGCTCCAAACGGAAACATTTTGCCCACTTTTTTACAGTGGAATATGAAGGAGATACATCACCATAAACGCCGTCTTTGGTTAAAAATTTAATAACCGCGCCGTACTCAATTTTCGCTACCTGAGACATTTTCATGCACTAGCCACGTTGTCTGGCTGGCTACTAAAAAAACTACTCTTCGAGCTGTAATATATATTGTGTAGGCCTCACACATGTGCAACTATGACACAACGTAGTTTGAACACGATCGAACCTGTATAAACCTGTCAGTCCGAGAATTCATGGCACCTACCTCGAATACCACTGATATTTCGTTAACTATTCACATGGATCTTATTACCATTAACGAATAAAATGAATTCTTTAATAACATACTACTTCTTTAATAACATGGATACTTTTTTACGAAAGTTATGTTGTTGATGTTGCGGCGGGTAAATCGTGGTGTGTAAGATGGCGTCTTCATCATCTTACCCAACACGTCTATTTATTTAAGCGATTTTACAAATGCCACGGAAATATGGAGGCAAAATTAATCGCGAGAAAACTTGGATACCGTGATACATGCTGTGCAAGAAAAAAATATGTCGTGCAGTCGGTTACCGTTACGTTTAATATCCCGGAGACAATTCTAAGACGTTGTATTTATAAAACGCCAAGGTCGTTAGGAATTAAGACGTGGTTTGAAACTGTCGGGATGATGACCAAGGTTTCAGAAAAATGTAATTCTTCTAAATTTCACCAATATTTCGCTTTTATTTTAAAGCTTCATCAGGGTCGTAAATGAGTTAAAGTAGATAAACCAAACCTGAATTTAAAGATTTAACAATGTCTAAAAAGCTATGATGAGCTCCTCAATATGCGTAGAGTTACAGCATGTCTCTTCCCCTATTATCGCCATATGGTCACAATCAATGAACCAAGGAATTTAAAAGATCTGGAAGAACTTATAGATAGTATTCCTGTTTGAATTCTAATACTATCACTCGCAGATTCAATAGAGGAAAATGCAAATAAATCTTTAAATTCTATTGCAATGGAAATTAAAAATATAGTGTTACAAGGAATTCGAATAGAGATTTAGATATATTAAACCAAAAATATAAACTTCAACGAAACTTGAAATGATTCAAAAGGTGGTTCCAAGAGCGGTGCACAACCACGAACCATTTTGTCAAACCTACGGAAACATCATAAGAGAAATAGGTAGCCTTCTGGTGGCTCATCGAACCAAAGCAGTACTCAGATTTTTTGTAATTCTACATTCCTAATTTATTATTATTTTTACCCAATAAGTAGATTCTAGTTCCATAAAATAGAACTTCCAAGTAGAGTTGATAGTAAGGTGGAAAAAGGTAAATACTAGGCTGGTTGAAAAGTTCGCGGAGCGATACCTACGCTCCACTAGTAGTAACAAATTTATAACTCTATTAAACGTATTCATCCTTCGTATGAACCCGCAGAAAATTTCAAGTCAATTGAACATCGTTCTGTAATAAAATTCTTTGTGAAAAAAGGTTTAAAGGCAATGGAAATTCATAACGAAATGGTAAATGTGTTGAGTGATGATGTTCCTTCAAAAACAATGGTATGTAAGTGGGCTAAAGAGTTTCGACGTGGTCGTTCAAGCCTCGAAGGTGATTCTCGCTGTGGACGTCCAAAAAGTGCTACTACTGAAGAAATGATTAATTCTGTACATGATATGGTTATGGATAATAGACGATTGGCCAAGAGTGATATTGCTGAGGCTATGGGCATATCAACTGAACGGGTATTACATATTTTGAAAAATTAATTAGGTCTGAGAAAGCTATTGACAGGATGGGTGCCGCATTTGCTATCTTTAGATCAAAAACGCATTCGAGTAGGACTTTCTCAACAACATTTGGCCCATTTTCAAAAGAATAAAACAGATTTTGTGCGTCGATTCGTAACTATGGATGAGACTTGGGTTTACTACTATGATCCTGAACTGCGGCAACAAACTGCAGAGTGGACTGAACCCGGTTGTCCAGCTTCGAAGCAAGTGAAGGGGTTGAAATCGTCCAAGAAGGTTATGGCATCAGTATTTTGAGATGCAAAAGGAATTTTGTGAATTGATTACCTTCAAGCCGGTAAAACAATAACAGGCGAATATTATAAAAACTTTTTGGACCAGCTGAATGAAAAAATTCGCGAGAAAAGACCTGGTTTGGAGAAGAAAAAAAACATCTATCACCAAGACAATGCACCTGCTCATACCAGCGGTGTTGTGAAGGCGAAATTGATCGAATTAAAGTACGAACACTTGGAACATCCACACTATTCACCAGATCTGGCTCCCTCCGACTTCCATCTGTTCCCGAACCTCAAAAAATTTCTACGTGGAAAGCGTCTTCCAACAAATGAAGAAGTTATTGCAACCGTAGATGGGTATTTTGAGGCCTTCCGGAAAATCAGTTCGGGGATAGGATACGTAACTTGGAGAATCGCTGGAAAAAGTGTATTGAACTTAAGGGAGAATATACTGAAGAATAAAGTCATTTTTTGAACCATAAACTTGTTTTTTCATATCCGCTCAGGGAACTTTTCAACCAGCCTAGTATTTTCTATTTTGAAGGAATATAAAGGAATACTACATACATATCTTGCTAATACGTTACCATCACCAGTGGTATTATTATTGGGAATACTATTTACCTTTCAGTACGCAACAAAATAAATACACATCAAATCTCTCACATAACATTCAATTTTATCTTAAAGTGGGGCTTTACTAACGCCGTATCATCTTTAATAAATACTAAGTTTGCATAATTCCATATCTTATCTTATTTGAAATTTCACAGAGAGGATTACAGAGCGATAAAATACAAATGGGTGATAATAAATTTTCCTAGAAATATCTTATTTATTTATTTTTAAGGTGTTAAGATTGCTTATTTTGTGATACAGTTTACAAGTTTTTGTGAAAACTTGCAGTTCTAAATAACCGATAGATCAAGAGATTTTTAATAATAAGGATACGGAATACCTATAAGATCCTTTTTCTCTTCAGTGTGAAGCAATAAATTCCAATATTACGACAGTATTCGAATTTCTCCTTAATATTAGGTTATTGCTTGCGATAAATCCGTAGGCGCAGTAAATACGGAGTTCATTCTTCGGGTAGAAGAGATTTAGTGCTGAAAAGTTCCAAAGTATAAGTAATAAATGACTAAGAAGAGGACACCGTAAAAATATGGATACCTATAAAAATATTTATTCAAAATATATCTTTCAGACCATTTGTTAGACGAACTTCTTAAGTTACAAAGTGGCAGAGGTTCCTGTGTTTCTTCAGTAATGGTATTTGATAAAATTCAGGTGAAAGTAAAGGGAATAAAATAAGTCATTTCTAGTCCGCTGCTTTCGACTCTTTTTATTGAATTGGTTTTCTAAATATCTATATACATATATTGAAATATTTCTACGATTGAAAAACTTAACCAAACTTTTATTACGATTATAGGTAGCACTATCTAAGATTATGGATTTCGGAGTGCCAATTTCCTCAAAATATGAATTTGTTTTAGATTTTGACAGAAACAAGTCTTAATGTCTTGCAGTGCTGCTTCATGCTTTTCTTCCCATATGAATTTAGTACCCATCTTCAGTAGTTCGTAGAAGTTTAGACACTTCTCAGATAAGTGTGGAATGAATTTGCTGTAGTAGGTGATAACTACTGCGAAACTTCACAGTTTCTTGACAAAAAAGCCTTCTTTGTTGACGATATAACCCAAACAAAAGATAGATGACTTGAAAAATTCACATCTCTTCAGATTTAGCATCATCCCTACGTTGGCCAGACTGGAGGTGACTTTGGTAAGATGATCCTTATAGGATCCTTCGTCTTCAGAAAATACGAGGACCTCGCTGATGTTGTGAGAAGAAAATGCAGAATAGGGATCAAGAATGTATTTCATGGCAAGGGTAAGGGCACTGGAACTGGTTGATGAACCAAATTTATGGAGAAGCCACAGAATTTACGACTCGATTCTGAAGGTGGAATGAGCCAGAAAGAACTTTACAGATTTAACTTGGAGAAAACTCTTGAGTTGGAGAATCCTGCCAGCAACGTTTCGAGGGATTCTGGTGTTTCATGCTCCTTCTTAGTCATCTTGTTGAGGATACGAGCGTCGAGGCACAAACAGATGGAGTTGTCTTTCATCTTGACGATGACCATTGGATTGATGTAAGATGTTCTTGATCTTTCAATATGTATACATATTTGCATCTTTTAAAAATCAATGCAGGGTCGATTCATGGAAATATTAAATTATAACTGTGTTGGAAAAATTTATATTTGCAAAACAAATCAGGTCAGCAATCTTCATCATAGATCAGCGTAGGTGTTAAATATTAATTACTGAAGTAGAACCAATCGACACAATTTGCAAGAAATATTCATTTTAACGAAATGCGAGGGCGGATCAAATATAAACGAGGTTTTTACTTTAGATTGCTTAATATTGAACGGAGCGCACAGCCGCTTCGAGAAGTGTTGGAAAGGAGTGACAGGAGTTGAGAGAGTGATTGGCCGGACTTGTCAGTTCCATCGGAGAGACGTGATGTCAGAGAAACAGGGACACCTGTTAATTGCGCGATGTGTTATTATTAAGATTCTCGCTAGTGAAGACGTGAAACCGGCTGAAATTCTCCGGAGACTGACGGCACAGTTCGGGAATCAAACAGTGTCAAGGTCTCGTGTGTTTGCCCAGCATAAGGAATTCATAGTAAACTGTTAGATGATCGAAAGCGAAAGCCATAATCATTGTCCAGGAACGAGCATCACGGAGCAGAACATAAACGCCATTCGTGATCTTTTGGAAGGCGACCATATTACTGCGAGTTTTTGAGTGAAATCAAACTTGCTTAACGCCACAAAAGACGTTACAAACCGATGCGAGAAGTGATTCTTGTCCATGACTACAGCTCACGTGTGCAAAATTGCATGAAATACATTGCATACGACTTGAACACCCTCCATACAGCCCTAATCTATCGCCCTGCGACTTCCATCTTTTTGCACCACAGGGAGAAGCTCTGGGAGGCCAATGATCCAACGACAACGATGAAATGGAGCAGTTTGTGCGCAACTGGCAGCTGACACAAGCAACTTCTTTTTACGATGGCAGGATAAAAAAGCCACCGATCCGCTGGGAAAATGCATATCTAAGGCAGGAGATTATGTCGAAAAATGATGTGTACTTGGTTTGTTACTTTTGCAAATAAAAACAAAATTAATGAAAGTCCCGTTTATATTTAATTCACCCTCGTAGTATCGTTTTTCTATTTCTATATAAAACATATGGAATAGAAAAACATATAAGTACTTATAAAACTCGATAATCACAATATTCATTAACTACATGTCCTGAACAAACGCTAAGTACAAAAAAGAAAAATCTTCGAAAAGAATATGTCAGAAATTAAATCGTCGTTGATAACAAGCGTGGCTAGACAGAGTTTTTAACACAACGAAACATATCCTTCATTGTAAATAATCTAAAGAAGAGAGGAAGCTAAATGTAAAGGAAATGTTTCATCGATACTTCCTGTTAATATGAGAACTTTCATTATTTGCTGCTTAAGGCGTGCAAATTGAATAAAAGGTTCATAAATAAATTAATTAAAAAAACAAATTCTTGAAATTTTACTTGTCAAGCGTATTCTTTTCCTTCTGAAATCGAATATTTAATGTTATGGGATACACTATTTGTAACACTTACGCATTTTTACAGCGATTATTGATTGGTAGTTGCCCTTTGCCTTGTTTGTGTATTTTGTGTTTAGTTTTAGAAATTTTTGCTATTTACTCTTCTATTTATGTAATTCCTAGATCAGTAAATGTTGGAGTAGACGATTTAGGAAAGGGTGTGATGACTGATGAGGGACATATTTTTCTAAGTCCCCTAGATACTTTCGATCATATTACGTTGTATTATCAGTATTGCTCACTAGCGCCAACGAGCAGTGGCGGAGCTTCGATGCAACCCTCAGTATAACTGCGAGTCTCAACCAAATCTGTTGTGTATACATGTACGCTGCCGTAAATACTAGTTCGTCGTTCCACGTTTGTTTTAAAAATGTTGCCTACGTCGCGAAAACAACCAATGTTGGACAAAGTTACAGAATTTATAGCAGAAATGCCTGACCTAAATTATGATGGCGTTAAAATTCAATGTGTAATTTGTAATAACCCTTTAATGTGTCGGTCCAAAAGGGATTGTCTACGTCGCGTAAATAATAAACAGCATTCTTAGAAAAAAAATTGCACACGACACTATGACAAATTTAAATTTAATTTATGTGTTACCTTTATTGCATATAATCTACCGTTTAATTTACTAGACAAGGAAGCATATTCTCCTTTTGGAATAAATATTCGGACTGCAAATTACCAAGTCGGGCATCGTTACAAAGAATTGTGCCATTTGCTCGTGAACATGTTGAAAAAAGAATTAAATCACAGTGGAAAGATAAAAAAGTGTGGTTATGTGTGAACGAAACAAGGTCGTAGAACAGATCGTAGAAAACATTCTGTGGTTAATGTAATGTACAATGGAACCACATCAATCGTCACCTATTAGCTTCCGGACGAGTACAACAATGTACTGCCGAAGTAATTGTAAAGTCAAAGTTAGTGTTAAATACATTGGAAAAGTTTGAACTTTCAACAAACCAACTGTTGATGTTTATGAGTGATGGTGCCGCAAACATGCTTTCTGTATGCCGGTCTCTTAAAAAACATTGTGCTAATTGTTACATATTACGTGTAAAATTCATGCTTTCAGTCATGTGGCAGATAGTATTAGAAAATGTTATCCTGAGGTAGATTCTTTAATAGCGCATACAAAAGCAGTGTTTGTCAAATTCCCAAAACGTATTCCCAAATTTCACAGACTGTGCCCCCGTATGCCTGAGCCACCAGAACCTATTCTTACACGTTGAGGAACATGGTTACAGGCTGCGTTTTATTATCATAAATATTTTGAGAATATTAAGAACGTGGTTTTACAATTCGATCCAAAGGAAGCTGCGGTTATCAAGGAAAGCCAGTCGAAATTTCAAGATAGTCAGGTTAAACGGATTTAAAAACTATTCAGAACAATTACTTCGGACTAGTGGAGGCAATAGAAAAATTACAAAATCCTTCGGTGTCGTTAGTGGAATCTCTGCAAATAGTGCAACATGTTCACGCACAGCTATACGCGGTAGAAGACGCAAAAAATGTTTGTGTTCTAGAAAGATTTGAAAGTGTTTTAGAGAAAGGTGCGTCAACAGAATCGTTAAGTTGTTCCAATACGCAAATAATAACGTCACTAGATGTAGAACGTTCGTTTTCTGCATATAAACATACTTTTTTCTCAAGCCGCACTCGGTTTGCCAAAACAACTGTGGAAACATATCTAATGTTGCAGATATTTAACAGACATTATTCACTTTGTGATTTCACGGAAGACTCTTACGACGGTAAGTGTTCGAGCACGTTTTATATTTTATTTCTGACCATTTATTTTGTGTAAACTTTTATGCGCCCGCCACTGGCTGTTGGCGCAAATTGAGCAACTCTAATTATCACTTCGTCGAAGAGCAAATACATTCAATTGTACCACTTCGTGCTTCTCGTCATCTTAAGGGGAGCTCGAGTGTATGGTATTACATCGAAGTGAAGACATCATATTCGAGAGAATTTAGCAATTGCCGATTGCCCTTACTTCGTCTGCTCAGAACATAGGGCCCATGCACCGCACAAGAGCTGGTTCTTGTCATCCTAGCTTCTACAGGGAGAAGCAGCACGTATAGATATAGAGCAGAGTAATATGCAAACAACAATTTTTTATCGAGTGAGTGTTGAACGTCAGTTTTTGATAGATCGAAGACGAAGTCACGCTAATTTTCTAATGTAAATTATATATTCGTTTGTATTAGTTTATCTTAAATAAACTAGTCAATACGTTGCGAATTATCTCATTTTGTCGGTCACGCAGTCGTGTGATCCTGGAATGGAGGGTGCAGCCGAAGGGGAACAGACAGTCGGACTCGATCTGCACATATTCAGTTTATTCTCAATTTGTCAAACCAAAGAAATATATGCAACAGAGTATGTTTCTTAAGAAATCCTTTCGATCTGTGCATAAAGAGTAAATACTAGAAGAAATGAAATATCTAGGAGCAATTATTGACGAAAATTTCAATTTTAAAATACATACGGAATACGCTACGAATAATACATCTGCGGACAGCTGTCCACTCTTTAAGTAGATAATACTGAAATGTGATCTTTACATTCCCATCAAAATTATGTTAGATGTATTAAATTAAATTTAATTCACAATTTTCTGAAGATTAAATGGAAAGATCTACGATCGTGTTTAATTGAAAGATTAGATTTAGCGGATGTTGTACATAATTACAACAGAAATATAAATAATTTTTTGTGGCTTGTTATTAAAAGTAGCTGTATTCCCCGCATTTCATGGGTGCGTTAATGCCGAGCAACTAATCGTTTATGATGAAATAAATTGCTAGTTTTTTTACATCGGATTGCATTATAGAAAGGCGCGTTTAAAAATATATAAGAATTAAGTACAAAACGATTACGCGATGTTGAGGTAATGTTTCTGTCAACTATGCATGACAAGATTTACGACGTAGTTATTAAATATTCCCAGGATTACCATAGATGGTGTCGTTGAAATGATAGAACGAAACGAGATCGAACATTCTGTAATAAATATTAATTTCGGAGATAATTACAAACCATTAACGTTAATACAGTAATTTCGTGCGTTCTTTTTACACGGCTAATAGCAAATTACTACCTGCAAACGTAAATTCAATCAAACAGCTATTGCAGGAACATAATCTAAAAACGGCAAGTAATTCAATTCGACCCGTTGAACAAACGATGGAAATAATGAAATAGCAGGTAGGTACTGCTACGCACTAGACAAATGTAATAAAGCATTGATTACGCTTAACAAATCGCTAATATCGATCCTAAATTTGAAGCGGATGACAGCGTCCTCGCATGATATAATTGTTCGCAACACGGTCCGAATCCTAATTAACCCACTTATTTTTTTTAATTATTTAGATGTTTCTACCACACACAGTTCAGCTTGTTTGTCGAACTGCATCGTTGCTTTTAAAGTTTGGACGTTTAATTTGATTTCAATATCCAACATTCCTATTTGTGGGAACAATCTAAACGATATATATATATTCAGAAAAAAAAATAAAAATGCAAATCTCCTGCATTTTTAAATGTGCGTATTTCCGAAGTGTAAAAGAACAAGTTACAACAAATTACAATAACTTACTTGTTTTGAATCTCGACTTGGGATTGCCTATACCGTTTTAGTGTTTATTTTGTGGATAACTAATTGGAGTTTATGAACATATGAAATATTCTGAAATATCGAAAACCGAAGCCTCCAAACACTTCTAGATTTTCTTAGATAGAAGATATACACGAATGGAAACCAAATATCTTCGGAGGCTAACGAAGCGTATCAGACGTACATAGTTGTCGCATCGTAACTGCTGTACTGCGTCCCTTCCGTCTCCATAACCGTCATTACATAAGTTCAACCGCGATCGGCCTTGATACAAGTCAGTCGCGTCTAGTTAGTGGTACCGGTTTCATCGCTGTGCTTTATTCCAGTTCGAGATCAAAGAAAATATGTATTTTTATAATTAGAGTAACCAATATAAGAATACGAAAAATTCATAAATAAACTTACTTGCTAATTATTCAACAAATTAGAGGCATCAGGATGTGAACTACTGTAAACTTGCATCATTGCATATGTTTCACAGTTACTTGTAAACCTTGTGCGTCGACAAGAAAAAATATTCTTATACATAGAAAACGATCTCTCCACATCTAAGGAAGTTACATTTGCATGTAGAAACTGTTTTTCAAAATCACTTAAAAGTTCACTATTCTTACACTTATTATAAACGGCCTCTTAAAGTATTAAAATCGGAATTTTTCCTTAAAACATCTGCCAAGTTTTGACTAGCGCATAATCCTGGCGTATCATTTAATGTGTGTAATTTATTTTTTACACTCTCCACTATGTCTAATGATTCCTGCAATGACAATTCAGTACGTTGTAGTTTTCTGATGGCATCTAGTAATACTGTATAATTGGTACATATTGTTGTTAGATCTTCTAAAGGTTGAGGAATTTGAAATTCTCTTTGACTTTCTCTAATTGCTTTGGATTCATTCCGATTAAATCGCATTATAACTGATTGAATTTGTTGAAAATGGATCAAATAGTAAGAAGCTGCTGTTAGCCAAGTACCCCATCGCGTTAAAATTGGTTCAGGAGGTTCTGGAATACCTGGACAAAATTTACGAAATTCTTTTAAACGTTTAGGAGAATTACGAAACACTGCTTTAGTACTTCCAATCATTCGATCAACGTTTCCGTAATGTTGTCGAACAACTTCACCAACTAAATGCAAAGCATGCAGCACGCAGGTTATATGTATTAAGTTAGGAAATATATGTTTTTAAGGATCGCCCAACACTTAACATCGTTTGCTGCACTATCTGTCACAATCATCACAACTTGATCTTGGGCAATTTTAAATTTTTTCAAAGCGTTCATTATCACTTTGTGAATATTTTCCGCGTACATTGTTGAACACGTTTGCAAGCTAACAAATATCGAGATGCTGTGTTCTCGCTAGATAAAACGCGAGCTATTACATTCACAATACTGTTTTTCTTTATATCGGTCGTCTCATCCACGGTAATCCATATTTTTTTGGAACACAAATCAGTTTACACACATTTTCTAGCATCTCTTTCATTCGCGGCAAATGATTCTGTAATTGTGTTTGTGAGGGTAATGGGTACTTTGGAAGGTATTGTCGCCAAAACGTTTTAAAAGCTGCTTTTCTCACCAACGACAACGAAGATTACAAGAGTAAACATAATTAATAAATGTATGAGGAATAGTGTATAAGGTATTTCAGTTCTTGCATTTCTCATATGCTTAATACCATTGACATGCCTCTGGCAATCAGTTCTGTCTAATGCAGCCAAACGAACACATATAAGCAATATCTAAGCAAAAACATTGACAAATCTTACGGCATTATTTCTAAAAATTAGAGACGAACTAATGTACTTGAAACTACAGTATATTAGACAGTAGTACTAACCTTAGTTCGACAATTCTGCAATAATACTAAAACGATCTCTCTCAGCGAAGTGTACATTGCCTGCTTTCACCGTTAGTTATATTATTCTTACATTAAACCCGTAAAGGTATGGTAAAGGTTATCTACATATTCAACATAGCGAAATCCGGTAATTAATGGAATTAGTTAAATACACCTCGAAAAACCACTAAATTAATACTCTGCATATAATAATAACACACATATACTTTAATATATTTTGAAAACTGCGAAATTGCGTAATTTGTACTAACTTGAAACGTGCAATTCGAACATATCTTGCAACAATTGTGTTAACACGATAATCGTCATCCTCACTCTGTTTTTAACATGATTCAATATCATGGGCATACTTGAAATCCTGCTAAATCGTCTAGCCGTTTGGAGTGTACTTTCCCAGAATTCTAAATCGTCTTTGGAGTAACATCTACGACTATTGCAGGTCGCAGTTGTAAGTTACTAACACTACAAGCGAAAATCCAGTCATGTCATACAGTGTTAATGTAAAATACCGTGCGAACAAGGCATGAAACGTACATGATTAGCATTATCCAAAAATCCACAATGTAACCTGCAAGTAATGTGCGCGTATTATCTGCTGAATAATCGCGGTACTTTTGAACAGTTTTGAGGAAATTGCAGAAACTGTTCTACGTTATTGATAAGAACGATGCATTTCAATAGTTTCACGGAATGCTACATACAGATTTTATTACCATATGCAGTAGCACCTTCTCATTTCTTACCATCACTACTTGAGTTAAGGGCTACTTGAAAATTTAGCGAAAACTGTAGAGTCGCTTTCTCCACGAAGTCTTCTGACCATTTGCGGACATCATGTAGCCCATAACAATAATTTCGAGACATTCATCTTAGAAAATACGACCTGGAATTCATTCGTCATTAATGTAACTGATCGTTACCACAAACTGACTAATCCGTAATTCTCTATGGATAGAGTACAAATTGTAAAAAAGCAAATGGTTCTATAACGATTTAGTCTAAAACGTCCTGAATTCGTGGTATGTGATCAGTTAATTACAATTCCCATCTTCACCAATTTTCTGGATGACGAAGACGATCCGAAAGCACGGTCTTCACGAACAGGGTACACCACTCGGACGTCCAGCCGCGGACGTTCCGTCATCTCTTCATTGTTTTTCTGTCCAACTTCCCAAATAGAGCAATTGCAGCAACCTACGTCTACACTCTCGAGACCGATTATTCTGCCGCGCTCAAATTCGTTAACATTGATAAAAATTTGCACGTCGTCAAACAGGAGGAATTATTCTACACTGTATTAGACTAAATAAATAACAAGTATGCTTTATACTGTCACTTAAGGACGCAATGTCATAAACAACAATTTTTAGTAGTTGTCGATTGTCTTGATTATTAGTGTTAATACAAATTGTTGTAACTGTATGATGTCGAAATTTTCATCGTTTCTTAGTATGATATAAATACCACTTTCCTGAAAATTTCATCAAAATTTATCAAAGTATATTGAGTGTTCCTTTATTTATGGCGGCCAGTTAAATATTTAAAGAAAAATCACATTAAATTCCAAAACAGGAAATTAAATACTTCAAAAATAAAAAAAAAATTAAATCGAACTGTATCGTTCACCCATTAAAAACAATAACTAGAACTAGACTCCCGCAACATTCTTTCCCCTCTTGATCTGCGTACAAAAACTCTTCGTCTAGTTCCAAAAACCTCAAACTTGGATTCGTCAGTCCAGAAAACGTTTTTAAAATCGTCCACTGTCCAATCTCTATGAGTTTGTGTCCATTTCAGTCGTTTCAGCCTATTCCCTCTTCGGAGTAACGGTTTTCGACAAGCCACACGCCCATGCAACCCTCTTTCAGCCGACGTTTCACAGTACTCACAGAAACTTTGGAATCTCGCTCATTATTGAATTCTGCAGCAATTTCTGATGCTGTTAGTCTTCTATTGCGGTTACTAATTATTTTTATTCGTAAATCTTCCGCAGGAGTCGTTTTTCTTGACGGTCCTGGCCGATTACGATCTTGCACGTCACCGGTTGTCTTAAATCGAACTATAGTATCATGTACTGTAGATTTTTTTACTTTTAATTTATCCGCAATCCGTCTTTCTGCGTACCCTTCCTGATGCAAGGTAATAATAGCAGATCGTTTTGAAACCGCTAGAGGCTTTCCACGGGACATTTTAAGCAATCAAACTGAAATTATTTTATTTTTCACTTGCACAACCACAGATATTTTCACAATAACAATCTCTTCAGAACTACTGCGTTTACAAATGTTATAATACTTTATAAAGGGTATACGAATATTTCCAGGTAACACACGTGAATCAGCTAGCCCTCCTAGGGATTATTATAAAGCTTTATTGTCACTGTAATTATTGGGGATTTCCAACATAATTATATATTTTATGATAACGGTCTTATAATAGACAAATACTACCTGGAAATTGGTAAAAGGCTTCCAGAAAAGGTTAGTTTTAATAATTCCTCACAGAAATGTAAATTATATAATTTTAAAATTTTTTCCTAAACAGTTAATATAATTTGTCATCTTGCCCGAACTTCCATGAACGGTACTATACGTAGAGAATTCTCAATTGCTCTATAATCTTGTCAAATTTGATCAAAATTGGTCGATAGGTTTCTCGATAGATTTGTCGATATGTCACAGTAGCGTTCTTTAATTAGGAACATATCTTTTAATGGACAATTATCAACTTCTATTTATATTGCTTCTAATAGGTATAGTATTTATATTCTGTAAATGTGACAGATCGAAATCAACCATAGAATAAATAAGTATAGCTTGTTCACTACCATTAACATTCAAAACATATTACCAGAGAAATTACATGTAATTTATTGACTTGTTATTTATTGTTTCCTTTCTACGTTTTGCTTATGAGTTGAATTTATTGTTTCATTTACGTCTTAATCATCCTAAACTAACTTTACAAAAAGTAAATGATTAATTTTATTATTGCAGATGTTACAAGTTTACTAATCCCTACTTCAAACCTTTAAAACTACAGTTACTAATAATTAAGACTGTTCTACATTGAAAATTATAACCCGCAATTTTTCTCTGTATGTTGTTAACAACCCACGGTCACTAAACATATACGGCGGAGAGGGTTGTTTTATAGCCTCAGGGTCGTAGAGAGTTTTAAAGTCGCAATAAAATGTAGAAAGGGAATAATACACTACACGAGTGCGTGCCCAAAATGCGTATACATACGTATGTACGAAACGACTTTTCGTAGACAGATAATAATATTTCACAGGCACATTACGGGAAAGATTAATATTAATAATTATTATGAGTAACGGGAAATTGTAAAATGCTGGCGAAAATTACCACGGTGGGCCGTAAATTTTTATAAACCGTGTTTAAATTACTCTTCTTGATTAGAGCTGTACGGCAGATAAGGCAAAATTCGGACTACGCTGCCTTTTCCAGATACGTTGATAAAAATCATAATCACATTATGTGTAACGGGAATCTTGATTTATGCAATCATACGTAGCGCAGCTAATATCTTATAATTTTTTTTTACATGATTTAACATGTTCCAAAAAAAAATTTCGATCATTTATTTAATTATCTGGAAATAGAAACATTCTATGACAATTTTTCAAGAAACCGGTTGATATTTTCAGAACAACTGCCTAGATTTGCTGCAAGATGTATCAACCGGAAACTTTGTAAATATTACTTACTTCTTTTCATTCCGACATTGAGCTCTGGGCACAAATAGTTGACGGTTGACGTTGATGGTCATCGTGCCCGACACCGCCGTATATTCACTTCAAAATCACTAGGTCCGTAAACATCTTAATTAAACAACACTCACGTGGTGTTAGGTTATAAAAATAATCTAAGTATTTTAACAGTTCTTAAAATTATATTGCTACTTTTGGCGATATCTACGAGCTGGATGTGTCAATACCGTCAATTATCTTGCTGTAAGCGTTTCGTACAGGAAGAATACTTTACAAAACAATTGAAAAGCGTTTTATTTTCATCTTTGTTCACAAGTATAAAATAAGAGATAAAGAGAATAATAAGTAGAACTGTTTATTCACAATTTAGGGAATGTTGAATTTATTGAAGCTGTATAAAGGATGCACGCACGTCGCAGTATCAGTATTGGAACGACCAATAACATCGAATCCTTAGTCTGTGAAACAAACAATATCAACGTAATGGCTGAAGGGTTACCCTCTATTCAACCGGCTGTGTATGCGCTTTATGAAAGGATCAGAACTATCACCCATGAAAAATTCTTGGAGAGATGGGATGAAATTAATTCCTGATGTACCACTAAAGTTACCTCGACGTATCCGAACACGCGCATAGCACTAAGATACCTGAGACTATCCAGAACAGACCTTCGCATGGCCGTAGGGATTCTAACTGGAGATTACCGGCTAAAGAGGCACCTCCATAAGATAGGATTAGCCGAAGCTCTTTCATGTAGAGGCTGCCAAGCTGAAGACGAAACACTGGAACACTTCTTCTGCAAGTGCTCGGCGCTGACGTTAATTAGAAGGACTATGTTGAGTGACAAGCAGGTACTTCTTGCCGTCATTAGAGCGATTTGTCCGGACAACGTCCTAACGTATGCCAAGGCAGTGGATTGGTTGACGGTCGAGGGGGCTCCCCGGCAGAGAGGATGCATAATGGGCCTATTATGGCGTAAATGCTAGGGTATCTATTTCACCTTCTCATCGCCCATAACCATAAATAAAAGTAAGCATTTTATTTCCAGGAACTAATTTTTCCACCGTGTACTTGATCAAAGCTTGCTTGGCTTATGAAGGTCATTTCATATACCTTCTTTCACTATTGTCTTCTCCATTGGGTTTATCGATCTTTGAAAACCAGTTTCAAACAACAATTTATGCAAAATTTACTTGAGCCGGGCAAATACAATTGCATTCTATTATGTTCCTTCTGGTGGTACCACAAATCTTAGTTATTTTAGTCTTTTTTGGGCCTTGTACGAAGTATATTTTATTTCGATATGTTTTCGCGTAGCTTCGTAAAAATACAGGGTATTTCAGGAGGAATGGAAAATCGGTCAAAATAAAAGAAATAAACTAATATATTCAAATCCGATTGTCAACCATTAGAGTCACTGCAGGCTATCGACTTTTAGTTGTTCAACAATTTAGTTGCCTCCGCAATTGGTACAACATTATAAGTAGCGGCGCACACATACCTGTGATATCAATTCAATTTTATGATCAATCGTCAATTTTATGATGAATCGGCTGACCAATTTCTTTCTAATTTAAAAGTCGAAGTATCAATACACGACTTGCTCTAAATGTGAATGTATATTTATGAATAACGAATGTTAAAATTTCTAAACAATATGCATATGCTCGAAGACCCATTCCTCATTCAGTCTTTAATTAGGTGAGAATTTGCACCATAAAATAGTGTTTGTATCGCAAAAGAACATTGAAGAATAGAACATGAAAAATCTTGCTCTCATCGAATTCAGGCTAAAAACCCTCTTCCTGCATCCATATAAAAGAAAATTTATTTATTTCCAGATGAATGGTGAGGGAACCTTCGAATTCCGAAATTATACGAGGAAGTAGCCCTAAAATTCGATAAAATATTAAAAAGTTCGGGAAAAGTTCCGCACCTATTGGAACAGGAAAAAAAGCGAAGGAAATCCCACAAAGGAAATAAATTTCTTCTAGGTAGCGGTGATAGCCATGAGCCTGTGTGCGTATGGGTTTCTTGTGTACAGGTTTGTAACGTGTGAGGGATTTTAATATGAAATCTTGAGTATCCTCTGGTAATATGGACATTTCTACAGATTGAAAGTTATGAATTGGACATTAAATTATGTACTAACTTAAGAAAAGACGTGATTACTGCTGAAACGTTGCAATGTACAATTATTATGAATAATAAATCGCTGCCTTAAGGATTAGTCGTATTAATTGAATATTGAATAACACAAACATTTTATGAAAATAGAACCGGACATTTTAAGGTGAAGCGAGACAAACATGGCAAGTCCACAAATAATAAAATCTATAAATCTAATTCTGTACTTAGAAAAACATGAAAATAGCAGACGCCATTAAGATCGTATTGGAATTGTTTCATCTACAAAGATGTAGTTGGTTTATCATCGCAAACTCTGTTTTAGTAATAAAATGGATTTTCATCCTATACGTGATCCACTTCTCCAACACTGGATTCAGCGTCTGCAGCATTTATCGCTGGTTATATGTAAAATTACAATTTACCTACCAATCTTCTCGTAATTTAATAAATCTAAATTTTTCGTTGATACAAATTATGTTCTATTTGTAAATTTTATTGGAAAAATATATCAGTAGGTACCTACTGTATTATTATTTCAATGGAATAAGTATGTGTTTCTGTTTTGTTAACATTTTTTGAATGGCTGTTTCTACCTTTAATCTCACCCATTGACCTGCAAAATGAGATTGAATCTGTTTTGCCTGTAATGATTATAATTAAAATAAATCCAAGTTATTGTAACTGAACGTTAAATTTATGACTTACGACTGTACTGCAGGGCTCCAGTATGGGTCCATTGTTATTTAATCCCTACGTAAACGACTTACTTACTTCTGTATCTTGCCCTATTCTAGCATACGCACCCACCGATTGGTTTACTTCCAAATTGCTGGTGAATGTAGACAAGTGCTATTACAATGCTATGACATTGACAAGGAAATTGAATTCCATTCCTTCGACATATACAATCAATAGACAGGTACTTCCAAGAATTAATGAACCTTATGATCTTGGAGTTATTTTCCACCGTCACTCATGTGTTGTGTCACATATTAACCACCTTTGTATTTCCGCATTAAAAGTTTTAGACTTCGGCGTACGAGATAGAGCACTGCACGGGCCTATTTTTCACGGCCCGTCCCGCCCGTGCCCCGTTTTAGTATGGAGTGGGCCCACCCCTTGCGTTCATTACCTCAGCACAAGGCTCGCCCATTAGGAAATTTAGGCCCTCTCGACCGGTCTAAATTATTTTAGCCTGTTTAAGTAATTATATTTGTACTGTCTATTTCTAAACGTTTTTTGATTTCTACATTATACTGAGTAGAATGAAACATTTATTTTGTTTGTTTTTGTATACTGTATTGTATGAATCCAAAAGAAAACGTAACATAACATTGCATACATTAAAATTGTTAATACAAACGCCCGTACGATTTTAGGCCCGAAAAGAGACGAGGCACGCCCGAGCCTACCGACGGGCTTTTCCTTCTGCCCATGGAGTGCTCTAGTACGAGATAGGCGCCACAGATTCTCGGCCTGATATAGAAAAAATAAACTTGTAAAATTTAACAATCTTTTGAGGGTAAATGAATATAGATGCAGTTTAATACCAAGTGGATTCTTTATTTTATTTTTAGCGATCGATTTCGACAAATGTCATCATCAGGCGATTATAGTCATTGTCGTCATTGAGAAAAAATACACATCACATTATCGTCAAAATATATGCTATAAAATTTGTAATTTAAAGTTTAAAGATGCATATCTGTTAAAAATTTAGTTTGGCTGTAATGTTTAGGAAAATTGTTGTTTGATAAGTCTGTTATTAGGAGAAGAAAAAAGAAAATGGGAACATTTCGAATTTTAGAAATGATTTTGTTTAGACCAGCGGTCGCCCCTTTTTTACCTTGCTGAAAAATCCCATCCCAACCCATTGCTTATGTACAAAAACTTTTACCACGTTGACAACTAAACGACGGACAATATATGACCACTATAATTCCTTGTGCTGGAAAGTTACATCCCATTGGTGCCTCCTCTTACCAATCCTCCTAATTTAAACGGATATGTAATAAAAGAAGAAGTATAGCTGTATGAATGTCCAAAGGAAGATGTTTTTCCACGACTCATTTTTCAAAATTCGCGACCCATTGGTTTCCATCCGCTGGTTTAGACAATTAATAGTACATTCCATAGCGGTCTTATGTTATAATTAAGTTATTTGCACAGGAAAATAAAGTCACTGTCAATTTCCATGCTATCGTAACATTCACCAATAAAATCTAAACACAAAAATCATTTGTTCGATATTTTTTTTTAAGTGTTAGAAAAAATAAATATAGAAATAAGTTCTATCCATTTAAAGTGTATTTATTGGCATTTCCAGCTGGTCAGTTGCATAATCCCAAGCTGATATATACAGATGATGTCATTCACTAGATGGTTATAACGTTTATAAAACGCTCTACACGTTCAAAATTAAACGGTATTTATGTATATATTTACGTTCTTCAAATAGGATCAATAGCGATGACCTCGAAATTAAAATAAAACAATCATGGATGCCAAACGTACATTCTTACTCAATGTCAAGGCGAAGTGAAATATCAACAAACAAACAAACAGTTTCATTAGCGAACTGACATTAAAGGGATGCTGCACGCGTGTGGATCACACCTAAAAGAGGAGAAAAGAAAAAAAAACAAAATTTCACACACGCGTAAACACACTTTAATTTTCTGCTCCATTTTTTCTCATCTCTTTTTCCGCTTCGTGCATGCGTTCCGTCCGTTTCACGGCGAGGAAAGGAAACGATGCGTATATGTAGAAGGATCCGACAAGGAGAGGAACGAAGGAAACTAACAGACGATCATTATCTTCTGATTGTGAGAAGGCCGGCATTTGTTGCCCGAACGCAACTCCTACTCCAAATAGATAGATCATACACATTCACGGAGGAAGAAGAGCAGAAGGAGGAGGAGCAGGACGTTAGCTAATCGATGTGTCCTTCCACGCCGTTCTATTTTTAAATTATTCATTCACATCGGTTTACTTCACTTGACACTAGACGCCGTATATTTAGCTGTTACGTCACGAGGACGGCACCTTGTACTCGTTGCTGCTATACATGCAGTACGGATTGCTCAATGCGGTGCACCAAAATCGTGAATACTTACAGGTGACGTATAAACACTAAAGAGAAGTTAACCACATTCACGCTTTAAGTTTGTTTCACGCTTTCAATTGCACACTGTAAAAAGTGTAGGTGTATTTACAAAGCAATGAGATCAACCTGTCTTGTAAAATACATATACATAAGAGTTAATGTGATAGAAGTGTACATATGTATGAATACACCTGAATTTATTGGATAACTATGCTAAATTACTAAAACTTTAAGTGATTTCACATTAAATAAGTAATATTACATGTAATAACACGAGATCTTCGCAAAGCTATATGTAAATTTATAAAATTGTATAGTGTGATACGCACGCAATGGACACATCATTGGTCAATGCATCTTTGAAGGAACTTTGACAGAGCAACGTTATTTACATTTTTTACTTAATAACTTTCCCGAGTTAATGGACGGTATTCCATTAGCGGAGCGCAATGAATAATGGTGACAACAGGACGGTTCTCCGCCTCATAACTCGTGGTTGGTTGTAGAATATTTAAATGAAGCATATCTCAATAGATGGATTGGTACTAACGGTTCTATTCAATGGCCAGCTCGCTCGCCAGGCTTAATCCCACTGGGCTTCTTTTTGCGGGCGCGCTTGTAATTCCGTTAGAATGAATATGATCATAGTAGCATCTTCCAGAGAACTAATTGGTCGATTTAAAGCGTGTGTTACATCGAATGGTGGTCACTTTGAACAATATCTGCGAGTGATTAATTTTATAAATTATCAATGTATTTAATGTCAAACTTTTTGTAAGAATTTTTCTAAAAAGTGTTATTGTATTCGACAGTATGGTATACACCAATACTTTCATAGAAATAGTGTTGGGGTAATGTAAAAATGCACACATAAAGCCAGTTCTATGCAATTGACGAACTACGTATCTTTTAAAACACAGTTGCATTAACATCACAGCGCTAGAAGTATATAACAAGGTAAGAATGGTAATGATAATTACTTTGTGTTAAGCGTTTGCATATTATATAAGTTATTAATAATGGGTGATTCATTTGGAGAAACTTTTTTTTTTAAATAAAAATAATCAAAAAATTCAATTTTATCGGGTAATCTTTATTATCATACAAAAGAACCATTCTTTACATTTATTTTTTAAAGAGTATTTCTTTCAAACGTTGGCCGTAACTGCGGCTAACATAGTCCACTCTGAAGTTCCAATTTTCGATGCCGCGTTCGAGCATTTCGAGTGGTATTTGGCCAATGACGCGAGTAATGTTGGCTTTCATTTCTTCAATCGTAGCCGGCGTATCCATGTAGACTTTAGACTTTACGTAGCCCCAAAGGGAAATGTCTAGAGGTGTGATATCACAATGATCTAGGCGGCCGATTCACCGGTCCGAAGCGTAAAATTAACTACTCACCGAATTGTTCTCGCAATAAAGCCATGGGTTCACGGGCTGCGTGGCAAGTAGCGCGCCGTCTGGCTGGAACCAAATGTCGTCGAGATCACGGACTTCAATTTCAGGCAGCAAAAAGTCCGTTATCATACCGCTATAATGGGCGCCATTCACAGTTACGTTCCGGCGGGCCTCATTTTTGAAGAAATATGGACCGATGATTCCACCAGCCCATAAACCACAGCAAACTGTTGTTTTGTCTGGATGTAATGGCAGTTCTTGAGCCTCTGTGAATTGCTCTTCAGCCCAAATACGGCAATTCTGCTTATTGACGTAGCCATTAAGCCAGAAATGGGCCTCATCGCTGAACAAAGTTTTGGTGGATTTTCTTAAAGCTTTTCAAGAGCCCAAACACTGAAACGGTGACGATTCGGAAGGTCGGCCGGCTTCAATTCTTGCACGAGTTGAATTTTGTATGCTTTTAAGCCAAGATTCTTACGTAAAATACGCCAAGTTGTTGCATGAATAGGGTACATTCATGTTAAAATGAAATCATATTAAGAAGCTCAAAATGGACCGATGATTCCACCAGCCTATAAACCACAGCAAACTGTTGTTTTGTCTGGATGTAATGGCAGCTCTTGAACCTCTGTGAATTGCTCTTCAGCCCAAATACGGCAATTCTGCTTATTGACGTAGCCATTAAGCCAGAAATGGGCCTCATCGCTGAACAAAATTTTGGTGGATTTTCTTGAAGCTTTTCAAGAGCCCAAACACTGAAACGGTGACGATTCGGAAGGTCGGCCGGCTTCAGTTCTTGCACGAGTTGAATTTTGTATGCTTTTAAGCCAAGATTCTTACGTAAAATACGCCAAGTTGTTGCATGAATAGGGTACATTCATGTTAAAATGAAATCATATTAAGAAGCTCAAAACGACGAAAACTGTGTTTTTGGCAATAAAAGAATCATCAATGTATTCACTTATAAACATTTTTAAAACCGGACAAATCAATACATCATAAATGATTTTTAGATACCCTCATACTTTTAAGATTAGTAACACAATAAATTCAGATTATTCAGCGCAGGTACCCACTAATTTAAAAGTTCAGCGATGTTTCGGTAAAACCTTCTCAACGTTAAATCCTTCATATAAATAGTATTTTGAAAATATTCATGGTTTTATAAAATGCAAACGTATCCAATGATTACATGGGTATTACGATAATATAGTTTATATAAAAAAAATCGAAATTTGAGAAGCGTTAGAGGTTTCATCGAAAGATCTGTGCAATATATACAATAACAGTGTCCGAGCAACAATGTACAATAGCATCTGCAAATAATTACAAAGCGCATGTAAAAATGTTCACTATCGCTTATAAATTATTGTAACTTATTTAAAATAAAAGCAAGATCATCGATTTTCGCAAATTTACATAATAAATTTTTATATTTATATATAAACTAACAATTCAAACGATTTTCCAATAGGAACAATGTTTTTAAAACAAAACAAGCCTATTTGAAATACAGTCACATTTTTAATTTTGTTTCAAAATACATTTGATATTATGTTCTGAATATCACACTGCTCTATGTTCAACTTCAATGCACCTCATATTCGTGGTTTGATTGCGCAAACAGATGATTTCAAAACACCTTTTAGAAATTAATGCAAAGGAGGCTACGTGCAGACGAAGCTACTTTTGAGGCGTATTGCATTAAAATGTTGCGTATAGTACAGAGTCTAATGATTAGAGCCCGGTAACAGGGAGCCGTGCCATAACCGTACCTGCCTAGTATACAAAAACAATAGTAAGAAAATAGAAAAAAAATAACAGAACTAATACATAATTATAATATGTGAAAAGTAGTGAAACATTCACCCTTTTAAGCAGCCTTGGCTACGGAACAGTAAAACTAGAAGCACCATTATCAGTATTAACATCATATGGATAAGAGTGGCAAAGTTGAAATTAATGACATGCATGATCAATATCTCGACTTAGCAGATTATCGATACACATCACAATTTGTTAGTGTGCTAAACGACTCCTGTAGCACACTCTCGAACTTTTCTAAAACGCGATTATATTTTGCGTCATGTATAGTCAGTAGCTGTGTATGCACTCTGTCCATAATTTGCAGACTCCAATAATGATAACGATCTACTTTGTAATTGGTCTATTGCGTCAGCTAATCCTTTATAGTAGCTGCGAATATTTTTTAAATCTGTTTCAACGGAAATATCTTGAAATTTCGACTGGCTTTCCTTAATAGCTGCAGCTTCGGCAGGATTGAATTGTGCAACAACACCTTTTACTATTTTGAAATGTTCAGCATAATAAAAAGCTGCCTGCAACCATGTTCCCCAACGTGTAAGAATTGGCTCCGCTGGTTGACGAATGTGTGAAATGATCGTAGGCGTTTGGGAGATTTCAAAAATACTTTTTTGTGCTTGCTATTAATGCATCTACCTCGGGAGAGCATTGTCGAATGGTTTCTGTCACAAGATGTAAAGCATGCACTTTACACGTAACCTGTAAACACTTGCAACCATGTTCAAGAAGAGAACGGCCTACCGAACGCATTATCGCTGCGCCATCGCTCATAAACATCAACACTTTATCTTTTGAAATTTTTCCAACGTACTAAGTACAACCTTCGCAATTGCTGCAGCAGTACGCTCTTGTAGTCTTCGGCTAACTGTAACAGTGGTAATGTAGGTTTACTAGGGTCTAATATGCGTACCATAATATTTACAATTGAATTTTTTTTACAGTCTGTTGTCTCATCAACACATAACCAAAGAAACTGCCTTTTCAATATTTCATTCATTCATTTTCTTTTCCACGTCATCGCGTACAAATGCAACATGCGTACGTGCCGTTTTCTCCGTTGGCAACCGCAACTCGGGATTGTATTTGTACCAAAGGTCCTTAAACAGTTGTTTATCGAGTAAGCCTATTGGCAAATTACAGTTTATCAACATAAGAATTACATACAAAAAATTCACTTCTCGGTGGCATGCCCAATTTTCGTTTTCTAGGCTGTGCGGAATTTACTTGTCTTGTACAGTTCCACTTCTTATTTGACATCAAATGTATTTTGCACACTTTACAAACTATCTTACGTTGTAAAACAAATCGGAAAAGTCAGAAATAAATTTATTTACTATGTCTTGAAAGGGTCGTTTTTTCGCCTTCGACATGTTCACTAAAAACTAGAATTAATAACTACGTCTGCATCAATAAAATCGAAACGCACTACACTAAATAATAACTACAATTAATAACTACGTCTATATCAATAAAATCAACACGCCCTATCCACTATCCAATGCTAAACTGAACTGAATGATGATGATTTGTCGTGTCGTATCATAATCGACCAGCCCTCCCCGCCCACCTAAACACAGTCACACCGCCGCTGCAATTGCTCTCCAGATACCGGGCTCTACTAATGATTATCAAAACCTCTACAAAAGGCGAATGGTTATAAGTAAAATAACAAGTCGAGTTTAGAATAGACGAAGAAGTTATAGTTATTAACAATATCATATTATTCACGTTTATGAACTGACAGTTTTAAATAACTTCGTATTGATCATGGTTTTCTTCCATTCATAATTAAAACAGCTGTTACATAAACAGTTATTTGAGTTCTAATTCATTTAGATGCATTTTTACTTCACTTCTGAAACAATAGTTTAATATACTGTGAAGCAGTGTCTACAGATGTGACATTCGAATATTGCCATTTGAATACTTCTGCATGTTTAGTTACTCGTTTCTAGCTGCAGCCTACAAACATCCAGCAAAGTACCTTCGACTAAACGTAGCTTCTTAATTACCGAACTTTCCTTGCAATATATTTCGTGACAGATTATTAGAACAATCTTCACCACAGGAAATCTGTTAACGATCATTTATTGTATCTGAATCTCCTGACAAGTTTTGATAAAAATATAATCCCATTATTCCATCATGTTATAAACCACAACTCACACCGGTTTCGACTGCAAAGGCTTTTCGTGGATACTCTGTGAATTATTTTCGAATCAAAAGCAGCAATTTTCCTTGCTAACAAACTCGTTTACTTGAAATTAGCTTTATTTGAAAAGATGATTTTTTGTGGTCTAGTGGCTTTAATTCTTGGAAGAACATAATCTTCAGCCAGGCTTAGATTTAACTGTTTTACCTTCGTTTTCATCATCATCTTGAAAGACGTCCGTCGTGCCAAATTTCAAGTGCGTGCACAAAATCTACCTTGTTTGGGCCCCGTTGAATCGTTGAACACTTGACCATGAAATATTATCGAAAATAATTGTAAGGTCGAGTTCACATAGAGTAGTACGAAATTGGTACAAGAATTTGATAATTGGCACCAATCATTTGTTTTGTCATAACGTCATTTCTTTTGTAATACACGGAATTCCAGCATCATGATATAAAAATTCCAAAAGAAAATTAGAACGTATTGATGACACCGTGGTAATGTCAAAGTATAATGCGTGTACAGTTTAGCATTGCACTAATTCTTAATTCTGTAGTACATCGCCATGTGGGAATAAGCTACATTAAGTAGACTTTCGCACTACACCCTAATTTTCGCACTGATTTCGGAGTACCTTATGAAAACGCTACTTAAGATTTTGATATTATTCGTCGTCTAGTAGATACTGAAACATCTTCAGCACTGTTCATCCAGATCACTGTTTGTGCGGATTAAGGACGTGTTAAGGAAACCTTTTTGCTCGATTCACAGAACTACACTCTATTAATTTTAAAACGGTATAAATGAAAGAGATTCAATAGTCTTAACAATTTCTATACATGCTAATAAATTTCAGGTATATATTTATCACATTTTTTCAAGAAATCAACTTTAGAGAACACACAATACATAAACAACATAAAAATAAAGGTGATCATATTGTGTACAGACTTCTCAATATCTTCTATTTTGACAGGGGCACTGTATCAGACAACTAACTCATTCCATCAAGTTCTGTATCTCTTTACGTTGAAAATATACCGAACGTAAAACCATATGTTTCGATCTATTTTAACAAAAATGACGTTTGCCTACTCTTTCGCTTCGATAATTTTGGCAAGTTAATCGCTGAGCTGGCAAAAACTTTCTGAAGTTTCGCGTAAAAATAGATAGCGAAATGCTGCCGAAGGTTAGCTGTCATTGGCTTTATTGGCGGGAAATGTAGGTCAATATGTAATGACAACATATCAACCGTCGCCTTCTACCCTTGCGGGATATTACTCCAGTCGCGTTATTACAAAATTCCTCTTTTTCTTGGGTTTAGTGGAATTTTCCGAACGATTAAATTTTACTGGAGTATTCAGTCTGCTCTTATCTAACGTTATAATTATCTTATTCAAATAAATGGGTCCACTATAGAATATTGTGGGATTGTATAACATTTTCCTTGATCGATAACGTTCCTCTTTATCAATTGTCAAAGTACATTCGATTGCAAACTTAGTACAGATCAATACTTTAGAAAGCAAATACTGTGTTCTGTTCATTAAGTACAGGGGAGCTTGGGTAATAGTGAGATACTCTTTTCTTCTTTTCGTGATAATTATACACCATTTCAATAATGTTATTGATTTTTGAAAGTGTAATACATTAAAGATTTGTAGCTTGACATTTCTCTCAGTGTTAACTGACACGTGTGCTACAGTGAGGTACTATATATGGCAGTCATTTTACGAAAAAGGAAAAGTAAACTCACAAATAATGAAAAAATAGTTGAAACGTAAAAGCTATCACCTATCCACCATACATGGACGCGCGTTTCGATGTTTTACATCTCGTCAGCATGTCTTTGCGGAAGGTAATAGCATTTCAATATTTTAAATCGTATGTATACGAAGTAGATGTTTACATGTACGCATGAGGAAATCTAATTAGATATTCTCGTTTGTACATTTTTGTCGAGTAAATTACAAAACGCCTTTACAGAACTGAACAAATCGTATTGTTCCAAATTCTGACGCGACAGTAGCCCCGACTACTGGCTTAAACCGCCATGGTTAATTAATTGGAATGTAAAAGCCATCACCTATCCACCATACATGGACGCGCGTTTCGATGTTTTACATCTCGTCAGCATGTCCTTGTGGAAGGTAATGGCATTTTAATATTAGAGGCGTTTGCAGTAATTTACTCGACAAAAATGTACAAATGAGAATATCTAATTAGATTTCCTCATGCGTACACATAAACAATGAAAAAATAGTATTTAAAATTAGTAATAAAATTTAAAGAACAGCTCCAATAATTATATTATTGAAGTAAAGGTGATATCTAGTGAATTTTAATTTAGTCAAAATTTATTTCAAATGTAAAATAAGAATTCTGCGTTTTTGTTTTGCCATAACTAACTGGTTTTGTCAAAATAAGTTTTACCTCACTTTATGAAATAGTTGAAGTGTCTGGGACCATCCTGTATTGCCCATCACAGAATGGCTCACTGTTATCCACGTGACTACAGAATTAAAACTTGATTACAATACTAAGCTCCAATTTTATTTAAGTGATATAATCTCAGCAAATACTCGCCAAAAGCATACTCTGGACCACCTTTGCATTTAAATCACTATGACAATATGTGCAGTTGTCATTGTGATTTAAACCGACCAGCAATAATTTACTTTTGGGGCAAATTAACAAGAACATCGTCACAACTTATGAATGAAACAAGATTGACATCCAAAGACAATCAGTTGCTAGTATTGCCACAATATGAGGACATTAGAGCCAGCAAGTATTTTAATGTCTAGCTGAATAGGTAGGAGCCATAAATTCTCTGCCTCATATAGAAAAAATAAACTTGGCAAAATATAACAACTTTTATTTTTCAATATAATTTCTCCTAACTTTAATACATTTATTACAACGATCAATTAATAATTCTATATAAAGTGTTGTATTACAGCTGCTTACAACTGACTATCGTCCTTAAAGCGATTTCTTTTTGGAGAGAGGATCATAATACAGAACCATTGTTTCATCTCCTGTGACAATGGGCTCCAAAATCGGTTTTTGGTCGTCTACGTACATGTTTAAAAACGAACGCGCACATTCGACCCGACCCGACGTTCACGTTTCAGAAATGTTAGACATCACTGTTCATTCCTTCACTTTCAAACGGCGATCTGTTGAGACGATTTCTGCAATAATTGAAATATTTTGAGGCGTTATCAGTTCAATTGGCCGACCGAGGCGCTCGTCATCATCAAGGGATTCTTACCCCAAGCAGAAATATTTTACCCACTTTTTTACAATGGAATATGAAGGAGATAAATCACCATAAACGTCGTCTAAATGTTGTTTAGTGTGATTAGGCGTATGCCCTTCTTTTGTTAAAAATTTAATAACCGCGCGGTACTTAATTTTCGTTACCTGAGACATTTTCGTGCACTAGTCACGTTGCCTGGCTGACTACTAAAAGCTACTACTCTTCGAGCCGTAATATATGCAGTGTAGGGTTCGGACATGTGCAACTATGACGCAACGGAGTTTAAACACGCTAGATCCTATATAAGCCTGTTAGGCCGAGAATTTATGGCGCCTACCTCGTAGTTATAAATGAGCTCTAGCGCAGCATGATTACGTTATCCATTTCCTTCCAAGCAAATTCACGCATATGATGTATGTAAATATGCAGACGTGAGATTTATCAGATTACCAGCCAAGATGTAGAACTCACATTTGGTTGGTTAAAAGCCCTCAACAAAACAACACGTTCACAACATAATTTTATTTATTGGTCCTCCAGAATTGAAAAGGTAGTACCTACATTGTTGATATAAGATGCAAGTACACATATGAAAACGAGAATAATTATTCTTAAAGTTGCCCGTATAAGAATCACAATTGTAGTAGAGAGATTACATTTCACTTCACTTGTTTTAAAGAACCTGTAATCTACGAAATATCTTGGATCTAATAATCCTAAGCAATAAATCACAGACTATTAACCTGAATATAGAGATTGATCCAATATCTGAGAAATCTACTGGTATTTGTAAGTCGCACGCGATTCTTATGAAAAATAGCATGCGCTATCTGTGGTAGACAGGCTTACTATTAAGTAAACAAATCATATCGTTGAAATTTGTATGAAAGCAAATTTTAGTTGATGAATCACGATCAATTAATGCTACGGGAATTATTATTTGCAAACATTATATTATCTTGTCTTAAGATGAGAACTAAAAGGACAACACTAAACGATTTGAATGAGCTATGGAAATATGAATAGTTGCTATAAGTTGTGTTTCCTCTTCTGACAGAATCACGTCCTTATCTACATGTGTTACACACATTATGTTTAGTAGTTTCAGGTTTGCTTTGAATTTCCAATACTAAAATGTAATTACGCTTATGCTTAGTATAATTCATGATATGGTGCATTTACGGCCAAATATATATCCCAAAAGCTATTATTGAAAATGGCCACAATCTTATAAGTACGTCACAGTTATAAATGAACATACCGCACATTACATTTAAATGCAGCTTTCAAGCATAAATTTGGTGTTCTTTAACAGCGATTTAAAGCTGAAGATGTGTGGAAATTACTAGTAACTCAAACAATATTACAATTCATTTTTTTTCCAAATTTGTTTATATTTAACAAGGTTCCATAAAAAAAAACACTTCTATCGCTTTTCAATCTTCCAATACTAGAGCTGTCATCCGGATCCACATAATTTATTATCCGGATATCTGGATCTTTGTATTATCCGGATCCGTTATCCGAAACCTCGGATCCGAATTCATTATTCGGTAACGCGGATCCAGTCCCGCTCTCTTTGTCACTGAATATGTCTTTGTCTTGGTACCCTCTGGGACGGCGTGACTGTGTCTCTTAGCGATAGGTGTCGCCAAAAGACATATTTCAGTGCTGTTTTGGAGATTAGCACCATAAACCGAGAGGCAAACGCAATTGTAGCAGCAGAAAATTGTGCTCAGAACCACGCAGATGATGCCGGGTAGGCAGAAACATGTTCGTGTGTTAGCGCTATTTTCTCTGCTACATTGTTTTCGCCGGGAATGATTCCACCAATACCATGAGCTATATTAGCATTAATTTTTGGGTACTATTGCGCTTTTTCTCCATATAACATAAATTCCATGTTTTCTTTATTAGACACTTTCTATATTGTAAAATGATAACGAATTAGGATCCGAGAATTGGATAGTGCATCCGGATCCAAGAATCGGATACTGGATCCGGATATCCCGATAGTTTTGAATCCGGATAACCGGATCTCAATTTTATCGGGTAGCGAAAGCACTATCCAATACTCCTCCAGTTTTAGTATCAAATGTTGGGAGCATTGTAAACATTTTAGTAAAGTTGCAAAGATTACAGCCACTTGCAATTTGATGAAAATCTAGATCTACGTACATCAACATTATATTTTTCGTATTATGGGCAAGATACTTCAAAATTCAGTGGCGGCGGGTCTGGGAACATGCCATGCCAAAAATTCTAGACGTTATAACTCCCTTAATATTGAACCACAAAATTTTCTTTTTGCGGCACAAAATGATAGCGTATCGGAAATTTCCAGGGGTGGCGAGGCTGGGAACATGCACCCAATACCATCTACTTGATCAAGAATCGCTCGAACCTGTCAATGTTATTTTCTTGAAATGCAATTTTTTAAGAAAAAGATATTATACAGGTTTGATCATGAAAATTGCTACATGTATCGACTTTTTTCTAGTGAAACACTTTGTATATTTTTAGATTTTTAGATTCTACAATTAATTGTAGATATTTTTCATAGAACATGCAAAAATATGTTAATACGTCGAAAACCGTTGAAGATAGGTATAGGGGATGTTATATACGTATCTGAAAACGCAAAAATATACAAAGTGTTTTATTAGAAAAATTGATGTTGATACACTTAGCACTTTTCTGATCAACCCTGTACAACACCTTTTTTTCTTAAACATTTCAAGAAAATAAAATTGACCGGTCTGAGCGATTCATGATCAAGTAGAGTAGTACTTAGTATAAAAAGCTGATCCGTTCCTTTATCACAACCTTGTATGTACACTGTTACACCTCTTACCAAAAAATCTGGATGTTCCTAGATAATGAAAAGTATACCCAAAAAGAAAAGGTACTATATTTCTCATACTTGATATTATCTATTACTTGAGTGTACGTATCGTTTTTCAAAAAATTGATGAATTTTACGAGGAAAAACGGGACTTTAACAAATTACTCGTAAATTGGCCTTGCCCAAGTCATTTCCTTGAAAACATGCAATAATGCAATCGTGAATTTTATTCCATAAGTAAGCGGTTTCCACACTGTACATAGACACAATACGTAAAATCACGTTTACATTAACAGTCAACCTGTAAGTACATTTCCGTAGAGTTCAACGACTCGTTTGTGTGTAAACACAGAGAATGTATGTACTGCGACTCTAATCTCTTTCGTGACACGTAAAGATGTCGGGGACACAAATTCCGCACGGCAAACTGATTCCGGAAATACCCGTTTTAGGCAACCATCAGAAGCACTAGCGGCAATATATAGCGGTAGTAGTCGTACACAGTAGTACGCATTAGTGTAGAAGAGAGCATGGAACGGGTAGATGTAGAATGATAGCGTGATGGAGACGCAAAGGAAGAAGAGGAACGGCACAATCCGCACACGCTTAATGACTGTATTAGTGTAATTGAGCGGCGGAAGACCGCGGAGGGCTCCGGATCCGGTGCTGCGCGCGTCATCTACCCGAACGGAATTGTCATTAATTCGTTAATAAACTACGGAATTCGAATCGAACCGTGGCGAGGTGCGAACTAACGAGGATTATGATGGTCGGGACACATAATTGGAAGGCATCCGATACTCATCAAATTACCGACATTGTTGACGACGTCGATGGAAATTCATGTTCGGCCACTACACATCACATTGACGTTAGTTTGTAGTTGGTAACAGCTATTACCGCGGTAAATTGCGTCTCGCAGCCTCGTCGATGTACTACACGTATGTGTATTTGTGTACTGTACAAGTATGCGCGCTTACGGCGATGAATAGCTGCCTAGTTTTCACTATTGTTATGCAAGTGCTAAATAATAACATCAGTAAACAGCATATACGTTATCTACTCTACGAATGTATGCGTATGTGGCTATGGTTACCTATGTAAATATGGACAAACTGTTGGTTACGAGCGCTTTTTTTGTAACACCAGATTAAATAGAAACGCACATACAGCTACATGCGCATTTATCTACATAAATATACAAATGTATACATATACCAGACGGGCCAAAAGTTTATAGGCTAGGTGTGGGCCTCAAAAATTCGATCAATGAAATAAAAACTATCCATAATTTTGAAATAAATGTTAATTTTAACGCTATGGTTAAAATTCTTCGTTAAGACGTAGCATTTTTTTCGATAGAACAGGTCAAGAATAAGTCATTTTTTAATGGTGTGAATAATATAACAGTGATTTATAAAAGAAAATACTTTTAGACTAAAAAAACGAAAAGGTTTAAGTGATTTCTTATTTAACTTTTTACGATCTTTATTTTGATTTTTTTTGTCAGATCAAAGACATTCATAAAAGATACATGGTTTCTTTTCAGAACAATTTTGAAAAGTCATCATTACTTCATACACTTTTAGATAATAATAGCAACATATCACATCCGTGCGAATATTATCCATAACAAGAAAACTCATAAAAGGTTGTTTATTTTATCGATTGTTTAAATTTATTTATACGCTAACTTTAAACAGACGTATTTCCATAATTATCGAGAATTGGACACGTTTGTACGAAGTTTTTTACTTAAAATAACCCATACTGCCACCTCATAAAATATTTACATTTTCGCTTGAATCGCCCTGTATATAAAATTCTAACATTGCTGTTTAATTAATTTAAAAAATAAGACGCATTTTGACTGTCTACTCCTCATTTGAATACCTTTCATTTGTACTTATTGTAAAGCCCATTCAGTGTAGAAAGGTAAATTCAATCTTAAAACTTTTTCTTCGGCCAGCCTGTAGATGTTGTATGTATATCAATTCAGGTGTAACTATTTTGTTTTAATGTTTCACGGAGTTGAAATTTTGCGAATTGGCACTTAAACAAAAAATCGTTTTCTTTTTCGGATTTGGACTGAAATATTTGACTTGTTGATTTAAACACATTGCCGCTTAATCTTTTAAATTTAACTTATTTTTAGATTGCCTATTATTTTATAGTCATTTTTATATAAGTCTATCTACTATTAGTAACATTTTTAGGAATATGAAATTTTGTTAAGCGTAATGTATTTTTTAAATTAATTAATTAATTTTAATAAAATTAATTTTCAAATTGACTCGGACACATACAATGAGTTAAATTTTGTGGATCAAGCGTACCGGAGTTAACTGGAGCTTACACCGTACCACACTTAGCAATAATATTCAATCTTTCATAGTTTGTTTGATATAAATTCATATTAAAGTACATAACATACATTACATGTAATCTTTTCCCAGATTTTGCAATGTTACTTTTTGATTTATAAATACAGTAGAATCTCCATTGGGCGGACAGCGACGGTGACAAAATTTTTGTCTACTCAAGGGAAGTGGCGGCGTTGGCGGATGAGACGATGCAGGTGTCTGTCGCCAGAGGATGCCCACAGGGAGGGCACTATCCCTTCTATTGTGAGGCATGGTGATATACGAACTGCTGGTCTCGCTAAACAATGTTGGCTACTATACACAGGGATATGCTGATGACTTTGTAATACTCACCAGTGGGAGAAATGCCAGCGTAAAACGGTAGAAGTATGGTGCAAGAAGAAGAACCTTAGAGTAAACCCTGGGAAAATTGCACTTGTACCTTTCAGCAAGATAAGGAAGTTGGACGGTCTAAGAACGCCGACTCTTTGCAATGAAGTAGTACAGATCAGTCAGGAGGCTAAGTTCTTAGATGTAACTTGGGACTCTAAACTGAACTGGAATTCACATTTACAAAAAAAAAGACCGACAAATGTAAGAGGGTGTTGATGACAACCTAGAGAACAGTTGGGAAAACATGGGGACTCAAACCACATATGACGTACTGGCTGTACACAACGGTGGTAAGACCCATGATAACTTATGGCTCCCTGGCTTGGTGGCCTAAGATCACACAGAAGCATACGATAATCAGTCTCTTGAAAATTCAGAGACTGGCATGTCCATGTATAACAGGAGCTATTAAAAGCACCCCAACAGCTGCTATGGCAACCATGCTAACCTACCTCCTTTTGAGATCTATATCAAGGGAGAAGCCAGAATGGGAGCATACAGACTGAAAAATACTAGTAACTGTCAACTTAGTCAAAACAAAAATTTGACAGAAAATCACAAGCGCTGAGTAACCCAAAACGGCTTTTAAATATTTAGCAACAAAAAAAAATTTTTTTGTTCCCCGGTGTAATCCAAGCACTTCACCACATGTTTATATTTCAGAACTTCATTGTCTTGATTTATTTCTATAGAAGATTTACTTAGGTTACGTTTTTTGATAAAGTAATGTTGAATTGGTTTCATTCTTTCAAATTAACGACTGACAAACGCATTCATGAATCTTATGATTATTCTCTTCTGTTGGTATATATTGTACACTGCATAATACATATATCGCATAGGCTCAATAAAGGTGTGGTGTTTATTGATAATCTAGCTAGAAAGCGAAGTGTTAACATTGAACATTAAAGTCCATTGCGTTCATCTTTTAGAGTTCTGGTACATAAACGTCTTGTACCGATAAAAGTTAATATACATATCTACACAATAAAATGCACATATAGAAACCTACAACTGTTTATCAGATATTAGGAGAAGGACTCGCCATGTGGTGACACTGAGTATTGCAATTTGTTTGATGATAAGTACTAAAATTTAGACGGTATGCTTTTCTATTTTTTCAAGGACTGCTAATCATCTGCCTTTCTTCAATGACATTACATATATACATAACACAATATATGCATACGTGTGTACTTCCATTCGAATTAATAACTAGTTTTCGTTATTGGCATGCTAGTGCTAAGTAGTTATAAAATTCATTCGCCTGCGTTAATGTAAAAGAAATAGGCGTTGTTCAGAATATACATACACACCGTACAAATGAAGTTATGTTTCCTTGTACTCCGATAAAACTAAAAGCGAACTTGTGTACGTGATAAGCAAATAATTGCACCTGTCATACACCATAAGGAAAGTACGCCTTTTGTTGAGATAATTACAGTGAACTACATAGAAAGGAACGATAACGTAAATATTTTGACTTTAGTTTGAAGATAGACACTATCCGATAAGATGCAGTGAAAGAACAGCATTTTAACTCAATATAGATAGAAGAAAATATAAGAAGGAACAGATAGTTACCTTAGAGCACTGTGATTTAGTTTCTAGTGTATGCAGCAATAATGTGTGTAAGTATACGAGGGTGGATCAAGGCGGATTCTCGCTCGTAAGTAGAATGTCGATGCCGCAGAATGTGACGTGAAAAGTTCAATCAAAAGAAACAAATATGTCAGTTCTAATTCACACGTTAAACACCGCGATGCAGTTGGCTGTATAAATGCGCAAACAAGCGCGACTTAAGCTAAAAAAAGGCGTCATACCAACCGAAAAATAAATTAAAATACCAAATCTAGCACCATTTCCTTTGTTATATATTTTAATTGTTCTTCTGTACCTTCGTTATACTCCTAAAATCAAAGTTACCTTAATTACGACACATCCAAACGCATAAACGCCTTGAATTAATTAAAAATAATATTGCATTATTATTCTTCTGTATAAGAATTAACATGTTTAGAATTTGGGGTGAATCTAGTTGTGGCTCAATATTCGTCTCAAATTCTGAAATTTTTTAACTTTTTTTAACACGTTGACTACTGCATGGGGGCTTTCTACAAAAACAAAAAGACGTTTTATTTTACAAAAAAAGATTCTGCGTGCGATTTATGCGTTGGGGAGTAGAGACCCGTGCAAACAGCACTTTAACCCGGTTGTATGCAGTGCGGTCCTAAACTGCCCCCGCCCGCATGCAAACTATTGAACGATAGAAGCTAGCGTTTTTAGGAAAAATAGGTTGATTTCTATTTTTCAAAGCTTTTTAGATTAGTCTGACATCACAAGAAACAATTTGGCCCTCTTTCGTAGCCAACTTTGCGTAACAACAGATTACCAAAACCTTTATTGCTGCATATCGTCGTATTCCTTAAGTTAAAATATAACATATGTGGTATCGTTGGATTCGTCTTTTGATTTCCTTTCCAGAAACGAAAAAATATACAGAGTGTTCTATTTAAAATAAGAAAGTTGACGTCATTTCCGGTGAAACTGGAAATGCAATTAAAATGCTGATAACGGCAAAAGTTAGTTCATAAGAAATAGAAATCGACCCATTTTTTTTTAAACGCTAGCTTCTGTCGTTCAAAAGTTAGCATGGGGAGGGGCGCGTTGTATATAAATGAATGTGCCTTATATATGTATACATATAAAAGAATAGATATTTTTGCATCAAACGATCAATACAATCTTACATACGCGACTCGCGGAGCTAAAAACCTTAGTATACTACGTCACAACCGAAAATTATTACAAATTAACAAATTGACATCGGATCTGAGATCCATACGCAATATAGGCTTATTTAAGAGTAGTATTACAAATTATTTAATTATTTAATATCTAAGACGTACTACAGTATAGAAGAATGTTATATACACATTCATCGTCAATTAACCGAAGTTTATGGAGAAAAGTGTATAGCTGTTCAACACGTCCGCAAATGGTATAGGGAATTCACTGAAGGTCGGACAGAAATTCACGGTGAAGGGCGGAGCGGAAGACCATCAGTTTCAGAGGAAATCGTTGAAAAGGTCGAGAGCATACTGCTTGAAGATTGGAGGGTCACTATTCGTCAACTCGCTCTTCGGATTCTTAAGATTTCCAACGCCACAATTGAAAAGATTCTTGAAAGGACCGGCGGCAGAATTTTACGAAATAGCTTAAGTTTTTACCTTTAAAACGATATGTAATGTTAAGGAAATAAAGAATGCTGTCTATTTAAAAAAACAATATGGGAACCTTATTTTACGATCATCCCTTCTACTTTCTAATTTCTCTATTGAACACTTTAAATTGAAACCGCAGCCAACGTACTACTTAACTCGACTAAAGCTTAACCAGAATTGATTAATTTACTGGCGTCCCTATTGCGCTTTATTTAATCGCGATAGCGATTGTTTCTTTCCACAGCAAATGTTGATGATTTCTACCCAAATACAAATTTTATGATGAATTTCGATGAATGGAGTTATTTATAGAAATAGCATGAGAAAATGAAGTAGCATGAGAGAATGAATGGAGTTATTTATAGAAATAGCATGAGAAAATGAAGTAGCATGAGAGAATGAATGTGGTGACGCTACCAGATGACTGAAATTTGACGACTCTATGATAGAGAAACCCAAAAATACGAAATTTTACTAACGGCTTACTTAATAACATTAGGGCAGAGATTTAATTTACAAAATAATGTTTGAAAGATCTTTGAATTTACCTGTTGTTTGTTTTAGGAGAATTTTACATTGATTTTGACGATTTACTTAATGGAGAAAATGCACAGAAGATGTAGTTTTGTCTACGTTACCCCCCATTTGTCGTTGGCTAGACTTAATTTAATTCCTTAACGTCCAGACTCCAAGACCAGTCAGCCTGGGGGGAAATTGTGACTTTCGAAATTCGCTTTTTCTCCGCTAGAGGGAATTTCCTTGCTGTAGGGTGGCTATCCTGAATACCATAATCATTGACAGCTGATTTCCGATGTAAATATTGAAAATAACAATATATGTACATAAATAAGATACCATATGCAACTTTTACCGATATTTATTTCTTTTGTTAGTAACCTGAGGTCCTCCTTCCTCTTCTTCTCGACTGCCTCTTCTCACTGCCGGGTATTCGTCAAAGATTCTTTTCTCCTTTCTATTTTTCACTTATTTATTGGGCCGGCTATATTCGTTGTTGTGGATCTAAGTTATGTCCTAATGTATTGCGGTTCCACTCTTCACTTCACCAGTGAAAGGTTGGACTCCCTAAGTTTCAGATGTCCTTTTAAGCTAGTATTTGATGTAATAACAAAAAATTTGATTTCGGTAAAATTTTGCCCATATTGTGATATCGATTCGAAATATACATATGCGTCCTCCTTTAATTTAAAATTTAGCATTCATCAATTCAATAAAAAGTTCGTATGTTTAGCTGGATACATTACGTCACTCTATAAGCGATAATATTAACGTAACTATGGTTTTATTAGATCATTCCAGTGCCATTCTCCTGCTTACAATAAAAGCTGGTAATAAAACTTTAACCCAACTATATACAAATAAGTAAATAACGCTTATGCGGTGTTGAGAAATTTCGTTTTATTACAATTGTTTCCTTGTAGCATAGCGTACTTGTTTTGAGCGACTTCTAGTTATAGCAAACGTGAAGTTTACAGCGTACACTAACCCATGGATTACAATATGACTAACGTTTAGTGCGCCCCTTCGCCGAAAGTGATTTTACGAATGTGTTCTGTAAAATTATGCATTATTCATGCGGAAATATTAAAATATATGTGTCCTGGAAAACTTCGCGTGCTGACGTCACCTTACCACTTTTATATTTCAGTCATTTCTCGCGCTAAACGAGTTGCCTGGAGTCTTCATCTCCAGCGCCGGAACTCCGTGTCTCTGTGCAATGAATTTCCAAGCAAGGATCTATTTAAAAATGCAAGCGGTGTATCGCATCTTGGCGCAGAATGCAACGGATAGTACAGCTAAGCTATGTACACCTATATAGGGAAGAAGTACGTATATATGGTGAGTATGTGTGTGTGTATGCATTAGACAAACTTCCATCCGAATTCAATACATATAAAAGTAAAGCCCTGTTTGTCTCGTTCGCAATACCCCCGCCTCGGAGCTTACAAATTGTTACGAACGGGAATGCACAAGTTGCGCCCGAGAAAGTTTGCCGAACGCTGCGGTAGAACTATGCCACCGGGAAGAGAAAAAGGATAATGGAAAACCATATTAAAGGTATGGAGAGGGATTGTAAAAAGGTGGAAGAACGAGACAACGTAGACCTCTTGTTTCTAGAGAATTTTTTAGTATTTTATTGGCCCCCGTCGTATTAGTTTTCTACTTTTACTCGGGCGCTTCCTTGGAGAAACTAGATCTGTACTTTAAGTCTATTAGACTTTTTCCTTATTGGACGTCCGCTTACATCCTTTAAAAGTTTTAAATTGAAAATCGCTGAAAAGTAGAAAACGAGATTTTATAAGTATTTGAATTAGATCTGTATTTCTACAAGAACATAAACAAATTACAAGGTTATCATAAAATAACTAACTTATTATTTATTATATAACTTCAACAAATTAAGCCAATAACAAAAATCAATAGAAACTGAATTTCTTCAACAATAGGATTTCCTATATCCAACACTGTTTACCGCGACTGTTCAATATGACCTCCATTTGGTGAAATTGCAGCAATTTGCTCCATAATACTGTTTTTTAATTTTTCCAGCGTTTTTGGTCATATTCCAAACACAAAATTTTGTAAATAACCCTAAAGCCAAAAATTCGCTGGGTTCAGGCGAACTTGGTGGTTAACAAGTCTTGCTGTGAAGGATAAATTTGAGGAACGCTCCATCCTGCATAAAAATTATTTTTTCAATTGCGTCGTCATTTTTCAACTGTGGAATTGCATAATCTTTTAAGGTTTGCTGATATCATTCACCAGTAACAGTTGCGGTTACAACATTGTCATTCTGTATTTTCTCGAAACATACCAATTATGAAATTAGTTGTGAAACCCTTCCAAACAATGACTTTCTTGTCATAAAGACTTTCCTGAATGATTGCCTGTGGACTTTCTGTTGACCATATACGACCAGCTTTAAGTAATGATTCCGCCATTAACAGAAAGGTGGGCTTCTATTCATAAAATACAGGATAACCATTCGCGTTTAATTTTAATTGTAATGCAAAAGCATACCTGATTACCACATCTGCCTCCTTCAACATACATTTATAGGACTGCGTAAAATTTTCCAAACCGTGGTATACGTCATTTGCATTTGCATTAACGCTATTAGTTTCTAGCGGATTTGTATTGGCTATGTTTTGATTTTCTTAAAGAACTTCTGCAACTTGGAACCACTAGTCCTTGGTCTTCCTAATCGGGAGGTCAATTACAGACCCTGTTCTTTCAAATTTGCTAATCAAAATAAGTACGCCTTCATTCAAACCCATTCTCGTAAGAAACCTTCGTAAGCCATCAGCGTAATTTCTAGCACATTCATAATAGTACTAAACTTATTCTTGTTTGCAGATCCATTTTTTTAAGTTCAAGTTGAATGTAGATTAAGATCAGTTTTATTTTAAGAATAAATCACTAAATTGCATTCGCTTCGTATAACCAAATTTCGTACAAGAATGCAAGTTAGTGGAGCTGCAAATGTAGTTGCAGAAGCGGTGACCTTTGTTAGGACCATAACGTTTACAATACCGACCAAAGTGAATTTAATATTGAAATGCATGCGGGTCGAACATTGACTGAACGTGGATGCACATCCATAGAAGCCGTAGTTCAGTCAATTACAGCGACCACGCATAGTTAAATCATTCAACTCACTGTATTAGCAGCTGGCAAATTAATATCTTCCCTTTTCGTCTGTTTAAAAGAGGTAACCGGCCGTGTGGGACCACTACTGCAACAAAGAATGTTCCGTCCGCCAAATGTGTACATCGTAGCCACCAAGTCCAAAACTAACTAAAAAGCTGGTTACATAATAGGCTAAAGACGTATATGCTCCATACGTTGGCAAAAAGACACTTCTGCTTATGGACTCTTGGTCAGGACAAAGCCCTGACAAGATTTCTGAAGCTGTGCCTACTGACCATCAAGTTACAGTTATGACTATTCCAAAGGGTGCCACAGGTATCATTCAACCTCTTGAGGTGTACTTTTTCCGCTCGTGGAAACAATTTACTCGACAGCTGTCCGATATTATCGTTCTATCTGCCTTTGCCACCCAATTATATCAAAGAGGCAATATTCTATGTTTGCAAGGGCTAACCCATTTGCAGTTTTCTTCACCACGATATAAGGAGATGTGTAAATATGCCTGGTATAAAAGTGAATATCTCGCGGAGCGTCCTGCAGAGTTCACGAGTCTATTAAAATTCTCTTTCCAGGATTTCCAAATGTCCTATCACTTTTTCGTGGAATACCACAACTGTAAAGTTTACAATCAATAATGCAAACTAACAACCTCATTAAAAAAATGTAAGATATTTACTATTACTGTTTTGTGTAAAAGTATGTAAGATGTAAAGTGTGTTGTTTATTTTTTAATATTGTTAAGATGTTTAAGTGAATTTAAAGCGAACCCAGCCATAGCTGATGTATCCGGAAAGTGTTTCTTTTTCGACCATTTCCCCTTTATAATACATACATACACGTAATGTTTTTTGGCACTAATATCAACTACTCCTAGAACAATCTCAAAGTTATTTTAGGGATATGCATACGTGTATCTGAAAATATTCTGAAAACGGTGCCAAATTATACGCAGCTTACTGACATTATGAGGCACTTTAATATATTTTCGGACTGTATTATATAATCCCAAGTTCTCTATTTTTTTTCGCGATTTATAGTCACTAGAAATAAATGGAAGCGCAGAATTTTTCACTGTCTAATAGATCGTTCATGATAGATGCCAAGTGCACATAAATAGTAAACGGAAGATCAATCAAATAGGTATAACTCTATTATATGTAACCAAGGAAAAAAATGCAAAAAAAGGTTTTTTAAATGTAGTTTGTGGAAAAAAATTATGACCTGTTTGGGGCGAAAATTGTAGCCAGGGTGATGAAAAAGAGGTGAAATTTGTCTCCTCCTACTCCATTAGGGGGGGGGCATTCATATATGGTACGTTTGGAAGCCCCTTTGAAGTAGAATATTTTGGTTTTTAATTCATCCCAATAGCTTGCGCGGCTCGGAAGTTATGATGAAAAATGCGTTTTTGGGGGTAATTTCAGACTCACCTTACACCCCCTTAGGGCGAATATGGGTCGCTAAAAAAAAATACGTGTCTTTTACTTTTTGATGGTCTACCAATATACCAAGTTTCATCGAAATCGGAGAATCACAGTTCTGTCAGGTTGCTTGTAAGGTGTCTATCGTCGCATTTACTAAGAAGAACGTCAAATGGAAGAAATGAAGGCAATATCTAACACTCGATATAAATATTTTAATGAAGTTTAAAATATATGAACTATGCAATTTTTGTAACAATTTAGCAAAAATGCAATATTGGATCTTTTAGGAAGAACATTATAGCTTACATCACAAAAATTAGAAATTACATTTCAAAGGAGCATTTTAAAATGTACATATTTTCATACAAATACGCCATATGTTCTTCAGGAAGGTCTACACTACTTGCACTACTTTACAACGTAAATTAGAGGCAGATACCTTACTATTAGAGTCTAAAGCTCCATAATGTTACTCAATTAACTAAATAGGTCAAACTACTAAATAAGTTGCAGTGATATCAATCGCTTCTAATTACCCTGAGTGTCATTAATTACCTTATTAAATCTGACGTACGATCTAATGGCATCCTGAGTTGCAACTATCTTACTCTTTCGCAAAGAAAAAAAAATTGCAATACTGGTGTGCTTCTAATTTCAAAACCGAACTAAACTGCTTTTTATAATTAAGCATATACCCACTTAGAGCGTAATACAGTGATAGTAGTTGCATTTTCACCACACTACAGGCGTGTGTAATTCCTTCCTACAGCTTTTTTACTCCTAGTAAATCTCTAGGCACATACAGGTTTCAAATTAATGCTTTAACATTTGACATATTTGTTTAAGTTGTTTAATTTGTATGCATTGTTTTTGTGGCATGCCATAGTTTGGTATTTATTTTTAACGAACTAATCGAAACATATTATGCACAACACATAAGTCATAAATCAATTGTTTTTATTTAAGTACATGTCGCGCATAAAGTGATTGTTTTTCTAGTTACATGTTTTTGTTTTTATTAGCATTCTACTGCAAGCAGCACACTCAATTACTGAGTCATGTAATCATATTTTAGAGATAGATGTTTGTCCATACTAGCGCCAACGTCTACTGCGAATCATAAATATCACAAAGCACGCTGCATTGTTAACCGAAGTAGAGACTGATTTGTTTAACCTTTGCAAAAATATTACTGCTCAAAATAATAAAAGGAATGTTAGTTGTGTTTAAAAACATTCATTCTACGACCTAAGCTTATTTTTTAACTGAATCAATTAGGTATTTAAAATTAAAATTATGCAGGAATTATTAACAGTTTTAGAAAATACTTCTCAACGAAAACGATTGCATTGGGGAAGAAATTCAATTGTTCAAAGGAATCGCTTTGATGAATTTGTAATGCTTTTAAAAAAGTTAACTCTCAAAGATAAAGGCGCATACAGAAATCACCTCACAATAAAGAATTTATTAATAGCCATAACAAATCAAATTTTGATAATAGCTCTACTACACTTGAAAGTGCAAATGAACTTGAAGACATTTCAATCCGCAGCAAGTTAGTATTGATTGGGTAAATAAGGTGACTTTGACTCAACTAACTTGACGAGATTTTACAATTATTGCAGTACTTTTGATGTTTGGTTCTGAGTCATTTTATAATAAATTAGGAACCGTCTTATATGTACCGTAATGTTAAAAATACCACATTTAAAATCGCTTCCTTTAGCTAAACTAACGATTTCCTAATGAATAATGATTGTTTCGACTTTTCACTGTCTTATATAGCCGAGACCTCTCGTGTGGCTTCCCTCCCTCAGTCTATAGAGAATACGTTTATTTACTTGAAAAAATATTTTCTCAAATCAAACATCGAGTCGTCAAGGTCGGGAACATGTATGTATATGCCGCGTTAGTAAGTTTCGTAGTAAAGTGAACCGCTAAAATATATGAACACTGTTGCAACGTTTTGCTATGAAGGTAAAAGGGGCGTGGAGTCGCGCGACGGAAATGAATCAGAATCAGTAACAATCCAACCGCTATCTGAGGACCATCGCGCTAGACTCTAGTCATGCATTATACCCCTAGTTTATTTCTTTAATTGATCATCCTTGCCTTTCTCGATCTTTTCTCCTTGGTTATTTTTGATTTGCTTTGTTAGTGTTTCGAAATTATACTGTGCAATAGTTTTCTTTTTAATTATGTTCTTATAAACTTTCTTTTTAATTATGTTCTTATAAACTAAGAAGTCATGAAATGGGTACCACATTAGAGGCAGCATTCCAAATGACTACTTATTTGAACATCTATTATAATAATAGGTTCACCTGAACTTTTACACATACATACACGATTCATTTTGACATAACATTCCATCAAGCAGATTTAGAAAACGTTTTTGTTTTGAAATTTGCATTTAAAAGTTTATGTATTTGTTACGCACTTACAATCATTAAAGCATTTAATACATTGGATATCGGAAATGCAAAAATATAATCTTGTTATTTTATAATGAGAGGTTCTATTTAGTTTTGGAGCGTCATTCGATAATATTATATTTAAGTATTTATTTGGAAATAATCAACGATTAAAGTCCATCACTGGGATAGAAATTAAGTAGGATGTATTACGTATTTCTATAAATCTGTGTCGAGCAGATATCTGGAGCACGGATGCTAGGCGACTGACTTGCGACTGTGTGGGATTGTCTAAGGATAGAGGAGTGGAGAAGGTGTTCCTAGCATAAGCGCAACGGTATTCGCTATATGTATGGGACCAACGCTTATAAATTAATCCTTACCTACCCTAGCATACCTCACGGTGGTTGCAGATACACTCGAATATCAGTTCGCTAGACACTAGATTACATACCGTAGTAGGAAGTATTACAGTCTGTAATACAAATATATTAAAAGAAAGAAATTAAGTGAAATATAATGTTATTGTAAAAATATTCAATATTGTAAATATAAAAGGTGTATCCTAATTAGCCGTGGCTGACGGTGAACAAATGCTATCGAGAACAAATGACCAAAGAGACGCCAAGATAATCGAGGCTTTTTAACTCGAGTTGTGTTTGTGAAAAGACGTGTTCAGCTGAGTGTTGTATTTTCAAAGTAATTTCCAATATTGATAGTGTTTACATTTAATTTCAAAATTAAGTTTGATTCAAGTACAGTCATTTAAAAGAACACCGAGTTTCTTACGTGGCGCACCAGAATAAAAAGGGCGCGTAAGCGCCATAATTTTAAGATAATTTTTTCATTCGAAAATGTTATTTATTTCAAGTTTACTGATTTAAACTTCCGACAAAGTATTTAATTGATACTCCCGAATTTACGAGAGAAAAATATCTATTAAAATTACTGCAAAATTCCGTGTATAACGTGTTTGCTAAATTCTTACACATTTTAACTGGGCAACTTTTGCTGACATGCTATTTTTTCGATGTGCGATTCGTTCCTGCCTATTTTCTGCAGAACTTTTCATATTTACTTGTATCATAAACTTCTTAAGAGATTATATTTAGTCTGGCATTTAAAATAAACGCAATTCACATTCGTATTTAACACATACATATCTTACTAATCGCAATGAAGAATCTCATCATCGGTTTACATTAGTATTCGCGTCGGTATCTTCGTACATGTAACTACAGAATGCGCAACTTATCCATATATCAAGCACGGATCCAATTAGAAAGCTCAATTTTCGCTGAATATAAAAATACCAGGCCTACATAAGCCGCATACGTTGGAGATCTCGCCAGCAGCAGCGTACTGTACATCCATCAAGTTACTGCGACGGGCTGCTAAAATAAACACGATCAATTCTTACGGAAAATATACAGGTTGCTCAAAGTTATCAGGCCACTATTGCCGACTTTGTTATTATTGTTAATGAAACTTTGCGTAAAATATCCTTATCTATAGCCCATAAAAGAGAAACAAAAGAGATACGTTGAAATTTATGTTTATAACATTTTGTTGTGGCAAAAATAAATTATAATAATTTATTTACAGTAGATGTTCAAAGACATAATCATTTTGCGCTATGTATTTTCTCCATCTGTTAGTTATTGTTTTCACAGACTGTATTTGTTACATTTTAATTTTGTCATTAGTAGTCTGGGCAAACAGCGGTAACAGTCAATGCAGTAGATATGTGATCCGGAGTCGGCGATTATTTGTTTCACGCGTTCACAGCGTCAGTACTAAATCGATGCTGTATGCGAGTAGTTCTGTGTATATGTAGGCTGTCGTAACTTATTCGTAATTGTACGCTTGTGTTTGCTTTAAAAATGTCGCAGTTAGGTACGTCGCGAAAACGACCAATGGCGGGACACAGTTAAAAACTTTATAGTGGACATGCCGGACTTAATTTTGATACCGCTAAAATTCAATGTCTAGTTTGTAAAATCCCTTTAATGTGTTGGTCCAGAAGCCATTGTCAACGTCACATCGAAAGCAAACAGCATTCTTCTGCAAAAGTGGCATACGAGACCAAGAAAAATTTACATTTGATTTATGTGTTACTCTTATTTTATGTAATCTATCGTTTCCTTTACTAGACAAAGAAGCATTTGTCTCCTTCTGGAATAAACATGCGGACTGAAATTACCTAGTCGGACATCGATACGAAATGTAGTGCCATTTGCTCATGAACATATAGAAAAAAGAATGAAAACGGAATTGAAAGATAAAAAACTGTGGTTGTGTGTGGACGAAACAACAGATCGTCAAAAACATCCTGTGGTTAATGTAATGGTACGTACAATGGAATCACATCGGCCGTCATCCTCCTTCTTACTTGCTTCCGAACGAGTTATAAATTGCACCGCCGATGAGATTTCAAAGATGGTGTTGAACTCATTGGATAGATTTGAAGTTACAACTAAGCAACTTTTAATGTTTATGAGTGATGGTGCCGCAAACATGCGTTCTTTGGGCCGATCTCTTAAAGAACACAGTGGTAACTTCTTACATGTAACGTGTAAAATTCATACACTAAATCTTGCGGCACAAACGATTCCTACATGTTTTCCACTAGTAAATGCATTGATTGCTAGTACAAAGGCAATGTTTCTAAAGTCCCCGAAACGTAACCGACTATTTCACAAACTGTGTCCTGATTTACCTGAACCACCACAGCCGTTTGTATACGTGGGGAACATGGTTGCAGGCTGCGTTTTACTACAACAAATATTTTAATCAAGTAAAGAAGGTAGTTTTAAAATTCAATCCGACAGAAGCTGCAGCAATCAAGAAAAGCTAGGAAATATTTCAAGATAGTCAGGTTAAAAGAGATTTACAAACTATTCACAACAATTATTTGGGACTAGCGGAGGGAATAGAAAAATTACAAAATGTATCGATGTCGCTAGTGGATTCTGTTCAAATTGTGAATGATGTTCACGCACAGTTATGCGCTGTAGAAGACGAAACAAATTGGTGTGTAATACAAAAATTTGAAAGTGTTTTGGAGAAAGACTCCGATTTTCTGATATTAAGACAAATTTGTGAAGGTGCGTGTGAAGATCCATTAAGTTGTTTCAAAGATTATTTTAAATATGCAAATATAACATCGTTAGATGTCGAACAGTCGCTTTCGGCATTAAAAAACATTTATTCCGCACGTCGTACTGACTTGAGTGAAACAGCTGTGGAAACATATCTAATGATTCAAATATTTAACAGATGTTACCCAGTTTGTGATTTCACGGAAGACTTTTAAAACGGTAAGTGTTTCAGCACGTTTTATAATTTATTTCTTACCTTCTATTTTATGTGTAAACTTTTATGCGCTCGCTACGCCTCTGGCTGTTACCGCATATTTGCCCAAGTTAGTCATTAGTATTTTCTGGAGTAGAATTGTGTAAATAACTACTTCTTGGTATAGATTTCTCTTTAGTTTTGGAATTAGAGACATAATTTTAGGTTGTGTAGTTTGGCCGTTAGTCCATAGATGGCATATTATTTATTTTTATCTTTTAGATTGCCAATTTTCATTTGGTTTCTCTTTACATTTTTATTTGAAGATAATTCTGTCAGTAGTTGCCATCAGATTGGTTATTTTGTGTAAACATTTTTATTATCCCTACTCTTTCGGTTTTGCTTTCTTTCTTCGTATGGGATTTCTAGAATATATTGGCAACACTTCGTTGTCAAATTTCGTCAAGTTAGGACGTTTCCTTTGCGCGGTGTGCTATTAAGTTGTGTGACTAGAATCAAATTTGGAATTGGATTATTGTATATTGGAATCGCTTTTGTATTGAGGGGATTTAAGTTCACAACTTGCATTAGAGGCGAGGTTATTGGATATTGTTTGGATTTTTGATCTTGCTTTACCTTTATGGGATTTTGGAAATGGCGTACGTACACGTGGAAACGTCACCCTAAAAATCTATAATTTTCTTGCTTAGTTTATAGTATTTTAAAGTATTTTTGCTAATTCATTTGTGTCTTTTAGGGTTTTTTCCCCTTTTCTTCTTTCTTTTCTTCTCTCTTCGTCTGCTGTGTATTGGAACTTTAACTGGTATCTACTTGACGATGATTCGCTGGTTGTTGCTGTTCACTACGTGTGTTTGGATCCTTGAAGTATTGGAAGCATTTACTCAATACGTCTTGTGGAATTACCCCTTTACCTGCTTCCTAGAGACATTCCGTCAGCTACCTTCGAAGTATATTGGATATCGTAGAAGTTTCAAGTAGAATTACACCTGTCACCGATTGCAATATAGAAGAATTTAAAACACTAAAACCCTTACCACAATACTTAACTCGTACGAGACGCACATTTAGATAGGCAAGCTACCATCACTAGCAGTAAAGCTGAATTGTTCAGTTTTGCTGCTGATGATGATAGCTTGGCTGATGGACACTTTTAAGTACTCTTGGTTTGCTAATTAATAAATTTATTCTGATTGTAATTGAACAAATACCTAAATTTTAACTTCGCCGCCATTTCTATAGACAACTTAAAATTTGTAAATCTGATGTTGATAGCTTTTCCGTTTTTCTTTCCTTATTAATGAATTTAAAATTCTTAGTAACTATTTCATTTAATTTGATTAAATTGTATCTATCTTGAATATTATATATGATTTCTTAGTAGTAGTTTCTTACACCTTGTTAGTGTAAATTGAATATTTTTATATACAAACGTTATTGAACTGCTTTGACCGATTCTAAAATTTCTCCTTGTTTAGCCAATGTACGTTTTATTGCCGTTGTCACAGTTTGCTTTGCAGATACCTGAATTTTTGAATTTATCAGAGTTGAGTTTATTATTTACTATTGATGTGTTTAGAGTATCTCTATTGTAATATGCTGGTTTAAGTACTAGTTTCTTTAGTTTCTTTTTTCCTATTTTTAAACTTATGTTGTGGGAAAATGGGTTAAAATGGAATTTTAACCCATTTTTTCGGTTCGGTGTCTTTGCCGTTGTTTGGTAAATTTTCTGTTATAAATTAGCTCCAGATTTTACACTGTTTAGTTTTAGTAAGACTCCTAATGATGCCGCAAGGCGAAATGCATTGAGCATAATAAATATCAGTTGTGAAATAATACCAAGTGTTTTATTTGTTAATTTTTTTATAATGTTTCATCAAGTGCCGACAGTAGAGACAATCAATATGTACTTTATATTGCCAGATCCGTATGTAAAAGCGTTTGCACTAGTCTACATTTAAAAGGCACATATTTGTGTATTTTTCAGAATTGCGTGAACGGTCCCTATACTAATATTCAGTTCCTGCATCAGGTCACGAATAGAACTGCTAGGATTAGTTCAAAGTAGACTAAAATGTATACCTCCACTTCCACATTTATGAAGGTTTTCTGAGATCGCTTAGCTTTAAAAGTGTTGTCGTTCTCACGAAGTTTTCGGAAGAGTGGTAGAAAGTATGTTCTACTAGATAACACCCTACCTGGATGTGTTTCCCTGTAACGCTGCAGGGCTCTTTCACAGTCCCTAATGCATGTAAAAAATTATTTGAAGCATGTTACACTTCTCTATATAAGTAAAAGGCATTGTAATAAAAATAAAATAAATGACAGTGGTAACTACAACAACAGTAACAATAACAACAACTATAAAACGAATAAACAATACAAAAGCAAAAAACAACATTCAAAAAACGGGAGGCAAAAAGCAATTATTCTGGTTTTTAGGTTCTTTGCTTTGATTGCAGTACCGAACAAAATTTGTAAACTGTCAAATTAATTTAATATCATCAAAAAAGCAACGCTTGCTGGCCTTGGCTGATATTTTAGATCCTTCATCTTAAAAACCACCATATCTCTTTCTACTTTCATTTCCGGGAATTATAAGAGGAATTTGTTTAAAATGCCACACATCGTTTTCACGATTTGTGAAAACACTGAAATACGATGCCCAATTTTTTTTGTTGATTACACCATTTCATTGGGAGAAATAAATTACATATTTTTCTTGTAACGGCTATCCCAATAGTTGCTCTAATAACGAAGTTATTACAGTTTCAAACTTCATAAATTTCACCGTATCTCTTCTGTTTTTAATTTTTGAGCTATAGTGCTATAAGGATATTTTACGCAAAGTTTGATTTTCTATCGAGTAATAGAAAAATATACGGGGTATTCAATTTAAAAAATAAACAATTCAAGTTAGCGCTGAAATACGATGTGCAAATATCCTTTTCTCAATCCCATTATGATCAGCGGAAAAATTACTACATCTTTGGCAATTTAACCAACATCGTAGCAACAATAATAACAAACAAGAATGGTCCGATAAGTCTGAACAACCTGTATAGGCGGCGCACAAAAAGCGCTCCTACAAAGATGGAAGCGCGCGACCGGCAGAGAAAAGGTGCGAAATACTTAAGAAGAAACCAAGGTAATAAAATGCGAACGCGATCAATGTAGAATTCGAATCGCATTTCTATACTGAAAAAAATTTACGTTCCGTTTATAACAGTGGTGAACGTATCTGGAACGGTTTTATGTAGGAATTAACCTTGTCACTTACATATTAGGCTGAGTAGCGTACAAGTGTACGTTGGCAAAAACTCTTGTTGGTTTTACCAAAAAATATTACGATACCATACGTTTACTAGGATGCATCTGCGATCGCTCCTTCGATCGATCCAAATAAAAACCCTAGAATACTATTCGAACCAGCTGCAAATGGATAATTATTATTGGGAAAGAACTTAAAATCTATTTCAATAGAAGCATTGGTATACAACGGATTAAATAGCTAGGTTTGTTAATGGAGGATTCAAATTCCAAAACACGTAAACTGTATCACTACATATTAGTCAATCTTCCCAAACATGAAAAAATAGAATTTCTGCCCATAGACAAAGCAAAGAAATTATTAAAAATAGTTAAAGCAGAGAATGGGTAGCAGTGCATGTCAACTATAATTACATGTTCCTACAATTTTTTGTTGTATTTATAAGTTACATGTAACAGATACTTTTCAGAATTAGAACAGAGAATTTAGAAAAACTTACTGATGAAACCTTGGGTATTTTACAAATTTGCTTCGAGCGATATACGAGGCGTGGCAATTAAATAACCGGACTGGGGCTACTATCGGCAAACAGCGAGCACGCCACGGCAGGTTTGAACATGTCTGTGTTTGTAGATGCTTCCCCAACCGTGAGCTCGATGGGCACAGTTGTACGTCGCTCAGTCTCGCTATAGCAATCGTCCGCTCAAGTCCTTGCGCTAGCGTGGCGTCGGAAAAATGCAGTGTTCAGATCGAGCAACGTTAACCTCAAGTTTCTTGTGAAACTGGGAAAAACTGCCCGTGCCATGTTAAAGGAAATGTACGGAAGTGAGTGTTTATCGCGCACACAAGTTTTTGAGTGGTGTAAAAAGTTTTAGGAGGGACGTGAAACGACCGAAGACGATCCGCGGCCTGGACGACCCTCAACATCAAAAACGGACGACAACATTCAGAAAATTGGTAAATTGATCCGTGAAAACCGTTTGAGTGTCCGAGCTCTTGTTGAAATCTCAGAAATCAACAAAGGAACTGTCCGTCAGATTTTGTATGAATCATTCAACATGCACAAAATTTGCGCAAAAATGGTGGCAAAACTTCTCACTCCAGAGCAAAAGGAATCGAAAATTAACATTTGTGCTGACCTTTTAAACAACATTGATGATGATCCAGAATTGTTAAACAGAGTGATTACTTGTGATGAATCGTTACTTCTTAGCTACGATCCTGAAACAAAGCGCCAATCGATGCATTGGAAGAGCCGAAGCTCACCACCGTAGAATTGTCTACGTCCACTGGGTCCCCGAAGGTCAGACAATCAACATTATTACGTCGAGGTTCTAACTACCCTTCGTGCACGAGTGAGAAGACGAAAACCCGATTTGTGGAAAAGCAAATACTGGATGCTCCACCAAACAATGCGCCAGCCCATTCCGCCTTGTCTGTGAAGGCGCTCTTTGCAAAATCCGGCATCATCGTGTTGGACCACCCACCGTACTCTACCTAGCCCCCTGTGGCTTTTTTTTATTTCCTAAGGTAAAATCGGAGCTTAAGGGAACAAAATTTGACAGTGTGGAGGCGGTGAAAACGAAAGCGACGGAGGTTCTCAACAAGCTGACAGAAACGGACTTCCATCATTGCTTTCGACAATGGAAAATTCGTATGGAGCGTTGTAGGGATCGGTAAGGAGAGTACATTGAAGGCGATAAACTTTGTAATATAATTGACGATCAATAAAATGTTTTGTAGCACCAGTCCGGTTATTTAATTGCCACACCTCGTATGAAAAATAGAAACGGGAAATTTTATTCTGTAAGATAATCAAATGCTATGGAAGTCATATGACTTAACAATATTTTAAGCCCTAAGGTAAATAAGAAAAATCCCCCAAAGGGGCAATGTACGTAAGATAAAGACATCATAAGCACTTTTGGAAATCTACGACATCTACTGTTGTAAATTCTATCATTGTACTTCCAGAAATGTTTTTCAAAAATACAGCATAAATATACAGATTCCCAGTGATAACATTTTTCAAGTACTGCTATGCAAAAGTTGTAAGTAGCTTTAGAATTTAAATCTCACTAAATCTTATAAACAAGCCCACTAAAACTCTGCACAAGGTATTATAATCTTGCAGTAAATTCTTTTACGATTCATATTGGAAGAAACAATTTTCTATGATATTTTACTACAAGTTGTATATGTAGTATGATGTATAGTACAATGGTAGAAGGACTTGTTACATTTCTCAGTATTCAGGGCAATAATACGGGCCACGTGTTTAATTTTGATCAGTTGTTTGAAGTTAAAAGTCAATTTAAGAGGATTTTTTGGAAACTTATATAAACAACCGTATCTCCTCAGTTAATTTTCTAGAAAGATACTGATGATTTAAATTTAGATGATATTCGGCAAATATCTTGACAGTTTCCTTTATTCTTGAATTCTCTGTATTTGTTAAGAACACTTAACATTTTATTGTTATTCTGTAAATTCAACGGTTTATTTTTTGCCTTCCTTTATGGGTCTTATTTTTAAAATCCAACATGTTGTTTGTTTTGTCTTCTTAGGGGGAGGGAGAAAACAATACCACTATTGTCGTCCGTCGCTCCCTGGCTTATGCTACTACGTTTTAGTGCCTTGAAATTGTAAGGACAAAGAAATATAAAAAAGAAACCAAAATAACGAAAGGATTACGCAAACAACTTTCCCCCGTAATTTAATAATTTAGTAAATAGCAAGTCTTCCAAGTGGGGTCCACCATTAAATGTGGTAACCAAATGATATCTTCGACAACGATATATCCAGAAATAGGTATTCCAAAAAAAGGAACGTTAAGCCAAATCGCTGTATCCAAAAACAGGAATCTCCAAAAACCAGGTACCAAAACACTGCATCCAAAAAAAGCCCGTTAAAACGGGGAAAACGATTAATAAGATGGGGACGAATAAAGATCTTTACCCCACGTGTCAAATCCAAAATGGATATTAGAGACGTTGTATTCAAATCATCCTTAGCAGCAACCCGTAGCCATTCTCTCGAGTATTTCCAATCCAATAACCAAAACGAAATAACGGCAACGGAAATTACAGGTAGGTTCCCAAAATATCCATTCAACGTGATTAATTCCAAACACTATACATTCGGAAACTCTACCACGACATCTTAACTACACCACAAGGCCACAAGTGATCCGATATAACGCCCAAAAGGCTTTCTCCGACGAAAGCAAATTTAATACGTTTTGGGACAAAATTATCCGAGCATGGTTGCAATAAATGTCGTTCCTATTTGTATTTTTATTTAAAGTGTTTATATTACTTTATATTATATTTAAAATTACTCCCTAATATCTCCCGTTAACGGAGATACGTTATGTGGCCCGATAAACATTAACATTAAATTAATTAACCATTTAGATACGTGTTTTGCTGCTTCGTATCCCCAACAGCTTTCCAATTTACAGGTAACATTGGTCACAGGAATGTTACCAACACCTGTGCTGTTTCGCCGTCATATCATCCCTCTAAACATTTGACAAATTTGGAGTAAAAAGATAAACCACGGAAGACTTTATCCCGAAAGATCGTCAAGCCGATGAAAATGATTTGACTATATCAGATGATTTATCAGAAAAAAATTACATTTTTGTTGCGACATCTATTGGTGAATAACCAATACTATCTGGGTCTAACTCTAAGGCAGGAAACATTTAGTTCGCGCATTTAGGTAGGCTTCGATAATAAAATCGTTTGTATGGATAAGTGATGGTTTATCTATAAACCCATTCATTTTCTATTATTTATTTTGAAAAGATTGGAAAGTTTTATGTCAAAAATTGTCACAATCTTGTCTTACACGTCTCGACACAAAGATTGTTGGAAAAAAATGATACATTGAAACAATACAATAGAAACTTGGCCATAACTTTGGAGTATGCGTGACAACAACATGCAATAATTAAGAAAAATCTGCAGTCGGGTTACCTAATTGAATTAATGACTGCTACAATATTTTCCTACAATATTGTAGTACATTCTATCAAGTATTCGTTAAGGCTCGAAACGTATGCACAAATTAAATTAATTAATTTGGGCGGTAAGGGGTGTATCAATATTGTTTACTTTTGGCATATTTGACATACGTGAGAGTTATTACTGCAAAACGCGTTCTTGCGTGATATTACTAAGATACGATTATGTTATTAATCGCTTATAACGGATAATGGAACGAAAAATGTAACTGAGCGCCATAATTGACATAACTAGAACTAAAAGTGAAAATAAGTAAAAACAACTGACATATATTGTCGATTCTTTTGTATAACATTATATATTTCGCCTAATTACACCGCTTTCAAGCGCTACTGCGTTTTACTTGCGATCCAGGCATTATGTTCCCAAGAAATTTTACTACAACGATAAATTATCGTTAAGGAATTCGTAGCAAGTTAAGCTGAAGTAAGTCTAGTTGAAAACCATATTGCCTTTCCTTAATCAATCTTTATTGTACATAGACTCAGAGCCTCCACATTAGTTAATTGAATTAAAATTGATTGTATTAGTTTCAAGGTTATGAAATGCTCATGAGGATTACTGCAACATTACGGAGCTATGTAAATACGGTAATCAATATCGGGATTTAGTTTCGTAATTATAAATTGCACATATTTAACTAATACAAAACTACTACAAGGTTCGTTCGTATTTCGAACTTTATAAACAGGCAAATTATGTCTGGGTTAACATGCAATCCCTATATGCATCCTAAAGCTACCTGTACTCATTAATATGCAGCTACCAGTATCTTGCATATTTAATCACGAAGTTTAAGGGATAAGGAACTAGAATCAAAGACTCTAAAACAAATTCTAATATAAATATATATAATAAACTCGCCCTTTATTTATCTTAATTACATTTCCATTTCAGTTGATGCAGGAATCTTCCGGTATTTTTCCTCCTGGCCAATAATCTTTATACTAATCAACAAACTCTTGAGATTCGTAGCTTTATTTTTTAATTAAAATTTGTGCAAATGGTTAAACACTTTAAATTAAAAATGTCTAGAAACGTAGTCCTACTGTGTTTACGCTAATAATTGTTAAAAATTTTTAAATAACTTTAAAAACAGATAAATTAGCTAAAGAAAAATAAAAAGAAAAATGTTGACGACAAATATGTAAAATTATAATTTTTTCAAATCTTTTGATAAAAATGGCACATTACATCGAAATGTCAAGAATTTTAAATTTAAAGTTTTAACTAAAAAACAAGCCCACGAATCTCAAGAGCTTTATTTATTAGTTTTTCTACTTCGTGCATATGTAATTTTTTAATCCAACAAAGGTGATGGATATTATCCGCTATTTTCGAGATTAGCTCTAAAACTATCAGGAATACGAACGACATTCTAACTGTTTAAGGGTGTCAAATAACACTATCACTCATTTTCCTCTTCATTAGGTACATGTTTGACTTACGCTAAATAACTTTAACCTCTATAAGGACAGAATCTTAATTCTAGAAAACGATGCAAAAGGTTTTACAAAATGTAAAAATGTATTGGTCGGTAAACAATGGAATTAGGATAGTAATGATTCAGGTTCGACAAACACGTGCTACGGCAGAAGCGCCGAGAGGGGATTTAGGTCGATGTGAAACCAGTGGAGAGTTTAGTCATTCGTGGACGTGAACGGTCAATAATTATCGGTTTATCGGTGTGCGTCTCTTGAAACATGGATCGTCGTATGCGAGGTTTACCTTTAGCATCGCATGTGAATAAATATATTAGTCGTTTCCCTGGGTTGGAATATACAGGTACTATCATTCAGTACAAAATTTGCAATAAACGGTTGATAGGTCGCGATACGTTTCACTGTAGAAGACATATTAAAAGTAAACGTCATGTACTGAATTTAAGCAACAATATTCTGTACTGGGTATTTCTGTATGATTTTATTTTTATGCTAAGTGTGTGCAACATCCCACATCTAGTAGACAATGAACACTTTCGTCTTTTTTGGAATAAATATGTTCCCTTGTGGAAACTACCAACCAATAGACAATTGCGATACAATTTACCACATTTGCAAGATACAGTAAAAAACTGTATAGTAGACGAGTTGAAAAATAAGAAAGCTTGACGCGGATCCTATAGGACTAGACGTTGCTCAAAAATTTCGTACAATTTTAAATAAAAATTCCGATTTACAAAAGGTTCGGTCTATTACTGAAAATAAAGAGTGTACAGAAGAGATAAAGGAGTATCTAAATTATGCAAACCCTACTTCGCTAGATAGTAGAACGATCATTATCGAAATACACGAAAACATTTTCTGACCAACGTCGAAGGCTAAGGGAATCGACAATGGAAGCGTTGCTTATGTTGCAGTTTTACGCGGCTTACCGGAGCAGTAGTATTTTGTCGCAGTGGACATCAAAACGTCAATAAAAGGTAAGAATATATTATTTTTTAATAGTACTGTATCTCGCGTACCTACTATTGCGCGTTACGCCTCTGACGTTGCACTCGTTTGTCGAACCTTAGTAATGATAGACAAAACCAAATGGTCTTAGTGCTCCAATGAATTTTACAATTACTATTTAAGCCGGTTTCACAATTGACGTGAACGTGAAATTCAGACATTCACGTACCTCGTTTATAGCGTAAACACAATGCACAATTGAATTTGCGTACAGATAAATTTTTGGGATTGCGTTTAGTTGAAATCTCAAAATGAGTTACTGTTAGCAGAGCAATTGTTTTGTTTACTTTTCATACATCCATGGCTGCAAAATTCTTTGTTTTCATTTAAACTTGCGCAAATTGCAAAGTTTTCTAGAATTATCCTTCTAATTTCGTATTTCATATGAAAAAATAGTATTTCCCGTGAAAATGAATTAAATATTTATTCCAATGTACACATTTTCTATAGTGATTGGTACTTTATTTCATAACAATCATAACTATTTATGTTCTATGATTACCTTTCGCTTAGTTGCATTCCCAATACTTCTCAGTACATAATACCTAAGTTTACTTGTACGGTAGGCACATAAAGGTTAGAATACATAGATTCAAGATATTTAGCTGAAGAAAGACGTTTAGACAGGGTGATACTTGTAGTAGATATGTCGCCACAGATTAATTTTTTAAATGAAAAGCCTTGTTTCTTATTAAATTTTTGAAATCCACAGAATATCCTAAATACATTTGATAAAGCATACCTTATATCAAAGTTCCACTGTTTTTCCAGGAATCATTATTTAATATTGTTACTAAAGTAATAATTCAACAACACAAAATTATTATTGCTAGGTAATTAATTACAGCCCGAGGCTTGTTATGTTAAAGTAAAACTAGCATTTTTTTTAAATGGTACGTTTAAGTGAGAAAGAACGGATCGAAGTATTAATGAACAGTAACATTCTCAAATACGAGGGGTATTTTTAAAATAAGGTCCGTTTTCTACGATGAAAAATACTGCAAATATCATTAAAATATATTTCTTTCCATATTCTGCATACTTTTATCTACTTTTCTACATAATTTCCATTCTTGTTCAAACATTTATCATACCGCTCAACAAGTTTTTAATTCCAACGTCAAAGAAATCTGCCGCCTGTGAAGAAGCCCAATCCATGACTGCAGTTTTCACATCTTAGTCGTCGCTGAACCGTTGACCACCAAGGAACGTCTTTAAGTACCGAAACAAGTGAAAATTATTGGGTGCAAGGTCTGGACTGTAGGATGGATGATTCAGTTGTTTCCATCCAAAAGACCTGATTATACCTTGTGTTTGCAAAGAAACATGTGGCCTTAAATCATCCACCTTATCCACATCACGTGCCGGCCACATATTCGGTCCACTTAGAAATGCCCCAAGAGGAGCTAGCGTTGCGTCAACGCTAAGCGGTAAAACAGCTCGTATGCAATTAGTTAGGGGCACGTTCACATTCTCTTGATGAAAAGGGGATTAAAGCATTTCAGATTCGTTGGGAAAAGTGTATGGAAAAAGGAAGAAACTGTAGAAAAATAAGATACCTTCCATTCTGTAAAATAATTTTCAAATAATAAATTAGAAATAAAAGTCGGTTTATATTTGGTCAACCCTTGTAGGAGGCGTGCCCGGGAACAAAGGTACACTCGCTTAGAAGGTACAAATAAATTTATTACAAAATAAAAAGCGTATTACAGGATGAAAGTGCGGTCCTTAAACTATTTTTCAATGTAGTAACCAAGCCGATTGAGGCACTTGTCCCATCTGCGGACGAGGTCTAACATACCCTTGGTATAGAAATCAGGTCCCTGTCGACGCAGCCACTGTGTTGTGGTGTGGATGACGTCCTCATCCGACCGAAACCGTTGTCCTCCCAAAAAAAATCTTAAAGGTCTCGGAAAAGATGAAAATCCGAAGGAGCCAAATCCGGACTGTGAGCTGGGTGAGTGATGACTTCCCATCCGAAATGACGAAGCTTATCCGTGGTGATTCTGGCGGTGTGAGGCGTTGTGTGTCATGAAGAAACTTGACTCCGTGACTAAGTAGACCAGGCCTCTTTCGTCGAATCGCTTCCCGTAGTTTATCGAGGGTTTCGCAGTATGCTGCTAAAGTTTCGCCATAACGCTTAAACTGAAGCAGAAGGACGCCTGTACAATCCCAAAAAACTCTAGCAAGGACTTTTTTAGCCGATGGAGTAACGCGAAATTTTTTGGGAGGTGGACTGTCGGGATGCTTCCCTGCCATACTTTGAACTTTACTCTCAGGCGTCGTGTGATGAACCCACGTCTCATTTCCAGTTACAATATCCATAAGAAACGAGGGGTCGTTATGGTAACGTTGCAGGTTTTCCAAAGAGCATGCAAGTCTCGCTTCCTTATGCACATCCGTGAATTGCTTAGGCACCCACCGTGAAGAGACTTTTCGGTAGTCAAGCTTGTTATGGACAATGTCATGGATTATCGCCTACGGAATTTACAGTTCGGATGCCATTTCTCGACTTGTCAAACGTCTGTCGGTGATGATGAGTTCTTGAAGCGGCTGGATGTTTCGGTCCGTCAGAGACGTTCTCGGTCTTCCAGATCTTGGAAGATCATCTAAGTTTGTCCGACCGTTTCGAAACTCTAAACACCAAACCGACACTTGCTTGCGCGACATAACTTCGCCATAAGCTTCGGAAATTACTCGGTGAATTGCGGTCGGCGATTCCTTTATTGCTACACAAAAGTAACGAATGATTGCACGAAGTTCCAGTGGGACGCATTTTGACAGAGGAGGCTCCATTATTATCGCAATAATTTCCAAAGTACTGACCAGAACAAAATAAACGACGCACTAACATTGAGTGAAAAAATGACACAATAGGACGACTTGATTGCAGGGTTGAAATCACGCGATATCATGCACATGCGCAGGAGTGTACCTTTGTTCCCGGACACGCCTCGTATATAATAAAAAATTTAATGAAAGATTGAGGTTTTCATTAAATAAAATCTATGAAGTCATGTCTGTTATACGGACCATCCTGTCCTTTATGTCTTTAGCTGAAGAAGACAGCAATAAGAAGTAAATGTTAACCTGTTCGATCATTTTTCTTCAACTAAATATCTTAAATCCTTAAGGTATGTATTTATTTGCCATTATGTGCTCATTGTATATTAGGAAATAAAAAGAAACCGTTGAAACTCATCAACAGACTATGAATCTTTGCTACGCATCGTCCAACAATTTGACGACGATGACCCATCAGTCTTCTTTGCATTTGTCTTTGTCATCTAAGAGTTACAGTTGAATGATGGATCTCGCTGTACGACTGCCAACAGCAGACGGCGACGATGACTACCACTACTGCATACTATTACGACGGAATATAAACTTCCTCATTGTATTAGTACAAGCAAACAAATTAATTAGGCGAAACTTTGCCCTCTTTTCCTCTTTCTCTTTTCCTTCCTCTTTCTCGTTCTATCCGTTAACCGTGCCGACAACATTAACGCCGACGGAATCGCCTTTTTGAGAGGATTCCCTTTCCGTTTTAATCCGATGCCGGTGCTGTTTGTACCGTTACTGGTTCCGACTGACTTACGCGTATTGCTAGCGCTTCCCTGAACAAACGGCGACGCGATTTTAGAAGTCATGCGAAACAAGAGACGATGCTGTAGTAAAGAAGTTGCAAATCTTATTTGTTCCTGCTGTATTATCTTCGTTTTGTCTCACGTTTGAAGTTAGAGTAAAAGCAAGCGCATACTATTCGTATTTCGTAACGCTAATTCCAGGAATTTGTCGATGGAGCTACGCGTGATGGATAAATGTAGGTATCATGCGCTTGTAAGATAAATGTAGCAGATTTATTGACTCTAGATGAGAAATGTAGAGAGCATGTTCCTAGAAGAAATGCGTATTGCAGAACTATTAATTGCAACATACATAAAACATTAGAAATATTTCAAAGAAACATCTTCCCGTACAGCCTTTTTTGTTGAAATTAAATAACACCACCTAAGAACTTAATTTAAAACAAACAAGTGTGGTATATCTTGTGTACTATTCACAAGTAAACGATTTAAGTTAATATTCGAGATAAGTAAATATAATTTAATATTTTCGGATTTTACTTATATTTGTATTTGTATTTTGCAGCATTCAACAACACTTGCAAAATTCTCGAAACAACATATTGCATTCCAACTCAGTGCTTGGCTAAGTGTGGCTAAAATTGTAAAATTCAATCAGAAAAAGTGGAAAACGGGCAGTTCTATTACAAAAGAAAAATAGGCTTAATCTAAAGCTGATAAAGAACTGATAAGAGACTATGATCAAACAAAATTTATGTAAACATTGCCAAAAGCGGTAATAGGTTTACTCCAGCAAACAGTGTTAAGATTGATCCAAAACAGAATTTGAACCGTTTTACAGCGCATGCCAGTTCTCAAAATTCAACGAATCAGTTCATAATTGTCTTTGCTGGAGCTGCTTTGTTTATTAGAAAATAGGTGGCGCTAGTATAGTGAGACAATTGACAACTGGGAATGAAAAAGGTCAATGCAAACAGGCTAATCTATGAATCTATGAAATAATTTGTGTAAAAACCATTTTTTAACTAGCCGATTGATATTTATAGGTATTAAAGTGGATAATAGGCGTAAGTATCCCGTGAGCCAAAATGATTGTCGCCTGTTTGAATTTCGCGCCTTGCAGTATAGTGTTTTTTCATTACATGTCATTGGCGACCCTTGAACATGTGACAGTTTGTCATTCAATACGTACATAGGCGTTGGTTGTTACTGTTATTACTTGATTTACTTTCATTGCTTCATTAATATTATAGTTTTTTTCCACACCGTCGTTGTGATCTTCGCATAGTTATTACGACTATGTTTAAGGTTATGCATTAACTTAAGTGTTTACACCAAATAATGGTTTTTACGAAAGAGCAGGAGGCTTTTATTTTGAAGGCTCATTTTCGCAGTAGCACTCAGAATGAAGATGAAACGTGGAGTTATCCTTTGCGGTTTTGCATTACACAATTTAATGAAGAGTCTGCAAATGTTAATATTCCATATAAAATACAAGGAAAGCACAAGGAAAGATTAACGATTTGAGAATAAGTAATGCATTTGTAAAGGGAAGTCATCTGGACGTTCTACATAAATGACTGAAGAAGCTATTGAAGATATTCAACAGAATCGAACAAAGCCCTAAGAAGTCGATTAGGAAATTATCCTTGATTTAACATTTATCTCAGAAGCAAGGTTTCATTTATCGGGTTATGTTAGTAATCAAAACTACAGAACTTGGGCTTCAAATAATCCTCATAATTTTGTTGAAACAACTTTACATCCCATTAAAATTGGTATTTGGATAGGTATGTCTAGACAGCATATTATAGGTCCAATATTTTTTCACGGTGCCATTAATAGTGAGAGGTACCGAACGCAAACTGTGGATCCATTCTCAAATGAGCTACATGATGATGAGTAAAGCCTGACAAACGGTTGCATCCGCAGAGGCGCCGTGGTAGGAGCTGTGTTTACTATGTACATACAAGGAATCGAGTGGACGTTCGGTTATTATCGGTTGATCGGTGTGCATGTACTATTTATAATGTTCGAGAAACTAGTGGAACCGTCCAGGGTGTACCGCGCAAAAGCAGACACAGTATTAATAAAAAAATAATAGATCGTTACCTTTTATTGACATACCGATGACCACTACGGTAATGTGCGACTGCAATGGTACGCCGCGTAGTACTGCAACATAAGTAATGCTTCCATTGTCGATTTGGTCAGTCCTCGACGATGGTATGGAAACGTTCTCGTATACTTTGCAAATGATCGTTAAGCATCTAATGAAGTAAGATTTGCGAAACTCAAATTCTCCTGTATCTCATCTGTGCAGTCTTGAATTCCAGATATAGATCGAACCTTTTCTTAATCCAGACTTTTATTCAAAACTGCACGAAATTTTTGAGCGACATCTAGTTCTATAGGATCCGTCAAGCTTTCTAGAGCGGCTGCTAAATTGTTGATGTTATTTAACGAGTCTTGTATAGATAAGTAAGTATTTTGTAACTGCGAAATAGTTTATGGAAATGTCATCTATTTCTTTTTGAACGTCCGAATCGGAAAAAAGTTGCTGACTCTCGCTTGAGAATTAGAAGAATTAAGTTTGAAAATGACATCTTTCACTTGGGAATAATATTTGCGATAGTAAGATACTGCCTCGACCCATGTTCCCCATCGCGTCAATACAGGCTGAGGTGGTAGCGGAATTTGCGGATACAATTGCTTGAATACGCGGATATGTTTGGGAGATTTCACAAACACTTTTTCGGTAGATGACATTAAATCATTCACCCCAGGATACTTGCTTCGAATTGTTTCTGCTACGAGATGACATGCGTGTATGAGGCATGTTATGTGAAGAAGAGTCGGAAAGCATACTTTTAACATCCTATCAGCTTCCAGCATTGTTGCAGCTCCGTCAGAAACTAACATGGTGATTTGGGCTCCTACGATACAAAATTCTCTTAACATATTTTTTATTATGTTTACAAAAGTTTCGGTATCAGTTCTTTCAATTCTTTTACTGGCTAATAACAAGGAAGCTGCTGGACTATTACGTTTTAAAGGACGCGCCACAATATGAATCACGCTGTATTTCTGAGCATCAGTAGTTTCGTCCACAGTGAGCCGGATTTTTTGATTTCTCAACTCGTCTTTTATACAGTCTTTTACTGTACTTTGCACATGTAAATTGTACCGCAATTGTCTTTGTGTTGATAGCTTCCATGATGAAACATATTTATTCCAAAAAAGGCGAAAGTTTTCGTTATCTACTAGGTGTTGTGGGATGTTGCATGTGCTCAACATGAAAATAAAGTAATACAAAAATTGCCAGTACCGAATATTGTTTCTTGAATTCAATACATGACGTTTACTTTAAATATTACTTCTACATTCAAATGTCGTGCGACCTAGCGACCCTATACCTCAAAATTTGCAACGAATGTGCGAACCTGTAAATTCCAAACCAGGGAAACGCCAAATATATTTCTTCACATGCGGTGTAAGAGGTACACCAGGCTTACGTCTCATGTTTTCGAAAACACACAATGAGAATCCGATAAATAACCAAACTACCAAACTCCTCAATGTCTATCGCATTACTGAACTCTGCATCCACATACGTACATACATCCCCCCGTACAAGCGTCTCAGCGGCTGCAACCGTTTGTCACACTGTAATGATGAGTTAGCGGTAGGATATTTTCAACAAGATGGAGCAACAGCTCATACTGCTCATGCAACGGTAGACTATTTACGATGACAGAATAATTAGTAGAGGTATCTGGCCAGCACGTTTTCCAGACAGAGGCATCTGGCCAGCTCGTTTTCCAGACAGAGGCATCTGGCCACCACGTTTTCCAGACCTCACCCCACTGGATTTTTATTTATTTCCCTATTTAAAAAATACAATTTTTCGAAATCGTTTTCATAATTTGGATGAGCTACGGCAAGCAATTGAACGAGAAGTAAGAAGCATCACAGTGCATACTTTGCGAAGAGTGTTTGAAACAGTAAAACGAAGAGTACAAGTATGCATTGAGAATGGAGGTGGACATTTTTAACACTTGATTTAATATAACATTTTACTGTTTCGCATAAATTATATATTTTGTGATGTATTTATTTCTCAAACATACTTTTTATAAATTTAATGGCAAGCTCGTTAATATGTTAAACATATTTTAATAAATTAATAAAACTTTAAACTCCTTTTTCTTAAACTCAACATATTTTTTTAATTTCATTCTTCCTACAATATGATTTTCTTCGTACGCCAATGAATATGTAATTTTTATAATTTGATGTCATAATGCCAAATTTGAACTGAACCACGAACGTTCGGATTGAGAGGTAACTCTTAATAATTTTAATTAATTCTCAGTCTTCTCATCTTAGAAAGGAGTCCCTCATGTCAGACGGTATTGAAGGCCTTGCCAATGTCCAAAAAGATGGCCTGCATAGCTTCCCTCCTACTCATTGCGTCCCGGATTACTTCCATTAAGGAAGTTACCATTCTTAGTTACCGAGATATTTTGGAAGATTTAATTGAAACATTTTCAATGTAAATATTATTTAATAAGTAACTACTGCTATAAAACCGATATCTATCTCAATCATCCTACGTAGATGAATTCGTTGTAATTACTAGTCTGGGCAAACAAGTAAAGAAGGTAGTTTTAAAACTCAATCCGACAGAAGCTGCAGCAATCAAGAAAAGCCAGGAAATATTTCAAGATAGCCAGGTTAAAAGAGATTTACAAACTATTCACAACAATTACTTCGGACTAGCGGAGGGAATAGAAAAATTACAAAATGTATCGATGTCGTAAGTGGATTCTATTCAAATTGTGAATGATGTTCACGCACAGTTATGCGCTGTAGAAGGCGAAACAAATTGGTGTGTAATACAAAAATTTGAAAGTGTTTTGGAGAAAGACTCCGATTTTCTGATATTAAGACAAATTTGTGAAGGTGCGTGTGAAGATCCATTAAGTTGTTTCAAAGATTATTTTAAATATGCAAATATAACATCGTTAGATGTCGAACAGTCGCTTTCGGCATTAAAAAACATTTATCCCGCACGTCGTACTGACTTGAGTGAAACAGCTGTGGAAACATATCTAATGATGCAAAAATTTAACAGATGTTACCCAGTTTGTGATTTCACGGAAGGCTTTTACAACGGTAAGTGTTTCAGCACGTTTTATAATTTATTTCTTACCTTCTATTTTATGTGTAAACTTTTATGCGCTCGCCACGCCTCTGGCTGTTACCGCATATTTGCCCATTTTAGTCATTAGTATTTTCTGGAGTAGAACTGTGTAAATAACTACTTCTTGGTATAGATTTCTCTTTAGTTTTGGAATTAGAGACATAATTTTAGGTTGTGTAGTTTGGCCGTTAGTCCATAGATGGCATATTATTTATTTTTATCTTTTAGATGGCCAATTTTCATTTGGTTTCTCTTTACATTTTTATTTGAAGATAATTCTGTTAGTAGTTGCCATCAGATTGGTTATTTTGTCTAAAGTCCCCGAAACGTACCCGACTATTTCACAAACTGTGTCCTGATTTAGCTGAACCACCACAGCCGATTGTTACACGTTGGGGAACATGGTTGCAGGCTGCGTTTTACTACAACAAATATTTTGATCAAGTAAAGAAGGTAGTTTTAAAATTCAATCCGACAGAAGCTGCAACAATCAAGGAAAGCCAGGAAATATTTCAAGGTAGTCAGATTAAAAGAAATTTATAAACTATTCACAACAATTACTTCGGACTAGCGGAGGGAAGAGGACAATTACAAAATGTTTCGATGTCGCTAGTGGATTCTGTTCAAATTGTGAATGATGTTCACGCACAGTTATGCGCTGTAGAAGGCGAAACAAATTGGTGTGTAATACGAAAATTTGAAAGTGTTTTAGAGAAAGACTTTGATTTTCTTATATTAAGACAAATTTGTGAAGGTGCGTGTGAAGATGTATTAAGTTGTTTCAAAGATTATTTTAAATATCCAAATATAACATCGCTAGATGTCGAACGATCGTTTTCGACATTAAAAAACATTTATTCCGCACGTCGTACTCACTTGACCGAAACAGCTGTGGAAACATACCTAATGATTCAAATATTTAACAGATGTTACCCAGTTTGTGATTTCACGGAAGACTTTTAAAGTGTTTCAGCACGTTTTATAATTTATTTCTTACTTTCTATTTTATGTGTAAACTTTTATGCGCTCGCCACGCCTCTGGCTGTTACCGCATATTTGCCCAGGTTAGTAATTACAACGTAAAATTAATCCTGTCTCATGAAAAAGATTGCAAATATTTCCGCAACTTGAATCAAATAGTTCTATTACTACTTTCTCATTAGCACGCCTTTCAAAACAAAATGAACGTTGTTTCCGTAAGTTCTCGTATATTAGTAGATCACAACAATCTATCGTATAGTACAGCAGCCAACAACGCAAATGCATTGACCTTCCATAAGAGCGCCAGACGTAACTGTATTTACAAGGTGAATGCTTAATGGACGGCGTAAACTTCGATAGCAGCACGTTATATGGATTTGTGGCGGCGCGTCGGATGGAAATTTCGACTACGGGGAGGGACGCATTGACATTTATGTGCACAGATTCCGCGATAGTAAGCAGACGATGAGGGTTGCGAGATATACCGTCGCTAATGGATTTCGATCCGATGAGAAATAAAGAAATACGCGGGCGGCTAGGTAAATTATGGGCTAATTTTAAGCCCATTACAACAACGTTAAAGCGGTTCCGGGAAAATTAATTACCTAAAATATATTAATTAACTTTAAGAGCGGTATTATACCTTTTTTTTTGAAAGGAAACTCGTGTTGTAATCAAGCAAATCGGTCGTATATATTTAGGTTGCAAAAAGCACGATTCAAAAACAAAGCTTCTAATGAAATAAACAAAACAAAAAACGTTTACTGTAGGATATTTCAGGTTAATATGAATTTATTTCAGGTTTTTCTAATTCCATGTATACTACTGAACACTAAGAAGAGTGAATTAAACGGAAACATTACATAAAGGCGCTTTAAGTTACAAACTGAACTCTAAATTAATCCAATAAAAGTTCACTAAGATTTGCTGATGTATGCAAATTAAGCTCTGTTTCAAAATACGACTTGCAAAATGCAAAGTGTAATAACATTTATCTGTAATAAAGCGCAATCCTCAAGCAATCTTCTTGGGATTGAATATTAAAAAAATGTACAAAGTTTAGTAAATTGCTAATAGTAATAATAATAATATATTCACATTCGTAATAAAACCGTTACGTTGTAGACCCTTTTGGCATCAAATTATGCTGCCTATTTGAAATGTAGTAGAAAAGCAACCCAGACTAGCAGTAAGTGCAGAATTGTAATTTGTAAATACGTGAAGCTTGGATACGCCAGTACACTCCCGAAGCCAAGGCACGGTCGAAACAGTTGACTGCGAAGGGTGAATCGGGTCCAAAAAAGGCGAAGACTGTTCCATCAACCAGGAAAGTGATGGCGACTGTTTTTTTGGGAAAGTCATGGATTTGTGTTAATCAACTATCTTGAAAAAGGAAAAACAATGACGAGGGCATATATCACTATTTGACAAAGCGAAGACAGACAAAAAAAGGATTTGTTCCACCAATACAACGCACCGTCTCACGCTTCGATGATCGCCAAGGCACAAATTCATGAAATGGGGTTCGAATTGATAGACCACCCTATTACCAGATCTAGTCCCCAGCGACTTTTTCTGTTTCTTAGGCTCCAAGCTTCGCTCGGAGAACAGAAATTTTAAACGACTATTTTGCAGAAGAAGAGGCCAACTGCTGTTTGGAGGGATTAGACAGATAGGAGCATCGCTGGGAAGTGTATAGACTTATGAGAAGGCTATGTTGCGAAATAAAACTGAGTTTGACAAAAAAACACATGTTTCTGTATTAGGCTGGAAGCTTTTCAGACTACCCTCGTACTTGGAAAACACCCAACTTCGACTAAAGTCAAATAGCGACTTTATCTCTGCTTACCCAATACCCGTCCAATTAAGCCTATCGTTTATGCGTATATCGCTTTATTCTAATTTTCGTCGGATTCTGCTAATGCTCAGAACTGGATGGAAACGCCGTTAAATTCTGTAACAAATTCATCCGTCTCATTTAATTCCCCCGGCAGGAACGAATTCCCCGCTACTGCCGATGCTAGGAACTAGGCACGCCAACTTGACGAAACGAAATTCCTGCTATTCGGGGTGTTCCAAATAGTTTCGTTTCGAAAGCAGGCGGTCGGGATACTTCAAACGAGCGTAGAGGATGTCGCGACCGCCTACTAAGCCGGCTGATGTACTCGGGAGACTGCCAGCGGAGGAGACGCCGATGCTGAGAGGCAGTGGAATAGTCTCCAGTTAAAATCCCGGAGGCGCTCGATATATAATTTTATCGACGCAACATTCCGTAAGTTGTTCGGACGAAACCGCGAAGCCGCGGAATTCCACACACAACATACAAACCACCACCTTGGTTCCTGCATACACGAATTTCGGCGAAACTTCAAGAACACACCTATCTGTTCCAATCTCCCGCAGGATACAAGCAGCGACATATTTTCGTGATGAGACGGGTAATTCTCGCCGAAGCAAAGATAACGCAAGGCAGATTAAAATTGTTAAGTTAAAGCTTCAGTCTTTAGATAACATTCCTAACATATGAAACTGTTCTTAAAGGCATCGCATGACTTCCTTTGTGCCAACTACTAGATCCTTTGAAATGTTTTTGGTAATTAAAAATCAGAGTAAAGTAGGGTAAATTGTACAGTTGACCATATTGTATCACTGCATTATTTGAAATGTGGTAAGAGGAAATTAACATTACGGCTGGTATCGTAAAGCTCCGTATGTTTTATAGATATTTCACTGATACGAGATGTATTTTTTAAATAAGGTCCGTTTTTTAATAAGAAGAAAAGTACTGTAAATATCATTAAAATATATTTTTTCCATATTCTACATACTTTTATCTACTTCTCTACATAATTTCCATTTTTGTTCAGATATTTGTCATACCGCTCAACAAGTTTCTTAATTCTGACGTCAAAGAAATTTACCGCTTGTGAAGAAGCCCAATCCATGATTGCAGTTTTCACATCTTCGTCGTTGTTGAACCGTTGACCACAAAGGAACTCTTTTAAGTACCGAAACAAGTGAGAATCACTGTGTGCAAGGTCTGGACTGTAAGGTGGATGATCCTGCGCAAACACAAGGTCTAATCAGGTCTTTTGGATGGAAACTGGATCATCCAGCTTACAGTTCAGACCTTGCGCCCAGTGGTCCTTGGTGGTCAACGGTTCAACGACGACGAAGATGTGAAAATTGCAGTCATGGAATGGGCTTCTTCACAGGCGGCAGATTTCTTTGACATCGGAATTACAAAGCTTGTTGAGCGGTATAACAAATGTTTGAACAAAAATGAAAATTATATAGAAAAGTAGATAAAAGTATGTGGAATATGGAAAAAATATATTTTAATAATATTTACAGTATTTTTCTACTTATTAAAAACGAACCTTATTTAAAAAATACCCCTCCTAAATCTAAATTTAAAGGAAGTAGACCTTACCGCTTTCAGCAGTATGACCGCAATTATTCCTTTTCTTAAAAAGAATCAACATTTTTCCTCGAAAAGGAATCGTGCACATAATGATGAAATACTCGAGTTTAAGTTGATATATACTATACTTTCTTTTTTAATAAGGGGTGCGTTTTTAAAATAGGACGCGAAAAATTTAGTTCGTGATTTGTTAGTTTCCATACGCAATCACAAAATTATCATGATCAGCTGAGTAAAATTTTTGCATTTCAGTATTTACCCTTTAGACTTTTCCTGTTGTGAAACGCTAAAGGCATTGTTGAACAGCACTTCTAAATACTATAGTTTTAAATTTGCTTTTGATATTTATGTACATAAACGTCCTCCTGATTTTGAACCACCACCTAGTACAGGTGTAAGTCAAACATCACCACACCACGAGAACGAAAATGCTTAAATTTGAAACATATGTCTGAGCTAGAAAAACAGGCTATATTCAATATGTAGAAGCAAATGCAAACTGATACATCGAAAATTAAAGTAAAAAAATTACAGTAGTTATAAGTTAGTATATAAACAATCATTACCTTTTATGTGTTAAAAAAATTACTCTTAGGAGTAGCAGAATCAACAGTATATCGTAGAGATAAACGAGAAGTTACACTACCTAGACAAAGTACAGGACAGCAAACTAACAGCTACTTTCGATGAAATTGTAAAAAGTTCAGTGAGATAAATAATTCACAGTTCTGGTATGTACGCTTCTGCGGTCGTCGATTACACTATTTTCTTGGTTTCCGAGCTGGGGGGGGGGGGGGGGGCGTTGTCGTAGCTTTTGTTTATACATATGAGCTTCCTACATTGAATAAAGTATTAAAAGAATGTGTGACTTATAACATGAGAACACAGCCACAGACGTGTTACTCTTGACTCGAAAGTCAGAAATTAATTAGCGTCCCTCTACGTCTTTATTTTAATCGCGATAGCGACTGTTTCAAACATAGCAAATTTTAATAATCCTTTTCGAAATATAATTCCTAGCATGTCGCACTACATGCAGTGACGCAACTAACCCAAATTTACTGACGCATAAGACAATTTAACTATGAACGACATTCCATTTTCGAAACTATGCTAGAAATACCTCCGATTTTATGCCGTCACTTCTAGGAAAATCTTCCATTAAATTTGAAGATTTCCGATGAGAAGAAAATTAACAGGAAAGGAGTTACTTATCCATTCCACGATAATCGTAATTGACTGGACTTATAATAACCCGCTCCAACGATAGGGGGCCATAATAGGAGCAGGAACTACAGAAAAAGAGCTAATAACCCCCAGAGGGAGTTTAACGTTGAACGAGTGGCCATACTAAACACACTATACGTGCCGGTAATGACAACTACATTGGGAGTTGTAAAATTATAACATTATAACATATTTCCATTGGTCTATTAAAATCATAGCATCTTTAAAATGTCCTTTTGAAAACTTAACCCTGTGTAAATATGGCTTCCCACTTTACTCCTCTTAATTAAAAAACATTGTAGTACCCCATATGATTAATGATTAAAAAATTACGAATGTTTATCGTTCAGTCTGTTATTATTATTACATTGATCCTAAATCTTCATATCTTCATATATAAAATCAAATTTATATAAAAATATAAAATTTTCACATGAAATTTGTAAAACCGGTATGACTTATCCAATTTCACCCCATATACGAGGGTATACCAAATATAAACGGGACTCGTTTTTAAAAAAATTCTGACTTTATTTGACTAAGCTTATAAAAATACATTATTTTTCTACATACTCTCCCACCCTAGAAATACATTTTTCCCATCAGATTGGGAGCTTTTTTATTCCATCATCGTAAAAACTCTTCCGACGTTCGTGTAGCCATTGGAACACAAACGTTTCCACCGCTTCGTTGTCGTCGAAACGCTGGCCTCCAAGCGCTTCTTTGAGGGGTCCAAAAAGATGGAAGTCACAAGGTGACAAGTCTGGACTATAGTGTGGATTCTGGCCGATTGCTTCTTCCTTTTCCTTCGAAATGACAATTTCGCGGCATCCAGTACTTCACAATAATATTGCGCATTAACTGCGCGTCGATCGTGGAGAAAGTCAACGTGAAAAGCACCTTGCCGATCAAAAAAAAACTGGCCTCGGTCACACTTGTCCTTGGGCGGCGATCATGGCTCTCGTTCTCGACCTTTTCACGCCCTCCAGAAATTTGTTTGTGCCATGCAAATACACGGGTTCTTGACAGGGTGATGTCCCCGAACTGTGTGTGTAATCGCCGCAAAATTTCGGTTGGGTTCACCCCCTCCTTGGCCAAAAACTTGATGATAATCCGCTGCTCCACGGAGACATGCACTTCTTTCTCGCTCATGGTTTCTTTTGATAGGAACCCGAGAGAGTTGCGGTCGGTTCTCCCTTCTCCCTAACGGTACAGGGTACCTGCGCATCAATCCAGGTCTAGAAGCACTCCGGAATTTTTAAGAAAATCAGTCCCGTTTATATTTGATACACTCTCCTACAAATCAAAAATAATGTAAATCATTAGAAAATACCGTTAAGTATTAGTTTAGGTATACATAGCATTTTAAGTAAGTCAAATTATTCGGTGCGAAGCTCATACAAACAATATCAGTAGTAATATAATACGTACCTGTAGCAAACTTACATTTAGCCACATTAACAGCTTCTTACTAACAGGTAATCAACATGTGTATGTTAATAATATTTCTAGGTACGTAATTTAGGTCAACCGTAAAGTCAAGTGAGTATTCTCAACGTATAATGTATACGAGTACGCTATGTGTAGAGTAATGAAGATTTTTCGTTCAATGATGAATAAACATTCTATAGTAAATATTTTCCTTAAAAAAAGAGTTCTTAAAATATACCACAAAAAGGAACATTTTATTAGCATTGATAGATATATTCTAAAAATAAATGTGACAGTCAAATCTAGACATTAATAACACATTTTAATGCAACGAAAACGCATTATTTAACTGATTTTAATAAACAGTGTTTGATATAAAACATAAAATTTCCAGCCCGTTCTTTTTCATTCTATATGTTTTCTACATTTCTGTCGCCATTTTCACACCCTATTTTGGATGCTCATTATCAAAATTAAATACTATCTTATTTAGGAGTTACTCGTTGCTTTATACCTTGTAGAAATGTATTGTTAAATTTTTGTATCTACGAGGGTGCTTTGAAATGTTCACGAAATGAAAGGGAAAATAATTTTTTTTAAATACGTTCTATTTTTCTACATAATCTCCTTTAAATTGAATGCACTTTATCCAGCGATGTTCCAAAGCCATTATGCCATCACGAAAGTGCGATTCTTCAAGTCCTCCAAAATAGTCGTCGACAGCTGCTTTTATTTCTTTTTCTGTGGAAAATCTTCTTCCCCCGCGGAAAATTTTTAGTCGTGGGAATAAGTGGAAGTCAGAAGGAGTCAAATCAGGCGAATAAGGTGGATGTTGCAACAGATCGTACTTCAGTTCATTCAATTTTCCCATTGCTATCGCACTTGGACGTGAATTGTCCTTCTTACGCAAGCCAGGTCTTTTTTCATGAATTTTTTTATTCACTTGCTAGAAGTTTAGCGTAATATTCACCGTTTATTGTTTGGCCCTTGGGAAGTTAGACAATTAGTAATATTCCCTTAGCATCCCAAAAGACTGACGCCATAACTTTTTCAGCTGATTTCACGGACATTGCTTTCTTTGGTGGTGGAGAACCCCGATGTCTCCATTGTTTTGACTGTTGCTTGGTCCCAGGGGTATAACAATGAGCCCAAATTTCGTCTGTTGCAACAAATCGTCGGATGAAATCGGTTTTATTTGAGTTAAAACGGTCTAGACTCTCTTGACAAATTCTCATTCTCTGAAGGTTTTGATCCATTGCCAATATGCGCGGCACCCATCTTGCCGAAAGTTTGTTCATCCCTAATTCCACAGTTAAGATACGAAATGTTCTTTCATCTGAGATGCGTATATCCTTAGCAATTTCGGAAGCCTTTAATTGATGATTCTGCATAACCATATCGTGGACTTTTTCGACGATTTCAGGCGTCGTGGCAGTTTTTGCTCTTCCACTGCGCGGGTCATTTTCTAGGCTCTCACGACCATGTTTAAATTCCGTCACCCACTTATGCACCGTCGTAAAGGATGTCATCTCCTAAAGTATCCTGCATATCTTTATGAATTTCTGTTGCCTTCCAACCTTTTTCACAAAATATTTGATAACAGCGCGCGTTTCAGTTTTATCCATTTTGCAAAACTCACACAACTGGCTTTATTCATAACGGCACAAAATTGATGCTACTTGACAAAACAATATCATATTTGACATTTGTGCACATAACAATTGGTGTCATCCATTGCGCATGTTTTAATCGAACTGATGCTGCCATCTATGCTTCATTTCGCGAACATTTCAAAGATATTTTTCTATCAGAGGTTTCGGTATATCAACTAGATGTTCTTTCGGCTCTTTAAATTAGTAAATTTAAATAAATAGCTTTTATTAGTGATGAACTCATGACAGAAAAGGAACTAAGCTCAAAACTATAAATCTACTATCTTTAAATGCGTTTGTATTACAGAGTATAATACACTACTAGAGTTCGCGATCTAGCGTCTAACAAGCTGATGTTGGAAAGTATCGGCAGGCGTAATATATGCACGTTTTCTAGCGGACTTGGCGGGTTATTAAAAAGCGATATTTAATTTGGGAAATTATTATAAAGACAAACTAGAATTATTTTCTATGTGTTTATAGTTACCTTAGATATACATTTTTTGCCATTTTTGAGATAGCGACTACTGAAGTATGAGACAGTGCGTTATCTTGGTGGAATAAAACCTTCTCAAATGCGTCCGTTTTAACGCAGTTTTCACCATTATGACACAAAACAATATCTTCTTAAGGATAGTAAATAGTTTTCTTAATTCCAGAAAGCGTTTAGGTATTGTTCCTAAATTAATATTTTCATTTTCTTAAAATAAAGCATTTTTTACTTAGAATTCTTGAAATGCATATTATGTATACGCACATTATTAATTGCATTTACCTTGTTTAAAACAGTACGGCATATCCGTACATAATGCGGTAAATTATTCACATTGTTTGTGATAAGGTTCAAACAAAAATGAACTTCATGTAGAAATACACATGAAAAAAGTGCATAGAAACAATAACCAAAATAATGCTAATAAAATAGCTCCTGGTGTTGATGGAATCACTATCGGCAAAAACAATATGAATAGAGAAAAGCATTAAAGCTTCTAACCAGAATGCTGATACCGTACGTACCCATACAATGATATAACCTTTAACATCCAACGTTTCATAAACATTTTCAAAAGATACCGGTTAATGTAATGTATTTTTTTCCTTTTATTACTATTTACCACGTGTACTAATTTAACTATAGTTTTTTTTTTAATACAATAAATAATAATAAACAAGAGATAAATAAACTTAAATATTAACTCATTAAATATCAAACTACATAAAAACAATCCCTATTTAATTACATTATTAAATAAATAATCTAATTATACCGTAACCTCTAAAAAGAAAAACTTTTTCATTAGGTTATTAACTTGCTCCTAATTTTAATTATTAACTTTAGGTTTTTTCCATTATTGTAATTTTTCTTTTATTGGATATCCTTGTAGCTGGCCTGATGATGTGTTTTCTGAATACGAAACTGGACGTCTAATTTGTCAATAGAACTTAGTGAGATCTGGACCATTTTTTCATTCCTTTTAACATGAATACTTTCTCAACTTAAAACTAAATGATTTACTTGGAAGAAATATTTTTCTGTCTTGGATTTTCTTGATTTTCTAACTCTAAGAAAATATTTATTTAATCCAAATAAAATTTCAAGAAAATTATCTTTTTATATTATACATTTTTATAGTCCTGAAATAAAAATATTTTCTTGAATAGAGACTGATTTTTGCAAGAAAATTTATTTTCTTAATGCAGGAAACCATTCCTCTGCGTGTAAAAATAACGCCATCTTCATGTCAAAGCTTGAAACTTTTCAGACTACCCTCGTATATGCATTAAGATGTTTCAAGAACGATCAAAAGTATTGACTTGGGTAGATTATATGTAGATAATTAGCATTCATAGATACATAAGAAATCCAAGTTTAATTTATAAAAATTATGTAGGTAGTAAATGGGCAGTGAGGAAAACAGTGATTTTCTTCTAAAACAAAGTACTTTTCAATTAAATATTAACTTAATTTATAACAGCAAGTAATTAAGCTGTGTTGGAAGATCTAATAAGGTAAAAATCAAGTTAATTATATAGCTTACATAAAACTTATTAATCTTTCTTTGGATTCATTCAGAGTAAATAAAAAGTTCTGTTATATATGTATAATGAATAATGATAGCAAAAACTGTGGGGTAGAATGGCAAACAACACAAAGTATCGGCACACTCCTCGCCACAGAAAATATTAAATAATTAATTCGGAACAGCAGTGTTAAGAGCTCCTGGGCAACGTCATTATCAACCGAATGACCGAATAAATCCAGCTTATTCAGTAATTCGGTGCCGAGTGCGCCGATACCTTGTGTTTGTTGTCTGTTGTATGTAATACGAATTCTAAAAGGGTTATAGAACAATATATTAAGCACTGTCCATCAAGGATAGTAAACGTTATAAGGATTGCTCAATGCGACCGATTGGTCTGCCCAAGGGCGACGTCACCAACGTTCCATTACCTTTTATTCCCATTCATTAGTGAATCATTAGTACACATTTAATATAAATTGAAAAACGCGTAAATAATAATGAAAAAGCTATTTGCAGCAAAAAAAACTTGTCCTCGAGGATTTTTGATCCCGATCTTTCAAATAAAAATATTGGCAACTCTGTTATACCGGAAACGAATGTTTTCTATTTTAAATAGAACAACCTGTATATTACTTCATTTTCTGATAGCACATACTATTCTACATAAATTCTGTTAAGACTTCCATATACCTATTTTCGACAGGTTTTGAAAAAAACTAATTTTAAAAAATTAACCATATTTTCATACTTTTTGTGTTATTCATATAAAAATATTACACCAGAAGAAATGAATTTGATATTTGAAGTATTTGAGAATAAATACAGAAGTATCTCAACCGTCTAAAATTGTAGTGTATCTTCCAAATATTTCCGTATATACAGGATGCTCGATACTTTGTTATTTTAAATAGAACCTTCTTTACATTATTACACTTTTGGTTTTTCCGTCTAAAAATACGCCCATGGTATATGAATTTCACGTATCTATTTCTAACAGGTTTCGAGATATTTATAATTTCGTCTTCAATTTACTAAATGTAAACGTAATGCTATACCAACCAAAGCTTTTAAAATATTACTTTCAACATTTACCAAAATATAAATCAATGGAAAAAATGCGACATATACATGCATCGCTCATTCAGGACCATCGTATCGATACGCTGAAATAAAACTAACTGTTCAATAATTGCCACACGAACCTTGTCAGCACGGGAAAGTATGTAATCAGCATGATTTGAAGAAATGTGGCGTTCCACGTAGCACTTTACCATTCAGGATGTCGAGTTGATTTAGCGAAACCCAGTATTAGAATCAGCGGCAATAGATGGATGAAAGTAGAATTGTTAGTATACGAGGCGTGGCGATTAAATAACCGGACTGGTGCTACTATCGGCAAACAGCGAGCACGCCACGGCAGGTTTGAACATGTCTGTACTGTTCCGTTTATTATTTTTCAGTGTTTCACTTACAAAAATAATTTTTCTTTAAATTACTTATAGTTATTGTTGTGGGTGTACTGTGTGTGTGGTTGTGTTCCTCTTCTGATGAATTCTAGTTTCTTCTTCTCAGCAGTGAATGTTCAATATCCTTTTATAATAGGGAGCAATGATGGACTGGTTCAAGATGCCTCCAAATATATACAACACCCACAGGGCGGACTTATACATTCAACCGCACAAAATATCTCTATTTGAAAAATCGCCCTTATATTCATTTGCAAAAATGCATTCTGCATTGCCCGTCATTTTGAAAAATATTCCTGAACTAAATGCATTTAAGAGTGCAGTAAAAAAGTTCTTGATTTCTAAAAATTATTACTCTTACTAGGAATATTTTACTGACAGTTCCGTTGGGCATTCCTAATTGTTTTGCTGTTCTAAATGTATTTTATATTATGCTGTCCGTTTCATTACCTTTATTTTAATTTTAATTAAGTCTGACGTTGTCAACACTTATTGTGAAAGACGATAAAACAATATTATATTATTATTAATAAACCCCTCTGGTCGTCTTCTTTGATTAAATTCTCTTGAGTATTTCTTTAAACTGTTACTATTTAGTTTTAACAGCTTTTTCAATACTTCAACATTTATAATTTCAACAACATTTTAGTTTTAAATACAATTTCTAAATGATCAGTCGAAACTATGCTTGTTTACTATCTGAATTTTTGTTTCTAACTTCTTGTTTATCCGTTGTCTGTGTGCTGCCAATCTAACAACTTGATACTTTAATTTTTAATGTTTTGATGATCGATTTCGATGCTGCAGATAACGTAAAAGATTTTGTTGCTTGGATTCCAAATATAGTTTGTTTCATATGTATGTTTATGTCATTTTTTACAAATTATGTTTCAAAACGTAAATTACTTAAAATAACCTGAAACTTTGATTATCCCCTGTAAGATAGCGTTAATGGAGTATCTTTTTTCTTAATAAAAGGTTAATAATATAAATGGTGATGAATGCCAGAATTCGGATACGAACCCGAAATAATTCGAATTCCGCAAATGCTCCGTTAAAATGTTAATATTTTACAAATATTGATATAAAATTGATTGAAATGAATGAAATAACGTATGCACACACGTACTTGAGGGATATCCCACTACAATACCCCCCTCCAAAACATTATCGCGCAAAAATTTGAAATTGCGCCGAAAATGATTTGATGTGTCAACAAAAACCGGGGGATATCCCACTATAGTATAAATGAGGAATACAAGTAATTCTCAACCAATTGTTCTTATTACAACAATATTTAGCTATTTCTACACATTTTACCTTTAGAAGATTAAATGCAGGTACTTTAAAGATTGCAAAATTTACGATAGTAATCTTCCCAAAACGCATTATTCTGTATACTTAATTCTGAAAGTGTTGTACTGTTACACATTGTATAGTGTGGATGTTCTGCGCCCGTTATCGAACTTGGAGTAGTAGAAAGTTAATCTTATCTTGGACAGATCTGTTGACAGTTTGAGTTTCATTGCTAGATTGTATTTACCGATACGGTGGGATTTTCCTTTAAAACAGCAAAACAGGCGCGCTAAGAAATACGAAACAGAAAAGCAGTTATCATATGCAGCGTAGGTATGCAAGGGGTGTGGATTAGGCCTGCGAGGGTGCCTCAGCCGTACCTGAAACGCTCGTATTCATCGAATAAACACATAACTAATCCGCACCACCTTCGTTCACTAACACATCCTTGCCTATTTACGTACCAGGGCGTATGTAGGTAGATATACACGCGTATATGTTGTGTATGCATGTGGCGCGGCGTCCGTATCTCTATGCGCGCCTACGCAAACGCCGCGCCGGTCGAGCAATATAATAAATGGATTATGTGCAAGCGTTGAGCCATGTGATAAAGAGAATAATGGTCCGTATTCCGAAAATAACCATGTCTTCCATGTGCTTTAGAATTATGTATTTTACGAGTGCGCGCCGTACGCAAAAGCCGAATGCACTTCAGCTATTGTTATTTGCAAGTGTCGCATCTTGAATTGATGTTTTACTATCGCCGCTAAGAGTTGAAATGCAAGTGATATATTTGCGTGCCGCCTTTGTATCTCTAACGCAACAATAACTCTAACAGTTAATTTCGTAACTGCTGGTAATAATAAAAGCCGCGTAGACTAAAAAATCGATATGGTTGAAATAACTAAATAAATTTCGTTAAAGAAATTTGCTTGGGCCATCTATTTATTTTGATAATCCAACTATACCTTGTTTGAAACAATATGATATTTACTTAATCGTGGACCAAATGAAAAAGCCAGTAAATCTCACAAATGTCTTCATTAGATTGTATCTAGGCTACCGATTTCGTGTGTACAATCGGCAAAAAAAGTAATGTCTCGTTAAAGGGAGATCTCCCGAAGATTCCCGAGGTTGTACCCTGAAGAGAGGCTACTTCAACGAACCGTAAGAGAAATGCGCACAAGAAAAAATGCGGGTGTTACGGCGAACAAGTGAGAGCATACATACTTAAGTGCGGTGTAGGAGAGGGCGCGAAAGTAGTGCCAAGAAATCAGTAGTCCTACGTATGTTTACATTAAGAGATAGATAGCACTCGTGTTGTTTAAGAAAGTTGCATTTCGAATAACAGATTTACTTTTGAGGTGCAGTTCTATGAGTGACAAGCGCCGAAAAAAAGTTGGTTTAGTTTCTGTTGGTTTTTTTATTCTTTAGGTAACTTTTAACACAACAGGTTTTTAGTTGTAATTTTCGTAATTTTGTTTATCTATATAAATATTACATAATTCACATATTGCTTTTGTAATTCTCCACCATGCACTTCCTCAACAGAGTCATCTGGCATGCACTCATTTGCTATTAAGACATTAGATCATTGCGAAATTCATTGCAACAATTATGCAACATGCAGCCGAAATTTTTTTTTTATTATTTTTATTTAGTAAAATACATTATAGATAGTTGTTATTCTCTAATTGAGCACAATGTCTGCTACATATAATAGAAAATAGTAGAATCATATGTAGATCCTTTTGTATATATAACGATAAGGTATTAATCATTGAGAATTGTACTAAAATTGTCGAGAAACTTTTAACTTTATACATCAAGTAAAATAAACGCACTTCCGCAGGCTGTTTTTAAACCGAGGCAACCTTAATAATACACATTCTACTTACCTTGGGTACTGAGTGGTTGTACTAAATATTTGTTATATTATTAAAGGAGTATTCTGCAAGTTAGTGTTTTCTTATTTTCACCAGTCAAAAATATTATAGTACGATCAAAATTTACATTTGTTTAATTAAATCTAGTTTATATTTTTACTATAACAGTTAAATTACGTCGTATGACTATTCTTTAATATATGTTGTTTGTTACTATTTCGATAATTTAAAATGTAAAATTCCTAACATAAATTCTTATTCTAACCTTTTTTAATTATTTAATATCTGTATTGAGTCTGGATCGTATTGAAACAACTTGTTAGCCCGCTATTGTATTGCATTTACACGTCTGGAATTAATAATGCGGTGAAATAATCAAATTTACTAATGTATACAGATCTATTATTCTTTTAAGCCGGCAGATTGGCAACAAGCTGGCAGATTGGCAACAAGTATAAGTACATTCTCAAAAATTCTGTAGTATGAGTGTCTTATTATAATTTTATTGCAGCTCATAAATCAAAGGCCGTGAGAGCTATCGCTTTCCTTATCTATACTGATCCCCTCTAGTAGATTTTGACGATTTTCTTAACATAGGTACCTGTGAGAAGGGAGCACGTGCTTAGGACCACGGCTCTCTTGGCACTACTTTCGCGCACTCACCTACACGCGCGTAAGTATGTATGCTCTCACTTGCTCGCTCTGACACCCACATTTTTCGCTGCACGCATTCCTTTTAGGAGGCTATCGCCGGTAGCCTCCCTACAGGGTACAACCTCGGCAATCTTCGGGAGATCTCCCTTTAACGAGGCTACGTCACATCTTTTTGGGCCGATTTTACATCACACATCATCAAGCCCAGGTATTTTAGACCACAGACTAACCCAGACACTGAAATGAAATTGAAATGTGTAGTACCCCTTCGAGATCTGTCTAATCTATAAAAATAGGTAAAAAGCTATCCTTTCTTGAACTGTCACAAAATCGTTGTGCACCTGTGTGATATTCATTCCAGAAATTTATTCGTAGAAGGTTCGGAGAAATGATGAAATTGAAAATATTAACCAGAGATGGCGCTATTTTTGATAATGTTTGGATAATTTGATTCATGGTTTAGTAGCCGATATCCCAGTTCTGAAGGTTTTGTGCCTTGTACGTCTGTTTTAATACACAAGATGCTATGGCAATCAATATCTTGGGAGATTCTTCAAAGAACCACATCCACCAGTGTCTAGTGTAAGTTCCAGATCAAGATTTTCTTCAGCCATCACAAGTCGCTCACCAAAAAGTTACTAGAGAATCAAAAACCATAAAGATCCACACAACCTTGCATTTTATACCCAGCATTGAAGAACGAGGGCATCAATCTCATCGCCGCACAAATTACCAATTAGAACCGTGAATAGTTCGCTTTTTAGTGACCATATTTTGCTAATATTTCCATCAATAATTATTGTCATTAATATTGATCATGTAAAGGTAGTATTCAGTTGTAGATATTATACTAACTTATTGACAATCAAATCGATTGCGCATATCTGCTGTCAAAAATAAATTTGAACGGTCCTCGTTTGTCTTCGCGTAGTGTTCAATCGTTGCGGCCTTTAGCTGCAAGAACTAATGTGCTGCTGAAATCGCCAGTTCAAAACATGTGCGTGAATGCAAATAAATATTATACAGATATTTTTGTCGGTGACGCGATGCATTAATCGGTGGAGTATATATATATTTTTTTTCTATTATTTTTCAGTTATCTTTTATTATATTTTATTTTTCTCTTTGTATTATGTGCACATGTATTCGTATTATTATTTCGTCCTGTAATTGGGGTCTCCTGTTGGGCGAATAAAGTTTATTATTATTAAAGATATGTATGAACATTATTGACTTAAGTTCATTTTGTTACTGTTCCAACAAATAAATTGCGAAATACTCATTAATAATAATTATGCTTTAACAGAAACGTTCTTCTCTCCTTTCTTCAGATATACATTCAGGTGCAGAAAATTCGATCCATTTGAATTTTTCTTCGTAAAGAAAAAATGTTTTGTGATATAATCTTAAGGTTGGTGATAAATTTAAGAAGAACAGATAAAATTATTGAATTATATTGAATTATTTGGGAATTCAGAAAATTAAAAAGATTTCCTTAATTAAAAAAATAATAACATTTTATTTCTACCTCGGACCCTTCTGACAACTGGGTTTTGGCATGGAGTTAATTCAATTTTGAACATCATTTTGGTCCAATTGCTCTCATTCTACCTGAAGCGTTGAGGCCTAGTCTGTCCTAGAGATATGCTATTGGATTGAGGTCGGGATTGCAAGCTGGCCAAGTCACACGTACAATCCCGACCTCACCTAAATATTTATTAACGATTCGAACACGGTACGGACGCGCGTTTTCATCCACAACAATGAAATTAGGCCGTATAAGTGGAGCAAAAGGAACCACGTGTTCTGCTAAATGTTTATGTACCTCGGAGCCGTCATGAAACCTCCATCAACCACCACCAATTTAGTACAGGATTCTCTACATATGCCAGCCCAAACCATAACGGAGTCACCCCCCAGTAGCTAATTCTTTCCATAATATGGCATTGAACAAATCGCTGTCCCTCTCTCCAAATGCCCATCCGTCAAAACTGAAGAAACCACAATTCGATCGTCTTGTTCGGATGGTGCTCTTCTACGGCCTGATTCTGATTTCCTAGTATAGCTGCCGGTTTCATTACAACGCAGAACGATTCTTTGGACTGCTAAACGCCTAGTACCTGAGCAGCATAATATTGGCCACTGCCATATTGAACTAAAGCTACTATCCAAGCTACATCCGTTGGAATTAGAGACATTTTTAGAAAAAAAGTGTAGGCATTAGAGGCACACTATATATACCACACCCAATTTAATATCTAAGATTAAGTGAAAAAGAATTTGAAGAACAGACGAAAAGTAATATAATATACTGGCCGTATCGAAAGCAGATATAAATCTTACCAAATAAGCGCTAGCACTCTGCATGAGTCAAATAGAAGCGGAAGCAGGATACGCAGGTGGTGACCTACTTGGAAACTTAGAAGAGAATTAAGACTATAATGGAATGTAGCTGGAGTTCATCCGTATCAAAGGAAATCTCCCGCAAAGAAAAAGGTAAGCACCAGCTTTCACAATGAGAACTTGCTATCCTTTTAGTTACTTTACAAATGGAATATTTGCTTTAGTATTAAATATATAAGCCATCTAGGATGTAAACGATTACTATAAATATTGAATGCAAGAGTATAAACAGCAAAAAGCTTGTTGTAATAAAAACATGTGAACGGTCGAAGTTGTAAGTTATTCTCGCTCTACAGAGGGTTAAGTTCAACGGACAACATCCCAACGCATATGCTGGTAGCTTATTGTCAGTTAACAACTGTTGCTACAGATAGATCTAAACTTACATTAGATTTTGCTTTCGTTTATTTGAGAGTTATTCTTACTTTTATTTGTATTATCCGCAGTATATTAGTATTTCTTTATAATTTTTGTTGTTGCCATCATGGCGGCGTTAGCAATTTGTGAAAAATTTCTGAAATTGTTGTAGGACGTTCTTATTTTAAAATGAATAAATTTCCAAATGTTTTGACAAGTTTATTTGGACTTTACGAATCTCACTGTCAGATCAAATGTTTTTTTTTGTTTTTATGTTGAAGTAAACATCCTCCTAGAATTCCTTAACTGCAAATAGTATGTAGTCTAGACGTTCTTTAAGGAATGTAATTTGTAACAAAAAAAAAATACGCCTTTAAATATGCGCCGTTTTGCCTTTGCATTGTTCGCTATTTACGTTGTACGTAACATGCGTTAGACGAAAATCACTCTAGCGTTGGCAGGGTAAAGAAGGTGAAGTCGAGCGCGAAGAATGACAAGGAGAGTATGCGACGCGGCTAAATGGAGTTTGCGTGTATTCGCCTTGAACATTTTCTTAAGCCGTTTAACTCCGTATGTGTACCGACTTACCGAGGCTTGGATGTAACGCAATTTATCACTTGCTCTCCTTGCGCGGACAGCGTTTCTAGGTGCTGCGAATGACGTTTTAGAGAGCGCACATCCGCTAAATGCGCCTCGTCCCTATTGGCGTTGATGTATCACCCCAACCGTCTTATAGCTTAACACATACTGCGTATGGATACATATAAGGGTAGTGGCAGCACGTATTAGCTGAAAATTCAGTCGCCGCACCGCTGAAATTTATCGCGGCCATCTCCGCGTCCCAAATTTCTGTTCCGCCATTTTCTCGATAGATTAACGATAGAAAAAGAGACTACAGTCAGCGTTATGTTCACAGATCAAGTTTTATTGCCAAAAAATAGTAAATGCAGGAAATCGCCAATAATTAAATCTTTAGCAAAACTTCTTCGAATTAAAATGTATCAAACCTAGTCTACATGTTGCCCATTATTGCTTTATTTTTTAGTAGAAGAACAGCACCTGATTGTTCAGTATAGATCAATCAAAAAACGAAACTAATTATTCGTTTTACACAAGGTGCAGCAGAAATAACTGCCATAGTTGGTAGGATTGCTGCATGCCGTTGGTTAGTGATAGTTGCATCGTTTTCAATTACCATCATGAAGAAACTAAAGTTAACACGTTGCGAAACTTTGTACAACCCAGAAGGAATGAGCTGGATTTATTATTATTATTATAGTCGGGCCATGGCGCAGATGCCTTTAATCACTGCGACCTTAATACATCTATACCTTAGTACTACTCTAGAATCTGTTTCCTTCAGTTCAGTAAGTGCAAGAAATGGCCTACTGAAATATTGGTGACGTGTGCGACTAATAGCAACACATTTACATAGGATGTGTTCCGCCGCCTCCAGATCTTCTTGGCATAGACGACAAATTTGATCTTCAGCTTTTCCTAGTTTAAATAAGTGATATTTTAGGGTTACATAGCCTGTCAGAAATCCTGCCAATGATCTAAGATTCCTTTTGCTGAACGATAGCGCTATTTTTGCTACCTTTGGTGAGCCTGACATGAGTACTTTCGCCTGTTTTTGTCCTGGAACATTTTCCCAGAACGAGGCCTTTTGATTGTCCTCCCATGCCTTAATTACTTGTTTCATGTGGCTTTTTTGGAGACCACAGAAGGCGTTGGAACCAAGGGGCATGTTCGCTGCTTCTTTGGCCAACTTATTTGCCTTTTCTTTTCCTTCGGTCCCTTGGTGGCTTGGGACCCACCGCAAAGTAGTGTGGTTATTACATCCCAGTTGCCTTAAATTGTGTACACATTCGTGTATCAGAGCAGATTCCTATGAGTAGGCCTTAATGGCCTTTAGAACTGCCTGACTATCGCTGTACATATTTATAATTGCGCCTCGTATCCTTTTCTCGAGGTTCTTTATGACGCACAGGTTTAAAGCAAAAATCTCTACTTGGGATGAGGTCCTGTAAACATTTTTAGGTGGTAGTTAAGACCACTAATGCTTATACCTGTTCCAACACCTTCTCTTCTCGAGCTATTCGTATACCATTCCACGGTACCTCTCTTACAGTGAGTCTCACCGGATGCCCACTCTGTACGGCTTTAAATGATCACCTTATAAGGCTGATCAAAATTATATTTAAGGATTTTGAGGTGCCCCTTAAGATCCCCAGGCTGTAATCCCTTCGTTCTACTAAGAGTGAGGTCACTCGATATAGCCTGCTTCTGAATGTGGATGTGAAGCGGCGTTATTCCCAGCAGTACCTCTAGAGCTGCTGTGGGACAAGTACGCATCACTCCTGTGATGTTGAGACATGCAAATCTCTAAATATGTTGAAGCTGCTACTGCACAGTCTTCTGAGTTGTTTTTGGCCACCAAACCAAAGAGGGGTAGGTGATCATGGATCTGATTATTGCCGTATATGACTAAAAAGTCATTTGAGACTTAAGATCCCAATTCTTACCAAACAACCTTCGGCATACTAGTGACGCCGTAATGGCTTTTTTCTGTAAGTTGAAGATGTTCCATGTTAGTTTTTTGTCGAATGTAACTCCCAAGTATTTAACTTCATCGCTGAAGCTAATGATTTTCCCTTCGATGCAGGGTGATTTAAGACAGATTTTTCGTTTCCTTGTAAAAGGAACCATTGTAATTTTTGCGGATTTATGCGCAAGCTATGATTCTGTCACCACTTTAGATGTCATTGAGAGCTCTTTGCATAACTTGCGGTATGATATTCTCATATTTTCCACGGATCATGATTACCAGGTCGTCAGCGTACCCTTGCACCTCATATCAAGTTAAGTTATGTGGGAAATCATCTACAACAAGACACCAGAGTAGAGGTGACAGGACTCCTCCTTGGGGGCAGCCTCTGTTAACTCTAATTGTTGTCGTTTCGGATTCCAACGTAGCGCTTATTCGTCGACTTTGGAGTATGGCTTTAGTCCATTTTGTAGACGACGGATGAAAACCCTTGGCAGAAGTTGCTCTCTCAATGCTTTCGAAGGAAATATTGTCGGAAGCATCCTCTACATCCAAGAATGCACAGAGAGCTATTTCTTTTGCCTTAAGCGACGCTTCCAATTTGCTTGTAATAAATTGGAGGACCGTTATTGTTGATTTTACCTTCGGATAGGCATGCTGGTTAGGATGAAGCGGGTTTGTTGCAAGTACTTCATTCCTTACGTATTAGTCTAATACCTTTTCCATTCCTTTGAACAGAAATTAGGAGAGACTGATGGGTCTATACGCTTTAGAGTCTGGGGATGATCGTCTTCCTCCTTCAGGTATAAATAGCCGAAGCAATAGCTGGTTTTGTATACGCTCGCAAGTATTGGAAGGAGAGCAATAGCATAGGGAAGACGCCATCTCCTCCAGGTGATTTATAGGGTTTAAATATCATTAACGCCCATCTTATTCTTGGCTTTCTTTATTTTGGAATTGTATTGAGTTAGAGCTTGTCTAAACAGGTTCCGTTGGTAATTGAGCTGAGCTGGATAATATCACAGTACGGTTGCAACAAAACGGGGCGAAAGCGCACTTCCTTCCACGTTTGTTGGAAATAAAAAGTATGTTCCCTAGTACATCGTTTACGAGGAGACCTTGGGTAACCTACAGGAATACATTTGAATACATGCAAGTGTTTTCTTTGGGCATATCTAAAACGATAGGCTTCAAACTCTTGAATAATTCAAAGATGCAATACGAGGGGAATTTAAAGAGAATTTTGGCCAAACTTCCGAGATAGTTCGGTAATGTACAGACAATAACGATCACCATTTGAGCGGTGTAATTTTCAAGACCAACTGAAACAAAACAATATTTAATGTTTCTTTCAGGAATAGAGAGAGAGTTTTCGTTTATTTGCTTTAATTTTTATTCTACCAGCGTTCATAATATCGAAGTTCATTTAATCTCACCCTGACTTTTGAATTTAGGGAATCTTACTCTGCCAAAACAAAACAACACCAAAATAAAGGTAAACAGGTATTAGAGATGAAACTTGTGATAACCGTAGCCTGCTGATATTGTTTTTGTTTGTGGCCTTGAAAAGGTTCATTAGCTAAAGCAGTGGCTTGTATATGAAATAAAAAGACTGGCTGTGGAGTAGCAATTATGGAGGGTGAGGAAACGTTGTCGAGAGAGTGATGCATTAAATTCCTTTTTATCGCATACACCGTCAATCGAATGATTCATGGTATCTCAGTTATCTATTACAATACGTAAATAAAAAATTGTTTCGTAATAATTATGGAACATTCGGCTTTGTATGTTGAAGAAGAGCCAATAATGTCAGTTTTAGATTAGATGCGAAGCAGTATAGACTGAGAAATAGTTTAACATTAATCATCCAAACAATTGCAACCACTTTTTTCCAGCATGTACACGAGTCACACGAAAATTCCGCCAGACCTGTATATGGAGCGGGACCCGCTTAATATTATCACTTACCCTTAACTTTTTAATAAAGTTCTATAAATTTTTAATTTATAAAAATAAGGATTGAATTAACCTTTACTAGAGGCGACTCTTCCAAGTTTTCAGCGGTAAAGCTGGTTCTTCTTGATATCAGTATTTCTTTAAATGCATTGCAACTAGTTAGTCGAACCAATTTCAAATATAGTATAAAAGTACGGTATTTTGTGAGTACATCAGTATTTCGATTTTCACTAACACACAGTTCATTTAATATACGTAAATCTAGGTTTCTGTTGAACAATTACATAATTTTCCGATTTAACTTGTTTCTAAATTCTCCGGGAATAACTGATTTATTATATCATTTAAGGTATTTGGAGCTTCCACCAATGTTATGTTGCTCTTCTCAAAATATTTTATTGTTGTTAGTATGTCTGTAAAATACTGCTGGCGTCGCCGGTAGAATAAAAAGTAAAGTCTGGGATGTGCTGCAGCTACCTATATCTGTGCAATACTGAATATTATTGTGCTCTCGTTTCCTATCGATAAGGGCGAATGAACGGCTATGCTAGACACAAAGACGTGTTCCCGTACGGCTTGCCGAGCCTTGTTTATAACAGGTAGCTTCGCTAAATAAGAAAATACATGGTAATTTGGGTTAGAACCCTCGTAGCGGTTCTATCGATACAACGTCCGAAAAACGGTAAAGCATGAGTACAAAGTAAAAATGCATATTTAAAAAGAAAATACGACTTGTCAATTATTAGGTTTGGCACGTTAAGTTTTAATATGCTAATACCTCGGTACTTGAACTGCTTTTACGCTAATATTTTAATAATATCTACTTATACTAGCATCTGTTCCTCACATTGAAATGTTTTAGTTTAAACATCAAATTTAGGCTGCTTGAAATATTCGAACGATAAATAAATTAATCTAAAGAAAGATTTTGCGATATTCTGACTAAGGAGAATGCGAGAGGTAGAGCGTACAAACAATAATAATATCGTTTATTGATGCGTACAGTATACAAAAAATAAATAAAAGAAAAAAAAACAGAAAAACATACAAGTCGTACATCACGTAGCGAAGTCCAGCTAAAAGCTATTTAGCTTAACCGGCAACTTGAAGACAATAAAGAAATCTCTCACACAACCCTCACCAATCACAAACTGTTGAGACCAAAATTAATGGAACTATGAAGCCAGCAATAGGTAATTTGCTAACCGAATATTCCTCAACAACCGTGAAATAGGGGGCCACTGAGACAAAAACAAAGTTTATGATCTTGCGTATGACCACATAAAGTTTTTATGTAAGGATTTTCATTCTTTTTTCGCATTTCATACCGATGTACTTACTTTAAACAATCTTGTAATAATTAATTTATGTATTGCAAAGACTTAATGTGAAACGCAAAGGTGTCTTTGAAGTTAAAAAACCTAATTAACCAATGACTTTATGTAGACGTACAGAAAGATAGTGTTGATAAATAGGAACTCACAGCCCCGCTTAAAATCACAACCCCCATTCAAAAAACGGAAACAACCGCACGCTACAGTCGAAGAATGAACGCGTACAGTACCAGGCCATTTATACAGTCTGATTCAATCGGAGTGAAATTGGTAGAGAGGAGATCAAAGAACCCCACTGTGTTTTCTATGCCTGTACCGTTGTTGTTGTCGTACACACCGGGGCGAGGTGTGCTCGTGTCATCTATGGCCAGGGGGAGCGACCCTTGTTCGTTCCTTTGGGGCACGGCGAGGGCCTTTTCGTGAAACGGTGCGTGCGCTTACTTCCCCCAGCTGGTCTCTTGACGAACCGGGAAAGGCTCTCACATCACCGAGCGCTTCCCTTCTATCAGCGTGTTTGACTAGAGGGAGGTGTATATATAACGAATGCGTAGGAGGTATTTTCTCGGTATGCAAAATTCTACTGATCTATTTTCCGTTTCTAGCCATTCATAATAACCCATAAGGTCACCCGATGCTTACAGCCAATTCTTTCAGTAACCACTGTAGTTATTGAACATGAATACAGAAACTTTTTGATGCATATTTTGATATTAACTGTTTTAATTAAAGTAAAATAATGCAAACAATAAACTAGAAATTTAAGCTACAGCGTAATTTTGTGGTGTAATTTATCATATCAATAACATTATCTACAATTTTGTTAGACTGTAGTTAAAAATTAAAAGTCAAGAGCAGCGATGAGCCAAACCGAATAATTTTAATGGCCGAAGTATTAGTAATTGTATCAATTTGACTCTCGAACAACTTACTCAATTATACATAATTATGTTCGAGAACAGTAATCGACATAAGAAAGAAGATCCAAAAAATACGCAGAATATGAGCGTGGAAGAAATGCATTCCTAAACAGATACAGATCAGAATGACTTATGACATCGGTTCCCAAAATGTGGGTCGCGACCCCCTGTGTATATATAGAATTCTAATTTCTTACAAATATCGACTTGATATATACTTAGGTAAATATCATTATTTATTACATATTTATTACATATAAAGCTCTGCAGCCAACTACTGCAGCGCATATACAGTCCCTGGCCAAATTACTTGAAACACTCAATATTTTGTAATTTCTTCATAATAAAATATAAACTATACATGTATTATATTTTTTATTTATAAAATATATTGTAAAAATATATAAGATATGTAAATATTAAATAAGTAATTAATATTTAGTCCATAACCCATGATTTTTAATAACATCCTTAATTCTTCGGGGCATACTTTCAATGCAAGATATGATTGTCTCTTTTATATCTTCATCGTTCTACCATACATTCTTTATATTCTTCATTAATATTTCCTTTATAGGGTTTTCTCTTTCATATACCTTACTTTTTAGTCGATTCCATACGTTCTCGATGGGATTGAGGTCCGGTGAATTTCCGGGCCAAAGTAAAAGAGGTATGTGATTGTCTTCAAAGAATTTCTTTACCTTTTTTGCCACATGGCAAGGAGCACTATCTTGCATAAACATACGCCCTGTCGGTATGCGACGTCCTGGCTTAAAAAACGGTAATAACGTGTTTTTTAACACATTTATGTACTGCTCTTGACGCATTGTACCTTCTACAAAATGCAAAGGGCCGGGTCCGTCTCCACTAATCACTCCCCAAATCATTACCTGGGGAGGGTGTTTTACAGATCGAAGAACCGTGGACTCTGTGAGACGTTCGTCAGATTGTCTACGAACAAACTGTGCTCGCTGCACTAACACACAGAACGAGCACTCGTCACTAAAGAAAACCTATTAAATAATGCAAACATTAATTCAGTAAAAATCATGTTGTTAAGTTATTCACTTTTTTCCAATTCTCGTCTGTGAAATGTCGATATTCTCTTGCAAAGTTGAGACGAGCAGATTTCATTTTTTCTCTTCGGCCCATTAGGTGATTTTCGCGCAATCGGCGCCTGACAGTTCTGCTCGGAATCTCTATTCCTCTCTCTTGTACATTTTTTTGAAGCATTTTAATTGTAGCAAATCTATTGCTCAAAGCCTGATGAACAATTTCACGGTCAGATCCCTTCGAAGTTTTTCTTTTCCGACCGCACTTTGCCCGTCTTTGTGTCGATGTGCTAACTCCTTCGTTTAAGTTTCTAGCTAAACGCGATACAGAAGAAGGAGATACTTTCTGTAATTTTGCAATTTCTCGATGTGAATGTTTGTTTGATTGTAGAAGATCTTGTATAGCGGCTTTTTGTTCACTTGTTAAACCTTTCCCGGGCATTTTCTACAAAAAACCCCAAATATTTCATTTTTTTTTAAATTCCAAATAATTAATTATTAAGAGAGAGATAGAATAACAATTTTACCTTTGCAATAACGATATATTAACACAAAACACTTAACGATACTCCACAACTTAGCTTCTATAGGGTTATGACGAAATATTTTCAAAAATATCGATGCATTCTCTAAACTGTGAACTCGCTAAATGTAAGTTGATAACTGAAATATTTATATATACGTACTTTACTTTTCTAAATATGATTTCTCTGGTATTCTTATTTATTGATACAATAATCTAGTCCCCCTATAAATGATCGGATTCAAAGCAAAAGAATATCACTATAATAGGATGGGAATTTCCAGGTAAAAGGGTTGATTTATGACAAGTACTCGCCTCCTGAAAATAGTTGTTTTTCAAGAAAAAAGTTTCAAATAAAAGGTATATATTCATGGCCGTGGATCAAATTGATCCATTAAGAAAACGGCTTTTTTCGAATTTGTTTAGGAAGGCATTTTGGAAAACAAATTCTTCAAATATAAATTATGGGGATCGACGAAGGACTGACAAATAGTGATCTTGACTCTCCGCATGAATCAAATTAGGGGATCAAACACGGACTAGCTTACGAAAACCTCTACTTGTGACTCCGGAAATATAAAAGCAGAAAATTTTCTCGGAGTGCATTTGGTTAAAATTACTCTTTATCGAATTTGCAGGGATCAGAGGTGGACACTTGACCTTGATCTCGCTGCTGGGATCAAATTACGGGATCAAGCACGCATCTACTTAAAATCCTGCTATTAAAAGCCTAATTTTTGAACCCTATAAACGTTATCTAAAGAAATTTTCTCCAAAATGCGTTTCTAATGAGATATTCTGACTGCAAATTCGTGATCCGCGAAGACCACCGAGTAAGCATTTTCAAGCGGTTTTGCGAGATTATCAGGAAATGTTAGAAAAGTTTGTCTAAAAATGTCTAAAAACGGAACAAGAGGCTATGATGCATAATGCGTGCAAAGTGCTATAGATTAAAATTGATATAGGGCGCCGTGGTGTAAAAATGAGACACCTAAAACTTTGGGTAAAAATGAGACAGTGACATATATTTTTACTGAACAGTATTTCTGGGACGCCAAAGCAGAAGTTTTCGTCACTATATACTTAAGAACTAAAATGCATATTGATAAGCAGATTAATATTGTCGCTAACATTCAATAAATTAGTTCAGATAAACACATTGCGTTTTACGTATCAAAAACTTTTCCAATGAAGCGCCAAACTTTTGTTGTCACGCAGCGCAGAGGAATGCAATGCGTTCGGTTAAACTCGCGTTTTGATCGGCCACCTTTAGGGCGCAATTTACGCAGTAGCGCGACAGTTTAGCAGTATCTGTTTGGAAGTGAAGGTGTGTTGATTAGTCGGGGTAAATTTGAGACGGCTGCTGGGTAAAAATGAGACGACACCTGAGGTAAAAATAAGACACATTATTTAACTTTTCAGATCAAAACGGAGAAAAATGCCCAGAAAATATGTTCCAAAAGAAAAGGCGTACCGGGAGGCAGATTTAGACTCGGCGCTTACCTTAATAAAGGATGGCAAGTTTTCTATCAGAGCTGCTTCGAAGATATATCGAATCGACAAAAGTAAATTAAGTAGATGTATTAACAACAAGAATGTTCAAAGCGTGGTCGAAAAGAAGCTTTGTCAAAAGAACAAGAAAAGGACTTAGCAGAAAAAATCGTTGTGATGGCTAAATGGGGCTTTGCTCTTTCCAAAGAAGAAATCAAGTCAGTGGTACAAACTTACGTTAATGAAAACAACTTGATAACGGTTTTTAAAGATGGTAAACCCGGGGATGACTGGTTCCGCATGTTTTGCAAGAGGAACAATTTGAGCCAAAAGAAGTTGGAACAGTTGGAAAAATGCAGGAGAACAGCTACTAGTGATCCCTATATTATATACGGTTTTTACGACAGACTCGAAGAAATACTAAATCAATTAGATTTGAAAGACAAACCGTCACATATATTTAATTTAGACGAAACAGGCTTCAATTTGGATCCCGGAAGAATAAAGGGGTTGCTGCTGTAGGCCAAAGAGTACACAGGAGCATCGAAGGCTCAGGGAAGGAGAATATAACAACTATGGCATGTATTTCAGCGAGTGGAGTATTACTTCCACCGCTAATTATATATCAAGGGCAAAATTTATGGAGCTCGTGGAAGGGTACGAATGATTTGGAAGGTACTTGCTATGCCGTCTCCGACAAAGGTTGGATGACAACCGCTATATTCAACAGCTGGTTCATTAAATTCTGTGAAATGGTTTCGCTAAGGCCGCTCTTGATTATAATGGATGGCCACGTGTCACACCTGGATAAAGGCACCATTGAATATGCCGTACAAAATAACATCACCTTCTTTAAACTACCACCACATGCCACAGATATTTTACAGCCTTTGGATAAATGTTGCTTTGGACCTCTTAAGCTAAAATGGAACCAGAGGCTGATCGAATGGCAACGATTAAACCAGAGAAAGCTTACAAAATCTGAGTTTGCGGATATGATTTGTGCTTTGTGGAATGAGGGAATTTCAGAAGCTGTTATAAGAAAATCATTTGAAAGCACTGGAATATACCCTTGCTGCAGGCAAAAATATCCAAAGGAGCGACTGAATCAAGTCAAACTGCAAAAATACAATGAAGGGGCGAAAGGAACTAATCCGCTGGACTTTTATGACTTAGGTCAGCAGGATGTAGACGAGGTAAATGAGCAAGAGGAAATAAACCAAGAAAATGTTAACGGAATTGAGCAACAAACTAGAAATGAAAATGAGGAGTCTAACAGTTACAATAATGGGGGGAATACATCAAATACATCAGCCCACGATGAGGAAGTTTTCATCGCTCCATCCAGTTCATCTACTTCATTTGAAAGTATTTTACTCAACAAAATACATAAAACAAATCCCGAAACAAAGCGAAGACGTAAAGTTGATTCTAATTGTGCAGTTCTAACGAGTTCAGAATATTTAGATCGCATTAAAGAAAAAGAAGCTACACAAAAGAAGCCTAAAACAAGAAAAAACGTCAAAGCACTTGTCGATTCGTCATCGGAGAGCGAGGCAGAAAATGCGATTTATGAAGAGAGCGACATTGAAGACGATGTGACACTTGGAGAACTAATAAGGAAAGATAATTCCTCGGACGAAGAAATTTATGCAAGTGAGATCATTCCTGGGAACTATGTTTTAATCAAATTTCCTACAAAGAAAAAGGTTTTGCATTACATTGCGGCAGTTGAAAGTGTTGATGAAAACGGGTTCGGAGTGTCGTATTTGCGCCGAAAAGGAGACAAGTTTATATTTCCCCAAGTGCCTGAGAAATTCGCTGTATTGAAGGAAGATGTCGTCATGAAACTGCCCGTTCCGACGTCCTGTGGAGGAACGACAAGAGTTACCAAGCAACTTGTGTTTGCCATTGACTTTTCCAAATTTAACGTAAACTAAAGACTGCTGTTTTTAGCTGCAGGTTAAGAATATTTACAGTTTATTTTTTCTTGTCAGGATATAATATTTTTGTTGCCTAATTGTAAGGTTTTTTTGAGAAAATTATACAAATTGTCGTACAAATGTTGTCTCATTATTAACCACCCCGTCCCATTATTACCCCAGCAGTGACAATAGCATACTATACGCTTGAAAACACGGTGTCTCATTTTTGGCCATGCCTGTCTCATTATTACCCCAAGAGCCGGGTAAAATGAGACACGGTTTTTATTTATTTTTGGAAAAACCATCTTCGTTTTTTAAAATTACCTATGCCCATAATGATTCCCAAGAAAATCTATATAAGATAGTAATTTTTTGATCCAGTATTTCGTACAGTAAGATGGTCAAAAATGAAAAGATTTGGAAAGTGTCTCATTTTTACACCACGGCGCCCTACCTTGAGAAAAAAAAGTTAGATCGAAACAAGTGAAAATGGATTTTGAAGAGGAATAATAGTACTAAATGATAGCATAAGCAGAAATGCGCAAAAAAAATCGCTATTCTTATAACATAACCTCAAATATCGCCGAAAACCGTCTTTTGGCACTTTGAGGTTAGGATATCTTAAAATCCTGACGTGGCCAGATTTGAAATCAGCGCCAAAATATCTGGAAGAAATGATGTTTCATTCAGACAGTAACAAAAAAGTTCAACTTTGTTCAATTGTATAATTAATTCACGCAAATTTGATTCCTGCCACACTCATTAACATAAAACATGCCATACGTATGTATTGAATCGTTGTCTCAGATATTGCGAACAAAATTATCTGAGTCCTTAACCCAGTGAGAGTGGCTTAGCTGTTTACTTCTGACAAGTAGTGGTATTAATTGACTCTACGCATTAAGTTAAATTGTTAAATTCATTTTGCTTGCTTTTACGGACGCGATATTTTTTGTGAAGCCCGGATGCGGACGGCAAATCGTAGTTTGTAAACCACATGCGGTGAAATACAATTTTAGCGAGTTTCTTTATTTATTTCACACAGTGACGTACCCAGAGCTTTTGCCACCTGGGGGCGGTTCCCAATATGCCGCCCTTTCTAAGTCAATCATAATCAAGAGTAGTTATTAATAATTACTGAACATAAGTAAATAAATAGAAAATGTTATTTCCTTTGTTTATACAGATTGTATACATAATTATTTTTCTTGCTTCCTTGTTAGAAAGGTCTTCAATGACATTGTCAACATTTATGTTATCTGTTGGTTGTTGTTCTATGGAACATATCGCTAGATTTCGCAATCTCAAATCACTCATTGTGGAAGGAAGATAATTTTTAATTAGTTTTAATTTGGAAGAGCTCCATTTACAACCAGTGGCAATGATAGCTATTCTTAACAATTCTTAACAATATTACTATGTTGGGAAGAGAGTTTTCCAACTTATATTTTTGAATAAATATTAGAAATTCAAGAGGACCTTGCCCGTTTTTCCATCGTTTTGTTTGTTCTTGTAGAGCAAGTACAGACAAAAAATTCTGGATTCTTTTCTTTTCGTTTAAGAGAGTAGATGGTATTAGGCACGAATACTTCGCTGCTCTATCCAATAACAAAAGCATTTCTTTTTGTATTTCTTCTGCTAAAGGCAGCCCCACGTCTCGCGAATTTTCACCGCTCATAAGTTTGTTCCTTCTAACTCGACGCTCAATAAATATCTCCAACTCTTCACAATTTTTTTTAGAACAAAATTATTTTAAGAAAAACATAATGTCATACGCCATAAATTTGGCGGTAAAATTCAGTAGCGTTGCAAATTTTCTTAAATGTGGTGTTTTTTAATAATTACTAGGCATGTTTTTAAAGTAAGTACCGTTTTGAAAGTCTGCTACCGTCAGCGCTGCGGCGGCTTTCTACGCTTGCGCGCTGTATACTTACACCTGTTGACAAGCCACAGACGCCATTATAGAAAAATTCGACCGTGTTTACGTTTGTTTGTCACTATTTAAAATGTCTCCGCCGATCGAGAATCCCGCCGACTGTGAAATACGCGTTATGATTCGTTTTCTTAGTGTTAAAGGCATTAAATCGGCCGACATTCATCGTCAGATCTGTGAAGTGTATGGAGAAAACCTTAGGAGTGATGGAATGGTACGGAAATGGGTGAGAGCTTTTAAAGATGGCAGCACGAATATCCATGAGGAGGAACGAAGTGGGCGACCTTCTGTCATTACTGAAGATTTGATTCAGAAAGTTGACGAAAAAGTGAAAGAGAACAGACGCTTTACGATTTCATCGTTATCTGATGAGTTTCGATGATGAGGTCAAAACGACTGTTGTGCAGTGGTTGTTAAATCAGGCGGCAAACTTCTATGATGATAGGATTGTAAAGCTGATTGTACGATACGATAAATGCCTCAATATTGGTAGAAATTATATAGAAAAGTTGAATAAGGTACAGGCTTCCATGTAAAAATAGAATTGTTAAGAAAAGTTTATTTGTTTTTGTTTTATTTGAAAACGGTACTTACTTTGAAAACACGCCTCGTATTTATATTTTATAATGAAATTGTGAAGCGAAAATATATATAATAGCAAATTTTAAAATCGTATATTAAATAAATGAATTAGTATTGGATAAAATCTTAATATTTACAGAAATTAAAAGCGAAGCAGGAGTTCTATTAGACTACGTATCTCGTTTATATTGCTATATGATAATGTCAAAGTATTTCAAATTGAGCAAAAGCTTATTTTTCAAACAGTTAAAACGTTTAATCACAAGACGAAGGTATCTTTATTGATTATCAAATAATAAATTTTAAGTTGTATCTTGATTTACACATATATAGTAATAAAATATATACAGGAATTTCTCTGCTTCCCAATAACTTTACAGTTGTAATATAATGAAAAAACTCACATTATATATGTGCTTTTATTTAAACCAATCTTTACAAGGAATTTTGTATACATATTTACAACTACGGCACGCTCCGATGGACTGTACTGCCCTAAATTGAACTTAGAATTGCTCGACTTTACAAGTGCAATTCAAGCATAATAATTAAAATTTCATTTAACTTTCACATATCGCATATAACAATAACTGTTAGATTTAAAGAACAATTACAGAGTTCGTAATGACACATTAGGATACAATAATAAATAAAAGTTTCAGTATAATCTGCTGTGAATTAATCAGATTCAGTTTCACTATTAGAATAGACCTCGCCTAAAGAACATGTATTAACAGTAAATTGCAATTCAACTGATTCATCTAAAAGGCCTTTATTTTGCTTGTAAGTCCTTTCAATTTTTTTGTTTGTTCAGATACAGCTACCCCAGTTTCTTTGGTTATCAAATTAAATTTCTCTCTCACTAAAGCCCCGACATTTGATAATTTGTAAGTAACTTTTTTACTTGCCACTCAATTTTTCATAATTGCCCAAATTTTTTCGATAGGGCTTAATTCAGGATGAAAAGGCGGCAGTCTTAAAACGTCATGGCCGTACTCATTCATCAAGACATCCAAAGAGGATCTTTTGCTTTATGATTTTTAATGATTTCATATAATTCAGGGTCTGTTAATGCCTTATCAAAAGGAATATTTTTACTTGTCAGCCAGTCGATCATTTCTTGCTTTAATAAATTTGTGGTAGGTTGTTTCTCACACTTGATATTGTGACAAGAGGCATTATCTAGAATCAGTACCGAATTCTCCGGAGTATTAGGAATAAGTGCACGTTGAACCCACTGGAGAAAATTGATAGAATTTATGTCATTATGATAATCACCCGACTTTTGTGCTACAGTATAAAAGGATATAATGGTTATATATATATATGCATACATCACAAAAAATGTACTTGATTTATATATCAGCAATGCATCTGTAATAAATCTCATCTCACCAGCAGCATGATTAATTATTAATCGTTGCCCTTTTCCAATTGGTTTTGAAACACCAGATGTTGTGTTGTCATACCAACCTTTCGGTATTGTATGTGAGCATGAATGTAAGTTTCAACTACGTGTGTACGAGGGTAAGTCAAAAATTACTTATACTTTTAGTCCTACAACTGTATTAAACAAAGATAGGTGTACAACAGATACATTATTTTTTGATATAGTCTCCACCTTTAGCAATGCACTTGGTCCAGCGAGCCAAAAGCTTCCGTATGCCTTCTTGGTAGAAGGTTTTCGGTTGGTCGTGAAGCCTCTTTTGCACCGCATCACGAACGTCTGTGTCTGAGGCAAATCGACGACCTCTCAAAGCTTCCTTGAGCGGTCCAGAGAGATGAAAGTCTATGGTAACTCGCCTATTTGCTGTAACCATCTCTCGAGCTTGCTGAATGTTGTCGTCGGTGATCGAGGTTGACGGCCGTCCTGCTCACTCTTTTTGTGTTACGCTCGCGCGGCCACTTTGAAACATTTCGATCCACAAAAAAACGCTTTTACGAGAGCATTGTCTCCGTATTGTAACAAAAGTCTCCGGTGAATTTCAGCACCTTTCACACCCCCTGACCCCAAAAATCGGATCACTGCTTGTTCCTCTTTGGTGCAAACTAATCGTGATTAAATTCCGCACACATGACCACAGAGGCGCCAACTCAACGCATTCTCAAGCGGCCGCCACTACGATAACCTTCAAAACTTGTTATGGCGAAAGTGTAGATAATATTTGACTTACCCTCGTATATAGACAATGGGTCTCCCTGTCGTCTACATATATTTTAAAATAGCCCGAAGAAATTGTACTCTTTTCAGGCTTTGCATAAGTAATTTCATGTTGTCAGCTACTTTTTGTCATCTATAACAGTTAAATTATTTATATAATACCTAACACTGCCTTAAATAATTAACTTGAATCCTAGATTGAAAATAACCTTTCGAAGAGTTGGCAGGCTTCCATCAAAAGGAGATTCAATACCTTGCAATTTAGCCAATACTCCGGAAACATCGTTAACAATAAGTGAATAAAAATACATTTTGAATATACGAGCATGTATGCATTAACCTTTTAATGTTGGTCGCCTTTTCTCAGTTATATAGAAGTTATGAATAATTTGTCTGATTATTTCGCCTTCGCTTGGGGGTAAGCTGCTTTTCGGACAAGCCTTTGTTCTACATTTTCTCGGTCAACTAAATGAAGAACGTTCGCCGCTTATGTAAATAAACTCGCCCTGTGTTGAATTGGTTTCTGTGCATTGTGACGTCATGCTGTTCTTAAAATAATTTTGCTCTAGCTGTTGTAACTGCGTTTTGCACTAACGTGCCCCTTTTTTCAGTGAAATACATTTGCAAAGAATTCCATTTTAAATCACTTTAATAGATGTTTATCCCCTTTGTTTGCAGGTATTATTGAGCGTCATTAATTTCCAAAAGAACGGATGCCCAAAAATTGAGGTAGCACAGAAAAGCAGCATTCATTTTTGTTAAGTTGCATACTTATTACAATCACTGATTCTGTTGATTACAACATTATTATATTATTTATTTTTATATAAGTTAGACAAAAATATAAAAAATACCGCCACAAAATATGTGGTGTCCGGAGCGGGCCGTTCCCCTTGTAGGTACGCTACTGATTTCACAACGTAATCGACAAATGCAAACTCATATAAAATTCCAAAAAGATTTGGAATTATTTTTCCTGTCACACCTTGTTTAATGGATGGATTAATTAAGTTAAAATATATAGTTTCCTATTACTTTTTCGAATAAATAAAATAAGGCACATACAGGTCTCGCGTTGTAGGATGGCGAGTTCCGGCGCGGTCCGAAGGTACTGTCGGATATCGTTCGAGAAAATTCAAGTTTCAATGCAACATGTAGTGGCGTAGCTCGATTTATTTTTTAAATTATGTTAACAATAAAAAACGACTATAAAAAAGTCTTGTATTTCCACCGCGCCTCTGTAGCATTCGGCATCCTATAACGCACAAACTGTACATATTTCACATACCAAGAACTATCAAATGGTTATGCTTGTACCATTTATCTACTGTAAACAACTTCCTTTGTATGACACGAAGAGTATTTTGATACTGTTATCAAAAGCATACTAGTTATTTAAAAAACACGGATGTGTTTTAACATCACAATGAAATATTTTACTATTGCTCTGTTTTATCTCCGTTAGCTATTTATTTTAATGCAATTGACATGTAAGAGGTCAAATGTTACCCGACTTGTACGTAGGATAATAATTAAAAACCATAATATATTTAATATGAATGAAGCATAAATTTGTGTTAACATAAACTACTTTAATATAAAAACAATCGGTAATAAGAATGATTTATAATTTATATAATATATTCTTTTAAATCCCGAATAAATTTAATTTACAATTTTACGATTTTGAGGTTCCACGCAAGTGATAAAATTGCGGTTTACATAGGAACTAATAAAACTGCTTTTCCTATATGCGTCAGCTCTGCACTTTCGACGATATTGATATGGAAACCGCGGGTATGCATCGTTGTATATTAAGTAATTACTGGATATATTTTAGATTAACACTTACTAAAAATAGCTATAAACAATTACAAGAGTTTCGTTATGCGACGTAAATTGAGAATTGCGTAGCATTGGTGGTGAAGTAATTTTAAAATAATTAGATTCCATGACATTAAAGATGCATGAAGGCTGTTGTAAACGTGCCAAATTTACACTTTTAAGATTCTAAGAAAATTGCGGCATAGCAAGTGTATAAGTAGGCTGCATTTTCTTGTGCAATAACTAACAAAATAATTTAGAACCTGCTCTACGAAGTGTGGCTATAAAATAACGAGACTGATGCTTCTACACAAGAACTACGCATGCGCTAAAGTCGTACGATTGACGGCTGTGTAGCATGAAGCCTTCTCTTTCGATTGCCGCCCCTCCCGTGTATGTAGACATATTAGTCTGGCCGTTGCCTTCGTTAAGATATATTTATTTTGTTTTGCCGAAAAAATGATTGATAGAAAGTGTTTCAATAGAGTAATAAATTGTCGTGAAATTTCATACGAAACTTGGAAAAACCGCTACTTATCTTTTATCACTAAAATAAAAAACAAAATCAAAAGAAGTATATGGCAATGAATGTTTATCACATGCGCTGGTTTCTGAGTGGTTTAAGCGTTTCCAAGATGGCCGAGAAGACGTTGAAGATGACGCACGCCCGAGTCGCCCTTCCACGTCAAAAACGGATAAAAATATTGAAAAAATCGGTAATCTGATCCGATCTAACCATCGGTTAACTATTCGTGCGATTGCTGAAACTGTAGGAATTGACAAAGAATGAGTAAGGCAAATTTGACATAACAATTTTACACGTGCAAAAAGTGTGTGCGAAAATGGTGCCCAAAATTCTCGCAATTGTCAATGACCCAAACTTCTTGGAAAGAGTGATAGCATGTAATGAATCTTGGTTTTTCACCTATGATCCAGAGATTAAATGTCAATTCATGCATTGAAAGGGCCCAACTTCCCCGAGAGCTAAAAAAGCACGAATGAGCAAATCAAAATTCAAAGCAATGATTTTCTGTTCCCCAATGTCAAATCTGCATTAAAAGAAACAAGATTTCAGACAGTTGAAGTTGTGAAAGAAAATACGTCGCGCGTGATGAAAGAGCACACAGAAGAAGGCTTCTAGCACTGTTTCGAACAATGGAAATTTCGCATGGAGCGATGTAGGGATAGAGGAGGGGTGTATATTGAAGGGGATAACAATTAAATACGTTAAAGGTGGTTGAAAAACAATTAGATCAATTAAATATGTATAAATTTAAAATAAAATGTTTGACAACATCAATCTCGTTATTTTATAGCCACACCTCGTATTTTCCTTATAGATTTGTTGACAGATTTCGATTATTAGGTTAAATAAGGTAGAATCAAGGGTTAGTGCCGTACTCTGCGGTTGACGGTACATTCCAAATAATTTATTGGTACTATTTTAGAAATGACAATAAAATTATCAAGGATATGATTTTAATTTTATTTCAGTAGGACCATAATTTTTTGACTTGTAATTACAGCAAAGTAATAGACAATCTAAATGGGCGATATCTTGGAGCCGAAATGAGATGTCAATACTATTACATGAGTATAAAAAATACCCTTGCTTATACGCACTAAAGACTCCAGAATATAAAAACAGGCATTCACGAACTGAGGCTCTGACTAAAATCAGATTATAATAGGGTTAGTTAGTATCTTTTATTGAATGATTATTTTCAAACGCAGTTTGTTTGATTAGTAAGAAGGGGTTGTGGATTAATAATATATGGTCAAACATTCGAGCTTTCATGAAACTTATTCATTACAACAAAAATGGATTTTCTAAAAAAATGTGACTTAACCCCTTCATCCATTTGCCCCATCAATTATTAAGTACGTCCACCCCTCTAGCTAACACAGCTGCTGTATTTTCCAGATCAGTATCACTGCTGTCTAACAACTTATTCATATTTTATTATATGTTTTCGTAATTTTGCCTGATTCTACTGCAAACACTGAAACGGTCAGTGCCACCAACAGATCCGACCTGAATCAAACTTACAATCCCAATATTACTAACAATAATAGTTGTGCACATGCCCCAAAGCAATATTTTGTGCAATTTTTATTGTAAAATCTTGCTGCATTGTAAACAATTCAATGGATTAGATCT